>OZ005658.1:141754254-142483420 GCA_963930645.1 Salticus scenicus
CATAGAGCGATGATTTAAGCTAACGTTTAATGGTAATATACAGTGGCGGCTCGTGCAAATTTTCACAGGTGGGGGCCCAATCCCTCGTACGATACGTAATTTAACTTTAATATTATTCATTATTCAAACATGAAAACAAACATTAATAAAATGGGGTGGAAAACGAAATTTCGGATTTTTTTTTTTTTTTTTTTTTTTTTATGATGGCGAATCTTAAATTCAACACTATGGAAACCATCGCATAAAATTATCTCAAAAACTAAAGTTTTACAAATGCAATTGCAAAATTCTGCAATGTTCTGATCAATGGAATATCAAAATTTAAATAACGGAAATTGCTAAGTTCGATACCAGATCGCTTTCGTCGACATATACATTTGGAGTTTACTATGGTTTTCTCCAAAACTTGAATAAAAATGGCTATGTAACACTTAGAGAGAGTACACCACTCAGGTCAAGGACCCTTTTTTAGTCAACTGGCTTTAACCCTAACACTACACACCATTAAAATTTAAATTCAAATGTCTCAGAGTGTAATATTATTTAGCTTATGCTAATTATATTCCTAAATCTTTTAATTATAGAATTTCAAGTGTTATATTCATGTTTCTTATCTTAAAAAATAAATAAAATAAACCTTAACCAATCTGTAAGAAGTTATATTGGAATTTAGAAAGTCATGATGTCACAATGTAAAAGTCACAATGTAATGTGGATACATAAAAAAAAAAAAAAAAAAAAAAAAAAAACACCATATTTCTCACTTTAAAAGCTTAATTTTAGATAATTTAAATTAACTTTTAATAAATAAAGAAAGAAGACGGGTTATCATCTTAAAAAAGAAAAGAAAGAAAAAAGAAACATTGCGGATGTTTCTATTAAATCGCATTTAAAAGAAAAATCATTTAAATAATAATAAATCACAATTTTATGCAGATATTTAATCCATTTATCCATTTAAATCCATTAATTATTTATCTAAAAATTTTACAATTTATTTACATAAAAGTTTTAATACACTATTCTGAAGGGGGAAAAAGAAAAAAATCGTATATTCTTTTAATTTTTATTTATTTATTTATTTATTTTCCTCATTTAAATTCAAAATACTTTAATTAAAGAGGTCTTAAATTCTTATACAGGCTTTTATCTCAAAGGCTACTCTAGAAAATATTTTTGACTATTAGCAGATTTCTTTCTTTAAACACTAAAATTTTAAACCGTCATATATAACTCTAAAAAATTCACCGAAAAATCAACGAGAAAAAAAAAAAAAACGTAATGCAGAAGTCGCCAAATTTTATCCGTAAATTGCATGGTTAACAGACAGTTTTTTCCCTATAGTTTTGTTCCAAAGGGCAGGACTCTGCTGGTCCATCGACGAGAAAATTACAGCGTGCTTACACTGATAAAGCAGTTCGTCGCCAAATCTGTCAACCCGATCTTCCAGTAGAATAAACTGTACAAATAAACACGCCAATTTCCGGCCGACTGAAACCGCCACTGGTAATATATATGTATTAACCCGTTATCGCCCAGTGTCCTCATTTAAAGACAGCTAATAAAATGGCACGTATTTTTATTTTTATTTTATTTATTTATTTATTTTTTTTTTTTTTGTGGTTTCTTGGAATGATTTCTGCATTTTAGTGACAGTTTATAGCGTCACTCTAAATGAACCCTGAAAGTTTTATGTGCCTACTATTAATTATTATTTCATAATTTGGGTAGTCATTTTATGATTTTTCAGTCGTCGCACGTATCTTTGCTTTTTGCGCAGGTATACTAACTTAAATCAAGTTGAATAATAATATGTATTATAATGCTTTACTTTCGAGATCTTTGTCAACTTATAATGAGAAATTAATCTGTTATTTCAAAGTTTTTCTGTCTCGGAGTTTTATCGCTAGAACATTAAACGTCAATAAATGAGGATAGGCTTTAAATTTAAAACTATCAGAAGAATTGTTTAAGTTAATATATTTTACTGTCAGTTGTCTATATTAATTTAGAAGTGAAATAATCAACTAATAATATTTTGCAAAATTAATTCGGGCGTTAACGGGTTAATGCCAAATACGTTATTACACTTATCCTACACTCCTTCTCATATTTATGAGGACACTTTATATTTTGAAATAACTAATGTAAAAATAATTGTGAACAAGATTACACTAAGTGCACTTAATATATCTGGTATTCTATAAACCAAAACTGCTATAATTTTTTTAATATGAAACAAAATTAATAAAAAATAATGCAAAATATTTTTTTTCTCCACGTTTTTAGATGCTCATAATCCCCGTGGCAGAAACAAGGCGACAATGTCGCAGAAACAGAGATGCTCTTGCAGAAAGAAAAAATTTAAATTAAAATTTAATTTTTTTTTAAATTAAAATCACACAATCAACTGATTGGAAGAAAATCATATTCATTGAATTTTTTTTTTATTTTTCCGACTGAGTGAAAATAATGCCTGGACCGGGAGTCAAACCCCAGATCTTTGACTTACAAGGTCAAGGCTCTACCAATTGAGCTATCCAGGCCGACAAACCGGTCGGCATTACTCACTCAGACAACATTAGGCAGAAAACATCTGGTCTATCATTTAGATAGCTCAACAGAAATAAGCCGCAGGTTATTAGCCGTAAAACACCATTAAACAATGGGAAATAAATACAATTTTTTTTTTTAAATTAAAATCACACAATCAACAATCAATAAAAATCAAATAATCAGCTAATAATATTTTGCAAAATTAATTCGGGCGTTAACGGATTAAATTAATAAAATTTTTAATTGAATCAGATTGACGTTAAGTCTTTATCTTGAAATTTTTTATGGTTTTAGTTAGATTTCCCCAAGCTTTTAAGGTGCCTAAATTATTCTGCAAGGAAACATTTATTTGTGACTCAAATGGTATTTCATGATTTTTCACACATTCTACCCCTTTATACCAGTCCTACGTGCGTTCCACGTTATGTTACAAATAATTTTCTTGGCCAGATAAATTGTACATAATTTAAAAAAAATTATTATTACAGCAATTGCGAAGTAGTCCATCAATAACACAGATATTCTCCAAAAAAATAGGCATTATTGTAGCAATATACGATGAACTTTATTTGCTGTATTTTTTACATATTTAAGATTACTTTAAGTAACCATGTAGCAATTACAAAAACAAATAATTTCAAAGTTATTACGGAATGGAGGGGGAGCTGGGATTGGGAGCCCCAAAAACAATCGTCTTGACTCACAGCATGTTGGTGATGAAGTGACGCTCTGATTTCTTCATTAATTTCGCCAAAGCTCCAATCGAAGCCAAATTCAAAATAATAGAGAAACTTGTATGTTGTGGCCACCACATGACTTTCTTCTATATTTTCCGATACAGATTCACTCAGTAAAAATAATTTATTAAGATTATTATTTAAAAAAATTATATTCCATGATAATGCAGACGATTTCCATATTGGAAAAGTAATATAACACTAAATAAAAAAAAAAAATAAAATAAAATAAAAAAATCAATTTTATTCTCAATATTACATTAAAAAAAAATTAATAATATTTTTTTCTTTTTTTTTTCTAAAAATGAAAAAAATCGATAACTTTATTTTAAATGATCGCAGATCGATGGTTCAACCATTCGTTTTGAAGGTATTGGCGAGCTCTTTTGAAAGATACCCAACATGAAAATTTACTCCCCTCGAGGGAGGACTTCTCCCTCAGTAGGGAGGGGGGGAGGCGAGGCTCCTACATACACAAAAAAATTTTCCCCGTTGACTATCTGCATTATAAATAATTCGTTTAAATTTCATAATGATTTTTAAAAAAATATTCTGTTTATGCACATTTATACAAAATTTTGTCCTATACCACCATGTTAAAAATTTAGAAAAAACGAGATGGCAACGCAATCTGTAAAACAATTTTTACCAAAATTTGATAGGCACTAATTTATGACAGGGTGTAACTCCATACCAATTTGTATGAAATTCTGTGCAGTAGTTCCTGAGATACAGTTGCCACAAAATTTTGTCACGCACACACACACACACACACACGCACACACACACACACAGACATTTTCTAAAAATGGTCAAATCGTGTTCTACCTACAGCTCTCAAAACATGTAAATCCATCAAAAACCCGAGGTCGAAAACTTTTACGATTCCAATACTTTCTTCTATTGAATATAGAAGAAAGTAGAAAAATGGTTGTAATTATGTTGCATATAAACACGCGTAAATTTTTGAAAGGTTACCAGACGGTTATACTTCAAACGGTTCTTAATGAAAGCCGACCTCACCAAAAATGATTTCGTGAGAAGAAGTTTTTAGCAAAATAATGTACCATATTGTGAGACTAGGAATGCGGCGAACTGCATTTATATGCAAGATGAAAGGAAATTGGGTTATCGAAAAGACACAACATGTTATTTATTGAAAATTGATTTTTCCAACTGAGTGAAAATAATGCCTGAACCGGGAGTCGAACCCCGGATCATTGACTTACAAGGTCAAGGCTCTACTAATTGAGCTATCCACGCCGACAACCGGTGGGACACTCAGACAACCTGTAGGCAGAGCAACTGGTCCATCATTTAGATCGCTCAACAGAATAAGCCGCAGATAATGGAAAACACCATTAAGCAATGGAAGGAATAAATAGATTTATTAATATCACACAATCAACAGATTGGGAAGAAAATCATATTTATTGAAAATTTATTTTTCGAACTGAGTGAACTGTCGGCCTGGATAGCTCAATTGGTAGAGCCTTGACCTTGTAAGTCAAAGATCCGGGGTTCGACTCCCGGTCCAGGCATTATTTTCACTCAGTTGGAAAAATAAATTTTCAATAAATATGATTTTCTTCCCAATCTGTTGATTGTGTGATATTAATAAATGTATTTACAACATGCTATTTTAGATCTGCATTGCGTTAAAGAAAAAATAATATATGATCAAAGATTTGGGAGTGCTGCAATTAGAAAAAATACTTGTAATGAAGGTTTTCCAGTACCAGGTATGGATATTTTCCGTTAGACAGTTTCCATTACGCCGCCATATTTCCGGATTAGTGGAAAGTTTCCTTCATCTTGCGTTGATCGCCGCTAAACATCTCATTTACAACTCTTCCATTAAAATATTCTACTTAGAGGTGTTAAAAAAGCAAATTCCACAAAACAATGAAGATCGACACAAAAATGTGCACAAAGTTTTTTATTGAAATTGCTGCATAAAATAAGAAGGGGAGGTGCCCCTAACGGATAAAGTTTTTAAAGCTTACATTCGTAGGTGTTCTATACAGGCAGGAGTGATCAGAAAAGAATGATAA
This sequence comes from Salticus scenicus, assembly GCA_963930645.1. Lineage (NCBI taxonomy): Eukaryota > Metazoa > Arthropoda > Arachnida > Araneae > Salticidae > Salticus > Salticus scenicus. Next base: position 141,759,602 of record OZ005658.1, read on the forward strand.
AGTTCAGCCAAATTCAAATTATCATTACATATTGACATTTAATTTCTTCGCCAGCAAAAACACATAAAAAGTGTTTTTTTTTTTTTTTTTAAGATACGTTATACTGTTATCAAGCTAATAATTTTGAATACAAAGAGCAGGATTGCCACATACATTAACCCAGTGATGATAGATTGCGGATTTTGTCCCCATTTTGGGGATTTTTGAGGCTTCTGAGGACAATTTTGGAGACTAAATATTTGTGGGGACTTTTTTGGGGAATTCTAAAATTTTTGGGGACAAATCTGGGGAGTTAATTTTCTGTCAATGTTGGCAACGTTGATTTATCCCTACGACTAGGGATTTTCAATAGCTTTATTGTTATTTGGGGATTTTTTTCTAAAATTGCCTTCATTTGGGGAAAAATCTGAGCTTAAATCCACTTAAATCTGCTTGATATATGTATATATATTTATTTTTTATTTTTATTTTCCCTTTTTAGTAGAAATCAAGTTGGGGATTTTTTCGAAAAAAAAACCCCCCTGATTTGGGGAAATTTGAAGACCTGTTTGGGGAAATTATTTTCGACCATCTGTCATCACTGCATTAACCCTTCAATTTCACCAAACTTTATTTATAAGAAATGAAAAACCACAACGACAGATACTTAAAAACAGATATAATTTAATTCTGTTCAAGGATAATTTTGACTGACAGAATAAAAATACGTTAGCGGTTAGACTGTGATTTAGGAGGAACATAAAAATGAAATAAGCCATGGGTTATTCTTTATAAGACGAAATGATATCACGAGATTATGCTTGCATACTGATTTTCTTTTACACTTTTTTTTTTTTTTTTTTTTTTACTGGTAGTGAAAGAACTCAGCGGCTACCAAAGATTAATATTGAATACACGAATAAATTATTATATAAAGCGTTAAAATAGATTTGAATTAAAATTGAATGGAAATTTTTAAAAAATATATGTTATTTCTACATCACAATACTTATGTGGGAATAGGGAGGATATAAAAATTTAAAAAACACACTGTATGTGAATTTAAGTTATAATTCAGAGGTCATAAAAATTTTTTGTTACATTATTTATTTATTTATTTTTATACGATTATGTATTTTTTTTAGAATATGTGACAATTGACATAACACATGTTCCATCTTTACAATTGCAGCCATTGCAGGAAAATAGTTCATCATTCCTCCTTGCCATCATTGTCATCATCCGACTCGCCAAGACTGTCCAGAAAGTAACGACTAATGAATTTAGAAAATGTGCTGGTATACTGACATGTCTCGACAGGGCCTCATTAATGCAAGGGCCCACGAAGTGTAGGGGCTCTGAGTAGCAGGGGGGGGGCGATCTACAACTGGCCCGAAAATGGCATTTTACCCTAAAAATGGCCAAAAAAAGAAATGGTATTGTAAAAAGCAAAAATCTCAGTTTGGTCCCATATACAGTCATATATGTATCTTTGCTGATTGGTTCAAAGTATGAGAGTGGCGGAGTGGACCACGAAAGTATGTGAGCCCCTGGCCTCAGATGAAGCTAATCAGGTCCTCTGTTTCGAGCTTGCTCAGTCTGTAAATTCACAACTGAGACATTTACTTTGTTGTTGTCATTCCTGAACTTACTTTTTCGTTTTTATTTAAAATGCCAATCCGCAATTGTAATGAAATGCTCGCCCTCTGGTGAGCTAAGGTGAAATTACAATTAACATGAATAGCTTTCGGCTTTCGTCGAGACGCCATTGCTTGCCGATGTTTAGTTTCACATATGTTTATTGAATAAAAATGAATAAATCCGGTAAAAAAGATAACACTTACTGTTGTATGCCACAGTGTAACTCCAAAAAATCAAGAAATCCAGAATGTCATTTATTTCCAAATGACAAATTTAAAATTTCAGTTGCTTCGGCTAATAGAAGTAAAGAATTAATCAGATGATTTGAAACTAATATTTGTTCAGCTTCAGTTAAAAATCTACTTCCGATCGAACTTTGAATAAACTGAAATATTTTTTTTCCAAAAGCAAACAATTTTCCATGATGTAATGGCGAAGAAATTATAGCACGAATCTAAGTAGTAACACAAATAGAAAAATAATAAATACACGTGGCTATTATATTTACTAACAACAAAAACTGAAAAAGCGCCATCTATCGATCATTACAAACGCGGATGCTGCTAGTGCCATTCAGATATATATTTTTTAATTTAAAAATATAATATATATGATATATTTTGAAATGAAGTGATAATTAATATACTTTGATATAAAGTAGCATTTTATGATTTTATATCAAGTGAGATGATCACTCAGCTCTGAAACAAAAAAACTGCGTAGGATATTTTTATTGTGTCTGATATATTTTTCTTTTTCTTTCTTTCTCTCTTTCTTTCTTTCTTTCTTTTTTTTTTTTTTTTTTTTTGAAAACTTATACTTTAAAAACCATGATCAATAATTATTTCTTACTTTAAAATTATATTTTTTAAAGTAAATGTAAAAATGAAATAAAATAAAATAAATAAATAAAATAAAAAATTGAAAATTGAAAATTGAAAATTGAAAATAGGAGGGATGTGACGGGCAGTGGAAGGGGTGAAAACAGAACATTTGTAGGGATGTCATAGAAAAAAAAAAAAAAAAAAAGAAAAAGCTTCACAGGCAAAAAGAATGAGCACAGAATATTATATATATCATGGTAGAATTGTTATTTGTATATGCATGAAAAAGAATCTAGTTCGATGCAATAAAGTTAGATTTTTTTTTTTTTTTTTTTTTTTTTTTGTAAATCGCTATTATTTTGCAAAAAGAAAAAAGGAAAGAAAGAAATAAACCGTACATTATTGACAAAAATATAGGTCGTTTTGGGATACAGTTTTCAAATTTATGTCTTCAGCGCCCTTAAAAGCATAAATTTTATTCCCCCCCCCCCCCCCCCAAAAAAAAAAAAATAATAATAATAATAATAATAATAATAATAATAATAAAAAGAATCACGAAGCTTTTTTTTACTTTTTTTTTTTTTTTAATAGACCTATATAATTAATATACTGTGCGAGTTATATTATATCACATTATTCGGATGCAATATTCTGAATATTCTGATGCAATATTCTGAAGCATGCGTTTTATTTAGCTAATCATTAACTATGTTTTCAAAATCAGTTCTTTCTTAAACTAGTATGTTGTGGCCACCACAAGACTTTCTTCTATATTTTCCTATACATATTCAATCAGTAACAATATTTAAAAAAAAAAAAAAAAAAAAAAAAAAAAAATACGATTTTTTTTTTCTAAGTTTTTTTTTTTTTTTTGTTAAAAGTAAAAAAAATCGATAACTTTGTTTTAAATTATCACAGATTTATGGTTCAACCATTCGTTTTAAAGGTATTGACGAGATCTTTCGAATGATACCCATCTTCAAAATTCAACCCCCCTGGGGGGGTACTTCCCTCCCAGGGGGGGAACCGATGCCCCCCCATGCACAAATTTTTTTTCCTAGTTAACTACTACTATTATCAATAATTCATATTAATTTTACAATCACAAGTTTAAAATAACTCTCATTATGCCCATTTATACGGAATTTTGTCCTATAAAATGCGATCACAGCGCCACCTGTTGAGCTATTGATCCCCAAATCTAATGGGCACCAGTTCATGTCAGGGTGCAACTAAATACCAAGTTTGGTTAAATTTCATTCATTGGTTCGTGAGATACAGCGTCCACAAAAAAATGATACAGACACACAGACAGACAGACAGACAGACAGACACACAGACAGACATTTTTTAAAAACTATCAATTCGTGTTCAGGACATCCCAAAACGTGTAGATCCGTCAAAAAACGGAGGTCGAAAATTTTCGCGAATCCAATACTTTCTCTATATTACATATAGAAGAAAGTAAAAAGAGTGCAACATCTCCGGAAGAAACATTTTTTTGACAAAAAGCGGGAAAAGGAAAACGTTAAAAAAAATCTTAACCATTCACAAAATTTAAAAGATTAAATATAATGTTTTATTTATCAACTGATTCTAATATTAAACCCTCTTTCTTCATAAATGATTCAACATAAATAAAAAATGGTTTTCAGGAAACGGGAAAACATTTTCAAGCGTAAAAATAAATTTATCTTCAAATAAAATTGATTGAAAATCTATTAGATAAAATCCTCTATATCTGGGATGAAACATGTTTTGTTTATCTTCGACGAAATCTGAAGTCAAGTGATATTTATGATTTGTTGACAGAAAGAATTGCGCTATTTTTGATTCGATGAGCAAGAAATACCAAGTAAATAAGCCATTTCTGTAAAAATAGAGAAAGCGAATATTTGTTACTTATTGAGCATAGAATATTTGTTGTTGTGATGTCGATAATCACATATTCTAAAAAATATATTATTATAATAAAAATAAAATAAAATCTGTAACAAACACATTTTCATAACCTCTAAATTGCAACTTAAATTCGTATACAGTATGTTCTTTAAATTTTTACATCCTCCCTCTTCCCACATATGTATCTTTTGCTTATTGCAACTCTATCGAAACCTTTGATCATATATTATTCGTTCTTTAACGTTAATGCAGATCTACAATAGCTTGTTTTGACTTTTCCTAATTCGGTTTCGTTTCATCTTACAAATAAATGCAATTTGTCGCCATAAGTAGGTTCCTTGTCTCATAACATGGTGTGTTAATTTTGCTCAAAAGTTCCGGGGTCTCATGGCGTGTTTTGGCGTTTAGTGAGGACCGTTTGAATTATAATTATGTGGTAACCTCTTCAAAAATTGTATGTGTTTATACGTGACACAATTACAACCATTTTTCTATACTTTTGAATTTGGCGTCAACTAGAGCTCTGGCGAAATTAATCAAGAAATCGAAGCGTCACTTCATTATCATGACTTGAACTGATAAGTCGACGCTTTTGGGCTCCCACTCAAAATTATTTAATTACCCCAATTATACCTACCATTTTTATAGTAATATGCTCATCTGGTCACCTATATTGTGTTAAATATGTCAACAATTCCTATATAATAAAATTCATCATAAAATCTACAAGAAAATGCCTGTTATTTGGATTAACGATTCCTGTGTTATTAGTTGGACACTTCGCAAGAATTCTGAAACTGTTTTATAAAGTAAACTTCATCTTCAATAACCGACGGCTATCCTCAATATCTACAAATCCACAACTTCAAAAAAATTCTTCTTCACAGTTGTTACATATTTGAGAAGTATAACATTCATGAAAGTTAATTAAAAATGCAATGAAAGTTCCCAGGTTTGAATCCTGAAAGTAGGCATGATTTTGGGTTAATAATACAGATAAATTTATTGAATATTCAAAGAATAAATAAAAATTAATCCTGACCATTCATATTTATAGAACTTTACTTACTGAATTTACAGATATTACGGAGTGGATAAGAGAGACAAAAATATGAGAATACTTATTTGTGACCATAAATATAGTAATCTATATAAATCTATCATCCCCATGTTATCATGCAAAGATTTTTCATGCCGAAAAAATTTTTTGGCATCAGCCATTAACTGGTTTTGATACTCGGCTATTGTAATAGAATAGGTTTTTTTTTTTTTTTTTTTTTTTACGAAGATGGAGGCCGACGGAAATTTAGCATGACTTTGTCACAAGGATCGTTAGAGAAAAAAAAGTATTTGTAACTATAAGTCTCATGTTGTAAATATGTAGAATAGAATGTTGATGAATTTTCAAAATGTCGAAATATTGCGTCTTTAAATTCTTCGAATAAATTTATGAAAAGAAATGGGATAAGTTATCATAAAAGTAAATTATGAAAAATATAATTTTTATAATCAGTTGCTTTGTTATTATAATGAAATAAAAACTCTTTTGGTTTTTAATGAAATACTTTTTTTAAAGTTTGACATTTTTTAAGGTTTTATATTAGTAAGTAATATAGAATTTTCAAAATTCTCCTAAATATAGTTAGCAGCTGCGCAGGCAAAGAACGTTAGTTTTAGTGCATAAAAAGAGTTTAACTTTTAATATTAACTAAAGTAACAAATATAGTAAAAAAAAAGAAAGAATTTGAAATTGTATCTGCAGTTTTTCATTCACCTTTAGTACATAAATTATTCATCTAAATTATCTGTGTGTATTCACTCGGAGAAAGACGGTCATTAACTGGTCAAAAGGGCCGTCTTTCTCGGAGTAAAAAGGAATCACTTTTTCTCTCTCCATGATCAATCTATGTCTTATTACCATATCTATGATTTGGACTACAACTGGATTCTCGAAATCAAGTAAGAGAAGATGGTTGAGAAAAATAATTATTCTTGGCAATCACTTTTTACCTTCGTTAAATTCGAAGTTTTAAGGGAGAACATAGTTGCTGTTTTAGCCACAAACATACATGTGTAATTTTTTAAAATTCCATTAGAAATTCGCTGGAAACGGTTATTGAGAATTTGGAATACTTTCGCCAAGTTTAGTTCGTGTGAATTAGCAAAATAAGAAGATGTTTGACTAATAGTATACTGACCAAACGTCCCCATTTTCTGAGGGCAAATGGGGACTTCGTTTTTTTTTTTTTTTTTAAGGGCATTTTTCTAAGTTTTAAAAAATTTTAGAAAATAAATTATTAATCAATAATACTTTATTTTTAGTCCTTATTTATTAGAAATTGAAAAACTTATACATAATTGCATAATTGTAGCAATTTTTAACTTTGATCTGGTCAGCCTACACCAAAGTTAAATTTCGATGCAAGATAAAAGAAATCAGAATTAAGACAATCTGTATTCTCAAAAATAAAAGGAAAGTACAAAGTTAAAGGATCCTTTTTTTTCAGACTCATACAAGATTATGCTAGAGAAATTATGAAAAGTGATCAAAGATTTCGTTTCTGTTGCATTGAAAATAAGGAAAAAGTATGACATAAAAATTTAGAAAAAAAAAAAAAAATAATGCAATGGTTGTGTAAATTGCAATAATATAAATAATAATAATGATGATGATGACGATGATGTAATAATATCTTTAAAAATTCCATTAGAAACTCGCTGGAAACGGTTATTGAGAATTTGGAATATTTTCGCCAAGTTTAGTTCGTGGGAATTAGCAAAATAAGCAGATGTTTGACTAATTTCTTAAAGCGAAGATCGAGACAACATGGCACCAAAGTTAAATTTCGATGCAGGATAAAAGAAATCAGAATTAAGACAATCTGTATTCTCAAAGTTAAAGGATCCTTTTTCTTTTTTTCAGACTCATACAAGATTATGCTAGAGAAATTATGAAAAGTGATCAAAGATTTCGTTTCTGTTGCATTGAAAATGAAAATAAAGAAAAAGTATGATATAAAAATTTAGAAAAAATGCATTGATTGTGTAAATTGCAATAATAACAATAAGAATAATATGAATGTTTTGTAATACGACAATAGAGGAGAAAATTTAGTATAAATATACGTAATGAAAATTGTTTTTCACGAACGATTGTGAAATTAATATGAATTATGTTTAAAAAAAATTATGTTAGAGAAATTATGAAAGTGATCAAAGATTTCGCTTCTGTTGCATTGAAAACAAGGAAAAGGTATGATATAAAAATTTAGAAAAAATATATTGATTATGTAAACCGCAATAATAATAATAATAATAATAATAATGTAATATGGCAGTAGAGGAGAAAATTTAGTATAAATATACGTAATGAGATTTTTTTTTTTTTTCACGAATGATTAGGAAATTAATATGAATTATTAAAAATAATAGTAGTAAACTAAACAAATTTGTGTGCATGTAAAAGCATCACTAAAACCTGGGGGGCGGGGGGGGGGATTGCTGTTTTCGATTCTTGTGGTACGGTGTTTGTTTTTGTTGCTTTTAATTTTGATGATGTTACCTGAAAATTGATTTGTTTTTAATAGAAAATGAAAAAAATATTAAAATATAGTAATGAAAACATTTAAAACTTTATACATTTAGATGTTCAATTTACTCTTAATGTCATTATTATTATTATTATTATTATTATTATTATTATTATTATTATTGCTATTTTTATAGCATTCTTTTTTGCCCTGTGATAAGGAAAATCACATATTATCTCTTAAAATTTTATTTATTAATTTAAATTATTTTTTATCCCTTGATAAAAATATATCTCTAAAAAGAATTTATTTTGAGTGTAGAATCTTTTTTTTTTTTTTTTTTTTTTTTTTTTTAATCAGAAAATGAATAAATTAATGAATAAATTTAGCGTCCAACATTCAGGGTTTTGTTTATTACTTCATTTTGACTAATAGAATGACCGTTTTCAAAAACCAGACGTTGCTGTAGGCGACTTTTTAATAGAAGTGTGGCGATATTGCGGTTTTGTGATAATCACTTTTGATATACATACAAATCACTTTTTAATCTTGTCGATGGTCTGAAAAAGACCTATATTTTTTACTCTTATTGGAAATTTACCTCTCCGTGCCCGACTAATCTACATATTAATTTGAAACATGTTTTTGTCTGTCTCCACTAAATTGAGAGAACGGCAAGGTGTAAAAATTTGGTTGAGGTGTCTAAAAAAAAGGTCTCAGTCTGTAGATATGTTATGAAAAGAGAAAAATAAAAAAAGTTGAACGGTTCCAAATTACTTCACGGTGAAGAAAATGTACATGGGGGGACTAGACTCGAATACTAAAAAATCAATATCTCCTATTTTGGAATTTTCAATTTTAAAGGGGGGGGGGAAAGGGGGAAAGTAGATTTGAAGGTAGGGGGGGAAAGGGGGGAAATTAGTTTGAGAGGGAAATCCGTCCTAGATCCACACATGTAGCACCTCATTTTAAAGGTCTTGAAAATTCATGTTGATTGGGGATGTTTGTATACAATATAGGGCGCCCACTGGTGGTGAAAAATGGAACTAGGTGATTTTGTAGTAGGCCCTATCATGTTGCACCTTATTTTAAAGGTCTTGGTATTTCCTGACCGTTGGTGATGTTCGTACAGAACACACTGTGCCCCCTGGGGGTGGAAAGTGTAACTAAAGGATTTTCCAGTTGACACCACCATGTGACACCTTATTTGAAAGGTCTTGAATATTCAAGGCGATTGGTGATGTTCGTATACAACATACTGTGCTCCCTGGTGGAGGAAAGTGGATTTTGCAGCACGTGCGTATTATGCCTGCTATACGGTGCCGCAGCCACAGGCAGCGGTAACACGAGTCAGAGGTTCGTTCGGTTCAAGGTTAATTTTTGAGAATTTTTTCATGTTATTAGCGGCCTGCATATACGTGCCGCAGGCACTGGGTCACGAACCCAAGTTCCGTTCTGTTAGAGGTAATTTTATTTGTTACAGATGATTATTTTTTTTGTGATGTTTTCATTTAAAAATAGAAATTCAAACAGAATCGAGTTAAAGATATAAAACCATACAAATTTAAGATGCATTTAAGGCTATTATCATGGGCCCGGGCAATGCCGGGCGGGTTCGTTCCGTTCCAGGTTAATTTTTTGGAATTTTTTCATGGTATTAGCGGCCCGCGTATGCGCTGCCGCAGGCGCCGGGGTCACAAGGCAGAGTTTCGTTCGGTTCGAGGTAATTTTATTTTTGTTACAGCTGATTATTATTATTATTTTTTTTTTCGCAATGCTTTTATTTAAAAATAGAAATTCAAACAAAATCGAGTTAAAGATATAAAATCATACAAATTTAAGGTTCATTTAAGGTTATTATCACGGGCCCGGGCATTGCCGGGCGGGTTCGTTCGGTTCCAGGTTAATTTTTGGGGATTTTTTTATGTTGTTAGCGGCCCGTGTATGCGCTGCCGCAAGAACCGGGGTCACAAGGCAGAGTTTCGTTCGGTTCGAGGTAATTGTTTTATTACAGATGATTATTTTTTTCGTGATGCTTTCATTTAAAAATAGAAATTCGAACAAAATCGAGTTAAAGATATAAAATCATACAAATTTAAGGTTCATTTAAGGTTATTATCACGGGCCCGGGCATTGCCGGGCGGGTTCGTTCGGTTCCAGGTTAATTTTTGGGGATTTTTTTATGTTGTTAGCGGCCCGTGTATGCGCTGCCGCAAGAACCGGGGTCACAAGGCAGAGTTTCGTTCGGTTCGAGGTAATTGTTTTGTTACAGATGATTATTTTTTTCGTGATGCTTTCATTTAAAAACAGAAATTCGAACAAAATCGAGTTAAAGGTATAAAATAATACAAATTTAAGGTTCATTTAAGGTATCATGGGCCCGGGCAACGCTGAACGGGTCAGCTAACATATAGTCTTAGTATAAACGAAAGAGAAAATAATAGATAGCATCTGTTTATTTGGAGTCAGTTTCACATCTCTTTGGCAGTACTTTGTAGAAAGTGATGTCATACATAGTATTTCTATTTATAAGCATTTTTCCGACTTTCTTTTTTTAAGTGAAATGTCGTAAATTATATTAGATGCTTTAACATGAAATACATTTAAATAATGATGCGACGAATTTTGAAACAATTACGGTCAATAAAGTGATCGTCGAAATCGACGGGTTCCAGCTAGTTTTTATTAAACATTGACTGACTTTATATTTTATGAACATTGACTGATCTTATATTTTTACTGATCCAGTCAAATTTATGAACTTTATTATGAAACTGTTTTTAAAATATATTTACTTACTTTGAAAAAGAAGTCTAATAAATTTTGATATTACCGAAGAAATCTGTGTTATTATATAATTACACAATTTCACTCTTTTTCCGTTGCTATACATTGACTTATGAAAAATATGATTGGAAAATCTACTTATTTTCATATTTGTTTCCTCCAAGTAAAACCCTCACAACATGCATTTTTAAAAACAATTTTTGCATTTATTTTATTGCATTAACAAACAAAAAAAAAAAAAAATTAGGCTAATATTTTTGGAGTTCAGTAATGCCAATTCCGTTTCTAAGATACGGTTTTTGTTTATGATGTGTTTCATTTCAATGCAAACGCATCACAAACAAGAGAAAATATCGGAAACATCTTCCGATAACAAATATAACCCACTTTCTACTACACAGAATCCGATATTATGAAGGTCATGTTTTGGAGATACGCTTTTTATAAATACCTTGAGGTATTTTAAAAGCGAGATAATTTCATTCTTATCTGCACTTTTTATCCACTTTTAACATGTTTTGAAACCCAATCACGTCGCACGTGGTTATGTACAATTTCTAGACCGACACGTATTATACTTCCTTCTGACGTTTCACATAAAAAAAAAAAAAGAAAGAAAGTCTTGTCTCTGATTATTACATATTATATAAATATTCAGTTTCACATAATATAAGGATTTTGCTGCTTTTGGAGATAAAACGAAAGATACACGCACCGTAAAAATGGCTCATCGATGATTGTGCTACCAATACAATCGACTATTAGGTGAAAACGATAGTATTATCGATAGAATAATGTATGAATGAGTCAGTGTAACGTAAAAGATTATTATTGTTATTACTATTTTAAGGATTACGTTCATCAAAACAGGACCGTAGATCAGTTAAAATTCCTATTAATCCATAAATAAAGTTTCTGATTCACTCACTGTTGCAAAAAATGTGTCGTCACATTTTTTATAAAAAATAAAAATTCATTAGTAAAACTCAAATTCATTTGTGTAAGTTGCCAGAAAAGAAAAAAAAAAAAAAAGTCATCTGCGCTGACACATTATTGAAAATTATGGCACATTTCCATGTGATTCGAGTGAATTTGTTCACACACTTTGTGTTTTTTACATGCATAATCAAAATTTTAATGCACGGAAATCACATCATGATTAGAAAATCACATTAAAGAACAATAACAAATATGAAATTTTTTTTAATTAATGCATGTATTAATTATTTTAATTAATGCATGATTATTAAAAAAAAAAAAATCTCTATTTATGGAAAAAAATATATGCCACATGTGAAAAGGTGGTAAGATGTGGCTTGTCAAAGCTCTTAATCATTTAACGTTCTTTGGTTTTAGTATATTCAACAATTTTTTTAAACACCAATTTTTCAAAATTTTTTCCTTGTTAAAATCTGTTTTTTAACTTTTAGTCTTTCTCTGTTCGGTAGATGGCAGCACTATTCCGAAATTTAACAGACGATATTACAGAGGAAGCAAAATGCAGAAAGCACTCAAAATTTCTTAATAGGCATGAGTGCGTAGCTGCTATGCACTCGTACCTAGATTTTTCACCAGATGAAGGGCCGTGCTACCCCCCCCCCCCCCTTCCTGAAGCGACTATTGAGAGTTTATTGCTATTTATAGTATTTACTTTCAAAGTTATTTATTTATGAAATTAATTATTATTTATATTTAATCAGGTTGTTAAATAGATATTTCAAGCTTTTTTTTTTTTTTTTTTTCAAAAATAAAGAATGCTATTTCTCTCACTCTCAGTCTCTCTCTCTCTCTTTTTTTTTTTTTTTTTTACGTATTTATGATCAGCTATGTATGTAACAGCCCTTTTCGACTTCATTTTAACAATTTTTAAAATAAAACATATTTATGATCAGCTATGTATGTAACAGCCCTTTTCGACTTCATTTTAACAATTTTTAAAATAAAACATATTTATGATCAGCTATGTATGTAACAGCCCTTTTCGACTTCATTTTAACAATTTTTAAAATAAAACATATTTATGATCAGCTATGTATGTAACAGCCCTTTTCGACTTCATTTTAACAATCTTTAAAATAAAACATATTTATGATCAGCTATGTATGTAACAGCCCTTTTCGACTTCATTTTAACAATTTTTAAAATAAAACATATTTATGATCAGCTATGTATGTAACAGCCCTTTTCGACTTCATTTTAACAATTTTTAAAATAAAACATATTTATGATCAGCTATGTATGTAACAGCCCTTTTCGACTTCATTTTAACAATTTTTAAAATAAAACATATTTATGATCAGCTATGTATGTAACAGCCCTTTTCGACTTCATTTTAACAATTTTTAAAATAAAACATATTTATGATCAGCTATGTATGTAACAGCCCTTTTCGACTTCATTTTAACAATTTTTAAAATAAAGCATATTTATGATCAGCTATGTATGTAACAGCCCTTTTCGACTTCATTTTAACAATTTTTAAAATAAAACATATTTATGATCAGCTATGTATATAACAGCCCTTTTCGACTTCAATTTAGCAATTTTAAAATAAAATATGAATTGAAAATTTAAGAGTCAAGCAGCTAATAATTTTGAGCATATTTTAAAACTTCTCAATGTACGTAACAAATTCTCTGTTGCACTTAGGATTTTTCAAGGTTCTTTTTTTTTTTTTTTTTTTTACATATTTATGATCAGCTATGTATGTAACAGCGCTTTTCGACTTCAATTTAGCATTTTTAAAAATAAAATATGGATTGAAAATTTAAGAGTTAAGTAGCCAATAATTTTGAACATATTTTAAAACCTGCCCAGGGTCTTAATTCCTATTCGCCATCCAGACTCGTCTCGTCAATGTACGCAACAAATTCACTGTTGCACTTGGAATCTTTTAAGGATTTTTTTATTTATTTATTTATTTTATTTTTTTTTTTTTAACTCCTGGTGCTTTGCTCCGAAAAATCTCTGCTCCGTGGGGAAATTTTCAGAGACTAATTTCTAACTTAAAAACCCTTTTGGCTTTTTTTTTTTTTTTTCTGAAAAATTATCTTTATGTTTTTCACACTTTCGATGGAGGTAAGCATTGTTTGCGACCAAATGCAGGTTCTGCGAAGCACTCACGTTGACGTTGACGTTGACGATTTGAAAACTTGTACCAAGTTTGGTTGGTTAGTTAATTGTACGGTTTAAGGTCGATTATCTACGCTAGGATCCTCGGCCTATAAGTGGAATGCCTCCGTGGAGGTCTTTCTAAGGGGTCTTAGCCCGTATTTACGCAAGATTCAGAGGAAACCACGGATAACTCTGAACGGCTAGGTCGATGAGCGTGACCTGGGATCGAACCCGGCACTTCCCATCTACCAACTTTGAGGGAAGTACCGCACAGTCGCTGGTGAACCTGTCCAAGTTTGGACCAAATTAATTAAAATTTCTGGATTAGAAAACACACCTTTATAAAATGAAATAACCTAAAAGGACGATGGAAGTTATAAATCTTATTTGCAAATTATTGATTTAGAGTTATGAAAATTTGCATATGTATGCATTCAAATGCATAATAATATTACGTATCTATTAAAATTTCTCAAAAATTATTTAATTAAAGAAAAAAAAATTCAAAACTTTAAACGTTTTGAAAAAAATTTAAATGCTCTCTGATAACTGTTTTTTTTTTCCCTTCGATTTTACCTTTTTTGTTAAACAAGATATTTTTAACAATGTGGTTTACATTGTGGTTTAATTGATAAGTTTTTTTTTTTTTTTCTTTTAATTTTTGTTATAATGCTGAAACTAATGCAAATACCTGGCATTAAAACAGAAAATAAATATATCAGTTTATTATACATAACACAGAAACAATAATATTAAATTATTTATAGTAACTTAAATGTATTTCCCTAAAAAAGCAATTTCGCATAATAGGTTTTGATCTCAGATCTAGTAAACTGAAAGTGCCAGTTTCGATACCAAGTCGCACTGGCTGATCTAAGCAGGTCAGAGTTTCAAATGATTTTCTCTGTAAGTCACGTTAATACGGACTAGATCTGCTTAAAAAGACCCTCACAGAGGGTCCCAGACCCACCCAGGCCTAAAACCCATGTGCAGAACCCCTGCACCAACATCGGCCGAGCGGATCTGCGCTCAACGCTAGTAGACGGGAAGTGCCGAGTTCGATTCCAGGGCGCGCACGTCGATCTTGCCATTCGGAGTTTTTAGTGGTTTTATCCGAAACTAGTATAAATACGGGCTAGAACCCTTAGAAAGACCCCTCAGGGCATTCCACCCATAGGTCTCGGAGACTAACCGGTCTTAACTACACAACCAACCAACCAACCTAAACCAACAACGAAATTTAAAAGCATTTTTATTAATTAAATCTAATTCATTTTAGACTTTCTTATTGTTTTCTCCTGACATCCTTAAATATGTCCTTAACAATTACCTTCCCTTTTGTTTGCATTTTTCATGCGATAATAATTGCTATCTAATACACTTTTTTCATAACAAATATATTTTACAACTTCAAAAGTATTAATTGTTGCTCACCAATGAAACAGCATAATTTTATTTCACAATGTACTTAATAAGGACGATTTCTTTTTTAAATCGCCTGAATTTAATACCTAACTTGTTTTCTGTTCTCTAACTTTTCCTTCAACTTTCTTTCTCTTTTTTCATTGTTTGCTTAATCATAGTCAATTCAAACTGATATAATTATGTTTGGTTAGTCTTTTTCTTATCTTATTTATTTTATTTATTATCAATTTTACTCTACTACAGTTATTTAATTTCAACGAAACTGAGAATTTTAAAATGAGTAATACTACGTTCCAGCTTTAAAAGCATATTTCAATTATCTTTAGAATTATCGAAGTTCTATCGAGGGGGAGGGAACTATCGAAGTTCCCTCCCCCTCCTTCTTGATATCCTTAAACGCGTCCTTCATCTATTACCTTCTCCTTTGTGTATATTTCTCAGGTGATGATTGAATTCTAATATACTTTATTCAAAACAAATATGTTTCACAACATCAAAAGTATCAATTATTGCATACGTGAAACATTACGAAATTTCTCATTGAACTCACTCATTTAACTTCCTTGTGAAATTACTCAAATTTTCTTTTTAACTTCTATTAAATTTCCTCTAACGCAATCTTCAGACTTTTTTTTTTTTTTTTTTTATCTTCACTTTCTCTTACACATATACAGAGTTGTCAACTTTTATAATTTATTCCGGAGCACTGTTACACCCCCCCCCCTTTTTTTACTTTCTCTTTCTTACCCATAAGGCAGAGAAAGTATTGTTTTTGAGTCAAATTTTAGAACGCGAGTTTTTGTTATATTTACATGTTCTGAGGTGCCCTGAATACGAAAATCATGTTTTTAGCAAATGGTCTGTGTGTGTGTCTGCCTGTTATCAGCATGTCTCAAAAACAAATTATGGCAGAAAGTTCAAACTTGGTATTCTAAATGTGTATCATATAGGGACGCTACAGTAAGCTTTTCGTTAAGATCAAGCAAATGGTTCGTGAACAGGGACACATAGCACTAAACCAAATGAAACGAATATATATTTTTTGTAATAGAGATAGTCAACAGGGAAAAGAAAATTGTGTATGTAGGAGCCTCGCCTTCCCCCCTGGAGCAGGAAGTTCCCCCTCGAGGGAAGTAAATTTTCATGATGGGTATCTTTCAAAAGAGCTCGCCAATACCTTTAAAACGAATGGTTGAACCATCGATATGCGATAATTTTAAACAAAGTTGTCGATTTTTTTTTTTTTTTTTTTTTTTACTTTTAACGGAAAAAAAACATTTTTTTTTTTTTTTTTTTTTAATTGAGAATAAAATGGACTTTTTTTTTTGGATTTTTAGTGTTATACTACTTCTCTAATATGGAAATCGTCTGCATTATCATAAAAGATAATTTTTTTTAAATAATAATTTTCATAAATTATTTTTTAAAAACAGAATTATTTTTTAATAGCCGATTTAAATTCTATATAAATGTAGGTGCATTAATGAAATGGGGGTTGAGGGGGACGGTAGCCCCCTCACACAGAACTAATTATCATATAAAACTCTTCCGAAGCCTAATTTGAATTGTTTAACACAGGTTTACATAACAGTACTCGTTATCTTACCTCTTAATCTTCAACCTGTATTTATAGTATTAAATTTCAGGGTAAGAGAAAGTCGTGTGAGTGACACACCAGATTATTATTATTTTTTTTTCATACCAGTAATATTGAAGAATGATTTCTTTCTTATTTAATCGTTGTCACATATTGGACAGAATTATTGCATAAAAATTCTGGTGCCAAAAGAAGGCGGCGCTAAAAATGCTTCGGAATAAATTATAAAAGTTGGCAACTCTACATATATATGGTAAAGAGAGTATTGTTTTTAGGTCAAATTTTGGAAATTGAGTTTTTGATATTTTTACACGTTTTGGGATCTCTGAATCCGAAAAACAGGTTTTTAGCAATTGATCTGTATGTCCGTGTGTGTGTATGCCTCTGTGTGTGTTTGATCAGCATATTTCAAGAACAAGTAGTAGCAGAAAGCCAGTAGTTTAAATTTCTATCATATAGGTATGTTAGACTAAACTTTTAGTTGCAAACGATCCAACGTTCGTTTACAGGGCTACCCAAAAGAGCTAAAATATTGTGGGGTCATACTTGATAATTACTGGAAGTGTATTTCAGATTGAGTTGTGTATTATTAATATAGAACTATATTTAACTATACAGTGCGATGGGTACATAATTTATTGAAGACATACAGGGCTACTAATAAGTAAGCAAACACACACACGCACATATATATATTGAAAACCTTTTCAAACATTGAAGAGATGAAAACAAGAAACATTGAAAAAAATAAAACAGAAAAATTCAAAAAGAGATTGCGACTATCAAACATCCAGAAATTGAAACATGCAAATTCATTACGTTTTCAAGGGTGTAGAATGAATGTTGCATGTAAAGTAGGTGTTATTTCTGTCTTGTTGTATGCAAATTGCTAAATATTTACAACAAGCTACACCCTATAACACCACCAAAAAAGAGAAAATTAAAACTGAAAAGATATGTGAAAACTATATGAAAATCAAACTTTTGATCCATGCAGCATATTCAATATTATTAATGAAAAATACTAATAAATAGTTAATGAAATACTAGTAATAATTAATAAAACTAAAGTATTAATATACATTACACATGAAAAACTTGTATAAGTAGTTTGCACCCTTGCACGTAAAACCAGAATACGAGACATACATGTGGCTGTATACAGTTAGATTCACAGTTAATTTTGGAATCGAATTAAATAACTGAACGATTAATTTATTTTTGAATTTGTATTAATCAACTGAACGATAAAGTTGAGTGAAATGTTTGATTTTAATAATTAACCTAAAATTGATAATTTAAAATTAAATTTTGATTAAAATTGAGATTAACTTAATTTACGATAATGCATAAACTTCAAAGTGTCATTTATGGAAACATAGAAATATATATATATATAAATTTTATTTTACATTATTTTTAGCTTATAAGTATACAATTTAATTAAGTCTATATCTAATTGCTAGATTAACTTTATTTAGCCTCGTGGCTACGCTGGGATGTTTGAGGCGGGATAAGTAATTTTTGCAATTGTAAAATAAGTAATAATTTTAGTTTTATTAATTTTCTTAGGAATAATTTTATTTTTTAAGTAACACTGGTGATTGTAGTGTTTAAAATTATGTTTGTCTTTTGTTTTTCCTTATTCTTATTGAGTTTGAATTTATTTACACGTCATTTGGGTATTATTGGGCTTAGCATACTGTAAATGTTTAGCAAATTGCATACAGTATGACAAAAATAACACTTAATTTGCATGCAACTTTCAATCTAAGCCCTTGAAAAAGTATTGATGTTGTATGTTTTTCATTAAAAAGATGTTTAAATTATAAGAAATCTTTTTATTCATTTTCTATCTAGTTTTCATGTGATACTTGGTTTCAATTTTTGCAATGTTTGAAAAGGTTTTCAATATATCAATATATATATTTAATATAATTGATGGAAATACTTTACACTGAGAAAAAATTCTGTAACTGACATCTAGAATCTAAATTGTGGCTCTAGAAAAAATAGTTCCAACTCATTCTTATAAATTCTAGTCCCCTTTGAAAGCGAGTTCTAGAAAGAAACCCCTATTAGAATTATAGAGTGTTTGCCTATATTCTCGAGGGCAAAGTTATTTAAAAATCTCTGCAAACAAATGCGAATACAAGAGGCGGGTTTCAGCATAATCTTGGTTTATTACCCAATTCTAGAAAATCAAACGAGAATTTCTCTCAATACAAAATATTCAGAATATTATTTCGCCATCTACAAATGTGTAGACTAGAAATTCTCGATAATTACGTCTATTCAGTATTGGCGTGACTTTTGCGCACAGCTCGGAAATCTATATTTCTAGTTAAGGTATTTAGAAAATGACCACTTATTCTTTCTAGATGAAGGCGATATATATATTTTTTTTTCTCAGTGTATAACCATAGATAAACACATATAAATAAGATTACTTTTTATTATATTACTAACATTCTTTTTTTTTTACTATATAATTATTAATTTAAATAATACTGTGATTTTTCCCAGCAGACATAATCACATTTTAATCATAAATTACATCGCAGATTTTATTTATGGCGTCACCGAAGACTTTTTATTTTTTTCCTTGACATCGTTAAATATAACATTAAAAAATTACCTTCGTTTTATATATGCTTTTAATTTGATAGCTGATTTCAAATACATTTTTACTCAAAACAAATATGTTTTACAACTTTTAAAGTATCAACTATCACATGCCAAAATAAAATAATATTACTAAACTACATTGTGAAATTGCTTAAACTTAATAGCCATATTATGTTAAATTAAATTACCTGAAATTCCACCTTCAAAAAAGTTGTATAGTTATTTAATTTAAATATAACTGTGAATTTTAAAACAAATATTACCACATCTTTCTTTTATTAACATATTTTAATTATTGAATACTTTACATTTTTTCCCCTTGACATCCTTAAATGTATCCTTAAAAGAATCACCTTCCCTTTTGTGTATATTTTTCATATGATAGTTGATTTCTAATACACTTTCTTCAAAACAAATACCTTTCACAACATCAAAAGTATCAACTATTACACATTAATAAAATAACATTATTAAATTTCACATCATGGACATTTCAGTTGCGAAATGTAGAATAATAATATTCTCCTGAACGTTCCACTTTTTCACATCCTTTCTCCTAACCTTCCTTATTTTGTGTTACTATTATTATACTAGAAACTTACAAGTGATGTGAGACTTCAGTTATAAACGGTTAAGGTGAGTTTTCTTTATGTCACGGATAGATAGAAAACGCCATCCTTGAATTTGGTCAGGGCCCCTAACAGAAAAATATAGGTCAAGGGGCAGGTGAAAGGGAAGGTGTTTTTATTTTTGGCCCTGAAGGATGACAAAAAACTTTCATAAATTCGACCTTTACTGCTCTAGCGATTTGATTAGGGCAGGTGATGGGTGGAAATTAATTGACAAGCAGTGTTTAGACAAGAAATTATTTTGTAAAGTTTTTTTTTGGAAGTTATTCAAAAATAAATTTCGCAATCACCGTTAAATAATAACAGTCTTATGATTTGTTAACTTTTCCCCTTGAAGATTTATTTGTGTCAGGAAATTATAGAATTACAATATATATATGGCATTGGATATGGATAGAGGCTATATAAATTTATTTCATTTTTGATTGATTTGGTTTCAATGAAAAATATTGGGAAATTTACATTGTCATAAAAAAATATACAGATATTGCTGGAATACTAATTATTAATTCATGGGTAACAGCTGATTACGAAACAGAGAAGTTAAGATTTATACTCATTTTAACTTTTCTTTTTTCTTCCTTAGAATCAAAACATTTATTTTTTTATTCTCAGTTGTGGTTTAGTATTCTTTTACGTGCAAAATTATTTATAAATTAAACTAGTATGTTGTGGCCACCACAAGACTTTCTTCTATATTTACCTATACATATTCAATCAGTAACAATATTAAAAAAAAAAAAAAAAAAAAAAAAAAAAGTACGATTTTTTTTTCTAAGTTTTTTTTTTTTTTTTTTTTGTTAAAAGTGAAAAAAATCGATAACTTTGTTTTAAATTATCACAGATTTATAGTTCAACCATTCGTTTTAAAGGTATTGACGAGACCTTTCGAAAGATACCCATCTTGAAAATTTATCCCCCCGGGGGGGTACTTCCCCCCCAGGGGGGGAAGCGATGCCCCCCCATGCAGAAATTTTTTTTCCTAGTTACATACTACTATTATCAATAATTCATATTAATTTTACAATCACAAGTTTAAAACAACTCTAATTATGCACATTTATACGAATTTTTGTCCTATGCTGCCATGTTAAAAATTTAGATAAAATGCTATCACAGCGCCACCTGTTGAGCTATTGATCCCCAAACATAATCAGCACCAGTTTATGTCGGGGACCAACTAAATACCAAATTTGGTTAAATTTCGTTAAAAAAAAAAAAAAAAAAAAAAAAAAAATTGCGATATTTTTCTAAGTTTTTTTTTTGTTAAAAGTAAAAAAAATCGATAACTTTGGTTTAAATTATCACAGATTTATCGTTCAACCATTCGTTTTAAAGGTATTGACGAGATCTTTCGAAAGATACCCATCTTGAAATTTTGCCCCCCCGGGTGGGAACTTCCCCCCCCGGTGGGGGGGCAACCGATGCCCCCACATGCACAAAAATTTTTTCCAAGTTAACTATTACTATTATCAACGAGACCTTTCGAAAGATACCCATCTTGAAAATTTACTTCCCCGGGGGGGCATTTTCCCCCCCAGGGGGGGAACCGATGCCCCCCCATGCACAAAATTTTTTTCCTAGCTAACTACTACTATTATCAATAATTCCTATTAATTTTACAATCACAAGTGTAAAATAACTCTCTTTATGCCCATTTATACGGAATTTTGTCCTATTCTGCCATGTTAAAAATTTGCATAAAATGCGATCACAACGCCACCTATTGAGCGAGTGATCCCAAAATCTAATCAGCACCAGTTTATGTCAGGGTGCAACTAAATACCAAGTTTGGTTAAATTTCATTCATTGGTTCGTGAGATACAGCGTCCACAAAAAAATGATACAGACAGACAGACAGACAGACAGACAGACAGACAGACAGACAGACATTTTCTAAAAACTATTAATTCGTGTTCTCCATATCCCAAAACATGTAAATCCATCAAAAAGTGGACTTCGAAAATTTTCGCGAATCCAATACTTTCTCTATATTACATATAGAAGAAAGTAAAAATCTAACGCTTTTATAATTTTACTTTTTACTTTCTTCTATATTCAATAGAAGAAAGTATTGGATTCGTAAAAATTTTCGATCTCGGGTTTTTGATGGATTTACACGTTTTAAGAGTTGTAGAACACGATTTGATCATTTTTAGAAAATGTCTCTCTGTCTCTCTCTCTCTCTCTGCGTGTGTGTGTGACAAAATTTTGTGGCGACTGTATCTCAGGTACTACTGCACAGAATTTCGTACAAATTGGTATGTAGTTACACATTGACATAATTTAGTGCCTATCAACTTTCGGTAAAAATTGTCCAGCAGGTTGCGTTGCCATCCCGCTTTTTCTAAATTTTTAACATCGTAGCATAGGACAAAATTTTGTATAAAAGTGCATAAAGAGAATTATTTTTTAATAATCATTATGAAATTTAAAAGAATTATTTTAATAGAGTAGTCAACTGAGAAAAAAAGAATGTGTATGTAGGAGCCTCGCCTCCCCCCCCCCCCCCCTGGGGAGGAAGTCTCCCCTCGAGGGGAGTAAATTTTTATGATGCTTATCATTCAAAAGAGCTCGCCAACACCTTTAAAACGAATGTCTAAACCGACGATCTGCGATAATTTGAAATAAAGTTATCGATTTTTTTCATTAAAAAAAAAAATATATATATATATATATATATATATATATATATATTTTTTTTTTTTTTTTTTTTTTTTCTTATGTAATATTGAGAAAAAAAATTGACATTTTTGGGATACATAGTGTTATACAGTGCGTTGTATGAATATAAACGCACCTTTTCCAATAGCCAGAAATAGACTTTTTAAAATTTTAAAAGAAGGAATGTGACTTACAGTTATTCAATATGACTAACAACTGAATAAGGTGCTTTGAGCAAGTATGCTTATGCTCATGCAAGATTGTTTAATGAATGTTTAAGCATTTTCTTATTTTTCACTGTTATTCGTTTGTTGCACGAAATTAAACGCACTCTGTATGTTGGGATTAAAATTCAACAGAGCCGCCGGAATTAAATTAAAAAACAAATAGTCGTGTTGCTAATATTCTCTAAAATCAGTTTTAATACTTGAGTGCAAAATATACGGAGTTTGTACAGGAGGGCAAGAGGAAAAACTTTGACAGTAGACGAGAGGATAAAAGTCGACTTTATGCGTGGTAAAGGCTAAAGGCTTTAGCAATCGCGAAATAGGGCGCTGAATCGGAAGAAGTGAGAGTGTTATGCGAAATTATACAAAGAAAGGAGCAAATTATGTGGGAAAAGCGTATGAGAAGCGAACAGGAAAGCTCGCCAGTTACGACAAATGTCGAATATGCAACGCTGCAAAGACTAAGAATATTTCCTGTGCGAAGATAAAGGCTCAATACAAGCTGGGTGTTCATCGTACAACCATATGGAGAACTATCAAAGCTGCAACAATCATTAAATTTAAGAAAATGAAGGCGAAAACACCCCTCACTCAAAAGCACAAGGATACGCGGTTGGAAAGGGCAAGAAAATGGATTCTAGATCGACTAAATTGAGAAAAAGTCATCTTCTCAGATGAAAAAAGTTTAATCTCGATGGTCAGGACGGATTTCATAGCTACTGGCACGATATGATAACCGAAGAAATGTACTGTTCAAAACGTCAATCTTGAGGTGGGTTTGTCATGGTGTGAGTAGCCATAGGTTTTAAAGGGACTTTCGAATTAGAGTTCGTGGAGAACAGTATGAACTCTGTAGATTATGTCCAGATGCTCACAAGGAACCTCGCCGTCAAGCAGTCAAAAAATCTGGAAGAAATTATATTTTTCAGCAAGATTGTGCATCTGTACATACAGCACATATCGTGAAAAAATGGTTCCGTGACAATAAAATTAAAGTTCTGGATCGGCCCTCAAAAAGCCCCGATTTAAACATAATGGAGAACGTATGGTGTAATCTGGTTCGTCGTGTTTACGTAAACGGAAGACAATTTAACACTAAATATGAACTAAAATCGGCCATTCTGTTAGCTTGAAAGACAATCAGTTTGGATGAACTCATGCCACTATATCAGTCAATGCCAAGGCGTTTACTGGCTCTTCTAGAAGCCCATGGTGGCTTTACAAAGTGTTAGATACAATATTTTTTACTCAGTTATTTATTTTTTACATGTGCGTTTAAATTCATGAAACATGTATAATTGTCATAAATTCAATAAAATTATTTTCTAAAAAATCATATTGGTTTTTCGTTGTTTTGACTCATAATTTCATTTCTTGAATCATACACATACAGTTTGCATCAAATGTCACCTATTCATATTTTTTTATTACTCTTCTATACTAATACTATATACTATATAATTATACTATAATTATACTTCTATACTATTATTCTAATTCTTAAAGCTAAGGTGCGTTTATATTCATGCAACGCACTGTACTACTTCTCTAATATGGAGATCGTCTGCTTTATCATGGAAGATAATTTTTTTTTTAATACTAATTTTAATAAATTATTTTTACTGAGTGAAATTGTATAGGAAAATATAGAAGAAACTTATGTAGTGGCCACAACATACTAGTTTATTTTATTCAGCTATTTATTCTAAAAATATATGAATAAAACAGATCATTTGCACTTACAAGAAGCTGTATTTTGTCTCAACAATTGTTAAGAACAGAATCTGAACTTATTTAAAATTTTTATTTTAAATTTAATCAAAGAGCTCGATCTCAAATTCTTATTTTAATTTAAGACAGGGAAAAGATTATAACAGATAGACACCAAAGCAAATTTTCGTTGTTATATAAACTCTTTAAAAACGCTGCCTGCAGTAATACATTCACTGATCAAGATTTTTCAATAACTTTACCACTTATCTTAAAAATGGTAGAAATCCCACTAATTTGTAAAGATATCGTTTTACAAGTCATTATATACAGGGTGCATGATCATAATTCGAGTTACGATTTCGAAATTCTATAATTTTAAAACTACCGCGGTCAGGATGACTTGATATTTTCAGGCATGAGAGTGCAGAAAATTAAAAAAAGAGGAAACACGCGTGTTCATAAAATTTATTTCAAATGAAAAATAATGATCACAGGGAAAACTATACAAAATATTTTTAAATTGACAAATTAAACTAAAAGAATAACACATCAACTCAGTAAAAGATGTGTTAAAAAAAAAAAAAAAAAAAAAAAAAAAAAGTTAGCAATCAGCTTTTAATAACATTGACTGGTGGTGGAAAATGGGAAAGGGGGGGGGGGTAAAAAATAGTTCATGAGTGAGAGATATTAAACACAATTCTACTTCTTTGTGGGTTCTAGAATATCATAAAGTAAGTTTTAAATTAATATTGGCATTTTGTTGTGGATGGATAAATATTCAAAAATAAAAGGCTTCCCGCAGAATATGTTTGATATGGTTAGAGATGAAAAAAGGGGAGGGGGACAAAAAATTACATGTGTGAGAAATATTGAATAATTCTGTTCTTTTATATGTTATAGAATCTGATTAAGCACGTTTAAAATGATTATTGACATTTATATTTTGGATGGAAAAAGATTGAGAATCTAAAGTTTTTCGTGGAGCGTTTAAACACTGATCATTATTGGAGTTTGATTTTAACAAAATAAAAAACCGCGAAATCAACAAAAATCACAAAAAAGCGGAAAATCGCGGATCCGCGGAAAATTCTCATGCCTGTATTTTACCAGAACAATCGTGAGGCGATGAAAGTTTGTTTAGAGGTAGGAAAAAAGTATTTCCAAAATGCACCTATAGATAGCGCAGTCAGAAATCGCCTAAATGGATGTATTGTGCACAGGAATGTTGTTAGTAATAGAATAGAATAGCAAGAAACAATAAACTCTAAAGGTTTATCGCAGCTTTTTTTAGCAAAAAGACAATTTAGCTTGTGATGTAGAAATCATAATATTTTTTTAAATTTTTCTATTTAATTCAAATCTATTTTAACGCTTTATATAATAATATACTCGTATATTCAATATTAACCTTAAATAACCGCCGAAGTGCTTCTCCATCAAAATAAATAAATAAATAAATCTAAAAGAAAAACTCTGCAAGCAGAATCTCATAATTTCGTCTAATAAAGAATAACTCCTTATTTCATATTTATGTTCATCCTAAATCATAATATCGCTAACGTACTTTCTCCAGTTAATCAAAATTATCCTTGAACAAAATTAAATTATATCTTTTATCAGGGATAAACGTATTTTTTAATTTCTGCAAGTTATATTTCAAAATCTCATTTGATTCATCCAATAAAATGATTTATCTTTTAAATTACTCTTAAAATAAACAAAGGTTGCGAATCGTATTTCATAGTTTGTTAACTTATAACACTTCAGTAAATGTTATATTACATTGCTTTCAATAATGATAGTAATAAATAAAATATTAATGAAATTTAGATGACTTCAGTCAGATATTTACGTTTGGTGATTTTTTCTATGGCTAATGTGATGGCACTTCTGTCATGAGAATTCAAAATTACTCAATAGATTTAAGCTCAACGTTTTTTTTTAAACAACTTTTTATGTGTTCTTGCTGGCAAAAAAATTATATGCCTATATGTAATGATAATTTTGAATTTGGCTTCAGTTAGAACCTTGGCGAAATTGATGAAGAAGCAGTGATGCCAGATTGGGGATTTTGTCCCCATTTTGGTGATTTTTGAGGCTTCTGGGGACAATTTTGGGGACCAAATGTTTGTGGGGACTTTTTTGGGGACAAATCTGGGGAGTTCTTCAAGTTTCTGTCAATGTTGGCAACGCAATGATTTATCCCTACGACCAGGGGTTTTTAATGGCTTTATTGTTTTTTGGGGATTTTTTTTCAAAAATTGCCTTAATTTGGGGGAAAATCTGAGCTTAAATCCACTTAAATCTGCTTGATATATATATATATATATATATTTTTTTTTTTTTTTCAAAAATTTTTAATTTTTCCTTTTTAGTAGAAATCAAGTTGGGGATTTTTTCGAAAAAAAAAAAAAAAAAAACCTGATTTGGGGAAATTTGAAGACTTGTTTGGGGAAATAATTTTCGACCATCTGGCTTCGTTGTGAAGAAGTCGGTGTCGGAGTCGGAGTGTCACTTCATCACCGAAATGTGAACCATGAAGACGTCGTTGTTGGGGCTCCTGGCTGCACTTCGCTATATTTTTGCAAATTTATTAATTTTTCTACTTATCTATATGGTCACCACAATTGTTTAATTTTTTTAAAGATATTTAAATAAATTTAAAGTTCTCAGCAGATTGAATAATGTCTATTTTTTGAACAGTTCCTGGGTTTTTGCATTTACTTCGCATGTACTCTTACAAGTCGTGTTTTTTAAAATTGTCTTCAATTATACGTCAATATATACGGCCATCAAATTCTATTTTACACAGCTGTTTACAACGAAAACAGAGATAGTAATAAGAGGTAAAGAGAAGCTTCATGAATCATACACTTTACGGATAATTTATGGCACATTTGGAACATTTTGCGTTTTTTACTTTGCCAAACAAAATTCCATTGCCTCACGATTGTTCTGGTAAAGTATCAAGTGATTCTGATCTGTAGTTTTATAGCGTTTTGATATCGTAACTTTAATTATAATCACCCTGTACATAATCTATATAATATTTCTCTAACGTGGTCCAATTACGATTCAATTTTGTCCAAACGATATGATAGTAATGTAATTATTAAAATACACGAGGATAAAAAGTAATATTTATAAATAGACAATATTTACGCACGCGGACTCAGCTCAATGATCTTATAAGAAATTAGTATGTTGTGGACACCACAAGACTTTCTTCTATATTTTCCTATACAAATTCACTCAGTAACAATATTTAAAAAAAAAAAAAAAAATACGATTTTTTTTTTCTGTTTTTTTTTTTCGTTAAAAATAAAAAAAAAATCGATAACTTTGTTTTAAATTATCATAGATTTGTAGTTCAACTATTCGTTTTAAAGGTATTGACGAGACCTTTCGAAAGATACCCGTCTTAAAAATTTACCCCCCCCCCAAGGGGGGTAGGGGAAACCGATGCCCCCACATGCACAGAATTTTTTTCTTAGTTAACTACTACTATTATCAATAATTCATATTAATTTGACAATCACAAGTTAAAAATAACTCTCATTATGTAAATTTTTACCAAATTTTGTCCTATACTGCCATGTTAAAAATTTAGAAAAATGCGATCACAGCGCCACCTGTTGAGCGATTAATCCCCAAATCTAATCAGCACCAGTTTATGTCAGGGTGCATCTAAATACCAAGTTTGGTTGAATTTCATTCATTGGTTCGTGAGATACAGCGTCCACAAAGAACGTGATACACACAGACAAACATTTTCTAAAAATTATCAATTCGTGTTCAGGACATCCCAAAACGTGTAAATCCATCAAAAAATGGCGGTCAAAAATTTTCACGAATCCAATACTTTCTCTATATTACATATAGAAGAAAGTAAAAATGACGACATTTGTCTGATAAGAGTATTTTATGGAAAAATGTATTTTTAAAAGTTGAATCTTAAGAATATTTGCAAGCGTCATTTTAAACCCAACAATACTTTAAAGATAGATACAGAATAGGAATTATTATCATAAACTGACTATAAAACAGATCATAAAAATGTATAATCAAAATAGGAATTAGTTTTTTTTTTTTTTTTTTTTTAAATGTCAAAATAAATAAATAAAAGGTCATCGCCAACATGGCGACAAAAATTTAAAATTCGTTTGCGGGGGTCCTATACTAAAACAGTACCGCCTTGCGGAAGTATGAAAACTGGGTCGTCGATTATGAATTTTATTTCGAAACCATTCTTTGTATGATTTTAGTTTCACTATTGCACAGTATTAATTTGGTTTTAATAATAATATGGCGACTGGTGAATTAAAATTGTAATTAAGTGCTGACATTTATATAATATTTATGAATTTTAAATTTTAAAGGTGAATAAGAAAAGAAATAAAATGCGAAAATTTCGTATGGGGTTTGCTAGTCGTTAATAAAATTCAAATATCGCAAATTTTTCCTGAGTCTTAACGCAACTGTATTTTTATCTAAATTTTACTTGTTGAAAATGCATACCAATAGTAATAATTACTTATTATCTATAAAAATGGATTATTATCTGCAGTCTACTACTAAAACTACTATTTTCTTATACCGCAATATTTTATAACAGAATACAAAATCAATTTACCGAGTGTTCCGTCAGGAAAGATATTCTCTCAAGTTAGATCAACTTAGAAAATTTTGAATTCTTAATTGTGTTAATTGCCTGAAATTGTAAATTCCCTCTTCCTCTTGTGAAATTCTACAAAGTCATTTCATTCGAAATAAAATGAAACCCCCTTAACTCTTTGACGCAGATGGGACACCGGTGTCCCTTTTGCTTATTTATTTTTTGACGCTCTTATTACAAATATTATTATTATATGATAGTTTTTTTATTATAAAAAAGAGTCTAATAGTTACTATAAAAAATCTATTAGATTATCAGAGTAAATTTTTTACTAAAATAAAAATGTTAAATAAAAGTAATTTGAAAAAATTTTATCAACCAATTTCAAAAATTTATTTCTAATTAAATTTGATTATTTAAAAAAGATCAGTAATGAATTATTGCTACTCCTATATCTAAGTAATTGTAAATAAGTGCAATTTGTAAAAATATTTATTCATGGGACGCCCGTGTCCCATGATGAATTTACCTTTAACGTAGAAAGGGACACCGGTGCCCCACTCTATATTTTAGAACCAAAATTAATTAAAATTTTAAATATAACATTTTCCACTTATTTAGATCTAAAATAACTTAAAACTATCAAAAAAGTGTAAAAATTATGTTTGATGAGAAATCTGCTTCAAAGGGTTAAGAGAGGCTCCAGCTGCACCATAGAAAATTAGTGTTTTAGAGAGGTGGTTTTGTAATGGACGTCGTTCAAAAAAATCTTAATTCAACAACAAATATTATAAATAAAATGATTTTCATTTACATATTTGTAATAATCATTGATATTACATTGTTTGTATTTTAAAACCTTTTAGCAATAGTTTTGTTTTCTAAGAATTCCTTTACATACCAGAAATTGTTCAGTTTATCATCATTTAGAGAGGAAAAGAGATATCTATCCCAGCAGTCGGCAATCTTTTTGACTTCACGGACCACTTAATTTACAGTTTAAATTCTGCGTGTATTGTATATTTGGATGGCCGTTGGTTGCTGAAGTTCAATTTAAAAAAAACAGCTTTAGAATTCTTGCCATGTGAACCGTCAATAACACAGTGATCATTAATCCAGGCATTTTTTTAGATAATCCCGAAAAATTTCATTAAACATTTTATTTGATGTATTACTCTCGTATAGGTGATAATTTAAAAAGATTATTATTGGATAATTAGAATTTGAAGTTATTTTAATAACACTGGAGTTTGAGCCCAAAACGTCTATTTCACAGGTCAAATCGTCGTGATGAAGTGATACTCCGATTTCTTCATTAATTTCGCCAAAGCTCAAATCGAAGCCAAATTCAAAATAAGAAAACAAATGGTTGTAATTATGTTACGTATAAACACATACAATTTTTGAAAAGGTTGCCAGATAATTATAATTCAAACGGTCTTCAATAAGAGCCAACCCTCGCCATGGGAACACGGAACTTTTGAGCAAAATTAATGTATCATGTTGTAAGACAAGGAATGCACACATCTAATTGCATTTATTTGCAAGATGAAAAGAAACCGAATTAGAAAACATCATAACATGATATTGTAGACCTGCATTACATTAAAGAAAGAATAATACATGATCAAAGGTTTCGATATCGTTGCAATTAGCAGAAGGTACATATGTGGGAAGAGGAAGGATATAAAAATTTAAAGAACATACTGTGTGTGAATTTAAGTTTCAATTTAGAGATTATAAAAATGTGTTCGTTACTTTAAAATGTGGCTTTTTTTTCTTTTATAATATATAAACGATAATATATTTTTCAGAATATGTAATAATCGACATCACATATTTTCTCCTGCGGACCACCAAATTCATAATTTAGAATCCCGTGGGCCACTAATATTATTGATTAAGAAATATAAATGCATTTCTTGAATAAAAATCAGAGAATACCCATTTTATAAATATGAAGTAAACCTAGTTAATGCAAAATATTAAAAATGTGAAATCTTATCAGTTGCCTTTTGTTTCGCACACACATTATTATTACACACAGGACTGCTAACCTAATCCGACAAATTGTTAGTACCGCCCCTTTTTCTACGCCACTTAATTTTTAGAGAAATTCTCTTCAAATATATCTACGATGTATTAAGAAGAAAAATACGATGTATTAAGAAGAAGTGGTGTAGAAAAAGGGGAAATACTAACAATTTGACGGATTAGGTTGGCAGCTCTGTACATAGGTGAATACAGAACACAGAAGTAGTCAGTTCAAGGTAAAATAAAAATAAAATGATTTGCTCTCGCAAAATTTGACCCTTCTGAGAAGTACACAAATGCAGATGGGCCTGTAAAAGAGGTAAATTGTATGGGGGA
Organism: Salticus scenicus; assembly: GCA_963930645.1. Taxonomy (NCBI): domain Eukaryota; kingdom Metazoa; phylum Arthropoda; class Arachnida; order Araneae; family Salticidae; genus Salticus; species Salticus scenicus. Next base: position 141,791,247 of record OZ005658.1, read on the forward strand.
AATTTGGGATTGGAAAAAACTGTCTCAGAAACGGAGGTGGCCTTAAGTAAAGGTGGACTTTTAAAGAAGTTTTACAATAAGGAAATTCCCATCCGGGGTAAAAGTTTCAATCTAATACTAATGTTCAACAGAATATATGTTTGTCTGCATAAGTTTTTGAGTAATTTGTGTTCTGAAATATTTTGCATAGATGCAAAAAAGATAAAAACCATTCTAAAAACTTTTTTTTTTTCAATTATAAGCCTGTTATGAAATACCTTTGTAAAAATAAATATGTGTGAAATAACTAACTGGAAAAAGCTGTCTCGTAAGAGGGAGGTGGTGCTTAAGTAAAGGTGGACTTTTAAGGAAGTTTTACAATAAGGAAATTCCCACCCGGTGTGAAAGTTTCAATCTAATAGTGATGTTCAACAGAATATACGCTTATCTGCGCAAGTTTTTGTGTAATTTGCGTTCTAGTTCTGAAATATTTTGCATCGATGCAAAAAAGATATAAATCAGTCTAAAAACTTTTCTTTTTTGTTATAAGCCTGTAATGAAATAACTTCGTAAAAATAAATATCTGTGAAATAACTAGCAATTTAATACATACAGAAATTTCAAAATTACCTTTTATTCTATTTAATAAAAAAAAAAAAAAAATAATAATAATAATAATAAAATCATTTCCGAAAAATTTTGGTGATTTTTCTCAATACATTGAACATTCACAAATGAACGATAATTTGTGTGTTTTGTATTCATTTTATGGAGGCTTTTATTGATGCATTTTATCTCCTCAAAAGAATGTGCTGCAGTGCTCGAATTATATTTCATAGTAATATTCATTTTTCGTTCTGTGAAGCGAAAGCATTTTGAATCATCGTAGGCTTTTGTCCGGAGTTAATTAAATTCGCTTCTTGTTTTTCAAGGTATGAAATAATTGTCAAGGACAGAACTGATGACTTAATTTTCTTTATGAAATTGTACTTAATATTCAATCAGATTAAAAAAAAAAAAAAATCAGATATTTCAATATTAAACATGATTTTTTTTTTTATTCGTTCTAAATTTAGTCTAAACTATTCTAACTATTCTAAAACTATTCTATCTATAGTCATTCAAAACAATAACAATTTATTTTTCAAAATTTGCAACAGCAATTTAATTATTACTTCCATTACCCGACTACCGTAGGCAATGGAAGTATTGTATTCGGTCCAAAAGTTCGATATCGAGTTTTCACTTCATTTATATGTTTTAAAATCTCCTGAGTCCAAAAAAGTAGTTTTTGGCAATTGGTCAGTGTGTGTGTATGTGAGGAATATTCTGGCTGTCATATCTCCGAAACTAATAAAGATAGAACTACGAAACTTCAGAATTGAGACAGGTCTGGTGTACAGATGAATTTCACAAATTTTGGTGAAAATTGGAAAACCGGAACTGGGACCGTAAGTCCGTATCTCAAAAACGGCTCGAACGATTTTCTTCAAAGTTGCTATATAAACACTCTGTCAGATGTCCTTTCGAATGGCACAGTTGGTTAGTTCAGGAAAATTGATAGGCGTCCTGTATAAATAGCTCAAATTCAGGTCTCACAAGTGCATTCCTTTAAAAACGGCTGTAGGATTTTTTTCAAACTCACCATATTAACTCCCTTTTAAATATACTTTTGTATGTAATTATTGCTTTCTGGTCAATAATTGAGTAAGTCAAGTTTTGGTAAAGGTTGGTGTCTCAAAACGTGCTCTAACGATTTTCTTGAAAATTCTCACAAAAATCTATTTTAAATATCCTTTCTCATGTATTATGTGATTATTACAGGAAAATTAACAACCAACCTGCATAGGTAGGTCAGTTTTAGATCTCGGAAATTGGTGTTTCAAAAGATAACTCAACCATTTTTTTATTTTATTTTATTTTATTTTATTTTATTTTATTTTCTTATTTTTTAACTTTGCTATGCATTTACACGTGTATCAAGTTTCTCTTACCGGAAAAATGTTATGTTTCTACTTCGATAGGTCGGTTTTATGTCTTCTGATCACATTATCTCCAAAAAATGCATATAATACGTGTAATAATGAGCAATGGAAGTTGTGTGGTTGTTTCACAACAGATTTTTTTTCTTTCTTTTATTAATAAGCAATGTTTTCTAGACTCTAAAACATCCATGTGTCATATATGGTGACTGAACGAAATAAAATGACGACTTGAAAGTATTAAACAGTTGGCACAGTTGGTCCCTTTTTGATTTTAAGCTGTGAATAAAATTTATTTATTTTTATTTTAATCAGATGCGAAATAATTACATATGTCGATAATCGGCCACAAAAAATATTGCAAGAAATTAAAACTTCTTCACACACCATAAATTTTAAATCAGCACAACCGGTTTCGAAAGGACATAGCCTTTCTTCATCAGGTGCAAACACGTGCAACTGCCTTGGAGGCACCAAGGCAGTTGCACGTGTTTGCACCTGATGAAGAAAGGCTATGTCCTTTCGAAACCGGTTGTGCTGATTTAAAATTTATGGTGTGTGAAGAAGTTTTAATTTCTTGCTATTGTCTGTACGCCAGTTTTTGAATTTATTTTTGAAAAAATATTGCGTTATATTTGTCAATCGGCTCCAAGTCGGCCATTTCACCAATTGGCTGTGCAAAAATTACTTTTCAGAGGTCTATATATAAAAATTTGGTGTCCGAAAACAGATATTTTAGAGAAATCGATAACCATAATTAATATTACCTATAAATATGGTTAAATAACTGCATGATTCATTGCCGTTCAGACTATTTATTACTTCATTCTATGAGTAATAGAAAAAAGAATTGGATTCATAGAAATTTTCGTTCAGATTTTCTATGACTTTCATGTTTTGGGAGGTTCAAAATACAATGACCATTTTTAGAAAATATTCGACTGTGTGTTTGTAACAAAACTTTCTACCAACTCTAGCTTGAGAAATTCCGCACAAAATTTCATTTAAAAAAATGTATTTAGTTGCACTTTTAATAGGAATTAATGCCTATAAGTTTAGTGCTTATCAGGGCCTAATTAACACAGGGGCAGGTGTCCCGGGCCCTGAGTTCAGGGTCCCTAAAACTGGCTCTGAAAATGTCATTTTATCTTTTTTGACTCTAAAAATGGCAAAAAATGGGATCAAAATGCAAAATTCTGTCGTTTTAGTCCCATATTCAGATATATATGTAACTTTGCTGATTGTCGCAAAGTGCGAGTCGGTTGAGGGGGACTCACGAAAGTATGTGTGACCCGGGCCTCACCTGAGGGATCATAAAATGCAAAATGGGATCCTAAAATGCAAAATTCTGTCGTTTTAGTCCCATATACAGATATATATATAACTCTGCTGATTGTCGCATGTGCGAGTCAGTTGAGGGGACCCACGAAAGTATGTGTGCCCTGGGCCTCACCTGAAGTTAACAGGGCCATGGTGCTTATAGCTTAACAGATGGCGCTGTCGTCCCATTTAATGATTATATTGATATAGTAGCATAAAACAAAATTTCAGATAAATGTTACGTATTATTTTTATTTTTAACCAATATTTGTGAAATAAGAAATATATTTATAATTACTAACAGGCAACCACGATAAAATTTCTGTATATGAAGAGCATCGCTTTCCCCCACTCCCTGGGAAATTCTTTCCCAAGCAATTTTTCAGTATGGTATCTTCCAAAAAAAAAAAAAAAAAAACTCGTCAATACCTTTTAAACAAATGGCTGAACCATGTACCTGTGAACAAAGAAGATGAATATATAAATAAATGATAAATAATTTCCTGGATAATAAAGCATTTTTAATATGTTGTCTATAGGGTATAAAACTGAATTCATTTCGATAATTAGCCTAATATTTTTCTGCGATGAAAATAGTCCTCATTCAACATGGAAAACAATTTTGATAAAATATAATTTTCTTGAATAATTTCCATTGAGGGAATTTGTATAGGAAAATACAAAAGAAAGTTTTGTGATGGCTGCAGCATAACATACTAGATATTACACCGCTATTCTTCGGAAGAAAATCTTCAGGGTTTCTCTGTCATCCTATTCTGAGACATCAATGTTGCAAGTTTGGAATTTACAATTGTCCTAATTAACATTCGAAAGAGAAAGTTGCTTCCTAATTGACGCCATCCTCTGGGAGACAAGAGAAATTCCTTTCATTGTAAAAATATCAATCCAGTCCTGATTTAAACAGAATATTTATTTATATAGGCAAGTGTTCGCATAATCTCTTTCAGCTATATTTTCCAAAGATATAAAAATTAAAAGAAAAGAAATAGTTATAAAAATATTTTAATTCTTTTATATCCAACAGAAGAACGTAGTGGATTCGTAGAAATTTTGACTTCCCATTTTCAATGGATTTACACGTTTTAAGAAGTTCAGAACACAATTTGACATCTTTTAGAAAATGTCTGATTATGTGTCTGTATATGTGTGTGCGTGTGGGTGTGGCAAAAATTTTGATGGAGCTCCAGATCAAGAATTAGTGCACAGGATTTCATATAAATTTATATGCAGTTGATGTAATATCGAAAATCACATATTCTAGATTATATATTAGATTTCAAAATTTAATTCTCTTCCAATTAATTTTTATCTTTATAAAAAGCGATCTAAAATCTGCAGTTTCTCTTCTAGCAAAATATTAAATTCATTATCTCTCTATTTCTTACAATAAATAAAAATAAAAGTAAGAGATGTGGTTTCGCTCGCATAATGTCTGTGAAGTGAAAATCTTTTCGTCTCAGTAAAGTAAAATAGAATAAAATATTTCCTGATGTGTCACTTTTGAATGAACATAGAACATATGCACCCGCTATAAATTATGTACTTTGTATCAGCTAAAAGACTGAGAATAAGGCTTTAACCATAAATTTTTGTGGTTGAGTTTTTAACGTACTTTTCCAATATTCTCACCAAATGATAACGGTTTTTTGGCTAGGAAAAGAATCGCCAATATTTTTAAAAGTTATACTGATTTATGCGCAACGGAAAAAAGTAGGTGCTGTTCAATTCTCTGTCAGAATGAAGTATGGCGATATATCTTGTGGCTTTGATGTGAAGTTAATGAGCCAAACTTTCATCACTTTTGCCGCTGCTTTTGAATAAGTAAGAAGCTGTGCGTTCTCTCTGAAACTTCCCGTGTCCATTCATCCAGTTATTCGTAATAAAAAAAACTCTTATCTTGATGTTTTCAAGAAAATATTTGTACTGTGAATTAATTCAGAATTTCTTTGTTATTTAATTTGCAAGAAAAACGATAATATTGGACTTCAATACATAATTTTAATTAGAGATTTCGTACTCCTGAGTTATCTGCTTGTCATATCGCTTCTCTTCATCTTCATGGCCGTTGCTGAAAATTAATATACACTACCACTTAAAAACTTAACAGTTGAAACTTGACATAAGTTAGTACCTATCAGCTATTGGAGAAAATCGGCGAACAGAACACATTGTCATTCCGTTTTTTCATAATGTTTAATACGGTAGTATAGGACGAGATTTCGCATAAACATTCACATTGGGATTTTTTTTTTTTTTTTTTTTTTTTTTAACGAAATATTGTGAAATAAAAATGAACTCTTTACAATAGCAATAGTTTACTAGGGAATAAATTTTGTGCATGTAGGGTACACGGCTTCTCACCTGGGGGTGTAAATTTGAATAAAATTGTACAGAATAAAATTGCGTATGATTCAAAATAACACTTAGACTTCAATACCTACAAGGCAAATGGTTGAATCATAGATTTATAATTACATAAAACAAAGTTATCAACATAAAAAAAAAAAAAAAAGAAAGAAAGAAAGAAAAGAAAGAAAGAAAAAGAAAAATCTCAAATGATTTTTGTGTCAGCACAAAATTGATTTTCTTTGGGTGTTTAGTGTTATACATCCCTGAGATGAAAATCGTCTGTATTCAGTGATGGAAAATAGTTTTAATAAATAATTTGTACTGCTTGAATTTGTATAGAAAAATATAGAAAAAAGTTTTGTGATGGCCATAACATACTAATTTTTATAAGTCTGTAGTTAAATAAGTCTTTAAAAAAATATCGATTAAAAAAAAAAAAAAAAGGTGATTTAACGCACGAAGAAATTTTAAAGTTAACTTTCATTTAGTTTTATATGTATATATATATAAAATTTCTTTCTCTCTCTCTCTCTATATATATATGTAATACAAGCATATTATGTATGTATATTTTATACGCATTTTCCATCAGGAAAAGTATATTTTACTGTTAGATCATCTCTGAAAGTTTTGGTAAATTCATTTTAATAAAATTTCTCTTTTAGCATATTTTGCAAGAATTAAAAGAAAAAAAAGGTTCTAAAAATTTTTTTTAATAATAATTAAGATTAAATAATTACAGTAGAACTTAGATAATTCGAAGTTGAAGGGACCAGAGAAAAATTCGAAATAGCCAAAAATTCGAATTACATATACTATTTTGTCAAAAAGAAGAGATAAATTAAAAATATAAAATTCAATGATCAAAGATTTAACACATAAACTTTATATCTAAGAATACTACATCATTAACCCCCTCCCATTAAATCAATATTTTTTACGATCTTAATTATTCAATACTTTTATTAAATAGTCAGATATTTTTAATTGCTTCTTTAAGTACAATCTTTGTGTCATAGTATATGACTTCAACCCATCAATTGATACAAAAACAGAATCTTCTACATTAGACATGACTTTCAATTAAAAGAAACCCTCGAAGTTCATGTATAAGGACCATGTCTTCTGATGCACTGCACTATAAAAATTATGTCCTATTTGCTGCCAGAAATTCTGTGTAATTTGAGAAAATACGTTCTGACAACGCAACTTTTTCATAAATTACGTCTATTTTCTCAAATTACACAGAATTTCTGGCAGTAAATAGGACATATTTTTTACAGTGTAGGTAGGAAATACTCTTGTATTCCCTTATTCTTCTTTTGAAAGACTGTTAAAAAACATAATGCACTTTAGCTAAGAAAAATCTCGGGAACAAATTATACTGTAATATTTTAAAGGTAATCGTATGAAAAATTCGAATTATCCAAAATAGAATTCGAATTATCAATGATTTTTTAAACATTATTTTAATACAAAATTCAAGGGACCAACTAAAAAATTCGAATTATCCAGAATTTCGAATTAAACAAGTTCGAATTAGTCAAGTTTCACTGTATTTATAAAATACAACATTATTTAGTATATAGAAAAATTAAAAATAATAATAATAATAATAATAATAACTTTAATTCTATTTTGTAAAATTTATTTCAAAACAATCTTTGTTGAATTTTTAAACATATTAAATATTTACAAATTGAACGAACGATATACCATGCTCATTGCATATGCTGCAGTTTATGGACATTTAATTACCAAGAAACATTTCGTCTCGTCGAAAGAATTTGCTTAGGCACTTGAATAATATATCTCGTAGGAATTCATTCTTAGTTCATTTTCAATTATCCATGGGCTTTTGTCTGATTTAATTACGTTTGCTTATTGCTTTTCTGAAATGAAATAATTGTCAGAGCAAGCTTCGTTAATTAAAATTTCTTTTTTGAATCCTATATCGAATTTTAGCTGCGATGTAGAAAATTATATCTATAAACATAAATTGTACGTCTATCATGTAGATAGCTCAACAGAAATAAGCCGCAGGAAATGGAAAACACCATTAAACAATGGGAGAAAGAAATACAATTTTTATTAAAATCACACAATCAACTGTGGAAGGAAATCATATTTATTGAAATTTTTATAAATATGATTAAATGTAAAAATTTCTTATAAATTTCAATAAATATGATTTTCTTCCACAGTTCATCGTGTGATTTTAATAAAAATTGTATTTCTTTCTCCCATTGTTTAATGGTGTTTTCCATTTCCTGTGGCTTATTTCTGTTGGTTATATGGCAGATGCGTACATGGCATTTGCGTACAAGCTGATATTAGTGACACTTGCGTACAAGTCCAGGTGTTCCAAATGTTACAGATCTGTTTTCGAAAAATCAAGTGGCATTTCCGTACAAAATTTGTTTCGCTGTATTTTTCGTTTGTAACACAAAGGGGTTGTATCCATATATTAAACTTGAAGATAAATACTCTTATATAAATACGTGAATTTTGTCTTATGCATGTAATCTTACGACTGACAAAGTTATGAGCTTAAGGCATATAAAAGTTACAAGCCGTAAGTTATTTTCTGAATAGCCGTAGTTATTTTCTGAAATGACATTCAATTATTTATTCACTGAGTCAAGATCAATAAAGGTCCTTATAAATGCTATTAAGGTCTTTAAAAATATTTTTATTACTTAAATACTTTTTTTACTTTTTAACAAGTATGAACTTTTTTGTCTCCAATAAAGAAAAAAGTTAAAAAAAGATCTCTCTTCTTTATCAATAACGAATTGAATCATATCCAATTCCTGAAATTATTTGTCGTTCACCTATATGCCTCTCTTTCTCCCCCTCCCCCCCCCCAAAAAAAAAGTGTGTTTAAAAATGAAAAAAATTGATAACTTTATTTTAAATTATCGCAGATCGATTGTTCAACCATTCGTTTTAAAGGTATTCGTGAGCTCTTTTGAAATAAACCCATCATGAAAATTTACTCCCCTCGAAGGTGGACTTCCCCCTCCCCCCAGGGGGTGAGGCGGGGCTCATACATACACAATTTTTTTTTTCCAGTTGACTATCTTTATTACAAAAAACATATATTCGTTTCATTTGGTTTAGTGCAGTTAACGAAAAGCTTACTGTAACGTTCCTATATGATATACATTTAGAATACCGAGTTTGGGATTTCTGCTACTATTTGTTCTTGAGATATGCTGATAACACAGACAGACAGACACACAGACCATTCGCTAAAAACGTGATTTTCGTATTCAGGGGACCTCAGAACATGTAGATACAACAAAAACGCACGTTCGAAAATTTGACCCTAAAACAATACTTCCTAGACCCTATGGGTAAGAGAAAGTGAAAAGAAAAAGAAGGAAAGAATAGAAAGAAAGAAAAAGGTTTTAATGTTTGCATCATATGGATACAACCCCTTCATGCAATGATCCTCAAATAAAGCGAAAGAAATGTTGTACGCAAGTGCCACTAGATTTTTTGAAAACACACCTGTAATATTTAAACCACCGGGACATGTACGCAAGTGCCACTGTTTTCAGCTTGTACGCAAATGTCATGTACGCATCTGTCACAACACCTTTCTGTTGAGCTATCTACATGATAAACCAGAGATGTTTCTGCCTAAAGGTTGTCTGAGTGAGTAATGCTGACCGGGGTGTCGGCCTGGATAGCTCAATTGGTAGAGCCTTGACCTTGTAAGTCAAAGATCCGGGGTTCGACTCCCGGTCCAGGTATTATTTTCACTCAGTCAGAAATAAATAAATAAATAAATAAAAATTTCAATAAATATGATTTTCTTCCACAGTTGATTGTGTGATTTTAATAAAAATTATAAATTGTACGCTTTTTCTATTTTTTTTTTTTTTCTTTCTTCTATATACAACAGAAAAAAGTTTGTATTTGTAATAATTTTCGACTTTCGGTTTTCTATGGATTTACACGTTTTAAGAGTTCCAGAACACGATTTGACTATTTTTAGTAAATGTTTGTCTGTGTATGTGTGTAACAAAATTTTTCCCAACTGTATCTCAGGAGCTACTGCTCAGAATTACCTATAAATTCATATTTAGCTGCACTTCCACATGAATTAGTGTCTATCAACTTTTGGTGCCAAATGCTCAACAGGTGGCGCTGCTATAAAGCAATCTTCACAATTTCATGGAAGGCTATATATCAGGACCTTCTGCACAAACTCGCATATAAATTTATACGTAAATTCACTTTAGCATAAAATAGTGCCTATCAACTTTTGCTGCTAATCTCTCAACAGATGACGCTGCTATACAACGGTTTCTGCAATTTAAGGGAAGGCTATCTCAAGTTCCATTGCGTATAATCGAGCAAAACTGGGTATGTAAGAAGGCCATTGTGAGACATTATGCTAATTTAATTTGAACGCTTATCGACGGATAGATGACGCTGCTACATTGCAAATTTTTCTGAGAGTGGAAGGAAGTATCTACTGTATATATATATATTATGTAAACTCTCCCCCCTCAAAAAAAGTAAAAATAAAGATTAAAAAAAATGTTTTTATTTATTTATTTATTCCATTCAGATTATATGTAGTTTAATTTAAAAACTGCTTGGCGATTGAATCTCACCAAAATGTTTGTCAAAAGTTTCATGGGAACAATGCAACTCGGATATTTAGAAACGTACAATGTAGAAAATTATCCATCTCATCAGGTCCGAAAAGCAAAAATTGTTAAGATTTTCTTAACCGATGCAAAAAGCACTTCCTTTAGACTTTGGATAACCTTTGTTAAATTTCCCAACACATCTTATTCAAACTAGACAGTAATCATGGTATATGAATAACATAAATATCTTTGAATTAAAGAAATACCACCACTTAGTAAGATTAAATTCTAAAACCATAACATGCCTTTTCTTTCATTCTTTCTTTTTTTTTTTTTTTTTGTACTATACAGCTGAAATCTGTTACTGAATTTTAACATAATAAAATTATACTTTTATAAAAATCTAAAGAACACGCTTTTATTGAAATATGAGATAAAAAACAATATTTGGCGCGAAAGAACAAAAAACATTACACTTGCAGTTGACGAGCAACCCACCTCCTCGTCAAATGCAAGTAATGTTAATAAATTTAACTAGTATGATGTGGCCACCACATGACTTTCTTCTATATAATTTTACACAAAATTCATTCCATACGAATTAGTCATTAAATTATTAAATTACTTTCCATTTTAAATGAAGACGATTTTTATCTGACAGAATTATATCACTAAATGCCGAAGGAAAGTCAATTTTTTGCAATTATCAGAAGAAATACGATTTTTTTTTTTTTTTTTTAAGCTAAAAGGTAAAAAAAAAAAAAAAAAAAAAAAAAAAAAAATCGATAACTTTGTTTTAAATTATCGCAGACCTATAGTTCAACCATTCGTTTTAAATGTATTGACGAAATCTTTCGAAAGATACCCATATCGAAAATTTACTCCCCCCCCCCCCCCGAGGGAGGGAAGCGATGCTTCCACATGCACAACATTTTTTTCCTAGTTAACTACTACTATTATCAATGATCCACATTATTTTTACAATCACACGTTTAAAATAACTCTCATTATGTACATTTATACGAAATTTTGTCCTATACTGCCACATGTTAAAGATTTAGAAAAAATACGATCACAGAGCCACCTGTTCAGCAATTGTTCCACAAATCTAATCAGCACCAGTTTATGTCAGGGTCCAACTAAATACCAAGCTAAAGCTTGATTAAATTTCGTTCATTGGTTCGTGAGATACGGCGTCGACAAATTTGTGATACACACACACAGACAGACTGACAGACTGACAGACATTTTCTAAAAACAGTCAAATCGTGTTCAGGAAATCCCAAAACATGTAAATCCATCGAAAACTGGAGTTCGAAAATTTTCACGAATCCAATACTTTCTCTCTCTATATACATATAGAAGAAAGTAAAAATTGTTTACTAAACAAAGGTTTTAGTGTGATATTAAATAATTCTAAAATTATCAAATGAAATAGTTGATTACGTTATATATAAGCTTCTATAATACACCGAAGTGATTTGCGTTTGAAAGCATTTAATTTTACTTTATAAAAATGTTTTTTATCGTATGACTAACAAATGTTTATGTCAGATACTCTTGAGTTATACCTGTAGTTAGAACTTTATATTATTCGAAAAATCTTTTGCATTTTGCAAATTAGAGTTATTAATTTATAATTACATTTAACTCTTAAGATCTTATTTCAAAAATTGTGAAAAAAAATACTTAAAAGTAAAGGTTTTAGAAAAGAATTACTTTTAAATCTTTTATAATAATAATAATAATAATAATAATAATAATAATAATAATTGTTGCAACTCGACGGTATACAAATACGGCCAATTCCTGGCTCACATACGATAGAGTTTTAGAATTATAAATTTTGTGTTTGCCCCTGGAATCTGTCCCTGATGGGATATGCACCTGGAAATACTTGTATACAGTAATTGTCATTGATTATGAAGTCGTGTACAAAATTTCAGGTCCATCGAACGACTAGAAGTGGTCGAAAATTGAATTGTAAGATTTCGTTGCATATATTAATAGTTACATCATGTCAAGTTTGTAAAAGCATGTTAATAAAAATTATTTTCATATAATAATTTGTTATTTCTTTTTGCGAAATTTCAGACAAAAATTATAAGGTAAGTTATATATATATTTATATATATATGATTTTTAACATCACATATTTCTCCCCATTGCATTTTTAACTTGCTCCCATTTAACTCTATGAATTAAAATAGTTAGCTATCATCAAATAGTTTTCTTCCACAAAATAATAATAATAATAATAATGATAACTAAAGTTTTTTTAACAATATATACATAGTATAAAGTATTATTAGACGTAAAATTTTAAATTTTTACCTGTCCACCATTGATCGATAGATCTTTAAATTTACTTGCCACTTTTTCTCAAAATTTAAGATTAACTACCGGAATACAAAATTTTTCGTTTGAATTTTTTAAAAAAGCTTTTCAAAATTCTCCGTACTTCGTAAAAGGTCTGTTTTAAATTCACCGATTTTTTCTGAAATGTTCGTTTCAATTTCGATGATTTTATAAAGGGTTCATTTTAAGACAGTTGATTTTTGAGAAAAGGTAGTCTTCGAACCCGAAATTTCATTAAAAGACACCAAAAAAGACCATTTTTTCACAGCCAATTTTTGAAAATTGTGCTCTTTTTATTGATTATTGTCAAAACGCGATATTTCTGCAGCAGATTGCAGAAATATGGAACTGGTTAGCACTAATTAAACAACAATTACGTTTAGTTGCATGTGATTGCTGAAATACGCGATTTCTTTTCTTTATGATAATTGTTGAAATATACATAATTATTTTTCCACTACATAAATTCGTGTTATTTTTTCCAAAACAGATCCATAAAATAAATAATTATTTCGTAGCAAATTAAAGAATTTTTTCTTTTTGGATGTGTAATTTACAATAAATGCAATATTTTTACGGACTATTTCCTAAATTCGGATTTACATAGTATCCTTAATTTAATTTACGTTTATGTAATTGCAGATATGTGCAATTTTTTACATGCTGATCAATTAACGATACTCATTCTTGTGATATCAAAAGAGGGAAAAAAATAGTGTCGGTTTCTTAATTTTTTTTTTAGTTACCACGTAGCAGATTTTCGAGTTGACTTTTTTAGGTCTAATTAGGCAGCTTTATTTTTGCAACCGCTACTTGAAAAAAAGATGTATTTCCAATTACAAAACTGTTTATTCCGCGAAAAATTTCACAAAATAAATTTTGTAAAAAAATCCTAATTTTTTTACAATCAGCAGATTTATATAGTTATAATTTATAAAAATTCGTTTTTTCTACACTGACATGAAAAGCAAAAATTGAAGTATCCTGCCTTCTACGATTAGAATGGATCGAGTTATTTCAGTTTTTAGTTTGAATTAATTTTTCGAGGTCGTATATAAAATGTGTAATGCAATAGTAAAAAAAAATTAAAAAATAAAAAAGCCCTTAAAATAATAAATTTTGATATTAAATTTTAATAATAAAGTTTTTTTTTTTTTTTTTTTTTAAGTTTATCAAAATTATTTCACTAATTATAACTATTGGGACCTTAAATTTAGTAAATTATAAAAAAAATTAAAATTTTGTTTTTTGTCATTTTTAACAAATTGATTTTGCATATTTTTCATATCCAAGATTATATAATTACTCTTACTTCATTTCAAATATTTTTATAAATAAAAATATAGCCTTTGTCACACACGTTAAGGAAAACAAAGTTTTTGTAAATCTACAGGCTTCACAACATGCATGCATTACAATCCAATGCACGCAATACCTAATCGTATTTAATAGACATGAAAAAAACTATTCTTATCAGTTCACAGAACGTATTACTTTTCATCCTAAATTATTTTCATGCACATTAAATTTGCATATATTCACTTTCTGTAGCATGCTTTAATTAACTTTGAAAACGCAATCTAATTAATGAAAAATACACGTCATTTTTCTTTGTAAAGTTAATTGGCGAAAACATTTTATTATTTCCTTCATTTTTAGAACTTTCTTACGAAGTCGGTTCGCCTGTCTGTCTATGTGTACTCTCAATTCTTTAATATTCCACCCCTTAATAAGATTAAATTCTAAAACCACTACATACTTTTTCTTCTCTTTTCTTTTCTATCTTTTTTCTTTTGGTACTATTAAGCTGAAACCTTTTACTGAATTTTAACATAAAAATGATTTTCATATAATAATTTGTTATTTCTTTTTCCAAAATTTCAGACGAAAATTATAAGGCAAGTTTTAGATTGATTTTATTATGATAATATATATATATATATATAATTTTTAACACCACATATTTCTCCCCAGTGTATTCACAACCTTTTTTTACCCATTTAACTCTATGAATTTAAAATAGTTAGTTGCCATCAAATAGTTTTCTTCCACAATAATAACTGAAATTTTCTTAATAACATATACATGGTATAAAGTATTATTAGATGTAAAAACTGAATTTTTAACTTAACTACCATTGGTTAGTAAATCTTTAAATCTACTTGGAACTTAATAATAAATTATTATTTCATAATTTGGATAGTCATTTTATGACTTTTCATTCGTCGCACATATATTTGCTTTTTGCGCAGGTATACTAACTTAAATCAAGTTGAATAATAATATATATTATAATACTTTACTTCCGAAACCTTTGTCAACATATAATAGAAAATTAATCTGTTATCTAAAAGTTTTTCTATCTCGAAGCTTTCTCGCTAGAACACTAAACGTCAATAAATAGGATAGTCTTTAAATTTAAAACTGTCAGAAGAATTGTTTAAGTTAATATATTTTACTGTCAGTTGTCTATATTAATTTAAAAGTGAAATAATCAGCTAATAATATTTTGCAAAATTAATTCGGGCGTTTACGGGTTAATAAAAATAATCACTAGATTAGCACAAGGTGAATGTATCGAATTGCAGATAAAGCAGCCTAGTGGGTGGTCAATTTCAGTCTGGACCATGTTGAATGTTCGGTCAAATTCATTTCTCCCAACATGAACATGTGCCGCGGTAGCCGAGACGGTAGAGCGTCGGGCTCGTAATTAGAAGGTTGTGGGTTCGGTATTCGAGTCGTCTAAAGATCGTCGTGTACAATAATAGTGACTGGTGCCCGTAAAATCTGTCATGGCCGCAATGTCCGCCATGTTCCCATCAAAATTATACCTCTGGGGGGTTACCGAAGCGGGGGATCCATCCTCTCCGTGTAGGATGTGTAGACCAAATGTCCCCATTTTCTGGGAACAAATGGGGACCACCTTTTTTTGAAGACATTTTTCTAAGTTTTAAAAAATTATAGAAAGAAAATTATTAATCAATAATACTTTATTTTTAGTCCTTATTTATTAGGAATGAAAAAATACATCAATATTTGGATAATTGTAGCAATTTTTAACGCTTCTCTATTATAAAGGTACTTTGATGTGGTCAGCCTAGTGTAGGATCACAATTGTGATAGCATGTCTCCGGACCACCTCTAGGAGTGGTTCCCAGACCGTCGCCAATTGCCCATTGCGCAGCACTAGTGCGATGTAAAACCCAATCAACCAACCAACCAACCAACCCAACACGAACATAGTATACCTTATAGTGGAAATATATGAGAACGAATATATGATTGGGACCTGATAGACCTGAAAATTGCACCCTTGTAACTTAATCGTCAGTGACGAGTCTACCTTTGTAAATTAGTTGGTACTTTTTCGCATTTTGATAATGGCCGGCGACTGTTAGACTCTGTCAGCTTAGTAATCGCTTTTTCACCAAATTTTCCTGAATTATATTAAAATGCATGTATAAGGAATGATGCATAAAAACAACGACTTATATAAAAGCTAATTTAGGAACAAATTTAATTAAATACCAGGTAAAATAAACTGAAGTCACAGAATTTAGCAAGCTTTGCATATGTGTACAGTGAACCAGTAATCGGCAGAGTTGGTTCTAAGCTTTTGGCAGATTGCAGATTTTAACTTAAAGATTATTAAGAAAAATAGAGACATACATATACTAATTAATTACACATGCCGATACCGTTTGGGAAAAAATGATATTTCATTGATATATTTTTTATGCTTTCCGCATTTTTTTTTTTTTTTTCTTTTTTAATAAATAATTTGGCGCTTTATCCTCCATTCTTGCAACAAAGCTAAAAGCAATTAGCTTTTTTTGGGTGTGTGTATGTGTGTGGTGTGCCCCAGCACCTCTCATATTTTGCCGCTGAAAAAAAAAAAAAAATCAGTTTTGTTTTGAGTAGAGTCCATCTGTGCCATCTAATTTTATACTCTAAAGAAATTGAAAAAAATTTAGGGCTTCGTTTCGTATTTGTAATGTACAGTCGGTAACAAAAGTCTCCGAACACTAGCAAAAATTCCTACGTAAAAAAAGTACACTTAATACTGTTTTGTTCAATAAATCCTTGTCGAATCCTGTTCTTATTCAGTCTAAGAACATGATTCGACAAGGATTTATTTAACAAAACTGTATTAAGTGTACTTTTTTTACATAGGAATTTTTGTTAGTGTTCGGAGACTTTTGTTACCGACTGTAAGAGATAACGGTAGAGATAATTTTTTTTAACATACTGTGATAATGCATTGTATTTGTATTTATTTCTTCTTCATTTTATTTTATTTCAATTTAACTTTTAATTTTGGTAACTAATTTTCTAATAATAACAACATTCTATGAATTTTTGCATGCAGATTAGATTAGGAAAAATTCACATAGTTGATTTTATTTTCTATGTAGAAATTCAGGCCCACAAACGAGATAAATAATGATAATCTCTATGATTATGATAATCTATGTATGATAATCTATGATACTCTTATGATATTCTTATCATAATCAACAAAAGTAAAAATTTTACAAATGATAAAAAAAAAAAAGTCGAACTATTCAAATGAAGGATACTAACTTTTTGAAATAATAATTATAATAATAACAATAATTATTATATATATATATATAAAATTATTAATAATCTGTAACCAACTTCTACTTTAATCAGGCGTGAAAAAGTAATATAAAACATTGTGAATGGTATATAACGTATAAAGTACATATTAATTATTCTAACTTCACAAAAAACCTAAGAAAACGCAAAACCAGAAAAAAAAAAAAAAAAAAAAAAAAACTCTCATTCAAATGCTGGTAACGATAACTGCTGACTAACTGCATATTCAGCATACGTTCTCGAGTAGTGTAATAGTAAAAGCGGAATAATATGCTAATTCTACTCTTGGCGCATTGCCAACTGTGCTCTCTGAAGTAAAAGTGTAACTGGTAAAAGTAAATAAACAAATGGTTCGCTCGGGTGCATCGGGTTGAGCTAGTGTTTTCAAGAAAAACAACTGGAAATGTAAATGAAATATTTTAAAACATGTTTATTTACGTTAGAGTAGAATTTCATAAATTTATATTTTTAATTTTATAAAGGACTCTTTGGAATCACTATTTTAAGAATGAATAAAGGAGTGTTCTTTTCATGACACATCGTAAAATTGTTCTTCCAGAATAGATTTCAAATTAATTAGAAAAAAAAAAAAAAGATATCTCTTACAATACAAAGTTCTTTTTTGTTGTCAAAAAAATTTAAATGTTTACAAAAAGATTATCAAGATCTATGAGTACAAATTGGCTAAATTTTCTTTTGCATTAGTAAGAGAGGTGTAACTTCCGGTTACAAATATATTTATTACATTAAGAATTATCATAAAAATAGTTTGTCAGTAAATATACTGCAGTAAAAATTACTGAGATACAGGTGCTGAAAAATATAAAGTAAAAACTTTATAAACAAGCAACATAAAATATTTAATAAAGAAGCATCAATAAACTGGCGTTGTAAAAATATTACTTACAAACTTTGAATAAACACCATAAAATGCAATAAACTCGCAACAATTGTTTCGGGTCGAAAAAACACACGACCCTTCATCAGGCGAATAAAGTAAGCACGAGTGCTGCAGTCAAAATTACTGAGCCGCTTGCTTACTTGAGCCGTTGCCGCTTTGACTGCAGCACTCGTGCTTACTTTATTCGCCTGATGAAGGGTCGTGTGTTTTTTCGACCCGAAACAATTGTTGCGAGTTTATTGCATTTTATGGTGTTTATTCAAAGTTTGTAAGTAATAACATAAAATATTGTTTGTAGACAATTGCTCTTAGTTACGTTAATTAAACACAATACTTTATTAGGTGACGCAAATGTTGTCGCAACTGTAAAGTTGTTTTCATGCCTCATTCATTTCTACTTTTTCTCTTACATTGAAAAATTCCTTGTAAAAGCGTAACAAGTAAAAGTAAATAAATAAACAGTTCACATGGGTGCTTTGGGTCGAATTGATGTTTTTAAGCAAATAACTGGTTGGTTGAGTTTAATGACGTACTATTACTAAGCTATGGGTGACTGGCGACGCGACGGTCTGGGACGCACCCCTAATTAGAGCCCCTAAATAAAATAATAAGCCGGCGCATCACCGCCATTTTTTTGCCTCCGAAGAGGACAGCATTCCCGCTTGGCGTCCTTATCGCTTCCCTAATGATTTTAAGAAATCTTGATCTGAAGCTAATCCGGTCAAGATAAGAGCAATAAGCAACAATAATATTCCTAAAAACACACTTTTTTCACAGTACATTCTCAGGATGTCATTTTATTCTGAAGATATCCTATGGATGTACTGGGGTAAGATGTGTTGTTACGGCGGTTTCCGTTGCTTTTACAAAATGTCGTCAAAACTCAAATACACAGTAATAGAACGTCTATGAACACTTTATATTCACTTCTTGAATGATTCTAGCAGTTTATCGCTAAACAAACTTCCATATCATAGTTTACTTAGCTAAAATTATGAAATATAATAAAACAAGTTACTCTAAAGTAACGTAAGACGATAAAAAAAAAAAAAAAAAAAATGTTTGTCGTTTGTTTATCAGAGAAACGCGCTGGGTACACGTGGCAACCCTAAGGCAACAAAATGCCTGATGCGCCAGCTCGTATATATAGGAGCCTTACCCCTAATGACAGTCCGGAGACATGTCATCACAATTTTGCTCCTCGACGGAGGGGATGGCTCACCCGTTTCGGTGACTCCCAGAGGTATAATTTGGATGGGAATATGGAAAACATTTCGGCCACGACTGATATTACTGCAACAGCCACCATTAGTGTTCACGAAGCGACGGTCCTTGGCCGGTTCGAATATCGAGCCCGCAATCTTCCAATTACGATCTCGAACTACCGACTGGGCTATCAAATAACTGGAAAAGTAAATGAAATGTTTTGACACATGTTTATCATAGATGCTAACATTCTAATTTATTCCGGAATACTTTTAGCCCCGCCTTTATTTCGCAGCACTTTATTTTTAGAATATTTTTATCCAATATATAGCTACGATAAAATAAGAAATATTTACTGTTTATAAAAGAGTGGTATGGAATAAAGGTGAGGCGAGAAATGCTCTAGAAAAAATTAAAATGTTGTCAACTCTGACGTTTATTTACGTGTGAGAATAGGAGAATAAATTTGTGCTTTTTATTTTTATGAAATGCATTTTAGAATAACAATTTTAAAAATACAAAAAAGGAGGCTTATTAATTTATTTTAAAGTCGTGTTGTAAAATAAGTCTTCCAGAATCGTTTTCAGATTAAAGAGAGAAAAAAGTGTTGCAAAGTAAAAAATTAAATGTTTGTATACACAGGGTATCAAGAGATACGGATACAAAATGGCTAATTTTCTCTTTGCATTAATGACAAAGATACTTCAAAATGCTTCCAAAAATATAATTAATTGCAAAAAGTTGATCATTTTCCAAATTATTATCAAAGAAATAATTTAAGTCAGTAAATATACTGCAGTAAAAAATGCAGAAATACAGTTATTGAAAAATTAAAATTAAGAACTTTGTAAACAAGCAACAATATATCTGTACTGATAAGTATAAAGGATTTAAGTCCAAAAATGTCGATTTTGAGTTAAGTACATAGTCAGACTCAGAAAAAAATTCTCTATCGATTGGTATAAATGATTTAATTATATGTCATTTAGTCTTTGAGAAAATCCATTGGTAAAAAAAGGACCAATTTAGAAATTTACCATTCATGTATGGTATAAAATATTTAATTCAATTTTTCCCGTTATTAAATGAAGGTTGACAACCACTGAATGGTATAAAGGGTAAAAATCAACGAAATACCTTTTCCCTAATCCATTCTTCTGATTTGTTTTTAGCTAGTTAAACTTTATTTTTCGTCTCCTGAAAAATCAAGAATATGGACTTAAATCCTTTATACTTATCACTACAGATATATATATATATAACACAACAGTTGTTTTCAGTTGAGATAATTAGGCACGATATTTCATCAAATGACTGAAAAGTTACGACCTTTATGCTCCACTTATCATTCTGTCTTCGCTTGCCTAATGAATATCGTAGCAAAATTAAAAGTGTAATTAGTAAAAGTAAATAAATAAACAGTTTGTTTCGGTGCATTAGGTCGAGCTGATGTTTATATGCAATCATTGGAAATGTAAATGACATCTTATGAACTATATTTATGTGAGAGAATAACTGAATATACTTTTTATTTTATTTTATAAAGCGTTTTTTTTTTTCTCTATATTTTTAAGAACAACTAAAAGAGTGTTTTTTTTTCCTCTCCATATTTTTAAGAATAACTAAAAGAGTGTTTTTTTTTTTTTGTTTTTTTTTCCCTCCATATTTTTAAGAATAACTAAAAGAGTGTTTTTTTTTTTTTCTCTATCCATATTTTTAAGAATAACTAAAAGAGTGTTTGTTTTTTTTCCCTCCATATTTTTAAGAACAACTAAAAGAGTGTTTTTTTTTTTTTTTTTAAGACGTAGCGTAAAATAGTTCATAAAGGATCACTTTTAAATGAAAACGGAGGTAGTTCATTCTGAAAGTGTAACTAATAAAACTAGGTAAACAAAGCAGCTCATTTGGATATGTTAGGACAAATTAATGTTTATGAGGAAATGACTGGAAATTTTAAAATATACGTTTAAAAATCAGTTTATATTTGTAAAAGAATAAATTTATATTTTAAATTTTTTAAAGTACTTTTTGAAATCACAATTTTAAGATGAATGAAGAGTTAGTTGTTTTATTTCTTGCAGTGAAATAAAATGGTTCATCTAGAAAAAAAAAAAAAAAAATATATATATATATATATATATATATTATTACAAAAACAGTTTAACTTAACGTTTACATTCCTGTAAAAATTATGAAATTTATAAACTTTTTACCGATCCCTGGTTTTATAAATTATTTTCAGTTAAAATTTTCCTATGAGCAACCGTTTAGAAGAAAAATATTTGTTCTAATACCAAAATGTTTCAACTTACATTATAGCTGCTAAAAGTTGAAAAACTTTTGCATTGAGAAATATGGGGGTTAAACACAAACTATTTGGAGGAACACATATTTCCACAAACTTTTTCTTGCAACAATATGCATAACGCTGAAGAATATTAAAGTTAAATTTTTTTCTGTTACAACACACTTCTAAATGAATTATTATTGGACTGTTTCATTAACTGCCATATTCTCTCTCCCCCCCCCCCCCTCCACACACACACAAAAAAAAAAAAAAAAAAAAAAAAACGTAGTTTAGAAAATGAAATAGTAGGATTGTTTTTCTCCTTCTTTATTAAAATACCTTAGCATTCTAATGTTATATTCAAAATCAGTATCATAACACTTCTACAATTTAATTTAAAATTTGTATTTATATACATTTTTTAAAAATTTTTACTTTCTTCTATATGTATATAGAGAGAAAGTATTCGATTCGTGAAAATTTTCGAACTCCAGTTTTCGATGGATTTACACGTTTTAGGATGTCCTGAACACGATTTCACTGTTTTTAGAAAATGTTTGTCAGTCTGTGTGTCTCTCTTTGTGTGTATCACCAGAGCCTGATTAAGGGGGAAGCACACATTATCTCCGCTCTCACCGGAATATTTTTACAATTATTTTTTACTTCATATCATAGAAATTCCACGCTTTGACGAGGAAATATTTTTTATAAAAAATGAACGGTGTAAAACAATCCAATTTACTCATCGCTATTAGACACCAGAATTCTTTTAAAATAATTTTTAATGATAATTTTCTGTTTATTATAGGAGGAAAGTATTTGTTAAAAAATAACGGTGTAAGTATAAATAATGTGTGCTTCCCCCTTAATCAGGCTCTGTGTATCACAAATTTTGGGGGCGGTGTATGTCACGAACCAATGAACGAAATTTAACCAAACTTGATATTTAGTTGGAACCTGGCATAAATTGGAGTTGATTAGATTAGGGGATTCATCGTTTAACAGACAGCGTTGTGATTCCATTTTTTTCTAAATTTTTAGCATGGCAGTATAGGACAAAATTTCGCATAAATGTACATATTGAGAGTTATTTTTAACGTATGGTTGTAAAATTAATATGAATTATTGATAATAGTAGTAGTAAACTAGAGAAAAAAGTTTGTGGATGTGGAAGCATCGCTTTCCCCCCATGGGGGAAAAGTACTCCCCAGGGAGGTGTAAATTTTCAATATGGATATCTTTTGAAGGATCATTTAGATCTCGTTTCTCGTTCCTTTTTGAACGGAAAAAAAAAAAAAAAAAAAAAAAAAAAAACAGGGAAAAAAATAGTATTTCTTCCGACTTTGGCGAAAAACTGACTTTCTTTCAACACTTACTTAGTGGTATAATTCTGTCAGATAAAAATCGTCTGCATTTATCATGGAAAATAATTTAATAAATAATTTGTATTACATGAATTTTGTGTAAAATTATATAGAAGAAAGTCTTGTAGTGGATACATCATACTAGTTTTTTTTTTTTTTTTTTTTTTTTTTTTTTTTTTGTCACTGGTGTGACATTTTATGGAATGGTCTTAGTAAGATGGATACGAGACGTATCCGAAATAGTATAAAACTCGAAAATAGTAATAGATAGAATGTTAATGAATTTTAAAAATGCCGAAATATTGCGCGGCTTTTAAGTGTTCTAATAAATATATGAAAAGAAATAGGATAAGTTTTCATAAATAAGTTATATTCAAATAATTTATGAAAAATATAATTTTTATAATCATTTGCTTTGTTATTATTATGAAATAATTACTGTCTTCATATTTAATTAAGCGCTTTTTTAAAATTTTAATATTTTTTAATATTTTATATTAGTCAGTAATATGGAATTCTCAAAATTCTTTTAAATGTAGTTAGCAGCCGCGGAAGTATGTATAACTAGTATGTTGTGGCCATCACAAGACTTTCTTCCATATATATAATCCTATACAAATTTACGCAATACAAATAATTTATTAAATTATAATTTATTAACATTATTTTTCATGATGAATGCAGACGATTTTTATCTCAAAGTAGTATTATAATAACAAATGCCGAAAAAGGAAAGTCAGTTTTGTGCAGACATGAGTATACTAGAGGATAGTTTTAAAAAATCTGAAGAAAAAAAAAAGGGGGAACGAAAAAAAAGAAACAAAGAAAAATGGGTATCTGGAGTTTTTCATTCTCTTTTAGTACATAAATTTTATTTGCTAAATAATCTGTGTGTATTCCCGTGTATATTCACTCGGAGAAAGACATCCATAAAAGAGTAAAATGGACGTCTTTTCCCGAGTAAAAAGGAATCACTTTTCTCACCACAATGATCAATCTATGTCTTATTACTATACTAATACTATATATGTTTGTACTGCGTGAATTTGTTTAGAAAAGTGTAGAAGTTTTGTGATGGCCGCAACATACTAGCTTGTATTATTTTAAAGCTCTGAAAACTCAATCTTGATTTCAGGAATAATTTTAAATCGATCAAAATAAAAAAATAAAAAAAAAAAAGGGTGGGGGACTAATGTGCAAGTTGTACCTGACGGGACTAAAGTGAAAGTTGTACCTCAAGGGACTAATGTGAAAGTTGTACCTCACGGGACTAATGTGCAAGTTGCACCGAACGAACAAACTATTTCTTTCAACGAAAATGCCTACTAACCCTGGACGATAGGTCTAATATATCGTATCCTATTATATATCGTATTTATTGTAATATAACTCAATACTTATATCGCTTCCTTCTTCGACTCGTTTTAATACGCATTTTTTATATGCATGAGCAGCCCCCGAAAAACAAAAACATTAAATCATTAAATTCATTTTTTTACTTATTTTTATTTCATATTATTTCACGCGCACTTTTCATTTCCTAATTCAAAATTATTAAAAAAAACTTTTTCGATATCGCTTGTAACGATACTGATTATTATTAATTTTCTTTTCTTTTTCTTTCAATAATAATAATAATAAAAAAAAAAGATTTTGATGAAATTCTGGCAAAAGCAGAATTTAGTTTAGGACGGAGGACTATTAGTTTTTTTTTTTTTTTTTTCAAATTATAACATTGCTTTCTAATTATTCAATTATATTTTCGATAAATTTTAGATTTCGACAAATGTCCAACTATCGAAATCGACAACGCAAAAATCCCAGATTGAGACTAATAGGCCCTCAGTCCTAAAAATATCGAGCAATCATATCTAATTTAAAACTCTCACTACCTAACAAATACAAACAAACAAATATTCTAATACTTATTTCTTATAATTTACGACTAACTCAAAATCGATAAAAACAATTTCATTTTGGAAGTGGAAAACTAAATCAGAAAAAATTTTGCTCTCTGCAAAATAATGTAACGTGTTAATTTTATTTGGCACGTTGCCAGTTCCATTCTCATGGGAGACGAATAGAAAAATTAAACTAAACAGTTCATAGCAAACAATTAGCAGTTCCCTTGGCGTGCTTTCGCGTGAACTGTGTTTACCAGTAAACATTGGAAATTTAGATAATGTATTCCAAATGTCTGTTTATCTGCATAAAAGAATAATCCAATCAAAACATGTTTTTAATTTTATAGAGTCCCATTTGAAATCACAATTTCTCAAATGGATAAAGAATTTTATATGTTAAATATTAAAGAATAGAATTTGAATAAAACAAATTTGAAGAATAGATGTATATAACATACTTGCCAGCTTACTAATTAATATTCTGTAAGACTGTTAGAGTCCGACCATTTTCCCACACCCTTTTTATTTTTAGAGAAATTTTTCTTCATATAAAATCAGGATTAAATAAGAAGAAAAATACTCTAAAAAAAAAATTAAATAAAAAAAAAAAAAAAAATTAAATAAAAGACTTTTTCTATTAGCTTTATTCGCACTTAAAGGTATGAAAAGATTAAAATGAAGTGTTTCCACCTAAATTTCATACTTTAGTTAATTTTAATAAATAAATAAAAAATAAATTTAAAAGTTCTTGTGTAAAAACTAACTTTACAATTGGACAGTTAGACAATTTATAATTACAGGATTTTTAAATTAAGTTTTAACACCAGAACTTTCTTAAAACTTTCTAACATTTGCTAATTTTTTCCCAGTGTACGTTTTAAATTAGTTTAAGAATCTTTTGAAAAATTCCAATGTCAAACTAATTTTGCATATTTGTGTTACTAGACTATGATGCTATATGCTATATTCAGAAGATCTTTTCTCACTATGCGGGTATCAAATCTCGCCAAATCAGCAAAAAAAAGTTCATATGATGCGTATCTAATGGAACGTATTGTATTTTTGCAGTAAAACTGTTTCCGAAAAAAATAATCTGGTGTGTCACTCACACGACTTTCTCTTACAGTGAAATTTAATACTATAAATACAGGTTCGAGACTAAAAGGTAAGATAACGAGTACTGTTATGTAAACCTATGTTAAATAATTCGAATTAGGCTTCGGAAGAGTTTTATATGATAATTAGTTCTGTGTGAGGGGGGCTGCTGCCCACCTCAACCCCCCGTTTCATTAATGCCCCTACATTTATATAGAATTTAATTCGGTTATTAAAAAATAATTCTGTTTTTAAAAAATAATTTATTAAAATTATTATTTAAGAAAAGTTATCTTTTATGATAATGAAGACGGTTTCCATATTAGAGAAGTAGTATAACACTAAATATAAAAAAAATTTGAATTTATTTTCAATATTAAAAAAAAAAAAAAAAAAAAAAAAAAAAAAAAAAAATGTTAAAAATGAAAAAAATCGATAACTTTATTTTAAATTATCGCAGATCGATGGTTCAACCATTCGTTTTAAAGGTATTGGCGAGCTCTTTTGAAAGATACCCATCATGAAAATTTACTCCCCTCGAGAGGGGGACTTCCCCCCCCCAGGGGGAGGCGAGGCTCCTACATACACATTTTTTTTCCCCAGTTGACTATCTTATTACACATAATATATATTCGTTTCATTTGGTTCAGTGCAGTCTGTAGATGTTAAACTCTACTTACCTGCAATTTCACCCACAGACGTAATGTATTTGAATACTTTTGAGTGTCTCTGTACACGAACCATTTGCTTCATCTCAACGAAAAGCTTACTGTAGCATCCCTATGTGATACACATTTAGAATACCGAGTTTGGAATAATTAGTCCTGCAATTTCATCCACAGACGTAATGTATTTGAATACTTTTGAGTGTCTCTGTACACGAACCATTTGCGTCATCTCAACGAAAAGCTTACTGTAGCATCCCTATGTGATACACATTTAGAATACCGAGTTTGGATAATTAGTTCTGTTTGAGGGGGGCTGCTGCCCTCCTCAACCCCCCGTTTCATTAATGCACCTACATTTATATAGAATTTAATTCGGTTATTAAAAAATAATTCTATTTTAAAAAAATAATTTATTAAAATTATTATTAAAAAAAAGTTATATTTTATGATAATGAAGACGGTTTCCATATTAGGGAAGTAGTATAACACTAAATATAAAAAAAAGTTGAATTTATTTTCAAAAAAAAAAAATGTTAAAAATGAAAAAAATCGATAACTTTATTTTAAATTATCGCAGATCGATGGTTCAACCATTCGTTTTACAGGTATTGGCAAGCTCTTTTGAAAGATACCCATCATGAAAATTTACTCCCCTCGAGGGGGGACTTCCCCCCCAGGGGGGGGCAGGCGAGGCTCCTGCATACACACTTTTTTTTTCCCGGTTGACTATCTCTTTTTCAAATAATATATATTCGTTTCATTTGGTTTAGTGCAGTCTATAGATGTTAAACTCTACTTACCTGCAATTTCCCCCATAGACGTAATGTATTTGAATACCTTTGAGTGTCTCTGTACACGAACCATTTGCTTCATCTGGACGAAAAGCTTATTGTAACATCTCTATATGCAGGGACGTATCCAGAGGGGGGGGGGCTCTGGGGGCTCGAGCGCCCCCCCCCCCCCCCCCCCCCCCCACGAAACTGTCTGAGACATTTTTTTTTTTTTCATGTTCTACTGACCAGAAAAAAAATTGTAAAAAGAAATAAATTTTTTCTCCACAATATCTTTTTTTTTGTTAGTTTGTTTACTTGTGAAACCTTATTTATTAGCAATTTTCTGTCTTGAGTAGTCCAAATTACCGTAATGCATATTAGCTCTTTGTAAAAAACACTAAAAAGAGATCTTTATGGTACTTATTGTTGAACACTGTAATGTGTCTCCTTTCTTTTAAACACTTCTCTTGCCAGAAATAGCGTTTTAATTCTATGTGAGACAAAAGATTCGTCATTAACAAAGATCACAGTTCCAAATGGAACTTCTAGTTTTGTTAGTTAAGCACGAAGTATACCTTCCATAGAGTATAAATTCTAACAAAAAAAAATAAATAAATAAAAGCCAATATAAAGTCTACTTTACAGAAAGACATGTGATGAAAGATGGTACTATCTAATCCTACTTAAAGAAAAAATGCCAGTAATCACATCATAGAGTATAGCATTCATTATTCATATTTGCAGCGAGGCAGATTTTAAAATGAATGTCCAGATTCCCAAACCAGACTGAGCTTTGACTGGACCAGACTCTAGTGGGTACATGCAATCCACAGGTTCTGTCAAAGAAATTCCGTATCAATTTTCCTTGTTTTCCAAAAGGAAACCGAAGTGTTAAACCCGCTTGCGGAAAAAGCCACCATTTGTGGTCATGCGTCATCAGCATTGTTCAAACTATTACACTACTACTGTCATCCGTCGTCATGCACCTATAACTAAATAACATTCGCATAAGAATCAGAAGGATTACCACAACGAATCTCTCAGGGAACAAAATCAGTCGTATGATTGTATAGCTCCAAGCATTACAACAATTATTGGTGAACACAAAGTCAGAAGAGTATTTGTATCTTCCTGCGTCGAAAGAAGAAGTAAGGTATTGTATCTACATTGGAACCCCAGCTCGCACCATAAGCCAAGTGAAAGGGAAGATGGAAAACTTAATATATATATATATATATATACATAATGTTGGAGCTAAGGCTCCCTGAGTTCGACAAACTTCTGAAGAGATCTAAGACGGTCCTAAAACGAAAGTGGGTGTAAGCTGCGATGCAAGTAGAATAAGTGGCTCTGCTGTCTACTGCCCTGACAGGCCTTAAAAAACCAACACGTTATGTAATAATCTTTATTACGATCATCACAAAACAGACATATCTGAGTCTGATGTAGAACGCGATGATGGGCCATCGCTTCACTCAATTCTACTGTTCAATTTCCAAACAATAATCACTAATGACGTGCATCCATAGCTGAAGATACGCTGTGTCACATGAGACACATGGTTGATACACACCCTGGTTACATATAGAAACGCTAGATAGTTCGATACGTACGCCCTGCCAGAAGATTTTCATCAACTACAATGCATATAAGCATGGCCCCAGGGTCTGTAGAAGACATGTCTACCCACGCTAAACAGTAAGCCATATGAGAAGACTTCAATGTGTTCACTAAACCTAGACATGTAATATGTCTAGATTTAGTGGACGCCAGCACACAGGTCCTCAAGTTTCCGGTAATATGATTAAGCATTATTACCTAATTAGAAAACCACATATATATATATTATTTTCTTCTACACACATAACAAGAAAAAAAAGTATTGGATTCGGAAATGTTTAGACTTCCAGTTTTCAATGTATTTACATGTTTTTAGATGCATTGAACACCATTAGACTATTTTTGGAACCTTAGATATACAATTTTTGTTGATTAGATTTTTGGGTATATCGCCCAGCAGGTAGCGTAGCTGCACTAGATTTCCCTTCTTATGGAAAAGATATATCTCGGCTGTATAAAAAAAAGAAGCTATATCTCAAAAAAAAAAAAAAAAAGGGAAAAGTATTTGAAACATGGTTGTTTCGAACATAAATCATGCACCATACCATTGAATTAGGACGTCAGCCAGTTTTTGGTATGTTGAATTTGAATGGACTGAACTTTGTACTAAAGCTAGACAGACAGCATATCAACGGTCTAGAATTCATTTCTAGCGTAATCTTACCATCACAATTTAGAACCTCCACGGAGGAGATGTTTCCCCAACTTCAGTATACCAGAGCTATTACATTTACAAAACATGGAGGACACAACGGATTTTACGTGCACCAGATACCATTAATCTGCATTAGTCTTTGGATGGCTCCAGCATCGATCGCTCAATCCTTCAATTATAAGCTCGACTCCTTATTAACTGGACTACTGTGAGTCCAGTTTTTGGGGATTTTCTCCGTTTGTAAGCGGTTTATAACATCACAGATTAAAGAACTCTGTAGCAGAGACTTGTGCATTTTAAAGGACTAGTTCCATCAGTTTTAGGCCCAAGGCACTTTTTAGAATTATTATTATTATTAAATCTTTTCTTGCCATTTCAGATTTTAGGAATATTAATTCCATTGTTTGCCGCCATGCGGCGTTGTAACCAATCTTATTTATAGCAAATAACCATTTTACTATGCCTAGATACGAATTTTAAGGCAATAACTTATTTTTGTTTTAAAGTTAAGTTGATTGGGAAGGGGGGGGGACAAACTTTAATGCACACGTTCTTGGTGTACATATGTGCGGGTGCACGACCAATATCTGAGTGAAAGTTGGGCCCCCTCCGAAATTTTTTTCTGGATACGGCCTTGTCTATATGATACACATTTAGAATACCGAGTTTGGAATTTCTGCTACTATTTGTTCTTGAGATATGCTGATAACAGACAGACACACAGACACACAGACCATTCGCTAAAAAACATGATTTTCGTATTAAGGGGACCTCAGAGCATGTAAATATATCAAAAACTCATGTTCGAAAATTTGACCCTAAAACAATACTTTCTCGACCCTATGGGTAAGAGAAAGTAAAAAAGAAAAAAGAAATCTGAAACAATTCTTCAGAAATTGAAATGAAGCACTTTTAAATTACAGCTTGTAGTTGATTTTTTATTTTTAATAACTTAACTCAGAAAACAAAATAATGTATCCATGATATGAATATATGCATACAGAACATGAGAACGTACTCTGATAAAACAATAGTAAAAAAGGAGAGTAACCATTTGGCTCGTTGCCAATTACGTTTTCATAAGCGAAAGTGAAACTGTTTTTTGTTAGTTTAACAGTAAACAAAGAAGTGTTACATTTGCGTGTGATTGGTTAAGCTCGTGTTTACAGACAAACATTCGAAAAGTGTTCATGTTTAAGCGAACATTAAGAATGTAGACTGCATTATGTTTTCAAAATATTTACACGAAAAGAAAATTTTAATAAGCTAATTTAAAAAAAAAAAAATCTTAAAATAATTTCTTTTAAATATAAAAAGGTAATCCTCTGGCATTATAGAAATTTTCACATAAAGAAAACTGGAGAGTTAAAAAAATAAAATGGTGGCAACTTATGGTTCTAAACAAACATTTGGTTTGAAAATATTCGTAAAACTGTAGTTTTAAAAAATTATAAAACATATAATATATATTACATTGCCTGCAAATGTCATCCATTTAAGAAAGAAAAACTATTTTCTAAAATGTGTCAATATATAGCAGACAGTTTTACACCATATTCAAATGATACTTATAATTATTCAGAACAATTAAAAACATCAGTTTTAGTCCCTACCTTTAAGAATCACAAATAAAAAAAACGAGGTGTTATTGTCACGCCAAAACACTGACATTCTCATCTATTTTACAGAGAATGCTGCACATTCTTTGCAGTATCGCCATGGTAACGAAGTCGTTGCCATAGCATTTTGCATATTTAGTTTTTTGCTTCTGTTTTACAAAAAAACATTCATATAAACAACATAGAAAAAAAAATATTTTGACGTCTCTCCTAAACTACAAATCTGAATAGAAATTCCAGTGTTTGAAAAATACTTCTTTTTATTTAGAAGTTTCCTCCATGTTTTTTTTTTTTTTTTTTTTTTTTTTTTCTCTCTCTCTCTCTAAATGTTTAATGTCTAGAATTAACTCCATACTGTTTTTTGGTTTTTCTCCGTTAATTAGTTTTCATAAAAGTATTTTATTATTTTAATTCCAATCTGTCAAGTAAATTTTTCTAGTTAAGTAAAGTTAAAAAAAAAATCTGGTGTGAAATAACCACCCGACTTCCCCTATTACCATAGATATAGTAACAAGACATAGATTGATCATTGAGGGAAAAAACGATTCCTTTTTACTCGTAGAAAAGTCCACAATATGGCAGTCTTTTTCCGAGTTAATACACACAAATAATTTAGAAAATAAAATTTATGAATAATTTATGTACTAAAGGTGAATCCGCGTTTGTAATGATCGATAGATGGCGCTTTTTCAGTTTCTGTTGTTAGTAAATATAATAGCCAAGTGTATTTATTATTGTTCTTTTTGTTATTCTACTTAATATTCGTACTATAATTTCTCCGCCATTACATCATGGAAAATTGATTGCTTTTGGAAAAAAATCATTTCAGTTTATTCAAAGTTCGATCGGAAGTAGATTTTTAACTGAAGTTGAACAAATATTAGTTTCAAATCATCTGATTAATTCTTTACTTCCATTAGCCGAAGCAACTGAAATTTTAAATTTGTCATTTGGAAAAAAATGGAAGCTTAATTCTGGATTTCTTGATCCTTTGGAGTTACACTGTAGCACACAACATGTGTTACCTTTTTTACGGGATTTATTCTTTTTTATTCAATAAATATATGTGAAACTAAACATCGGCCAGCAATGGCGGCTTGTTGAAAGCAGAATTACAGCATGCTTATTCTAATTTCACCTTAGCCCACCAAAGGGAGAGCATTTCATTACAATCGCGGATGAAAAACTGCAGATACAATTTCAAATTCTTTATATATATATATATATATGAATTTAGTTAATATTTAAAGTTAAACTCTTTTTATGTACTAAAACTAACGTTCTTTACCTACGCCGCTGCTAAATATATTTAAAAGAATTCTGAAAATTCTATATTACTTACTAATACAAAATCTTAAAAAATATCAAACTTTAAAAAGCGTATTCCATTAAAAATCAAACCAGTTTTTATTTCATAATAATAACAAAGCAACTGATTATAAAAATTATATTTTTCATAATTTAGTCAAATATAATTTATTTTTATGATAACTTATCCATTTCTTTTCATAAATTTATTAGAAGAATTAAAAGATGCAATATTTCGGCATTTTGAAAATTCATCAACATTGTATTCTATTCTATTACAATTGCCGAGTTTCAATGGTTTCAATACCACTTCATAGCTGATGCCAAAAAAAATTTTCTGCATCAAAAATTTTTGCATGATAACAATGGGAGGATAGATCTACATAAATTACTATATCTATGCCTATTACACGTATTATATGCATGTGATCAGAAGATATAAAATATTCTTCATAGTGAAAATTTAAATGGAATATCGTCCTATTCTGCTATGTTATAAAAATTTTAATGACGAAAAATTCTTGAAATTTTCTAACTAAAATGCTGAAATTCAAAAAGTTTCCTGACATTATCACAAACAAAAGGTACTTTAAAATCAGCCTAACTTCTTTATTATGAAAATAATCCTCATAATACATGATTATGTAAAATTGCGCCCTATTCTGCCATCTCAAGATCTCAAAAGAAATCTCAAATTTCAAGTAACATACGAAAATTACAAATTTGTATCTTTAAATTCAACAAGGTTCTTGCTAGATATAAATATTTTTTTAAATTGGTTCGATTTCTTTTCGATGATTCATTTTTTAGATAATGTTTACAGAGTCTAACAAACAAGCTAACTAACTGACAAAACATTTAAAAACTGAGGCAGAAAATTTCAAGAATACCTAAGTTTTCCACGCCTATAAATTGGCTTGGAACTAAAACATACAGACAGTATTAAAAAGAGAGAGAGAGAGAAACTAGTATTTTCTGGTCATCAATAAACTTTCTTCTATATTTTCCTAAATAAATTTACGGAATACATACCTATTATTTATTAAAATTATTACTTATAAAAATTATTTTTCACGATGAATGCTGGCGATTTTTATCGCAGTTTCATGACACTAAATGTCGAAAGAAAGTCGGTTTTGGGCCCTGTCGACGATATGTGAAAAATGCATTTTTTTTTCAGGATTTTTTATTTATTTTTATAATGATGAAAAAGAAAATTGATAATCTTGTTTCAAATTATCACAGGTCTGTGGCTCCAACATTCATTTTTAAAGCTTTAGTTACCCACATTGAAAGATACCCATGCTATGTTGAAAATTTAGATTATCGAAGGAAAAGGGGGGGGGGGGGGGGGTTACTTCTTTCCTCTCCTCCCGAAATATATAAGAAGCGGTTTCCTTACATATACAAAAAGAAATTTCCTGGTATCCTGGAAAACTTTTTATCTTCCTGGTTTGATTATTACTATTATATATATATATATATATATAAAGTGAAGAATTTAATAACGTTATAAAATTTAGCAATTAATAGATACATGACAACACTCGCATAAAAGATATTGTAAATCAATTTAAATGTTAGCACATACTTTTGATTCATTTACAGCATCAGTTAACAGATAAATTCATTTTAAATTACTCACGCCAATGTAAGCAATTAGGATCATAACACTAAGACCAACAAGCTGTGATTTTTATCATGCAGAATTCAAGAAAGAGATCAAACGTAAACCAATAATTTTATAAAAATGAAAAAAAGATAACTGGAAATGAGAATTGGAATTGGAAATGCTCAAAAATAGAAGGATTCACAAGTCAGGGAACATGCACTTCTACGAGCAGAGAAATCGTAAGATTTCGGAAAACTGTATAGCTGATTCAAGCCAAAAATACAGTTTATGTTCCTATCTTGGGACAAAATCCAACTTTAAAAAGGAATAAATAAATAAATAAATATATATATATATATATATATATATATATATGTATGTATGTATATAACATTGAAAAGTTAAAAGTAATTCTCATTATGCACATTTATATGAAATTTCATTTTATATTACTATATTTCAAATTAAGAAAAAATTGGATGACAGCGCCACCTACTGAAGGATTGCTCCACAAATATAATAAGCACCCATTTAAGTCGGAGGTCCAACTCAATAGAAAGTATAGTTAAATTCCTTTCATTGGTTTTTGAGATACAGCGTCGACAAAATTTTGAATATACACAGATACACAGGCAGACAATCATTTTCCAAAAAAACATCAAATTCCGTTCAGGAATATCTCAAAACGTGTAAAAGCAAGAGGTCGAAAATTTTCCCGAATCCAACACTTTACTCTCATTTACATAGAAAGAAGAAAGTAAAAATTTAAAGCAAAAACAAAAAACTTTCAAAAGTTTACCAAAAAGAATGTGCTAAATTAAAAACAGCTATAACGTTTTTTTGTACCTACCCTAACGAATTACGAAATAATTCAGTGATGTCTGATTGTCATCCCAAATTACTGGTATCGTTATTTCACTGAAGATGCCACGCATTCCACGCAGTATTGCTATGGTAACGAAGTCGTTGCTATAGCAGTCTGCATCTTTCTTAATTTTTTTTAAAGAAAACATTTATATGAACGCTCAAGAACAACAACAACAAAAAAATCTATCTTCTCTTTCCTTCTACTTAATATAGGAAAGCAAATTCTCGTGTGAAAAATATTTCTTGTTTTCATCCAGGATAACCTTCATTTTGTTTATACATATATATATATATATATATATATATATATACATATATATGTGTGTATGTATGTGTGTGTGTATAGATATATTTATTTTTTTATAACGCCTAGAAGGAATGCTGGATCATTCTTCGCCATCAATTCATTTTCTTAAGTAATATTTCATTAATTTAATCACGATATATAAAAGAAGTATTTAAAAAAAATTAATATGTTTCAATTCAAGTGTTACATATGCATTGCGTGTTTTTCTTTACTTTTCCTTTGCTTTAATCTATTTTACTTTTTTATAAACACAAATATATGTAGAAGAAGTACGGTTATGTTACTATGGAAACGAGAATGTCGTTTTTATAATACAACAACGGCAACTAAAATAATATTAATAATTTTTAGAGGAACAAGAAGAAGTCCAGTCAAACATTTTATTTTTATTCTATTAATTTATTTTTATTTATTTATTATAGAGACTAAACTAGTGGATCTGCAGATCAGGAGCCTGAACGTCCTTTTTTCATCACTGATTATTCAACTGATCATTATTATTTATTCCATATTATATATATATACACACACACACATACATGCATATATATGTCTGACAGATATATATGTCAACATAATGATGACATAATGTCTGATATGCATATATACATATGTCAACAGATATGTCTTCAAGGGGGCTGTCGCCCCTCTCAACTCGCCGCTGTATTTCTCTGTCTATATCTATATGTATATATTTATATATTTTATATGTGTATATTTATATATTTTCCTAATAACTGACAGCCTTCTGTTAAATCCTTGTAACTAATAAATACCTGTATCAAATTTCATGCGAAATGATTGCATAGCATATCGGAATTATTTTGTGTAACCCTGTAAGCTAATTGTCATTTCTATGTCCCCAATTTTCTACAGAAAAACATGCTTTTAAACATTCTAATAATATTTTTATATATTTAATGCGGTGTAATTATGTTAAAATACACTTTTAAGAAATATCGTCTATAGACCATAATGGTACAAAATTCTTTTGTGTGTCCTTGAAAAGGAGCCTCAGTTATTATATACACCTATAATAGAAATACACCTAATTAATTATAACTAATTAATATTTCAACCTACTTTGACAACCTAATTTGGATGATTACAAAATGTCATCGGAATTCTTTTGCATGGTCCTGTAAATTTAATCTATACATACCTTTTTATTCAGGGAAAACATGCTTTTACGCATCTTTATAAAGTAGGATATTTATTCCATTATGTTGAATGCAGCACAAACGCGTTAAAATGCGCTTAGATAAAAACTTGTCCATAGATTTTAATGTGATAAAATTCTTTTGTGTGTCTCTGTAAATGATAAATAAACATTGCCTACTACAGTAAAAATTATTCAACATATTCTGTGCTTTCCACTACGCTGGAAAAAAAAATCGAGCCCTGATAACATTCTTGCTGTTTCTTATGTAAGATGGCCTGCTGAATCCTAATATGATCCCCATTTTGCCCCATCACCCACCGTTTTCTCAGGACGTCACCTCCTCCCCCGATTTTTATCACTCTTCGATAATTTTATGGCCATGAATTTGATTTGAAGTATGGAAAATAATTATTTTATCTCTTAAAAATAAAATATATATATAATGTTTAATAAGTGATAATAATAATTGGAATTTATAATTTCAGTGGCAAATCCCCCCCTAAATCTTCCCCTTGCTGCAAGTGTTCACATTATAGAATTTTTCACCTCTTTAGGCCCTCAGAAATTATTTAACAGTTAAAATATTTCTTTTCTCCATCATAAATCAAATTTATAGCCATAAAATTTCTGAAAAGTGGTAAAAATAGGGGGACGTCCCTAAAAAACGATGGGTGATAGGGCAAAATGACCGTCATATTCGGATTCAGGAGGTCATTTTACATAAGAATTTGCAAAAATGGTGTTGGGGCAATTTTCACGCCGAGAAGTGTAATTATTCAGAATTTGACAAAATTTGTGACATTGTGATAGCGTGACATTGTCGGAAGACTTTTTTAAGGTCCTGTACATTAAATATGAAGCCTAAGCACACATATTTTCTATAGTAAACATGTGTTTACGCATCTCATTAATGTACGCTGATTTCACTTTGTTGAATGCCGAGTAACGATTTTAAAATTCGTTTAAATGAAATTCATCTCATAGGCCGTAATGATAAGGAAAACTTTGATGTGTCCCTGTACGCGAATCATAAATAATAGTGACATAAAAACTTCTACAGCTATTTCTGTATAGAGCTTGAACATGTGTACTAATTCGTAAGTTAATCGGGGGATTTTTGCGACCGCTATCGCGTTACATAAAAATTCTGTCCATAGATCGTAATGATAAGAAAAACTTTAGTGTGTCCCTGTACATGAACTACAAATAGAATATACATCTAAAACTATACACCTCATTCTTTGTGGCTCATGAACATGTGTACCGATTTACAAGTCAATAGGAGGATTTTTTGCGGCCGCTATCGCGAAACAGACAGACACGCAGATCCACAGGCAGAACCATAGACCTATTATAAGAGTGGACGGAGCATTCCATTATTAAGGGAATATAAGAAAAGGTGTAAAGATGAAACCATGTGAATGTTGAAAAAGGCTACCTTTTTTGGCATTTATCGCGTTATTAGCAATTTTTTGTTTTGAATATAAATATATACATATTATTATTATTATTAAAAGATACAACAAGCAAAACTAAGTGTAAAATATTACAGTTGCTGAAATTCATTTTTACCTTGTTTTTAACATCTAACAAAGTTCAAAAGTTTTTATAACTTTGGTTTGTCTATACTCGTTTTAAATCTCATAAATAATTATGGACATTTTTGAAATTTTTATAACATATAATATAGTTAAACTAATTCAATTTAGAGAATTAATTATAGCAATTATAAGCATTTTATGAAAATAATTACTTAAAAAGAACGAAATAATAAAATATTATAAAGAATCTTATCTGTGAAATAAAATCCTTCTTTTACATAACTTCTAGGGTTTTTAAAGTGCATCTATAATTACTATTTCTTGCTATAAAATTCTTTTAAATTCAAAACAATCTAACTTTTAAAGCGAAATAAAAACTTTAAAAAGAACTTTCAAAGAAAAACAGAAAATATCGTCTACTTAATAAAAAGCAGAGTTTAGAGCATGGCCAGTAAATTTCAATATTGGCCAATTTGGCTTCCTGTAGATCAACATTCACATGACCTTTTTATGAGTTATCTTTGCCACTAAAAAAGGTTGCCATTGTCCCGGCCACTCTTATAATAGGTCTATGGGTAGAACCCAAAATCTTTTTGAGTCTCCACATGGTGGCCTCCATTCCAATGGCGTTTCGGCAATTAGAGAGCTTTTGCATTAAAAAAGAAAGCAAAGGAGGGAAAAAGAAAAAAAAAAAAAAAAAAACTTTTCAGTTCTATTTTAAGTAATTCAATTTTTTAGCATAAAAGAATTATTTTATTTATTTATTTATTATTTATTTTTATTTATTTATTTATTTTTATTTATTTATTTATTTTGGCAGGAGAGAAAAAAAAGAAAAACCCTTGAAGCCTAGTTTCGTTTTTTAACTAACAGATGTAAAATTCTGCACAAAACAGAATTTAATTTAATGAGACTGTTCTTTTTTTTTTTTTTTTTTTTAAGCTGTTCTTCCATATTAAGCCTGCGGTAACTGTGTTTCGTTCCTTAGCAACGTTTATTGTATTCACTTTTTGAAATTTCTTTAGTACAGTTTTATTATAGGATCCCCTTGGCGACTTTTAAATTTTTCTTGTTATTTCGGCGATGGATTAAAATGGCTATCCCAACTGAATAAGTAATGGTCTTGGCGAGAAACGTACGAGCTACTCTCGTGCCAAATTTCAAATTTCGAAAGGAGTCCCAAAGCTATTTCATTTCTTTACCACGATTTTTCTCAATATTATTTGAAATATTTTTTAACCTGTTGCGAGAGGAGGAAAAAAAAGAAAGTAATAATAAACCTTCGATTTGGAGTTCAATTTCAAAGGTCTACAAGTCAGAATATTGTCTATTTTCCATAGTTATATTATTCTACAATAACAGTGGCTGAAAAAATTACTGCATCAATCGCATCCTTAAAACTATACCAACTCAAAC
This sequence comes from Salticus scenicus, assembly GCA_963930645.1. Lineage (NCBI taxonomy): Eukaryota > Metazoa > Arthropoda > Arachnida > Araneae > Salticidae > Salticus > Salticus scenicus. The sequence goes on from OZ005658.1 coordinate 141,830,794, forward strand.
TTAACACGCTTTTTATTTCATTTTGCACGAGCGCTTTTTATTTCCTAAATTCAAAATATTAAAAAAAAATAATAAATAAATAAAAACAAATTCTGTCAAAGACAGAATTTAATTTAGTACGGAGGACTATTAATTTCAATCTGTAAAATTTTTATATTTTATTTAATTAATTATTATTATTATTTTTTTTTCTGATTTTTTGACCGTAAAACTGGGCCGTGTACTTTTTAAAAATGATTGAAATGAATTAAAATGAAGAGTTGTCACCTAAATTTCATACTTTAGATAATTTTAAAACATCTAATCGTCGTGTTGAAAAACTGTTTGCAACCCTGGATTTAGAAAAATCGTCCCTTTCATTTGATTTGTAACGATAGGACTGATATTTCTAATTTATTCTGGTGTTGCACAAAACTGGTGTACAAAAAATTCAGATTGAAATTAATAGTCCTCCGTCCTAAAAAAAAAAGGTTGCACGTTATCTTTCTTTCTTTCTTTTTTTTAATATTTTATATTTATTTATGTATATATATATTTATTCATTTATATTTGTTTTTTACAGATTTGACATAATATTTTAAGATAATTTAGGAAATTAAATGATAAAATTGGATATTGACGGCTATCCTGGCTTATTAAGGTGGGACACAAAAAAGGGCGACAACGAAAAATCGCAGATTCAAAGAAATAGTACGGCTACGACATTTCGTATTAAAAAGGGGGAAAAAGGAGGGAGGAGGAATTAAAATGTCTTTCCACCAAATGCCTTCTGTCCATTTTTCTGTAGAGGAATAGTAATAAAAGAAATACGCCAAATTTAAATATGCTAAGAGAAAATACTATTAAAAGAAATATGACGAACTTAAACACACCACGAATAAAAGTAATAATAAAATAAATAAACTTGTGGACAGTGACATTCTACATTTATTTCAATGTATCCATTAATGGGCCTTTCGTTTCAAATTAAATTCTCTTTCGAACCGAATTTATTATTATTGTTATTATTTGTTCCTTTTTCCTTCATTTATTTTAACAATCATTTAAAAGAATTTATCATTTCCTGCAATTCCTATTATTCATTAAATACGATTTTTTTTTTTTTTTTTTTTTTTTTTTTTCCAGTCAATTTTATATTTTTTCTCTTTAAAATGAGTTTTAGCTATATTACTGAATATAATATTGAGGTAATTATTAGTAATACGACAATAATTCATTCGTACTATTTGTTTCAGATTACCAATTTTTATCTGTTATCTTTAATGAACGTGCGCATATTTTTGTTTTTATCTAAATATATAAGGCTGATAGTTTGACATTGCATCTGTCTGGATTTTTAGTCCGGATTGTTAAATTTTATCAAAAATAGGCACTCTTATTAATCATGAGAAAGCCTCGCTAACATCATATTTTTTAGTTCAGTCAGATAATTGGTTCAAAAGTTATTAAATAAAAACACCATTTTTTATTCAAAATTATTTAAAAATACATGTATGCCAAAAGTAAATAAATAAATAAGTATATTTTTCGATTTATGACGGGGGGGGGGGGGGGGAATGAACGTGCAAATATTTTTTTAAAACAATCAAAATAAAGCTGGGAAAAAAAAAAAAAAAAAAAAAAAAAAAAACGCTCTGAAGAAATGGAACAGTTTTAATACAAAAACCTTTGGCGAAATTTGAAATTTGGCACCGAAATTGCTCGTACTTTTCTCGATAAGATCTTTAGTCACGCACTTGCGATAGCCATTTTAATTCATCGCCAAAATGACAACAAAAATTTAAACGCCGCCAAGGGGCTTCTACGCTAGCTTTATCAAAGAAATTGTAAAAACTGAACACATAGTAACCGATGCTAAGGAATGCAACACAGTTACTGCAAGTGCCTTTGTGTGCAAGACTAGATAGAATTTAATTTAGTCCTGTCGTACTAAATTTTAAATTCCGTTTTGTGCAGAAATTTATATCTGTTACGTAAAAAACAAAAAGAGAGTTCTTTTTTTTTCTTTTTTTCCCCCCAATAACTAAATATTGATATTAATAATTATACAATTAATAAAGGATTTTAATATTAATAATTAGCAGTTTTTAAGGTGGTTTGATAATATACATAAGAAGAATATTTCTAAAATAAAAATTTTAAATTGAACTTTCATAAGAAATATGACACTATCAGTAACACATTTCTGCAACTGAACCAGCTACATATAAACTACCTATACCAAGATGTTTTTGTTGTTTCTTATAGATTTTCGCTCACTGTAACAGAAAAATAGTAGTAAAAAAAAAAAAAAAAAAAAAAAAGCCATCATGTGTTATTATTATTATTTATTTATTTAAATCGTATTTGTAATTCAATTCTGCGCGAAAACATGAAATCAGATATCCTATTGTTTGTTTAAAAAAAAAAAAAAAAAAAAAAAATCAATACTTATTTCATATTTTAAAGCACTATTTATAAGAGTGAATAGGGGGAAGTATATTGAAAGCTGAAAGGGTAAAAGCGAAAAAAACTTGATGGGGTCATCAAAAAGAAAATGTTTCCTATGAAAAAAAAAAGAGAGAGAGAGAGAGAGTACCTAAAATGTTAAATATATTATGAAGAAATTGTTTTTTTATTTATAACGAATATTTTTAGTTTAATATACATTTTTTTTTTTTAACCCTATTATATTATTATTATTATTATTATTTTATTGTAGACCTGTATAATTGAGGAGCAAACGTTCAAATCGGGTTTTCTCCAAAATAAATAAATAAATAAATAAATAAAAATAAAAAAAAGAGTTAGTGATTTTTCTTTAAAATTAACATAAAAATTGTACGTCTACATAGCTTCCTAGTATCTACTAATACATCAAAACAAACAATAATTAGGTTTTAAGTGCAGTTATTTTTTAATTTATTAGTTTTTGTATTATCTGAAAATTTGTGTCCGAATGAGAAAACACGGTTTGAATGTTTGCTCCTCAGTTATTTAAAAAATCTGGTTTTGTCATTATTAAAAATGTAAAATCGCCCCCAGGTGGGCTCGAACCACCAACCTTTCGGTTAACAGCCGAACGCGCTAGCCGATTGCGCCACGGAGGCGTCGAGCGAATTCTTTTTATCATTTTAATAGACAAAGATATCATGTGCTATAGCTGTAGTGTCATTGCTTAGAAATAAATTTTTTCTACCTGAAATGAAAATTTAAATGCAATTTCATTTTTACGTATTTTTATGTATCTTTTACAGAGATGTTCGTGTTAAAAAGCCTAATTCTAAGCCAACTATTAATGTAAATTATGAAAATTATGTCATGCCTGTAATCCTTTATATTTTGGATTTATTTATTTATTTGTCTGTTTGTTTATACAATTATTATTATTTGACAGATATTTCAACGTATTGATGAGAAAATAAACAACTGCAAAAGAGACATTTATTAAATTATTTTTTATTTCAAAATACATTTTTTATGTTTCGCTAAAAAAAAAAAAAAAAAAAAAAAAAAAATGTCATTGGAAATGAAATATATAGTATTTTATTATTTTCTTCAATAGAGTTCTAACAACCACGTGACTTTCTTCTTAGAAACCGTACTTTGCTGAAGGACAACGCTAATTTTTCCATGCTTTTGGAAGCGTAGTAGTCGATTTTTTTTTATGCTTTTACAAATACATTTACAACACTGTGTTACAATAAATTTGTAACACTATTCCGCAATGATAAAATGGGTCAATCGGGTCAACTGTCCCTCAGCAAACATGCTCGTGACGTCATCTGTTAGAACTCTATATTACAATTTTAATTTCAAGTAATTATTAATTATTATCCGTGTATGTGTAGCATACGCATATATAAAACTTTCAGCAAACATTTGAAAAAGTTGAATTTATCTGATATGGCCTAATATCTATGGCTATCATCCCCATGTTATATAGAGCAAAAAATTTTGATGCCGAAAAAAAGTTCTAAAATCAGCCATTAGAGAGTATTGAAAAAAAAAAAGAATAAAAAGGAAAATGAATTTGAAACTGTACCTGGAGTTTTTCTTTCACCTTTAGTAAATAAATTATTCATAAATTTTATTTATTAAATTATCCGTGTGTATTCCTGTGTGTGATTTACTCGGGAAAAAGCAGTCATTAGAGTGACTTTTCCCAATAAAAAAGGCCTCACTTTTTCCCTCTCGCTGATCAATCTATGTCTTATTACTATATCTATGGATATGGCTAAAGTTGGCCATCTCAATTACGAAAAGATTTTTAAAGCAATTTTTATTAAATGTAATAACTATATTCCTGTACTCGCTTTTGATTAAAAAGTTTTTATTATTCAAGCGAATTATTGAATTTATAATGAATAATTATGTAAAATATAACCATTTTCACATTTCATCTATATTAAAATTAACAGCCAATTTATAGCCATAGGGGAATTGATCAAACCGTTTTACCTTTTTCAACCTTTGACTACAAACGATGCATATACGTCCCACTGAGGTTACAGAATTCACTGTGTTTAGATGTCTCCTGCGATTTACTACAAAAATTATGTGTTATAAAACGTCTGAGTTAAAAAAAAAAAAAAAAACGCTTTACAAATAAATAAATAAAAATTTAAATGAATATAAAAATGTGCTTTCTTTAGGCATATTTATTACATTAAAAAAGTAGGCAGACAGAGCCGGGTGAAAAAACAATTTTTAAAAATTTATAGTCAAAGTGTTAAGACACACATAGCTATCAACTTTTAAAATTTATTCTGTAACGTCGTTAGAGTAGCCTTTTTTCGCATCACTTTTCTTGAAGAGAAATTTTCTTCATATTGTTACGAAAAACTTCTCGACTTTCATATGTGAGAAAGTAGTTTGTAAAGAAAAAGGCAGAGTTTAGTCGATGAATGCTCTTTATTTAACGTAACATCTCTAATAATTACAACAAAACTGTAATTACAACAAATATTCTCGAAACAGTCCAATAATACTGTTAATTCATCGAATATTCTAATAGCAGTCCAATGAAGCTGTCACTATTCGACGAATGTTCTGGAAAAAAAATCACTTGTTCCACAGGAATAAAGCAAATAACATCAAATACTCCAGAGAAGAAATCTTCCCTAGCTCCCGAACAAAGTTCAGTTGCTTAGAACACCATCTCCAAAGTGCAATCGCTCAGAATAGGTCTCTGAATAACTCTCAGAGCTGCCAACCTAATCCAGCAAATTGTTAGTACCGCCCCTTTTTCTACACCAGCCATTTCTTAGAGCTTTTTTTCTTCTTAATTCATCGGAAATATATTTCAAGAAAATTACTTTAAAAATTAAGTGGTGTAGAAAAAGGGGCGGTATTACCAATTTGCCGAATTAGATTGGCAGCTCTGAACTCTGAATCGCAATGACTACACACTCTCGCAGGAGTCGACAAGTCCTTTTCATACTTGCCAACATACTAATTAATATTCCGTAGTATTGTTAGCCCCACCTTCTTTTTCACACCAGTATCTTTTTAGAGTATTTTTCTTCTTATTTAATCGTAATCGAATTTGGAGAATATTATTCTAAAAATTTATTGGTGTGAAAAAAAGTGCGGGACTAATAACACTACGGAATATTATTAGAATGTTGGCAAATATGCCTATTTATACCTTTCGACGATGGGACACTTGATATTCCTGACATTGTGAGTTTTTTTGTTTTCGTCCCATGCTTTTTTCTATGGAAATTTGATTCTTTTTTCCCGTGTTTTTATGAATTTTCAGCCTTCTTTCCTCTTTTTCTACATTCTAAAGTGCTTATACTAGGCGAGTTGTATTAACCCTCGATGATAGATCTCCTCCATGTCTTTTTCTAGTCGATTTTGTCCTTTTATCCCTTCCGGTGTTAGCCTTTTTTTTTTTCCCCCACTCGATATTGTGAGTTTAAATTTGACTAGAAAAAGACATGGAGGAGCGGTAGGGTAGGGTTGGGACGTTCAATATATCATCGAGGGTTAATACGACTCGCCTAGTATAAGTATAGCCGCACTTTAGAATGTAAAATACATGGAGAAAAAAGCTAAAAACCCATAGAAACACGGGAAAAAGAATCAAAATTCCACAGAAAAAAGCATGGGACGAAAACAAAAAGACTCAGAATGTCAAGTGCGAAAAAAAAAGAAAAAGAAAAGACTAACACCGAAAGGAATAAAAGGACAAGAAGCAATAAATTGACTAGAAAAAGACATCGAAAAGCGGGAGGGCAGGGTTGGGGCATTAAACCTATCGTCGAGACTAAATACGTCTCGCCTAGTATGGATGGTTACTAACAGCGTTACGGAATAAATTATAAAAGTTGAATGCTGTGCATACCTAAATATCACTTTCAGCATACATTCTGTGAAAAAAAAAAAAAAAAAAAAAAAAAAAAAACATAGAAATTTCGAGATCTAGGCTTCCGTGCATCGGAGAGCTTCGAAACTTCGGGAACCCTAAACTACTATTTTTCGTCAAATTTGGTCGCCAAGTCGCCAAATTCGTCGCTATGTCAACATATTTGACGCCTGAGCTGACTTCAATGAAAGTGAATGAACAGCCTCTTTTTCTTTCCTTTGACTGTAAAACTACTTTCACTGCAACAGGATACACGATGCAGAGGAAAAGACTTAATTCGTTTAACTATAATTAATTATAATTACATACTGGAAAAAATTACTCTACAACGAAAGCAGTGGGTGGAGGGGGGGGGGAGATAGAGAGACATTTACTAACAACATTAAGGAATAAATTTTAATAGTTGACGGCTATGCATATATAAATATCACTTTCAACATACATCTGAAAAGAATAATAATAAAATAAAATAAAATAAAGAATTTTTTTTATATTCCTTATATTGTTCTTCCTGATTATTAAAAATGTTTAATGCAATTTTAATTAAATTTATCATTACTATTTTCCCAATTTTGTATACTTAAGTAAAAGTTTTTATAATTTTAAAGAAAAATTTCATTTTCATATAATAATGAAAAAGCGCTTTGAAAAATTTTTTGTAGTTAGTGTTTATATTTTCCACAGAGATATTTATGTCAAAAGACCAATTCCAAGTAAATTATTTTTAAATAACTATTATGATTTTTTTTTTTTTTTTTTTTTACTAATTAAAATATTTTGTAAAAAAAAAAAAAAAAAAAAAAAAAAAAACTAAAATACAGACATTTTATTAAAAACATAAAAGAATTAAAAACTGCACGATTAAGATTCGCAATAATTGTTGAGAACCCAAAATGTCTAGTTTTTATTCGATTAAATGTTTTACGTTTCAATAAAATGTGTGTATTTATTATTATTATCGTTATTATCATTTATTTATTTATTTTTAGAAATTAATAGTTGTTTAAGGGAATTTTTACTCTAATTACATTCACCTTGTAAACAGCAATTTTGTTTACATTAGATATTTTTTTTAATTATCTATAATAAATGAAGCATTTATTGAAATATTTGAACTTTAAAATAAAAGAAAATTATTTGATTTTAAATTTAAATTACTTAACTTTTGCTTAAAAAAAAAAAAAAAATAATAATAATAATAATAATAATAATAATAATCTGGTGTGTCACTCACAGAACTTTCTCTTACCCTGAAATTTAATACTATAAATACAGGTTGGAGATTAAGGGCTAAGATAACGAGTACTGTTATGTAAACCTATGTTAAACAATTCAAATTAGGCTTCGGAAGAGTTTTATATGATAATTAGTTCTGTGTGAGAGGAGCTACCGCCCCAGTTAACCCCCCGTGTCATTAATGCATCTACATTTATATGGAACTTAATTCGGTTATTAAAAAATAATTCTGTTTTTTGAAAATAATTTATTAAAATTATTATTTTAAAAAAATTATCTTTTATGATAATGCAGACGATTTCCATATTAGAGAAGTAGTATAACACTAAATATCCAAAAAAAAGTCCATTTTATTCTCAATATTTAAAAAAAAAAAAAAAAAAAAAAAACGTTTTTTATTTATTTATTTATTTATTTATTTTTTTTTTTTTCGTTAAAAGTAAGAAAAAAAAAAATCGATAACTTTGTTTTAAATTATCACAGATCGATGGTTCAACCATTCGTTTTAAAGGTATTGCAGAGCTCTTTTGAAAGATACTCATCATGAAAATTTACTCCCCTCGAGTGGGGACATCTCCCCAGGGAGGGAGGTGAGGCTCCTACATACACACACACACAAAATAAATAAATAAATAAATAAAAATTCCCAGTTGACTATCACTATTACAAAAAATATATATTCGTTTCATTTGGTTTAGGGCAGTCTATAGATGTTAAACTGTACTTACCTGCAATTTCCCCCATAGAAGTAATGTATTTGAATACTTTTGAGTGTCCCTGTACACGAACCATTTGCTTGATTTCAACGAAAAGCTTAGTGTAGCATCCCTGTATGATACAAATTTAAAATACCGAGTTTGGAATTTCTGCTACTATTTGTTCTTGAGATATGCTGATAACAGACAGACACACAGACCATTCGCTAAAAACATGATTTTCGTATTCAGGGGTCCCCAGAACATGTAAATATAACAAAAACTCGCGTTCGAAAATTTGACCCTAAAACAATACTTTCTCTACCGTAAGGGTAGAAGAAAGTAAAAAAGACTATTTAAGTAATTTTTTAAATATTTAATTTTTTTAATTAAATCATTCAATAAATACTTGATCTTCATATTTAAGTAGTTTAAAACATTGCTTGTAACTTGAATATTCATAAAATGTTTAAATTTTTAAATTTAACTGACATATTAATCGTTTATTCTTTTTAATTGATTTTGAAATTTGAAAATAAATAAATAACTATTGTTAAAAAACAATATTCAGAATTATATAGATTGTTATAAATTAATTACAAAACTTTGAATAACATCATAAAATGCGATTAACTGTTGGTGCTTTTTATTAAGATTTTTATATAATTATATTATAATATTCAAAATTAAATATATTTAAAAATATTTTATTACTTTTTATTTTGAAATTTCAATTTAAACATTTAAAAATAGTTTGGTTTTAAATTTTATTAACATAAAATACGCGTTTTTTTTTTTCCCCGCATAAATAATTAGGTAAGTTTTTAATTATGACTCTTTTTTTACTAACAAATATTTTGAATTGTAAAGAATCAAAAAAATATTTTTATTTCGAATTTTAAAATTTAATAGCTATTAAAATTGAATAACTTTATTTTAAAAAATACTCAACTTAAGTAATAAAAGGTATTTTAATTTGAATTATATGAAAAATTATTAAGGTGCAAATTTTGAATGTATAAAAATAATCTATTCTAATTTTTGAATTATTTGAAAAATTATTTCAAAACATATCAGCTATTTAAGCTATAGATTATGTTATCGCTTGATCTTAAACAGAAAATATCATAAAATTAAGAAGAAAATTAAAAAAAAGAATGAATTCAAAAGATGTAGCAACGTGGTATGCAGGTAAGTTATTCTTTTCTGAAGAGTTGAGAAGAAAAAATCCTTGATCATTTATAAAATCTCTTGATCAAGAAAAACAAGCACGAAAATTATTAAATAATTATGAATAAAAAGTAAATGCTGATATTATATAATTATATTATATAATATCAGCATAATACACTTCTTTTTTAACATAATCGCACTTTCTTTATTAACAGAAATATTACTATAAGAAAGTTTAAGTATTAAAAGTATTTTTAAAGGCTTATGCTTGATTTTGCTAATTAAAAATAATTATTGAATATATAATATTGAAATATAAATATTTCAATATTTCAATAAACATTTAATAATGAATTTTGAAATTTATCAAGTAGTAAAAACAAGAAAGGTTAAGTAATTTGCAAAATATATTATAATGAATTTTGCTAATTTAAAGGTTTTAATTATTTAACTTCAAATATGCATCATTTTTACAATGTCTGATTAAAAAAAAAAAAAAAAAAAAAATAGAGTTCACAATTTTTAATTATTAAAAACAAAAACGCTTTTATTTACGAGACAAAACTTTAGTTAAAATACATGTAAAAGCAAAATATACATTTAAAAACATTTAAAATTTAGACGTTTCGAAACTCGTTCAGGTTTCCTCATCAGTATCACTACAACATAATTTGCAAGCATTACATGAATACACAAGGAATTTATAGAAGTACAGAATATTGAGGAGGCAGTGCGCATGCTTCATTGATAGTGTAAAGATGGCTGGCAGTGTGCCAACTCTCAAGGTACTTGATTTATAATTATCATAGCCAGAATTTAGAACTTTTATATTATCGAAGTCAGGAATATGATCAGTTTCTATTGAATGGATTACAATTTTAGAATTTTGGTTGTAATTTTTATATGACCGTCTGTGCTCCTGTAGTCTAATTCTTGCCGTACGGCCAGTTTCACCTATATAAACATATTTACAATTTTTACAAGGAATCTATATATTAATAGGCAAGCATAAAATTTGTTGTCCCTTTTTAAAATATTAATTACGGGAGCAGAGATTTGAGAATGGTATCATTCGAAAGGTATGGTTAGCCGGAAGGAGCGAATACAAATATTATTTTCTTACGATGTCAAGAAGGTATTTAAAAATACATTTATTTTTTATGCATTTCCCCCCATTTTTCCCTTTTATACACGTATTCCTTTACATTAAAAAATACCTAAAAGAAGAAAGTTGTTGAATCTGGCAATTTCATAAAGCTCAAATAAAACCATAGACACAGTAATTTGTATAATGTAGCATCACTATACGCAAGCGAAGTGATGACGTCACTGTCTGTCCATGGAGCCATGAAAAATATTTTCTATGTTAATTGTCCATTGGATTTTTTGTAAAAAATTATTAAAAAATAACGGAAATTATCTGCCGATTTTAATTCCGATATTTGGGTATAGTTCTATATAAGTTACTGTCTACATGTGTTTGATTGAGTTATTTTTTCTGTAAAATTGATAAAATTTTAATTTAATATCACAAAACTCCAGAAAAAAAATGGCAAACTTCCAGTTTCGAATGTAAACATAAACATTTCATTTCAAAGGGTGTTATTTAAACAATAAATATTCAACTAATATACTAAATAAAAGGAAAATGGATTTGGTACTAACTGCTGCATGTATAAGTAGACGATACGGAAAAAATTCCGATTTCCGTTTTTTGCTGAATTTACATGTTTTGAGCTTTCTTTACGTTTCAATTGACTGAAATTGGCTACTTATTTTTTAAAAAAGTGTCTTTATTGCTAGCTTTTGTGGGTAGAAGAAGCAAGTAGAAGATACATAAAAACTTCTGATTTCCGGTTTTCGATGAATTTACACGTTTTGAGATTTCCTTGCATTTTAATTAAGTGAAATTGACTACTTATTTTTATTTTTTAAAAAGTGGATTTATTATTCTTTCCTCTGCATATATAAGTAGAAAATATAAGATTCAGAAAAGTTTTAGATTTTCGGTTTTCGATAAAGTTACACGTTTTGAAATCTCCCGAACTCAATTCGACCATTTTTGAAAAATATCTTTTTTTTTTTTTCTTTTCTTTTTTTGTTCAAACACTGTACTTTATGAACCAATCGAATTAATTTAACAGAATTTTATACTTGGTTGGGCCTTGGTTTGACTTGGTATCTATTAGCTTCTGGGCTGTATCACACAACAAGGGGCGTTTTCGCGTTGCGATTTTCTCTCATTTCAGGAAAGGCTAACATCTACAAAGAGAAATAGTTATATTAAGTAAAACTCTGCTGATTCAGTTAGAGTGAATATCGGCAAACAATTACCGCAGCTGTGTTGCAATTGCATTCCGTTTAGGACAAGGCAATAACTTTGCTTTGCCTCGCTTTGCAAAAAATATGGTCGAGTTTCGACCACTGGGCGATACTAGTTAAATATATTACGCCAGTTAGATCCAAAGAAGGGGTTACAGGTTTAAAGTTAAAAAGAAAGTTTTTTAACTGTTTAACCGGCCGGAAAGCAGTGTAAATATTATGTGGTTTAAATAATTTAGAAATAAGTTCTGAAGGAAAACCAAACTATGGCATAGAAATAACATACTTGCCAACATCCTAATTAATATTCCGTAGCGTTGTTAGTCCCGTCCATTTTCTCCTACCAGTAAATTTTTAGAGTCATGTTCTGCAAATGCAATTACTATTAAATAAGAAGAAAAACACTCTAAAAAGTTACTGGTGTGCATAAGAAGGCGGGGTTAAGAATACTACGGAATATTAATTAGTATGTTGGCAAGTATGGAAATAGAATTTTTTTTATTAATCAGAGAATTTTTCGTTTGCATTGGAAGAGAGGGGAAAATTGTAGGAGGAAGCGAAGAGGGGAAGCGGATAATTTTTTCACGATAAATTCGTTTTAACCAATTGAGAAGGTAATCGTTATTTATTAAAACTTGAAAAATTCTTTTAATTTCCAACTTAAAAAGTGTCTTATTACTGCATAACTGCAGAGCTCTACTGACCAAAGTTCGAGAAATGGCAATTTTATGAGAATTAGGATTAGCAGAATGAAAATTTAGATATTGATCCGTAGAAGTGGCCTTACGACATACAGAAGTTTGAAAAATATTTGGCGAATTTAAAGTGCATTCAACAAGAGCATCAAGAAAAGGCAAACTATTATTTTGTTCTATTTCCAAAGAAAATAGAATTTCTGGACAGAGAAAATAGAATTTCTAGAATTGTAATGTAATTCAGGCAACACAGGAGATGTGTTCATGTGAAAGGAGGGGGGGGAGGGGCTTCACTGATTAAATTCGTTAAAAAGAGTTAACAAAACTGAATTTAATTACTAAATAAAAAACCCAAACGCGTACAAAAGTCAATAAATTTAGAAAAGAGGTTTTTTTTTTCTTTCCCCCCCCCTTTTTTACAATATACAATTATTGTAATGTAATTCAGGTGCGTAGCTTGAGGTGGGAGGGGGTGTTAGTATGCGCTAGTATTTTAGTTCTTTTGCCTATTTTAACAATCTGGTGTGGCACTCACAGGGCTTTCTCTTATCTTGTAATTCGATTTTATAAAAACAGACTACAAAACAAGGGATCAGAGCAGTGGCGGATCCAGAACTTGACTTTTGGGGGGGGGCTGAGAATTTTCAAAATGTTATTCTAGACAAATAAAAAATTTACAATTGCAATATTCAATGGTGAATGTCAGTGTTTTGGGGGGGGCTTCAGCCCCCTAGCCCCCCCCTTAAATCCGCCACTGGATCAGACAACAAGTATTAGTTGTATATAAAACTACGTTAAAAAGAATTCAAACCAGGGAGATTATATGGGAGATTATACATAATAATAATATTAATAATTAAAGAATTATTTAATATAAAAATAAATTAAAAATTATTGCACTTATTAAAAATCAAAATGTTTAATATTTGTTTAATAGAACTATTTGAGCTTTTAATTGAAAAATCTATTTCTAAATACTTTTAATGTAAACATATTTTTTTTCTTTGGGAGATCATAGAAAAAAATATCTAAGGAATTATGTAATATAAAAATATAATTAAAAATTATTGCATTTATTAAAAATCAAAATGTTTAATAATAAAATTAATTTGTTTAATAGAACTATTTGAGCTTTTAATTGAAAAAATTATTTCTGAATACTATAAATACTATATAATATTGTATTTTTTTTTATTTTTTTTTTTTGCCTGTAAATAATTAATGATTAAAATAAATAAATAAATAAAAATAAAAAATCTAGAAAATTAATTTAACTAATATATATATAAATATATAAATATATATATATATATACATACATATATATATATATATATATATATATATATATATATATATATATATAATTAAATAAAATTTGTTGAGATTGTTTAGTATTATTGTTTCGGCTTGTAATAGAAAATCTTTATTAAAATACTTTTAATATTAAAATATATTCTTTTCTATGAACGAAAATAATAATAATAATAATAATAATAATAAAAGCTAGTTAAAAAAATAATTCAATAAAATAGTCTAATTAAAAAATAAAAATTTATTTATTAAAAATATATTTTTTAATAATTAAATTAGTTCAAATTACTTTATAATATTTTTTGTATTTTTAATTAAAAGGCCTATTTCAGTAGTCGAGCGGTTCTGCTCTCCAAGTTGATAGATTGGTGTTAGTGTTTCGGAAAAAGGCCGATTGAGTACTTTAGGGTACTAGGCCTGAAAGGGGGTGCCTTCCGTGGAGGTCTTTCTAAGGATTCCTAGTCCGTATTTACGCAAGTTTCTGGTAAAATCATGGAAAATTACGGACGGCTAGGTCGACGAGCGTTACTTGGGATGGAACCCAGCACCTCACGTCTATTAGCTTTGAACGCAGATCCGCTCAGTCACTAGTGGAATCTGATTGGCTTCTTTTGCCGTGTTCAATCCAAGGTCCCACATTTCAAAGTAGACGTTTGCAATTTTCCATGGTTTTCTCTGAAACTCGAGTTTATACAGACCAGGGATCATTAGAAATAACTCTCATTAAAGGTATTTCACCCAGGCTTAGGACCTGTATATCGTCAATAGGCTTTAACGCTTAAACCACAACCACCAAAATATTTTTAATTAAAAACTTCTTATTATTATTATTATTATTATATATAAAAAATAATAATTAAAAAATCATTTAATAATACATTCAAATTAAAAATAATTTAATTATTAAAAGTGTAAAATTTTAATAATTAAATTAATTGAAATTGCTTAATACATATCTGCCAAGTTTTTTAATTTATTCCAGAATGTTCTTAGCCCCGTACTTTTTTTCACACTGTAATCTTTGTAGAAACAATTTCTTCGATATATAATTACGATTAAATGTTAAGAAAATCACTCTAAAAATATTACGGTGTGAAAAAGCGGCGGGACTAACAACATTCCGGAATAAATTTAAAAACTTGGCAGCTATGTAATACTATTGTTCGAGTTTTAAAATGAAACTTCTAATTAAAAATGTTCTTAAACATAAAAAGTATTTTTTTCTATAACTGATTATAGAAATAAGGATCTAATTAAAATTGTTTAATTAAAAAAAAACTTTCAAAGAAAGAGTAAATTAATTATCTAAGGACTAAATGAATTAAGAAAAATAAAAATTTTAATAATTAAATTTGTTGCGATTTCGTAATACAATTGTTTATTCTTTCATTAGAAAAAAAAAAATTAAAACAGTTTTAATATTAAAAGATTTTATTTTCTGTGAATAATTATGAAAAAAGCTAGTTAAGGTTCTAATTAAAATTATTATATTTAAAACATCTAAGACAAGACTAAATTAATTATCTAAAAACTAAATTAATTATCAAAAATATAAATTTTAATAATTAATTTAGCTGCGATTGCTCAATACAACTGTTTCTGCTTTTAATAGAAAAATTTATTTTAAAACACTTTTAATATCAAAAGATTTTATTTTCTATGAATAATTATTGAAAAAAAAAAAAGGCTAGTTAAAAAATTATTTAATAAAATATTCAATTAAAAAACTAATTTATTTATTAAAAATGTAATTTTTTATAATTAAGTTAGATGAAATCGCTGAATACATTTATTTGGACTTTTATAATCAATAAGCCCAGCAGTTCTGCTGTCCACGTTGGTAGACAGGAAGTGTCGGGTTCGATCCCAGGTCATGGTTGTCCACCCTCATGTTCTCAGTTGGGGTTAACACCTAAACTACCATCACCAAATTATTTTTAATATAAAAAGTTATTTTAATCAGTAATTATAGAAAAAATAATTAGTAATATATTATAATTAAAAACTTATTTAATTATCAAAAATATTTTTTAAATAGTGAATTTAGATCAGAGTATTTAATATTACTGTTTGAGCTTTTAACAGAAAAACAATTTCAAAATACTTTGTAATATAAAAAGGTATCTTTTGTCAGGATTATAGAACAAAGAATTAATTAAAATTGTATTATTTAAATAATATAATAACTTTCAGTGCCTCAAATTTATTTTTAAATTTATTTTCGTATAAAATATACTGACATTTCACATGGAGAAAAGATATTGTACCTACATTCGCAGAAGTTGCGCAGAAGATCAGAATAGCGTTGCTTGTTCATAAACATGCGTCTGCTCTATTCAAAGCTGTTACTAAATTCAAAAGTTTATTCCAAATTATTTAGGTAACTTTTACTCACACCACTCCTTGAAACGTCAATTACCCGACCCGAACCCGACAAGTGAATTTGAATCAACCCGAAACCCGACCCGAACCAGAGAAATAAATTTTATTCGACCCGAAAACCGACCCGAACCCGCACTAAAGAATTTTCGGCAACTCGCACCCGACCCGGAACCCGATTGGATTGGATTTGGGAATAGGGCCGATTGATTGCTGTAAGTCCTAGGCCTGAGGGGGAGTGTCCTCCGTGGGGTCTTTCTAAGGGGTCCTAGCCCGTTTTTACTCTTGGCCTACCAGCGGCCGAGCATTCCTGCGCTCAAAGCTGGTAGACGCGAGGTGCCGGGTTCGATCCCAGGTAGCGCTCGTCGGCCTATCCGTTCTGAGTTTTCTGCGGTTTCCTTCGAAACTTGCGTATATACGAGCTAAGACCCCTTAGAATGACCCCCATGGAGGACACTCCCCGTCAGGCCTAGGACCTATAGCAGTCAATCGACCATATTCCCAAAATTCAAATTAAAATTCCATATTTACGCAAGATTCGAAAAAAAACACGGAAAACTCCGAACAACTGTACCGACGAGCGCGACCTGGGATCGAACCCGGTACCTCATATCTAACAGTTTTGAGCGTAGAACCCCCTCGGCCGCAACAAAACCCGATTGTAAATGAAAATTAACAGTTCCTCTACAAATCATGGGTAATATTTTTAATTTATAAAATAAAGTAAATTTAATTGTCACACTACTGTGTGTGTATATGGTAAATCTTTTTAAAAATATTTAAAAGTGTAATTACTAATACTGAGTTATAACTAAATTAAAAGTTTAAAAATGTGGAAAGTGGATTAATAATATTTTTAACTATTTATGTGTGTTGTGAAGTTCAAGTGTACAAGAATGGATTTCAAACTTAGTGTTTGTAGTTTTACTATTTAATTCTTATTACACACAGAATATTATCAAAATATTACAACATTAAAGGTGCCAACTAAACATCATCCACTAAACTCATCATAAATCTACATTCCTATAACTTAAAACATCTGCAAGAGAAACTAGTATGATGTGGCCACCACATGACTTTCTTCTATATAGTTTTACACAAAATTTATTCCATACAAATTATTTATTAAATTATCAAATTATTTTCCATTATAAATACAGACGATTTTTATCTGCCAGCATTATATCACTAAATGCCGAAAGAAAGTTATTTCTTTTTGCAATTATCAGAAGAAATGCAATTTTTTCATTAAAAGTTAAAAAAAAAAAAAAAAAAAAAAAAAAAAAATAAATCGATAACTTTGTTTTAAATTATCACAGATCTGTCGTTCAACCATTCGTTTTAAAGGTATTGATGAGACCTTTCGAAAGATACCCATATTGAAAATTTACTCACCCCCGAGGGGGGGGGGGGGTGCAAGCGATGCTCCCACATGCACAATGTTTTTCCTAGTTAACTACTACTATTATCAATAATTCATATTAATTTTACAATCACAAGTTAAAAATAACTCTCATTATGCACATTTATACGAAATTTTGTCCTATACTGTCATGTTAAAAATTTAGAAAATATGCGATCACAGCGCCACCTGTTGAGTGATTGATCCCCAAATCTAATCAGCACCAGTTTATGTCAGGGTCCAACTAAATACCAAGTTCGGTTAAATTTCGTTCATTGGCTCGTGAGACACAGACAAATTGACAGACAGACATTTTCTAAAAACTATCAAAACATGTTCAGGACATCCCAAAAGGTGTAAATCCATCTAAAACTGGAGTTCAAAAATTTTCACGAATCCAATACTTTCTCTATATATACATATAGAGAAAGTAAAAATATTAATTATCAGTTTAAATTCACAATCTATTTTAGAAGGATGTTACTAATCGAAATAGATGAATCATACATATGGTACTGCGGGAGAAGTAGTCTGTTTTCAACGGCTTATATTCTAAACTAGCAGGCTTTGACAGCTTCGCTGGTCATTATATTGAAATGAATAATGATAATTATTATTCATTTCAATAATATTCATTCAATAATTATTCATTCACTAATTATTCATTTCATAATAATATTCAAGTATACCTTTGAAAATTCTGATGGTGGCAAATTCGCAACCCGGTGTGGTCACCCAATCCTTCTCCCTTTAAGTAATTTACTCATAATCAGAATTGGGGATATTGAATTATTAAAATATCAAAGCGCCCTCTGGCGACAGAGATTTGCAACATATACCTTCAATTCCAATTCAAATAACTTTTTAAATGATATATTACTTATGAAATTATGTTAATTACAAGCTGAGATACAAAGGTAATATAAACATTTTTATAAAAAGATTTGTGTCTGACTTATCCGTGGTTTTCTCCGAAACTTGCGTAACTGCGGGCTATATAATGTTAAAAAACCTTAGTACGAAATGTGAGCGGAAATTCGAATTTGGAATTCAGCAATATATAAAAGAATAAAAGTGTTCTGGGTTTTCCATCGTTTTCTCCGAAACTCCCGTTGCTTTTCTACATTTTTATCCCTTTGTCCCCCACCTTTCCGTCCCTTCTAATAAATTTACACTTGAAAATATCCGCAATCGATTTATCTTGCCTTAAAATCTAATAATACCAATTTCAAACGCTGTAACCCCCCCTCCCCTTTAAGCCCTTCCTGATAATTCTACGATTCCAAAAATATTCACAATCGAATTATCGGGCGTTAAAACCAAATATTACGAAATTTCAACGGCATATCACAATTTAAAATACTACAAAACATAAAAGAAAACTTAATCTTACATTAACTCAAATATATATACTTTTGTAAAAGTTATAATTTTATTAATAAGAATATCTAATAAATAAATCTGAATATGCTCCAGATTCGATGATTTTAATAGTTTATAATAATGATTGCAAAAAGGATTGTGCACCATCATTGTATTTATGTAATTATTAATAGAATTTTGGTTATGTTAATATACTATAACATATTTTAAATGATTTTTGCATAGTAAAATATTTAATCTTTTTAGCGAGAAAAATTCGACAACAAATAGATTGTTTTGAAATAATGATCATTAAATCGAATGTGCATTGCTAAGGGAATTATGATGATCTTTTGCGGGATATATCCATTGACGCAGCGATTGCCATGCCTTTAATTATAGCGGTCGGAAAAGCTACCCTCCGATGAACAGGTGTACATAGATTTAAGAATTCGGTCGCAAGTGCTACGATTTTAACCCCGGTCGCAACTGTCCCGGTCGCAAGTGCGACGTAACCGATAATATTAACGATGATATATATATGTATATATATATATATATATATATATTTTTTTTTTTCTGTTGTTTAATGATTTATTAAGCCATACTTGCCAACACACTAATTAATATTCCGTAGTACTGTTAGCCCCGCCTTCTTTTTCACGCCAGTATCTTTTTAGAATATTTTTCTTCTTACGACGATGACGATTAATCAATTTTTGCTGGGTAGCACCTGTGCACAATGCACGCATCTACCCCTAGAAGTTCACTTGGTAGATAAGGAGTGGAGATCAGAAAATGCAGGAGAAAAAAAAATACAAAGAGAGTTAAATTACAAACAAGAACTGATGAGAGTCCTTGAAAAAACCAGTTAGGAATGAAGGTAATGATTGGATGAAATCCAGCATTCTAATTGGTCGAGACGATCGGGACGAAATCCTCAAAAATTTGAAGAAAAAGAAAAACAGTAAAAATAAACCAAAAAAGATAATTAAATTTAATAAAAGTTAATTTTAATGTTGAAAATAATAAAAAATAAAAATTAAATGAAGAGCCACCAAGAAGAAAAACTTCCAAGAAAAACCAAAACGAATAATTACGGCGAGAGCACTGACTGACCACCGAAGGCTTTCGATAGAATTTCTAATTTTTTTAACATATCGTCGCAATTTTTTATTTTTTCAAGTGTATTTCTGAGGGTTTTTGAAAGTTCTGAAAAACTATCAACTTTAAATTCATGAGCAATACCCTTTAATATTTGAGAAAATTCAGATTTTTTTTCTTCTTATTTAATCGTAATCGAATTTGGAGAATATTACTCTAAAAATTTATTGGTGTGAAAAAAAGGGCGGGACTAATAACACTACGAAATATTAATTAAGATGTTGACAAGTGTGTATTAAGCATATCTAAATGACTAAAAAAAGTAACATTAACTCTTTGCCCGACCTAACACAGTAAAGCACTCTGAACAGTGTTGCTATAGGGAGTCTTTTATTCAACTATCGTCAATAATTTTGAGGAGTGATATTTCATATACATACATACTTGCCAACCATCTCATTAATAACCGTACAATTGTTAACGCCCCCTGAAAAAACGCCCCTTTTCTCACACCACTATATTTTTAGAGTAATTCTCTCCGAATGTTGTTACGATTAAATAAAACTAAAATTACTCTAAAATGTTATTGGTGTGAAAAAAAAAGGTGGTTACTAAAAATTGTACGGTTCATAATGAGATGGTTGGCAAGTATGTACATAATGGGCGAATAAACATCCGTCATAGTTAAAATTTAGTAGTGGGCTTTGAATAAAAAATATCTATATTTTTTAATACTGACAAGGGGAGTGAAATTAAATGGGACCTGCAAAGGGGCGGCAGATGTTAGAGAAGTAGAGAAGTACCTTATATTTTACTTTTCCCCCCTCTTTTTTAATTATTATTAACCCTTTGCAGGTCCTATTTAATTTCACTCCCCTTGTCAGTATTACCAGATATAGAGATTTTTTATCCAAGACCCACCAATAAATTTTAACTATGACGGTTACATGTTTATTCGTCCATTATGTATACAAAATATCACTCCTCAAAATTATTGATGACAGTTGAATAAAAGACTCCCTATAGCAACACTGTTCAGAATGCTTGCGCCAGTAGTAAAACCATAGATATAGTAATAAGACATAGATTGATCAATGAGGAGGAGAAAATGATGCCTTTTCATTTGGAAAAAGACGGCCATTTTACTCTCTTATAGATATCTTTTCCCGAGTAAATATACACGGGAATAGACAAGGATAATTTAGCACATAAAATTTATGTACTAAAAGAGAATGAAAAATCTTAGATACCCATTTTTCTTTCTTTTCTTTTTGCTATACCCTAGTATACTCATGTCTGCACAAAACTGACTTACTTTCTTTCGGTATTTATTATTATATTTCTTTGAGATAAAAATCGTCTGCATTCATCATGAAAAATAATTTTAATAAATTATAATTTAACAAATAATTTGTATTGCGTAAATTTGTATAGGATTATATATAGAAGAAAGTATTGTGGTGGTCACAACATACTAGTTATATATTAAAACTTCCGTGGCTGCTAACTACATTTAAAAGAATTTTGAGAATTCCATGTTACTTACTAATATAAAATCTTACAAAATATCGAAATTTAAAAAACATTCCACTAAATATGAAGACAGTAATTGTTTCATAATAATAACAAAGCAACTGATTATAAAATTTATATTTTTCATAAATTACTTGAATATAACTTATTTATGGAAACTTATCCCATCTCTTTTTTGATATATTTATTAGAACACTTAAAAGCCACGCAATATTTCGGTATTTTCAAAGTTCATTAACATTCTATTCTATTATTATTTTCGAGTTTTAACTCTCTAATGGCTGTTGCCAAAAAACTTTTTCGGCATAAAAAATCTCTGCTCGTTAACATGGGGATGATAGATCTATATAAATTACTATATCTATGAATAAAACGCTATATTATTTATAGGGAAGCTGGTTATAAAAATCATGTATTACTTTTCTTTTTCTTCTCTTTTTTTTTTTTTTTTTTTTTAATTCCATTTTCCCATCCTGAAAAGTCATAACCGTAAAATTTGTTTTGATTTCTAAATATTTTTTCTTTCTTTCTTTCATTGTTTTCTTTCTTTCTTTCTTTCTTTTTTTTTTTTTTACTTTAACTTTTATTATTATATTTTGAAGCTATAATATGTAAAAAATACATTTATTAGCTCGTTTTTCACATTTAAAAGCTTCAAAATGAAATATTAGATTTTTTTTTTTTTACTGAAAAACAAGAACGATTTCAACGGTTGTAAGTTTGTGGAATGTAGAAATGGAAATTTGAAAAATACTTTAGTTAATGAGTAATTCTCATCTCATAAAAAATTTCCGTCGAATAACAACACAGTGATTGGCTGTAAGGAAACCGGATTTACTCTCATGAATATTTTCGGTTTCTGGAAAGAAATGTTTGAAAATTTCAGAGAATTTTAAAAATGTTTTAAGTATTTATTCGTATTCAATATTATTCAAAAAAATTTCGATAAAAAGGGAGTTTTCTATAAATTTATTGGGAAAGTCCCTCGGAAAAACATGTGTAACTTAAATTTATCAAAAGTGGAAATTATCGTTAAAAAAAAAAAAAAAAAAAAAAAAAAGTAAAATTACGAGGTTTCAATTTGTTTATTTAATTACAGTGTATTACTCATAATTCCGAGTTTAACCCCGAATCTTCTCTGGTTTATTCCCACCCTTTAAAATATGCGAGTTTTTTGTAACTCCAGTTAATAACAATATTTCTCTATATATACACATTAAAAAAAAAAAAAAAAAAAAAGAAAAAAAATTAAAATTAAACTGCACTTTAATATTTAAATCATTTGATGCAAAACAGATAATTTATATATTTTTATTTATTTTATTGAAAAGAAAATGAAGACCAAGAAAATAATTATGTTAATATCAATTACAATTACCGTAAAAACGCCTTATGACTGAGAATTAAGATTCAGCAACCAGCTCCAACAAGAAAAAGTAACATTCTGATGTATACGTAAAGTAATAGCGATAACTGCCTCTGTGAAAAAGATATAACCGAAGCCAAGGCCTCCGTGGCGCAATCGGCTAGCGCGTTCGGCTGTTAACCGAAAGGTTGGTGGTTCGAGCCCACCCGGGGGCGGTGTAATCTTTTTTCAAATGTAGAACAGATGAAATATGCTATGTAATGTTTGTATCTTTTCATTACAGAGTAATGTATGCAAGAACTACGTCATTTCTTTTTTTTGTCATTATTATTATTATTATTAATATTTGTAAAAAATGATAATGTATTTAATGCTGTACAAACAAAATTACTATAAAATAATATTTTAAGAACAATAAATTATTAAAATTTAGGCTAATCTTACATTAACCTTATCTTTATAAGCGCACAAAAATTTAAATAAAATTTTTTCTCACCAACGATTATTATTTTTTATTTTATTTTATTTTATTTTATTTATCTTATTTATTTAGTGTCAAACATTAAACACACACACAAATTACATTAAACACACACACAAATTACATTAAACACTCACACACTAAACAATGCTAAGGAGACAAAATAAAGCAAGGGTAATTAACACCGTGGTGCAATGATTTTCCGATGATGTACTTTTTTACAATTCAAATCAAACGTACAATACAATATTCAGAATTTGCTTGTGACATTAGATGTAATACCACATTAAAAATTGTACATTAAGTAGTACATTATTTTATTTTCTTTCTTTTTTCTTCTTCTTATTGCTATTATTATTTTAATAATTTAGCATTGTTGTAGTTGAGACTAAATTTGATGTTAAAGCCACAATTTGCCACACAGTGTTTAATACGCTAAACATTATCAGAATCTATCTTTTAGCTTCAAAGTTTAGTTGTTTTTAAAATAAAAATTTAATTTTTTCTTTTTACTTTCTCTTACCCATACATAGTACAGAAAGTATTATTTTTAGGTAGATTTTCCCAAAATTGGGTTTTTGGTACATTCACGCTTATAGAGGTTCCATGAATCCGAAAAATCAGGTTTTTAACGGTTGGTTTATGTGAGTGGTAGTTTACTCAGTTCTTACCGTCCACTTTTTGGCGTTTCAACTTTTATGCTGGGCGGTAAGGGTTTTTATCCGATGCAGAAGAGCTTTCCTTTTCACTTTCCAAACATATTTTTGTAAGAAAAGTATTGTAATCATGATAAAATTTCGACTTTGAGATTTTGGTATTTCTATACGTTTTGAGGTCCCCTGAATTCATTTTTGCTATTTTTACGGTGATTTATGTATGTGTGTATCAGTTCAAAAAACCCTTAACGGCTTAAAAGTTTGTGACGCTGCTACTTTATGGCTATAAGAATTTGAAATATGAGTCTTAAAAATAATGATATCAAATTTTAAGTGACGCTTTGCAATTAGTTAAAGTATACGTAGATTTTCTTATTTGATCATTTACTTTTATCTTTTATTTATATTTATAATGCAAACGTAATATTTTTAACTTCAAGATCAGACAGATATAAAAAATACACTCACTGATGCTTTTTCATTCGTATTTCAAATTCAAAATAACAGTTTTAAAAGGAATTATATAAAAAATTCCAGTGGCGCCTCGGTGTTATTTTAAAAGATATGTTTTTAGATTCAATAAAATTACTTTTGTTTTGTCGAATAAAGTATATTTACACATTTAAACAGTGCTTTTAATTTTCAAATATACTGTCAAATAATTATACTTTCACTGAGTTTGCATTATAAAGTAAAACTATTTATTTCAATAAATTGATTTATCTTTTGCATCACGCTATCCAAAACATAGTATCCAACTGAGTGAAAATTTGCTCAAAGAGGTAGTGTGACGTAAAGAAAACATTTACACAAATTTTACTTGCAGTTTTGGATAGCGTGACGCAAAAGATATACAAATTTCCATTTTTAACATTTACTTGATTTTTTTTTTTTTTTTTTTTTTTTTTTTTTTTTGTAATTGTTTAATTTGTAATTCTCTAAAAAGAAACTTGCAAACTGTAAATTACGTAATTCTAACTTAAATTTGAAATTATCCACTTATTTTTCTTTCTTTCTTTCTTTCTTTTTTTTTTTTAAAGAGTTTGAGAATCCCAGACAATAAATTTTTCTGGTGCGAAGCTTCTCCATTTTGTTTCCAAGTGGCAGGCTACTTAAAAATTTGTCAGTATGATAACGTTTGAAATACTGAATTAATTCACACTAAATTTGTAGTGTAGATTTACCTTAGAAATGTATTTGATATGTTCATTTGCCAACTTAATCTACCCTCTTGTTTCCCTGTGGTAGCACACTGAAAATTTCAAATTTACTTTAGAAAGGTTTTATGAACCGATTTGCTTAAAACTCCATATATACAAGCCTTCATTAATAAATCCACTAAGTCCATTAATAAATTGTAGCTGCCATTTTGAAAAAAAAAAATGGTGGCAACTTCATAAGAAAAGATAAATTAGTTTACCCTTCCTAGGAGCCAGAAGGACTTACTTTAATTTTTTGATCAATAACCACTAAAAAGTAATGATATCAGGTCCCCTTTTGAGGCTAAGTATGCTCCAATATTCACAGTTTAAATTTTCATCAAAATTGCAGGTAAAAATTCCTTCATATATATTTTCATATAAAACGTTTGGGGGAAAAATAGACAAAATATAAATTAAGCTTTACATTTCTATAATTTTAAAAATAAGATAAAATCACCTGGAGAAAAATTTTATGGAAAATATAAGTTAAGCTTTAAAAAAAAAAAAAAAAAAAAAAATGAAATTTCTGCGTAAAAATTCTATTTTATAAATATATTTACAACTACAATAAACAAAAAACCCTCCTTTAATTTTAAATAATTATTTCTACATGTTTCGAAGCAATTAAATGTTTTTACTTTCTTTCTTTTTTTTTAAGAAAAATAAATAAATGTAGTGGCGCCATCTAGTAGTTTATATTAAAATCATATACATATATATTTAACTTTTTTTTTTTTTTTTTTTTTTTTTTTTAACCCCTAAAAAAAAAAAAAAAAAAAAAAAACTTGTTTAGAAACAGGTAGAAATAGTTATTTAAAATTAAAGGAGGATTTTTTGTTTATTGTAATTGTAAATATATTTATGAAATAGAATTTTTCATGCAGAAATTAATTAATTAAAAAAAATAAAAGAAAGAATAATATTTTTTAAATACATTATTATGGGTTTCAAAGTAAAGATGTTATTTATTTATTTTGACGTGTTTTTTAATAATTGCTATTTCACATATTTTTCATAAATTTTAATAAAATTCATGAAATAATGTTATTTTTAATAAACAGTGTAAGCACTGTTTCATCCCTAGTCATTATAGCTTTAAATAATAATAAAAAAAAATTGATTATGTTAACATTTAAAATATGTATCATTTTAAAGTCTGAAAAATAAATAAATGAATAAACTCTAACTGTATTTTCAAAAGAGATTTTTAATTTAAAATATATATATATATATATATATATATGTGTGTGTGTGTATTTACGGAAGTGTATGGTTTAAACAAAAAACAATAGATGGCGCCAAAACTCTATTTGCTGTTTTTTTTTTCCATTCCCGGCTCGGAATGATACATGAATATGAATCGCAAATCATTGAGCTATTATAAAATCGATGTTCGTGAATGATAAAAAATTTTTTCGCTTTAAAAAATTGTAAATTCATCATTATTATGATAAAATGGAATATCTAAAATTACAAAATACTTCCTTATTTAAAATATTATCTAAATATTTTTTTGACTAAATATGAAAATTTGAAATCAAAAATATTTTTTTCATAACAGAAGGGAAAATATATATTTAAGTGAATTTGACTTAGTATATATACAATAAATATTTTAAACATGTAATAAAGTACTTTTGCGTTTAAAAAAAATAATAATACTAATACATTGGCTGCATTGAAGTCGGTCAGTCAACCAGCCCACATACCTCACAAGTAAGAACCGCATAACAGCGTTTTCACCCGAAAAAACACATGTAATTGGCGGAGTAATATAGTTCCATATTTAAAGCGATTTATATAAAAAACAAGAGTTTTCCTGAAAAAAAAACGAAAACGTTACTAGATTCAGAAAGATCCTATTAACAACATATATTAATTATATGAAAATCCTTCGAGCCGTTTTAGAGATATTTTTCAGAATTCCAGTCTATTAATCCAACCGTTTTCCCATTTTGGATTAAAACTGAGATTCAGATTTCAAAACATATTGCATGTAGAAATGTAAAATTTTCAGGATAGATTAAGACCGAAGATAAAAGATTATTTTGAAAAGATCAGAACAAAATATGGCATATTTGCTGAGATATTAAGTGTCGGCTTTTACCAATCTCTTTGATGTCAAACTAGCAGTATATATGAGTTCGCAGCGTCCCGTTTGTCAGTCCGCTTGCGTCACTCAAAAAAACTGTCGTTTTTCATGATTATATTTATATATTTATGTAAGTAGAAGTCCCGCGAATAGGAAAATGAAGCTTTAAAATGGTTGGTCAGTATGTCTGTTATCAGCATAACTTAAATAAAAAAATACGTGTGGCACTCGGGGACTGCCGCGGTAAAGCTATTGCATAGCATTTTTTATCAACTTATGCAATTATAATTATTTATTTATTTTATTTTTTGCCCTTCCGCTCCCTCCCCCCTTTCCCGCCCCTCCCAATAATTTTAAAAATTCAAAAATATCCGCAATCGATTTGTATGTATCGAAAACCTCGATGTACCAAATTTGAATGATCTAACTCAATTTTCTCTGCCCCCCCCCGTCCCCGGCCCTTCTAATAACTTTACACTTTCAAAAATATCCCCATTCGATTTGCAGGCCTCTAAAACCTATCTGTACCAATTTTCAATGGCCTAACTGTATTTCTATTTATTTTTGCTCCATAGCCTCCCCTTACCGCCCCACCCCCCTACCCGCCCCTCCTGATAATTTTACAAATTCAAAATCATCCGCAATCGATTTGTAAGTATCGAAAACCTCTATGTACTAATTTTGAACGATCTGACACTAATTTTATTTTTTGTCCCCCCCCTCCCCTCCCCCTTCTTGCCCCTCTTAATAACTTTACGCAATCGAAAATATCCCCATTCGACTTGCAGGCTTTTAAAACCTATCTGTACCAATTTTGAACAGCCTAACTGTATTTCTATTTATTTTTGCTCCATAGCCCCCCCCCCCCCCCCACTTGCTGCCCCACCTGGGGGCTGAATTTCTAAAATTCAAGAAACTGTTTTTTAGATAGTTGCATTAGCTATATTTTAGAGCAAAAATTTCACGTTTATCTATTTTTTTTGTTTGAGATATATAGGATTATGCGAAATCACGTTTTGCCCCCCCCCCGCCCCCCTTGGGGACCGAATTTCAAAAATTCCAGAAACTGATTTTTAGACATTTCTATTAGCTATATTTTAAAGCAAAAATTTTACGGATATCTGTTTTTTTGTTTGAGAAATGAAGGATTTTCTGAAATTACGTTTTGAAGTGCCGAAGTCTGCCGAACTGTGTTAAGTTTTTTTTCGTTACGGAATTTCTTGATTCGGTCGCCGCGCTCAAAGCCCGCGATAGAAGCTATGCAATAGCTTAACAAAGCGCGTAGATGCTATCGTGTTCACTCACACATGTAGATACATACAAAACGAAGAATCGTGTAAAATCGTATATCCGTTGGAGGCGTACAACTAGACGTCATGACAGTCAGAAGTATAAATTTGGAACTTTCTGTCACCATTCTTTTTTGAGATATGCAAGATACAAAATGCATTTCGCAAATCATGGCTACAATACTTTCTTTACGTACAACGTTCGGAAAGAAACGAAGAAAGTTTAAATTTGGTATTTTGAAGATTATATCAGGCTGCTATTTGAAAATTTTGACTAACTTGACTAACATAAGATTGGCAGTTTTCTAAATGGGATGCAGGTGATTTTTTTTTTTATTTAACAAGAACTTTATATGTTTTTTTAATGTAAATACATCTAAATGATGGGTTGAAAGGAGGCAGCAGGCCCCTCTCTCACAAAAATATAATATGTATAAAATAGTTTATGAAACTAGGAGAGTGGAGTATGTAGTGTGTGTGGCCAACCATTCTTTTTTTTTGGGGGGGGGGGCAGGGGGGGGACAGACGTTCACTCAGATTTACTGAGCTTTAATGTTTGACAGCAGGAAATAAAATGCATTAGAAATGGATTAAGTAAGATTTCTATCCGCTACCAAATCGAACCTTGATGATTCAACTTCATGAACGTAAGCTTCAAATAATAACTGAGAAAATGTTTTAACTCGAAATACAGTAATCCTTATTAGAATTTGATTATCGTAAGACTACAGACAATGAAAAAACCTAGTTAAGTTAATTCAACCATTTATCACTAACTCAATGTTGTTAAAGCTTGTTAGTAATTCAACTTTTGTTCTATGAATGCTGTAAATAAAAGAGAAGAACTTTCAAGGAGATAAAATGGTTTTATAATAATCTGGACTTTCTCTTACCTTGAAATTTAATACTATAAATACAGATTAAAGATTAAGCGGTAAATTATCGAGTATTGCTATGCAAACCTATATTAAAACAATTCAAATTAGGCTTCGGAACAGCTTTATTTGACAAGTAATTCTGTGGGAGGTATTTTGTTTCATTATTTTTATAATTGTTTTTATAATATTGTTGGGTGCTTTGCAACTTATATAAGGTTTTTTTTTATAATGTTATACAGAGACACTATTGATATATATTGAATAAATAAAATTCTTTTGATAACCCATTTTTGTAGCAGCTTTAATAATGGAGTTGATATTTTTGTTTTTATACTTAGATGAACAATGATTGTGTATTCGAAAGAAGTGTTTGAGAATGATATTTCTGTACACAGACAGATGACGACACGAATTAAAATGTGCAAATAAATTTACTTTAAAACAAAAATCTTGACTTTTGTCATAAAGATCAGTATAAATTTTACTTCCTTTAAGTTTAAGTTTTAAATCTAAAAAACTAATGCAGTTATTGTTAAGAAGATTTTGAGTTAAAGTTAGGTGAGATGGATAATCTAATTTTAATGAAGTAGGAGAATAATTATTAACATAAAAAATTATAATGTCATCAATGTACCTATATAAAATGATATTTTCATTGCCTAAACCTTGTTCACAATGGTAAAGATATAAATCGGCTAACAGACTCGAACTAGGCCCTCTTGTGGGATACCAACCTTTTGGATAATATTTATTTATTTATTTATTTATGTATTTCTGTTTGTTTGTTTATTCATTTTGTTATTGTCAACCCATATAGAAAAATTTTCATTAAAAAACTTCTTTTTATGTTTCTAAATGTTTTGTGTTTTCATTGGAATTAATTTAAAATAAATATGCTATTTCTTTCAAATCTAAATTTAAAAAATATAGACTGGTCACATTGGCTTTTATGGGTTGCTGTGGCAAATTGTTCATCTGTTTATTTTTCGTTCTCATTCTTATTGTTATCATAATATATATGAACACATACAAACTAAGAAAATGCAATTCAAAGATTTCAAATTTTTAAAAAATATGTCTAAAACCATAAGAATTATTGCCTGAATATATATTTTATTGAAAAAACCTAATCTAATTTATAAATATTAAATGAAATTATAAGCTTTTGTATGAAAAATTCAGTTGAGTTTTCGATTTGTCGAAACAACTCTTAGATAAATGGAATTGCAAGAATAGTGAACGAATTTCGTAAAACAGAGTAATAAATGTTATGATGTCGATTATCACATATTCTAAAAAAATATGTTTTATATATTTTAAATATATATATATATATATATATATATATATATATATGTATGTATGTGTGTGTATATATTAAACTTTTTATTTGATATATTACTCTTGAATAGGTGACCATTTTATAAAGTTATTATTATTGGATAATTATAATTGAAAGGATTTTAATAACATTGGAGTGGGAGCCCAAAACGTCGACTTTACCCGTCAACTCATGGTGATGAAGGGACGCTCCGAATTCTTCATTAATTCCGCCAGGGCTCGATGTCGATTATCACATATTAAAAATATATATATATATATATATATATATATATATATATATATATATATATATATATATATATATATATTATCATTAAAAAAAAAAAAAAAATTTATGTAGCGAACACATTTTTATGATCTCTGAATTGCAACTTAAATTCACATACAGTATGTTCTTTAAATTTTTATATCCTCCCTCTTCCCACATATGTATCTTTTGCTAATTGCAACTCTATCAAAACCCATGATCATGCATTATTCTTTCTTTAACATAATACAGATCTACAATAGCATGTTATGACTTTTTCTAATTCGGTTTCTTTTCATCTTGCAAATAAATGCAGTTTGTCGCCCTCGCCATGTATGTATTCTTGTCTCACAATATGATACATTAATTTTGTTTAAAAACTTCCGCCTTCTCACGGCGAGGGTTGGCCTTGGCTTTTATTAAGAACCGTTTGAATTATAATTATCTGGTAACCTTTTCAAAAATTGTATGTGTTTTTACGTAATATGATTACAAGTCGACGTTTTCGGCTTCATTGTTATTAAAATCCCTTCAATTAGAGGACCGCGGTAGTTGGAAAATTGCGGGTTCGATACTCGAGCCGTCCAAAGACCGTCGTGTACACTAATGGTGGCTGGTGCACGTAAAATTTGTCGTGGCCGCAATGTCCTCCATGTTCCCATCAAAAATTATACCTCTGGTGGTCACCAAAGCGGGAGAGGCATCACTTCCGTGGAGGATCAAAATTGCGATGGCACGTCTCCGGACCATCTCTAGGGTTGAGTCCTAGACCGTCGCCAATTGCCCATCTGCGCAGCACTAGTGCCACATAAAACCCAACCAACCAACCAACCCTTCAATTATAATTATCCAATAATAATAACTTTATAAAATGGTCACCTATTCAAGAGTAATATATCAAATGAAATTAAAAAAAAAAATTCGTGATTATCTATTGCAATGCCTGGATTAACGATCTGTGTGTTATTCACGATTCACATCGCAAGAATTCTAAAGCTGTTTTCAAATTTAACTTCAAGAACCAACAGATATCTACATTCTTCGTTGCAGATGTGGGATAGAAGGTAAAATAATGTAACAATATTACAAAAAAAAAATTACTTTTGTGGAAAATTCGAGTTAGAACTTACAGTTAACTTATGCAATCTATATTTACTATAAACAAATCGTTGCAAGTAGTCTGCGTGATATAGGAATATGTACCAAGAAAAAATATATATAAAAGAAAATCTCTTAGCCAGCAAAATCCCCTGATAACACCGTCTTCTAAAAAATACCACATGGCTTATTTCATTTTTGTTCTTCCTAACTCGAAGTTGAATTTTTTGCACAGTACTTCTCTTCTAATTATATAGTCAAAATACATGCACAGAATATCTCGCATCGGGAATTATTTTGTACGTTAAAAATTACTCATATCAGAGCTTTATTATTATCATGCCTAAATTTTGGCGAAATTCTATAGCTAATGTATATGTCACTTCTGTTCTAAATATTCAAAATTATTATTTGATTGAGGGCAGCGTGTCTTGCAGCTGCTTACATATATATATATATATGTGTGTGTGTGTGTGTGTGTGTTCTTTTATATATAGGATCTTCAAAATGCTGAAACTTCTAAAGATATTTAAGAAAACACTTTACACACACACACACACACACACACACACACACATATATATATATATATAATTTTTTTTTTTTTTTATGTTTAATAGAAATAAAACCTACTTAAAAGAATTAGGAATGGATTTTGAAACTTATTATTTAGTTTTCTTGGGGAAGGGGGGGGGGAAGTACATGTGTATTAAACATTTGAAGGGGGGGGGGGGTGGATGGTTTTTGTTACATTTTTATTTCTAATATTTTTTTTTTTTAAATAAAAATACAACAAAATTCCATCTTTCAATTTTGATTAGATTAATTTTTCTATCAATTGGATTAATTTGTGGCGAATAAATTGTATGCCAATAGATAATTCTGATTTTGATTTGGCTGGAACTAGATCATTCTCTTCTGATCTGTCTTTCGATGAAGATGTTAAAAATGTGAACTTGAAAAATATCTGATATGGGGCACCTTCCATTCTTCTTTTTGCAGCAACATCAACAAAGTATAATTTCTGCACAAGTTTGGATTCTACTTTACAGTGCGGCGCAAAAGTTTAAGCACAAGCTAAATTCCTTAATAAAATGAAATATAACGATCAGAGTTCTCCGAAACTTTTACTGTATCTAGACAACTGGATTACAAATTCACGTTTCGAATTCGGAAACAATTAATTGAAAGGAAAATAATATATATATATAAAAATTTTTAATTTCAAAATTGTGATGTCGCAAAATTTTAAGCACAAATGAGTTTTTATGCAAATATCTCTTTAAAAGTGATTGGTGGAGTATTAGGCGAGTGTTATCTCCTAGACTATTAAGACATAAAATGTAGGAGATGAGACTCACCGCTGTACCAATAATCAAAATGCCGAAATCACTCCAGTTCTCGCCTGAAAAAGTTGCGAAAGTGTGGAAGGTAAAATACGTTTTGAAAATGTGAAATGTCGCTTATTTTAAATCAATCCAAACGTGGTATTTATAGTATTTTGCAATGTGGAAAACAATTTAAAATTGCATATCGCTCAGGAAGACCGAAAAAAAAAAAACATTTTGTGAGGACAGAAGAATTAAAAGAATAGTTCTAACTGACAATTTGTCTCTTAATCAGATAAAAAATTGACTCGAATCAAAAACATCACTGACACCATACTCAGACGAATAACCGAATCAGGAATCATCAAAAAACAAAAATTAGCTCGTAAGCCTTTTCTGAAAAACTGTCACAAACATGCAAGATTTCAATGGGCAGAACACAACATGTATTATTGTGACGAATGGATTAGTGTTATTTTCTCTGATGAAAAGAAATAGAATTTGGATGGTCGAGATGGGTTCTCATTCTATTGGCATGACTTGAGGAGTGATCGTAAGAACATATTCAGCAGGCAATAAGGTGGTGACTGTCTCATGATATGGGGTGCTTTTTTGCTACAATGGACATGCTTGTCTTTGCTTCCTCAATGGCAGACAAAATTCAAAGAAGTATTCGAGGGAGCATTTGTTGAACTTTTAGGTGGTGGTCCCAACTGGGTCTTTCAGCAGGACATCAGTAGGAAGTGTTCAGCAGGAAGTGTTCTGCAGTCGTTCAGCAGGAAGTGTGCATACTGCTTAGATCTCAAAATATCAGTGTGATGAACTGCCCAGCACTCAGCCCAGATAGAGGACATCTGATCCTCTCACGTGGCGTCTACAAGAATGGGAAGCAATATTACTCAGTGCAAGAGCTCAAATCAGCGATCGAGGAAGCACGGTACAGGCTAATTCCCGAAACCTTCGACTCGTGTTATCAACGGAAAATAGCGTATTTGATCTCCCCAGGTGCAACAGAAACACCATAGACTACTAAAGGACATTCGTGCTTTATGAAATGTAGATAGTTTGATTTTGTGTATAAACTTTTGTCACATCGCAATTTTGATTTTTATATAATTTATTATTTTCCTTTTAATTAATTGTTTTCAGAGCTCGATCAAGCCAAAGTTGGGCCCAGGGCCTGATGCGCATTCATCCCCCCCCCCCCACACACACACACCTATTATTTTCTCTATAGTTTTTACCCCTCTTAAAAAAAAGTCCTTAAATATTCGTACTATTTCACCCAAAAATGTCTATTTGATTAAAATTTTACCTTTGTAAAACTTTTGATTTTGCTGTCAGAAGTAAAATTCTCATGAATTGCTAGATTTTCAAATATACGTACTTTTGTATAACTTAATTACATTTTTCAAATCTCAGGGATGGAACACGGGCGCAGAATTCATACCACTATCAATGTAAGATAATATTATAGTTTTAAAAAATTAAAGAACACGCTTTTATAGAAATATGAACTAAAAAGCACAAAATATCTACCTTAGTATTAAAATGCAGGGTAAGAGAAAATCCTGTGAGTGACACACCATTAAATCTTTAATTAAAATAATTTAGAATTAAACAAAAACCATTTTTAAAAAATCTCCCCTGACTTGGCTCGAACGCTAGACCTTTAGGTTCGTAGCGCGGCTCTTTACCTCACAGCCACGGCGTTCACGGACGGAAAGTCTTTTTTTTTTACAATATAGATTTTTTGTTTGCTCCCAGAGCGGTTACAAACATACAAGCAAACATACAAACATACAGGTGAAGCTAATAAAAGCGTGCTAAAAATACCACTCTCAATGTAAGAAAATTTTCTACTTCTTAAATCAACGATATTATAGGTAGAGAAAATTCTTAAACAGATTCCGATATGAATTATACGCCCATGTTCCATCCCTGAAATCTGTAAACGAAATTTCAGGCCCCCAAAGTCAAGGCCCCTGGGCCACGGTATAGACGGCGTTAAATCAGTGTTAATCAGGCTCTGATTACTTTCGAATTCGAAACATGAAGTTGTAATCCAATTATTTAGATACAGTAAAACTTTCGAAGCATTCCGATGTATATTTTTCATTTTATTAAAAAATTTAGCTTGTGCATAAACTTTTGCGTCGCACTGTATTAACTTAATGAAGTTACTTTTTATAACGCCTCTAGATTACCAAACCAATAGGTTATTTTGAAAGAAAAAATTTTAAATATATCACTTGTGGCAAACAACGTAACTGGAAAAATAATTATCAGTTTGGATTAAATATGTTCCGAACATTCTTCAGTAGAATCTGCGCTTTTTACGTGTACATTAATTTTAAGATCGTCTCCATAAAGCGTGAATGCCCTTCTATACATAGAAAAAATTCTCATTTTTATCAAAATACACTTTATTTTCTGCGTAAAGTTACATCAAAATTATAGTCTTAGACATATTTGCCAACGTACTAATTAATTTTCTGTAGTATTGTTAGCCCCGCCTTCTTTTTCACACCAGTATCATTTTAGAGTATTTCTTCTTATTTAATCGTAATTGCATTTGTAGAATATTACTTTAAAAAATTACTGGTGTGAAAAAAAGGGCTGGACTAACGTCACTACGTAATATTAATTAGGATGTTGGCAAGTATGGTCTTGAATATTGAGAAAAATCCGTGCATTCCATTGTAAGTGATTCTAAACCCCCCCCCCCCCCCTCCCCGTTTTACGTGAACTTGAAGACATCCTCCAACATAGCTTGCATGTTCTTTTTTTCTACTGTAATTATTTATTGCTTCAGTTTATGTAGGCTGCTAATGTTTAGTTGGTACACTTTTGTCTTTACAGAACTCCAGACAAAAAGGTTCAGAGGTGTCAAGCGAGCCGCCCAAAAATCTAGGTGAGGCGCAACCAATCCATGTATCAGGAAATGTTTCTGCCGTATAATCATGACTGATTCTGGGAAAGTGTGGAAGTGCACCACTATGTTGGTAAACAATCACCTTCTGTCATAGCCTGGTTCAAGTGGTGAATTGATAAACTTGAAGCAAAACAAAGCAGTTAATAAATTGTTTTTTCGTGAAATATGATTTTTTTTTTTTTTTTTCTGTTTCCTTTCTTTGTGCAAACAATAAATCTCTCCCTTTTTAAGTATGTAATTTTACAACACTTGACTTGTATTTACCTATTCATCTACTCAAATGCTATAGCTATACCTCTGTACTTATTAAATATTAACTCAACTTAAACACATATACATTGAATGGTGGATGCTGCATTGATAAAAGTCACATTAACAGTTTTTTTTTTTTTTTTTTTTTTGTAACAAGTATAAACTTAACATAAAGAGTAGCAAAAATCTCATTTTCTAGGATTTTTATCAAGCATTGATTTAATTGTTAACACTTTATCCATTGGGAGATTATAAATAAACATTACTTACGATTTGTTCTATTAAAAGTCTTACTTACTTAAAGTCTTACTTAATCATTTTACACTTTAACGACCACCTATTTTCATATCTTGAACAGTCAGTCCCGTCAATGACTTTTTTTCGAAAATATTAAATTATTTAACAAAAAGATTCTATATAGACCTGCTAACTATGCTAGTTTATCCGTAATGGTATTAGGCCCCGCCTTTTTTCCACACCAGAATAGTTGTAGAGTAATATTCAGCAATAAGTTCCGATGATTAAATAAGAAGACTATTGCTCTACAACTATTCTGGTGGGGAAAAAAGGCGAGGTTTAATATCGTTACGGATAAACTAGCATAGTAAGCAGGTCTATCTATATATCCGTGTTAATCATTCAAATTTTGTTACCAGATTTTTATTAAACATCTCTTTCTTTAAAACGCTTTAAAAATTCTGGTGTTACCTGATTTTATAAACAAGGAAGAACAATTTAATTTTGCAGGAAAAAATAAAATAAATGATAATGTTTTGTTAGACATTGATGCTGTATTTGAAAATTTCAGGTGATGGCTGTCAAAATGCTGGTCTCCATGATGAGTATCAAATAACACTGTTCTGCATGAAAATTGCTTCTGACACCATTTCAGCATATACTTGTGTAAAATGACCTCCTGAATCAAAATATGACGCCCATTTTGCCCTATCACCTACCGTGTTTGAGGAACGGCCCCCTATTTTTATCATTTTTTCGGTGATTTTATGGCTATAAATTTGATTTTTAGGAGGGGGTAGGATTATTTTAACCGTTAAACATCCTCTGAGGGGCTATAGAGATCAGAGCCTGATTAAGGGGGAAGCACACATTATCTCCGCTCTCACCGGAATATTTTTACAATTATTTTTTACTTCATGTCATAGAAATTCCACGCTTTCACGAGGAAATATTTTTTATAAAAAATGAACGGTGTAAAACAATCCAATTTACTCACCGTTATTAGACACCAGAATTCTTTTAAAATAATTTTTAATGAGAATTTTCTGTTTATTATAGGAGGAAAGTATTTGTTAAAAAATAACGGTGTAAGTATAAATAATGTATGCTTCCCCCTTAATCAGGCTCTGATAGAGATGGAAAATTCTGAAACATGGGCATTTGCGACAAGGAAAAAATTTTGGGGGGGGGGGGGGATTTTCCACTGAAATTATGTATTACATATCTTATATATTTTTAATCTTTTATTAATGTCATTTTTAAACTTTATATTTTTTTGTTTTTAGGTGTTAAATTAATTCTTTTTCATTCTGTAAATCAAATTCATAGTCATAAAATTATCGAACAGGGAAAAATATTGAGGGAGGGGGTGGTGTTTCTAGAAAACGGTGGTGACTGGGCCAAATGAGAGTCATATTCGGATTCAGGAGGTCATTTAACAAAAGAATCAGCAAGGACGGTATCAGAACCTTTTTTTATTTTTTTTTTTTTTGCAGAGCAGTGTAATTAGCAAATATCTCCTGCTGCGTAACCAATAACAAACCCATATTTAATAAGATTTTTAAGGGAAATAATAAACTTTCAATTATCATTATTGTTATTATTATTTATGATGTAGTAAGCTGTCATTACCAATTTAATTTAATTACCAAACTGCTCGTGAAAAAGTTTCAGAACAATTGTCTAAATAAATTAATACAAAGTTTTTGTTGTACATTTCAGCTTCAACGAAGCACTGCCAACAATGAAAACGTTCATCGTCAAATGGTTAAGGTCATATGATTGCTATTTTGATATCTCCTTTGGTGAGATTTATATGTTATTTAATTAATTATGATAACAGCTGTTCAACAATGATACAACTCTACCATACTTCTTTTAAATGAACAAACGCAAATTATCTTTAAACAAGGAGAGAAAGGAGGGAAATCTCTAGTAAAACTATACATTAAAAGAACACTGTATTCTTATTAAGGTATAAATATGTTAAACGAAAAATAAAATAAAACTAGTATGTTGTGGGCATCACAAAACCTTCTTCTATACTTTCTATAAAAATTAAACCAGGGCAAACTATTTATTACATTTATTATTTATTAAAATTATATTCCATTATGAATGCAGACGGTTTCATCTCAGAGAACTATAACACTGAATATCTGAATAAAAAATGCAAGAAATTTCCCGAATCTTTATATTTTCTTGTTTTTTGACATAAATTTGGGCTGATCAATTTTTTGAAATATATCACCTAGCAAATGGTACTGGAATGTTACAATATTCGTTATTAACGCGAAAGCCATATCTCAGTCTCTATTGTGTATAAGCACACCACACCAAACTCAATATATGACACGGCTGTTATGAAACACAGTGCTCATTTAATTTTGGGTACTTATCAACCGAAAGGTGGTGGTTTTAGCCGCACCTTTCATAATGTGTTTGGTATAGGTATATAAGCTATTCTTTGTAGTATGAATTCGCACCAAATTTGATACGTAGGAGTCTTATTCTGAAATACCTAGCTTGCTAAATTTTGGTGTATATTACCCGAAAGACTGCCTACTGATAATGTGTAGAATTTTTTACGTCCTTCAATTACCGTTTTTAATTATTTGCGTCTAGTGGTTGTAATCACACAAAAGATCCATAGTGAGCAAAAAACTGCCTGCTAATTCTATGCTAAATTTTTCACGATCTTTCACTCTACCATCTTTTATTATCGGCGTCTAGTGGATGCAAACACAAAAAAGATGCGCAGTAAGCAAAAGACTGCCTGCTAATAAATGGTATGCAAAGTTTTCACATTTCAACTATCGTTTTTCATTATCAGCGTCTAGTATATGTAATCACTCGAAAGATGCATATCATACAAAAAACTGCCTGCCAATCCTAGGTCGAGATTATCACGATATATCAACTACCATTTTTCATCATCAGTGTCTAGTAGATGTAATCACTCGAAAGATGCATATATTATACAAAAGACTGCCTGCTAATGTTATGACGAATTTTTCACGATATATCAGCTACCATTTTTTATCTGCGTCTAGTGGATGTAACCACACGAAAGATGCACAGTAAGCAAAAAACTGCCTGCTAATGCTTTACAGAATTCAAAATTTCAACTATCGTTTTTCATTATAGGCGTCTAGTGGGTGTAATCATACGAAAACTGCATGTTATACAAAGGACTGCCTGAAAAGTTTGTAGAGAATTAAACTTCTCCATGCTAATTTAACTTTAACTTGAATGCTGAAACTTGCTTAATTACTTAATAAAGTTATGAAATAACACAAAGTCAGGTTTAACAAGATGAATGAGCTTTATTAAGAGCTTAACTAAAAAGGGTGGGCGCTGGACTTTAACTACATAAAATATCTTTATAACTTTCAATGGGTAGCCTCCTTAAACATTTTTACCCTTACTTCATTAATCACAATTAATTTTAACTACTATATTTACTCCATTAACTCCCTTTAACTATTAAGGGTAAGCAATCTTTCGATTAGCAGGCGGATTCCCGGACTCTGCTATCTACTCGACTTATATCCAACTAGCTTTTACTCCAACTCACTCCGACTAACACCAACTCCAACTAACTCCCATCATCCTCTCTCCAACTGCCTCCTCTCCAGCTGACCTTCTACTTTTATACTATTCAGTTTCCAAAATATTAGCATATTTCAATTTACAAATTTAAGTTAGGATAGGAACTAACTCCATCACTCAAATCGAATCCTAAAACAGCAGATTCACGTTTTACCCGCAAAGTGCAAGTTTTAAATGTAGCACTTTGCTATACCTGACAAGTTATGCAGCATTTTTTACGATATTTCAACTACTGATTTTCATTATTGACGTCTAATGGGTGTAATCACACAAAAGGTGCAAAATATGCAAAATTGGGATATTTTCATAACAGTCTTCCTGATTTTCATTACTGTTTTTAATTGCGCGTCTGTTTGGTCCAGTCCAGCTTTCACATTAGCTTCACCTGGAATATTCATTTCCCTCGATCTGTGGTCTTTTTTTAAAAGTCTGATGATAACCTTCATTAAGGAATGTCTGCAGACCAACTCATGTGACAATCTTTTTAGTTATACATTGGAGCACCCTGTAAGAAATTATACACATTAATTAATAAGATATTATTTCTTTCAGCACGAACCAATTATTTTTTTACGTTTCATTTCACAATAACTTGAATCAGTTGAAACATTTACCCCTTTTTATATAATAAAAACAGGTCTATCTGCTTTATGGGTGTAGCAGAGGAAAAAAAGAAATAATAGTTATGGAAAAATGTTCTTGCTAGACAGGCAACGTCCGTATTGAAGATTGAACAAAGAAAACACCGGTGCACTCTCAGAATTTGGCATTTATTCCTGCTGTTTATCTTCGAAAGGAAGTGCGAGTTGAGTTGAAGGTCAACAAAGTATTTTCAGGTTCCAAGGTCAATAGCCAACTGCGTCTGCCGACAGAAAGGAGTCGGATCTCTGATGCAGGATCAAAGAAAATGACGTCATCGGAATTCAGGGAGTAACGGAAGTGGTTACGCCATTTAATCAAGATTGGTGACTGGATGATATATCTAGAAATTATGTCACTGGAGATTGTTTACAAACTAGCAATGCAATCAACATTCTATAACCGTAATTTTAGCAGTATTTATCTACACTACGAAAAAATAGTGTAATAGTAATAATAATTACAATAATAATTGTTTCATTCATTATCATTACGCGAATTACTTAAGCAGTGGCGTATCCAGAACTTGACTTTGGGGCGGGGGGGGCTAAGATTTTTCAAAGTGTTATTCTAGACCAATAAAAAATTTACAATTGCAATATTCAATTATGAATTTCAGTATTTTTTTTTTTGGGGGGGGGGGGGGGGCTTCAGCCCCCTATCGCCCCCCCCTTAAATCCGCCACTGTACTTAAGTTAAAATTGTCAGTGCTGTATTAAGCGTACTGAATATTTTCTGTATATTAAAGTCGTCGAATTCCTTACAAATGATATTTTTTATTCCTTTGAACTAACCAATGCTTTAAAATATTAGAAAATTTATTTTTATTTTATTTTATGACTATCTTATCCATCAGGGGGGACTGTGTATTCAGGAAAAAAACCTAGAATTTTTGAGAGAAAAGGTTTTCGTATGTATTTTTCATATAATTTATTGCAGAGAAGTCCAAATCCTCTCATTAAGGAAAATATTAATGTTAATTAGGTTTAAGAGTCACTTGAAATTGATATTTTAGTCTTATTTTACTAATTTAACTATCAGAAAAACTGGAATTTCAGTATTAAAAATGAAAATATCTGAAAATGGGTAAATTACCTAAACACAATCATCCCTGCTTATACGCAACATTCGTATTTTTTTGGACGGATATTTGCAAAATTCTGCAATATTAGTCCATATTTATTTTTGACATATTTTATTCTATTAAATTTGCTGTCATAAAAATATAGTTCTAACGATAAAATAATTTACGTGCGCAACCATACTTATTTATTTATTTAAGTTATTCATTTTTTATCATATGATACATAGCTGCCAATATTTTAATTTATTCCGGAGTAATTTTAGCCCCGCCTCTAATTCGTACCACTTATTTTTTAAAAGTAATTTTTTCTTATTTTATCGAAGTTATGTATTGAAGAAAAAATTTCTACAAATAAAGTGGTACGAAATAAAGGCGGGGCTAAAAGTACTCCGGAATAAATTAAAATATTGGCAGCTGTGATAATAGTTTTTTAAATAACTCCCACATACTTTATTTGTATAAATGTCAGTAAAAGAAAACTATTTAAGAAGTTCTTTATCTCTCGAAAAGGTTTAATTTCAAAAGACATTTAAAACAGTTTCAAGAGACATGTTCATCTCATATTTCCTTGTGTCTAAATAAATAAATAATATTTAATTTAAAACTAATGTTTATTTCCAAAATATAAGCATTAGAGCATTCATTTCAGTTGAAAAATTACAAAAGCCTAATCCTAATTCACAAATACGTAAATAAAAATTTTAACAAACCTTAAAATATAACATTTTTATTTTTATAATTAAAATAAGGCGTAATTATGGAAACTAAAAAGGTCATTTATTGGCAAATCCTGTGATAGAGTTAATAAATTCAATATCCAACAATCTATTTTAAAGTAAATTAGACATGCATAATTCTAGACCTGCTAACTATGCTAGTTTATCCGTAATGGTATTAGGCTCCGCCTTTTTTTCCCCACCAGAATAATTGAAGAATATGTTCTCATGATTAAGTAAGAAGACTATTGCTCTACAACAATTTTGGTGTGAAAAAAAGGCGGGGCCTAATACCATTACGGATAAACTAGCATAGTTAGCAGGGCTACAATTCTTTTCTTTTTCATCCTTTCCCTTTCCTTTTTTTTTTTTTTTTTTTTTTTTTTTCCCTGTAAAAGAAGAAATTAATGCGGATTTGTGGATACTTTTAAGGCTTTCCTATCGTTCAAACTGACAATCTTATGAAAACTTTTTTTTTTTCTTTTCTTTTGCAAAAACTCTTGAAATTGACTTTTGTTTTAACTCAGAAAATCTAATGGTATTTTCGTTTTATTTATTTATTTATTTTTGTACAGCTAGGAAAAAAATTAGAAAATTCTGTTCAAGTTTGCAGTTTAAGCTCATTTCTTGTTTGACTTGCGAATTTTTTAACAAAATTTTAAAGCTTTTTTTCCTCCTTCTCCCCCCCCCCCCCCCACACACACACACTTTTTTTTTTCTTTATTGTAATCACTTGAAAATTACAGGCAGTCTAACTGAGGTACGGGTAAAACAACCCCCCCCCCCCCCGACTAACACGATTAGTTGTTTCTGTGTTCT
Source organism: Salticus scenicus (assembly GCA_963930645.1). Lineage (NCBI taxonomy): Eukaryota > Metazoa > Arthropoda > Arachnida > Araneae > Salticidae > Salticus > Salticus scenicus. The sequence continues at coordinate 141,874,639 of OZ005658.1, forward strand.
TTGAAACCGTGTTGTTCGAAACTTAAAAAAAAAAAAAGAGGATTCCTTTTCAAGTGGGTGGGGAATTACGTGTAATTTTTTTTTTTTTTTTTTTTTTTTTGTTAAATATAAAATTCAAAATTTTAATATTTTGAATTCATATTAGTAAACACGTCTAAGAAATCTTCTATTACATAATTCAAATTAATTTTTTAATTAGTTTTGAAAAAACGTTTTATTTTAAATTTTTATAATCAAAATAAAACAAAAAAAAAATTTGCAATGCATCACTTTTTTGAATTAAAATTACATTACTATGGCATCCAGTCCTCATCACTGGAGTCATTAAAAACTATTTTTCAAATTTCATGATAAAATTTATAATTCCCTTATAATTCTGAATAATTTTTGCCTTTGATCATAACTCTCTATTTTATCAAACAAATGACATATTTGGAAATAATTTTATATCAAATAATATATGTTTTTTTTTTTTTTCCTTTTTCAAAAGAATTACTCGAAAACCGTGTAATTCAGGGGAAGGCATCCGTGTTCTTCGAAAGTCATGTTCTTCAAGTACCGTGTTCTTCGGCGGTTACCTGTATTTTAAAATAGATTGTTTTCTATTTTTTTCTTAGACAATAAAATATTTAAGAAATCAGCTCTATCTGAAAGAAACTTTTCAAAAAAATTTATCACGAGGTTTTTATTTATGCATTGAATGTAGAATACCCATTACATATAAAACAGTGCATGGATGGAACACGGGCGCACAATTCATACCGGTATTTGTTTAAGAAATTTCTGTACCTGTAATATCGTTGATTTAAGAAGTAGAAAATTTTGTTACATTGATAGTGGTATGAATTCTACGCCCGTGTTCCATCCCTGAACCATGAACAGTGTGTTTATTAGACGGGAAAGTGTTAAATAATATCTCGGTGTTGCAAAATAAAAAAAAAGGATGTTTTCCTTTTTTTTGGCAAACTTTTTTGAGAAAATCAATCACTGTAAAACACTTTACTGTCTAACAAACAAAGCAGTCATTATTTTGTAGTGTTAAAGGCAGACGATTACGTAATGAATCAGTATTCTTTTTTTTTCTTTCCTTCTCAAAGCTGCGAGAAAAACAAACTGAGGTAAATAACCAATTCTAAAAGGGAGAAAACTGTATCAGGAAGAATAGAAAAAAAAAATCTGGAGTGACTCCATTCGACTTTCCGAATTTAAGTAATTAACATTTGAATGAATAAATTATAATAAGATGTTAAATAAATGAAAGAGAAAATTATAATAAGTATTTTTCCTCATATAGTATATAGTTTAATTTAACGCTATTGAACTTCATAAAAATTTGAGCCCATATGCTATGATGATAAAGAATTTTTCGTTTTGTGACTGTGAAAATCTATAAGTGTAATCTATATCTATATTCACCAAAATCTATACAGTTCGTACAAAGGTGACCTATAACATATACAGTCGGCTGCAAAAATATTCGAGCCTACCCAATAATTCCTATATTTAAAAAGTACACTTAAGACTATTTTGCTAAGTAAATCCTTGTCGAATCATGTTCTTAGACTGATTAAGAGCATGACTCGACAAGGATTTATTTAACAAAGCTGTATTAAGTGTACTTTTTTTTGGCAAGGATTATTGCTAGTGCTCGAATAATTTTGCAGCCGACTGTATGTAAATTTTCAGCCCGTATCGAATAAAGCATTTAGACACCATTGCACTGTAAATATTTTAAGCCCATAGGTCATAATAATAAAGACATTTTCTTTGTGTCCCTGTAAAAAAAAAAAAAAAAAAAAAAAAAGAAAAAGAAAAAATCTATAAGTTCTAGATTCACCAAAATCAATAGGGTTCGCGCTACGGTATCTATAACTAACATACCAACATTCAACTCATTCGAACAAAACGTTTAGACGCTAACGTGTTCATGCACATACATACATACACATACATATACATAGTACATACTATACACACATCAACGTAAAAATAACAAAAAATTAACTTAGGGTCCTCGAAACATATAGATATACCAAAAATCTCGAATTTTTATCATTTAAAAGTCGAATTTTTATCATGAGTACAATACTTTCCTTACATATGTATGTTCGAAAAGTAACAAGAAAAACAAAAGAAATTTTCTTTTACACAGACAAAAACCCAGTTTCTTGTTTATTTTATTGTCATGAGAGGAGATTAGATTACAGTTTGCCTCATATTGCTATTATTTGTAGTCACTAATTATTCTACGCAGTAGTTTTTAATAATTTAATTAGCATTTAATGAGATTTATTATTTAAAGATGTTGTTATTTGTGGATAATACTTTCTTTACATAGTATGTATGTTCGAAAAGTAACAAGAAAAACAAAAGAAATTTACTTTTACACAGACAAAAACCCAGTTCTTTTTTTATTTTATTGTCATGAGAGGAGATTAGGTTACAGTTTGTCTCATATTGCTATTATTTGTAGTAACAAATTGTTCTACTCAGTAGTTGTTAATGATTTACTTAATATTTAATTAGTTTTATTATTTGAATATTTTGTTGTTTGTGTGATAATAGTTTCCTCACATATGTATGTTCGAAAAGTAACAAGAAAAATAAAGGAAATTTTCTTTTACACAGACAAAAACCCAATTCCTTGTTTATTTTATTGTCATGAAAAGATATTACAATTTGCCACATATTGTTATTATTTGCAGTCACTAATTATTCTACGCAGTACTTTTTTAATAATTTAATTAGCATTTAATAAGATTTATTATTTAAAGATTTTGTTATTTGCGGATAATACTTTCCTTACATAGTATGTATGTTCGAAAAGTAAAAAGGAAAACAAAAGAAATTTTCTTTTACACATACAAAAACCCAGTTCCTTGTTTATTTTATTGTCATGAGAGGAGATTACAGTTGGTGTTATATTGCTATTATTTGTAGTCACTAATTATTTTACGCAGTAGTTGTTAATGATTTAATTAGTATTTAATTAGTTTTGATATTTAAAGATTTTCTTGTTTATGTGATAATACTTTTCTTACATATGTATGTTTGAAAAGTAACAAGAAAAATAAAAGAAATTTTCTTTTACACAGACAAAAACCCAATTCCTTGTTTATTTTATTGTAATGAGAAGAGATTACAATTTGCCCCATATTGATATTATTTGTAGTCAATAATTATTCTATACAGTACTTTTTTAATAATTTAATTAGCATTTAATAAGATTTATTATTTAAAGATTTTGTTATTTGCGGATAATACTTTCCTTACATAGTATGTATGTTCGAAAAGTAACAAGAAAAACAAAAGAAATTTTCCTTTACACACAGAAAAACCCAGTTCCTTGTTTATTTTATTGTCATGAGAGGAGATTACAGTTTGTCTCATATTGCTATTATTTGTAATCACTAATTATTCTACGCAGTAGTTCTTTAATAATTTAATTAGCATTTAATTAGTTTTATTATTTAACGATTTTGTTGTTTATGTGATAATACTTTTCTTACATATGTTCGAAAAGTAACAAGAAAAACAAAAGAAATTTTCTTTTACACAGACAAAAAGCCAGTTCCTTGTTAATTTTATTGTCATGAGAGGAGATAACAGTTTGTCTCCTATTGCTATTATTTGTAGTCACTAATTATTCTACGCAGTAGTTGTTAATGATTTAATTAGTATTTAATTATTTAAAGATTTTGTTGTTTGTGTGATAATACTTTTCTTACATATGTATGTTCGAAAAGTAACAAGAAAAATAAAAGAAATTTTCTTTTACACAGACAAAAACCCAATTCCTTGCTTATTTTATTGTAATGAGAGGAGATTACAGTTTGCCTCATATTGCTATTATTTGTAATCACTAATTATTCTACGCAGTAGTTCTTTAATAATTTAATTAGCATTTAATTAGTTTTATTATTTAACGATTTTATTGTTTATGTGATAATACTTTTCTTACATATGTATGTTCGAAAAGTAACAAGAAAAATAAAAGAAATTTACTTTTACACAGACAAAAACCCAATTTCTTGTTTATTTTATTGTCATGAGAGGAGATTACAATTTGCCTCATATTGCTATTATGTATAGTCACTAATCATTATACGCAGTAGTTGTTAATGATTTAATTAGTTTTATTATTTAAAGATTTTGTTGTTTATGTAATAATACTTTCATTACATATGTATGTTCGAAAAGTAACAAGAAAAATAAAAGAAATTTACTTTTACACAGACAAAAACCCAGTTCCTTGTTAATTTTATTGTCATGAGAGCTGATAACAGTTTGTCTCCTTATGCTATTATTTGTAGTCACTAATTATTCTACGCAGTAGTTGTTAATGATTTAATTAGTATTTAATTATTTTAATTATTTAAAGATTTGGTTGTTTGTGTGATAATACTTTTCTTATATATGTATGTTCGAAAAGTAACAAGAAAAATAAAAGAAATTTTCTTTTACACAGACAAAAACCCAAATCCTTGTTTATTTTATTGTCATGAGAGGAGATTACAGTTTGCCTCATATTGCTATTATTTGTAATCACTAATTATTCTACGGAGTAGTTTTTTAATAATTTAATTAGCATTTAATTAGATTTATTATTTAAAGATTTTGCTGTTTGAGTAATAATTAAGAAATGATTGTAAAATAAAAACAATTCAAATTGACATGTTTTGTTTCTGTTATTTGGGTAATTCTATGGCAGAATATAGCACCAATCACTCAGAAAAATGAAGTTTCCTGCCACTATTACCATACAGAAATCTTTATCGTACATTTGTAGCAGGTTTTTTTTTTTTTTTTTTTTTTTTTTTTTGTGATCAAATAGGATAGTATTTATTGTAAGAAAATGTTGGTGCAAGCGGAAATGTCCCTATGGTTGATTGACACTAGATTTATTACATGGAATTATCCTTTTATTTATTTATTTTATTGTATTTTCTGAAGAAGCATACTTTTTTGCATTAATTTAGTTTTCGGAACTCTTGTTGGTGAAGGTGGTGTCGCACATCCGACCAGGACAGATCCGACCAGGGTTAAAATTTAAAATCGTAGCATTTCCAACCGTTTTTGTTTGAGGGTAACATTTCCGACCGGTTCTGTCCGAAAGCAGGTGCAACACAGAAAGAGTGTTTGTGTGTAAGGGGGGGGGGAGGCTTCACTGATTAAATTCGCGAAAAAGAGTTAACAAAACTGCATTTATTTACCAATTAGAAAACCCAAACGCATGCAAAAGTTAATAAATTTGAATGTGCAGATGATTATGTAACAGATAGTTTAATTTTTACTTCATCTTTCAAAAAACTAAGCAGAAGTAAATAAGGAAAGCAATTTTTTTGTTTTAAAAATCTTGGCAAAGAATAGAAAAAAAGAACGCGTTTTTTTTTTTTTTTTTTTTTTAACACAGATAAACATTCAGTTCCTTGTTTATATTGTTATTAGACCATATCATGTTGTCTTCTTCTAATTGCTGTTTATTTTCTGTGCATTATTTTCTGTGCAATTTTCTGTGCATTAGATATTCTATCATTCAATTAGTGCTTAATTAACTGGATTTTTTTTTTTTTTCTTTCTTTCTTTCTTTCTTTTTTTTTTTCTTTTTTTTTTTTTTGTTAAGAAAGAAATTGGTGAGTAAAGTTAGCATGTATTCCTTTCTTTTTATCTTATTCTTTCTTTCTTTCTTTCTCCCCCCCCCCCCCCTTCGTAATAGCTAAAATTCATGTGATATGTAATTGAGATTTTTTAAATTCAAAATAGCAAGGCAATACAATTACAAGTTTATACAGTAAAACCTCTCTAAGTTGGACAACTGCGGTTCCAGGAAAAAGTGTCCAACTTAGAGGGGTGTCCAACTTATAGGGGTGCTTACATTTTTCGATTTAATTAAACTGTATCTATGCATGCCTTTTAACTTTTAATCATATCTAAATATAACATAATTAAGTATTCATAACTTATATACAAAAAAATATTAATTTGCCAATTTAAAATCTAAATTTAAACTGGTATATTGTGGCCATAATAACACTTTCTTCTACAATTTTTTATATATTAGCGCCATCCACCAGTTACTATGAATGAAAATTTAATCAATAAAGATTTTGCATATGCGTTTGGTGCAATTTTATTCAATAGACGCTGTGGTAGTCATATGGAAAATCGGAGAATGTGATTAAAAGTAGCACCACGCTGTCTACTGATACTGATACATTCCCAAATTAAGATAACATTAATTTTCAAATTGCCATCTCACTTATGAAGTTTTGTGAAATTATTCGTTCTAAAAAATGAGATTTAGTTTTTCCGTGAAAGGGGAAAACTGCAGCATAGCAGCGACACCTGTCGATTGATATGCACCCATATTGAATCAGCATCTTTTTTCACTTTAGATAGATCTCTCACATATTAAGTTTAGTGCAATTATACTCTCAAGTAAAACTTGGTACGAAAAATAAAAAGGACAAATGAAGAGGAACCCTAACAACCAAAATGTATTGTCTAATGCTCATTTTAAAACAGTCGAAGTCAAAACATGCCTGTGGGATCTCTATTGGATATTTCCTGGAGAAAAGGACAAAAACAATTCATGCAAATCAATAAAAAGAAAGACTCTTTCATTATGCGCCAAAATTCAGTTATTTGTGAATTTTTCAGTTGAAGAAAATAAATATTTTTTTACAATATGAGACAGAGATGAATATATTGTGACAAGAAACATTGTTTTTTAGATATTTACAGATATTTTTACAAGGGATAAGTAAAATTTCTAAAAAAAAGTGAGAAAACAGAAGTTTTATATCTTTTTTTCCTGTCTCATTGGGCAAAAGTGTCCAACTTAGAACAGTATTTGACTGTCCAACTTCCAAGTTAGAGGGGTGTCCAACTTATAGAGGTTGGACATAATGTTAATCCTATGGATACATTCCGTTCCGATAAAAAGTGTCCAACTTAGAGGGGTGTCCAACTTAAAGGGGTGTCCAACTTGAGAGGTTTCACTGTATATATAAACTATCATCATCATCATAATCATCATCGTCATCACCAATTTCAGCCTTTATCAATCCATTGCAGGATGAAGGCCTCTCCTAAGAGATTACAAGCTTCATATAAACTATATATATATATATATATATAAACTTTCGATAAGAAAAAATAATTTCTCAGGGTTTGAGATATTCCTTACTATTGGTTGGAGAAAGCAAAGCTTCCACCTTCCAATAACTATAACTTTGGGCAGCCAGTTTTTTTTTTTTTTTTTTAAATAATTTTCCATAAATTTTTGTAGCACTTTTCTTTGATTAAATAAAGTGGGTGTTTGTACTCTATGAAAGGGTATCTTAGCATTTGGCAACTATTAGAGTGTTTTAGAGGAGATTGGCCAATTCAATAGACCTAATTATCTAATGCAATGGTTCTCAAACTGTTTGAAGTCAGAGCATATTTAAAATTCTACAAATAAGTGTAGTCGCATCAATATACAAATTTCCGAGAAATGTTACAATAACTAAGTATTTGAAAGTCAAATTCTTTTCCCTCGTCAATTCATCAATAGAAAGAAAATTTTCTTTCTTTTATCATTTTATTGTTATGAGGGTAGAAAAGTCTAATTTACACAAATATATTGTTAACTTTTATCATATTTCAGAGTAGGTTTGGATTGTACTTTCTTCTCGACTTTTATTTTAATTTTAATTTTAGTTTTTTTTATTTCCAGATTAAACTGTTCAATATGATTATTTATTTATTTATATTTATGTATATATATATATATATATATATATATATATATACTGGTGGATGGGTGGGCAGATGTTTGATTAAGGAGGTAGGGTGGTGTTGTTTGGCTGGTTGGTTGGGTGGGTTTGTTGCTGAATAAAATTAATTAAAAAAATATTTCTGGTTGATACTATGTATTTTGAAATCTTTTATCCTTAAATTTAATTTTGTACATCTGGCTACTTGAGGCTTCCATTGTTAAGTTTGAACAATCAATCTATATGCATAACAAAAATAAGATCTTATATTATTTGGAAAAAAAAAAAAAAAAAAAATCTTTTAAATTATAATTTTAATTATTAATGACTGCCCTATAATGCTTATCCTTATATGTGTACTCTTTGGCATTATTGCTTGTAATTGTGTCTGATTAAAACTTAACATTTAATACTATGATTTCAAGATTATTTAGTTTTGGGTTAATCACAAAAGTTCAATTCTTCTAATTACTTAAATGGCGCTAAAAATTATCTTAATCTTGCAGTCAATACTTCTAATTACCTTAATCTTTCAGTCACTACATCTTAATTTCCCTTATTGCATTGGATTCTTCTCCTGAAATAATTTTACTGACTTAATGTTATTATAGCTCACCGATAGATGGCGCTTGCACTCTGTCTTATGATTTTATTCTTCTGTCTTTAACTTTAATGATATATTATTAATGAATATGGTACGATTTAATTCAACTCTACTAGTTTTAAAATTAATTAGATATAAAATCTATTTTAACATTATCATTTAATTTTAACTCTGTGTAATTTATCTTTAATGAAAATGCTCTGAAGTTTCTTCGATTAATCGATATCTGTCGAGATTTTATTTTACTTCAATTTAAGTTTTGGCATCATCCTTTTCTCCTGTTAGAGTTAATTGTTATACATGTGGTTGCTTTGCTTCATTCATGTGTTCACTTTGGTTTCCATTAAGATTAAATTTAATCTTTTTTTAATCTTTGTTTTAATTTAATATTTCAATTATTTCTAATTCTTTTTGGTTTTGCTGCATCGATCGGGGTGTGAAACGATATTAATTGCTATGATTAGCAATATCGTTGTACGAAATCGTTGCGGCTCTTTAAGCTTTATGAAGCATGCACCCCTTGATAAGTATGTTTCTACGTTTAAGCATTTACATCCAAATATTTCTGTGATTTATTATTTATTAATCGTTTTCACTCTCATAAGCTTAATGGTCATTTTTATTATCATTCTGGTAGGCGTAAGTATTTTAAGTTACTATCCTAACTCATTGGTTCTTAATCTACATTGCAACTTTTTGTGTAATTCTTTCCTCTGTGTTAAATTCAGTTCTATATTTTAGTGTGCTGTTATTGTCTTAGTTCTATTAATAGCTGAATTTTATGATTTAATCTTATTACGATATCTATTATTTATTATATATATATATATATATGTATATATATATATATATATTTATTTATTTATTTATTTTATTTATTATTTTTTTTTTTGGGGGGGGGGGAATCCATATATTTTACTTGGGTGTATTTACCTAAAAATGAGGAATAAGCACATAAAATCTACTTCCAATCCTTTCAAGATAAGTAATATACACAACTAATATATTATACATGGTTGTTTTTTACAAGAAAAACCGCAGTTCATTAATACAATAATGTGCTAACAAAAAGAGTAATATATACGTAATGAATTAGTATATCTTTGGCACAGCCAGAAATCTTCTAGTACGCATTAGTGTGCATTGGCACAGTCACACACCCTTTGAGAAACATCGGTCTAACGAAACAAAGCAGCCATTATTTTGTTATGTTAAAGCCAGACGATTACGTACCGAATCAGGGTTTTTTTTTTTTTTTTTTTTTTTTTTTTTCTACATCGTTTACAAAACAATGAAAAAAAAAAAAAGATAAATAAATGGAGGTAAATAACTAAAATTCTGTATATAAAAAACTCTATGAGGAAGAATAGAAAAAAGAACAAAATCGAAATTTTCTTTTGCACAAATAAAAACCTATATTTCCTTATTTACTTCGTTGTCATGAGAGGAGATCAAACAGGCATGAGAGTGCAGAAAATTAAAAAAAGAGGAAACACGCGTGTTCATAAAATTAATTTTAAAAGAAAAGTAACGCGCGTGGAGTAAACTATTCAAATGACGTTCATAAAATTTATTTCAAATGAAAAATAATGCTCACAGGAAAACTATACAAAATATTTTAAAAGTGACAAGTTCAGAGCTGCCAACGTAATCCGGCAAATTGTTAGTTCCGCCCCTTTTTCTACACCACTTAATTTTTAAAGTAATTTTCTTCAAATATATTTGTGATGAATTACGAAGAAAAAAAGTCTAAGAAATGACTGGTGTAGAAAAAGGGGCGGTACTAACAATTTGTCGGATTAGGTTGGCAGATCTGCAAGTTAAATTAAGAGAATAATGCACATCAACACAATAAAATATGTGTTTAAAAAAAAAAAAAAAAAAAAAAAAAAACGTAAGCTAGCAATCAACATTTAATCATTGGCTGGTGGTGGCAAATGGGAAAGAAAAGAAGGGGGAACACAATTCTACTTCTTTTTATGGCTTCTAGAATATCATAAAGTAAGTTTAAAATTAATATTGTGGATGGATAAATATTCAAAAATAAAAGGCTTCCCGCAGAACATTTGATCGGCAATGGTTAGAGATGAAAAAAGGGGGGGGGGACAAAAAAATTACATGAGAGAGAAATATTGAATAATTCTGTTCTTTTATATGTTATAGAATCTGATAAAGCATGTTTAAAATGAATATTGACATTTATATTTTGGATGTAAAAAGATTGAGAATCTAAAGTTTTTCGTGGAGCGTTTGAACATTGATCGTTATTGGAGTTTGATTGTAACGAAATAAAAAACCGCGGAATTAACGAAAAATCGCAAAAAAGCGGAAAATCGCGGATCCTCGGAAAATTCTCATGCCTGGTTATCTGTTTCTGATTGGTATTATTTTAAGACATAATTTGTTCTATGTATTTAATTTTTAATCATTAGTGTTAACTGCATTCCTTTTTTTTTTTTTTTTTTTTTTTTTGAGTTTTTGTGTTGTTTGTGTGGTAATTAAGATCATGTAAAAAGAAACTTTTAATAAAAATTTGCATATACATATGTATTTTTCTTTTTTTCTACAGATTTTTTTTTTTTTTTTTTTTTTTTTTACTTTAGCACATAAAAAGTTTTATTATTATTTATTTATTCATTCATTTATTTAATAGTATAAATGGTCGCTCTTTAATGTCTGTACACTAAAACAATACTTTTTTTTTTTTTTTTTGTAGAGATACTTATTAATTTGATGATTTGTAAAGAAACAAAAAAAGTTATGTAAATAAGTGGCATCAAAAGTACATCTGAAAAAGTGGAAAATCAAGTCTCTCTTTAAATTTTTAATTAATATGAAATTTAAAGAAATTTTATGGGAATATCAACTTTTAATCCTCCTCTTACCTTTTTAAGTGCTACTGGTTTTTTTCAGTTATGCTGTTACCTTTTTGTATACAAAACAACATTCTTACCATTTTGTGGATTGAATGTCATTCTCACCACTTTTGAAAAGTAAGCATCAGTGGCGGCTCGTGGCAGGAGCTGCAGAGCTGCAGCCCCCCCAGAAATATTCGAAAAAATTATTTTATCAACTTTCAAATTATTTTGAAAATAAATATTATTATATTGTATAGTATTATGCATATAGAAAAGCAGATTACTTCGTTATCATGAAAAATTATTAAAAAACTGAGAAAAGTTAACCATTTTTAAACGTAATAGCACCTCGAAAATTCGTAAAGGGACTGCTCATTCATGCAGCTCCGGAAAAGAGGGATTTCTTTAGGGAAAGAACAGTTACAACCGCCCCTACTCGTTTTTCCTACCAGTTTCGACCATTTGGTTGGAGCTGCAACCTGTGCAGCTCCGATCTAATTAGGGATTTCGGTAATGCTGGAAAAGAACAATTTCCCTTTGTAATCTACGTTTTTTCTTCACAGTTTTTAATGCGGTAATCGCTGTGTTTGATGATTATTTATGTATAAGAGGTAAAAAAAATTTAGCATGAAGGTTATTCACAATTATATGAAAAAATAGAAGTCATTTTTATTTATTTTTCAAGCAGATTTTTATTTTATATTACATGGAAATTTCGCACGGTTTTTAGGTTACTTGCTTTGCCAATGGCAGAAACGTCATAATCTCAATTTTTATATAAATTTTGCCGTAAACATAATATTTTAAATTTATCAAGTGTTTAATCGCTTTGTTGATAAGGTTATTATAATAATAATAATTATTTATTTATTTTCACTTGTATTTTAGTCACTAATGTTTTTCTATTTTAATGAGAAATATTAGCAGTCGAACCTTTCTTAAAAACACGAGATTACTAAATTTTTAATTTTAGACATTTTCATACAACGAAGTTGGAAAGCATTTATAACTTCGTTTCATCTCTCTTTCTATTTGAGTGAGAACTTTCAGAAATATGCTCATTAATTAAGCATTTTAATATCCATTCTTTAGATTGACCGCACTATTTTTTCTATATACTTCTTTTACGAGGACACACAAAACATCCAGAATGCACTGCTGGCTTGTATAATATTTCAAACCAAATTAAACCGATATATACTATTCAAGCCTTTTTAAATATATCTAAAAAAAAATAGTGTTTTAACATTTGTAGAATTTCTTTTTCTTTTTTTTAAATGCACGGCAATACAGAAGATATGCAGCAAATTTTGGAAATTCATTTTTAATTACACTAAGGTTTCATATTTAAATGAAATTTTAGTTTACTGTACCATGTGTGTAAAGTTCGCATTAAAAAAAAATAATAACAATAAAATGTTCGTAATGTTAGACAAGCATTTCATAATCTGTCTGATGTGCAAGATTTTACGTCAATGCTAACTCTTTTAATTAATATTTCAAAGGATGTTCTAAATAAATTAATGAAACGCATCATTATAATTGCACTTTTAAGATACGAGCATTACATTACTATAATGTTTTGAGGTCTCCTGAGCTCATTTTTGCTATTTTTACAGTGTTATATGTATGGTGTGAGTAAGTGTATATATGTGAGTGAATATCATAACATTTAAATGCTTGGTCCGATTGAACTGAAAGCTGGTAGGTATGTGAAAGGTCTCCATCAAACGAGCTGTATAGAATTTGATTGATGTGAGACTTATAGTTTTGTTACAAGGACACAAAGAAAAATTCCTTATCAATTTGATTAATGGACTTAAATTTATGAAGTGTGATTGCGCCTAAATGTTTTATCCAATTGAACTAAAAATTGGTAGGTAGGTTATAGGTAACCGTCACGCAATTTGTATAGTTTTGATGACTACAGGACTTATACATTTTTGTACAGAAACACAAAAATAAATTCTTTATCGTTATGGACTATAGATTCGAATTATTTGCAGTTATTATCGAAGAACTGTACAGATCTACATACGTATGTAATCAAACTATTTATTATTGTTTTTATATAAATCATTGTGTGTATCTTTTTAATGAGCAGAATTTGATTTACAATCATGTATGTATACTTCGTACCATCTTGGAGAAAATAATAGCATGAAGATGAAAAATATTTTGTTGGGGGAAAATTGATTATCATTAATAAATAAAGTTAACAAAATAAAATCTCCAGATTTTTTTTTTTTTTTTTTTTTTGTAATGAATGTCCAATAATGTAAAATTTTAAATCTATGCTGTATCCTGTATTGTTCTGCTTCTTGCTCAGTCTGCGCATATAAAACCCGAAGCCCCCGATTAAAACAGATTATTTAGAAAATCATTTTCGCTTTTTTCTCAAATCTTACATAGACATGCAGCTATGCAGCCCCCCTGTAAAGGAATCTCACGAGCCGCTACTGGTAAGCATTACACAAAGCAAACATCTTTTATCACTTCGGGACAAAGAAAAGGGAAAAAAAAGACAATGTGTTGTGTACAGAAATCGATTTGACAGGCTGTAATATTCGGGAAAATTATTTTTTATTGACAACGCACTCATCCTCCGGGAAAAAATTACATAAAAGAAGTAGAAGAAGACGTTGACCATTTCAAATTAGAAGTAAAAACACGTCAGGGGGCATGTATTTCATAAAGCTGTGAAAGCTGCATCGATTTCGTAAAACAATATAGCTAATCATAGCAATTTATATAGTTCCAGCCCCGATCGAGGCAGCAAAACCAACTTGAATGAGAAATTAAATAAATTATTAAATCAAATCAACAAGGAATCCATAGAGAAAACTAGAAAAAAGCAGAGTAGCCACATGTAAAACTTTTACACAAACTGGAGAATAGGAAGATGCCAACAAATTATTGAAATTAAAATTAAAAGCATTGCAAACATCGATTAATCGATAAAGTATATATATATATATCATGAAAAACGGTAGTTTTTCGAGTGACGCAAGCGGAAGGACGAACTGAACGCTGCGAACTCATATATACGGCTAGTCTGAGATCAAAGAGATTCGTAAAAGCCGACACTTAATATCTCAGAAAATATGCTATATTTTGTTCTGATCTTTTCAAAATAGTCTTTTTTCTTCGGTCTTAATCTATCCTGAAAATTTTACGTTTCTACATGCAGTATGTTTTGAGATCTGAATCTCAATTTAAAGCCAAAAAGGAAAAACGTGAGGTGTAAGGATGTAATGAACTAAATTCATGAAAAAATATCTCTAAAACCGCACGAACGATTTTAATTTAATTAATATATGTTGTTAATGGGATCTTTCTGAATCGAGTAACGTTTTTGTTTTTTTCAGGAAAACTCTTGTTTTTCATATAAATCGTTTCAAATATGGAACTATATTACTCCGCCAATTGCATGTGTTTCTTCGATGGAAACGCTGTTACTCGGTTCTAACTGTGAGGCATGTGGGTTGGTTGGTTGACCGAAGTGAATGCAGGCAATGAATTATTTATATATATTTTTTTAACGCAAAAATACTTTATTACATGTTTAAAATTTCTATTATACATATATTTGATCAAATATTTATTTATGTATTTTTTCTAGTTGTTTATGAAGAGAATTCATTATTTTAGATTTATGGATTTATTAAAAAAATACTTTTATTCAGTTTTAAATTAAGAAATTGGTTTAAAATTTAAATTACTTTATTTAATCGTTATTCGAGATGATTTTATAATTTTTTAAGACGAAAATATTTTGTTATAATGCTGATGCTGAACTCTTCTGTATTCATGCGCCCAGGTATTTCATGCTAGAAACACAAATCGAATCGTATCGAATCGAATCGAAATCTTACGCATTTCAATTTCAATAGTGCTTGCTACTTGCTATTGCTTGTTGCATCAAGCTCTAGATTTTGGTGATAATAAATTTATATTATAAATTTATATTTGTGATTATTTATTTTTTTTTATTGGATTAACTTTATTGGATTATATTTCAGGTAAGATGGTTTTATGTTTCATTACATTTTACTGTATTTTATCATGTTTTTATTAACTCGCTTTCTTCTTTCTTAGTCTAATACAAATTTTGCAATCGATTTTTAACTAACTTTCCTACTCAATATTTTTTTTTAATGTGTGAGCAGATTTAATTATATTTTGCTTCCTGTTTCAATGAACCCAGCGATAAATCTGCGGAATTTTTTTATTTATTGATAACTAAATCAACAGCGCCACGTTAAGCCTACACGGAGTACGTATGAAATTTAACGAAACGACCGTGGTACGTTAAGCCTACATCGGGACGGAACAGGAATCGGAACGAAATCTACGAATAAGTTAAAACTTAAACGGGGGAAAAAGCACTCCTGCTTTATTATTATTTTTTTTTAACCGTTGTGGTGAATCTAAATTTTGGATTTCAGATTAAGACTTAATTTTCTATTTTAAATTTAGCCTTAAATGCTAAAAATATATTTTTCCTAGTTAAACACAAGTGTTAATAAAAATGGTTCCTTTTCTCTATAATCCATCTGATAATAATTTTACGATTTCACATAAATAAAAAAATTGAGGGTTATTTGCTGATCTATATTTGAAGAAAAAAAAAGTGCTACGAAATTTTGATACTTATCGAAGATTTGATGTTTCTAGAAATATTTATATTATTATTGCATCCTCATATTTACTACTGAATTTTATTTGATTTTGATAAACTTAAAATTGAATTATATGAACTGCATTATGTTACTCAATCGTATTTATTGTGAAGGGGCAGCAAAAGGGTCCCAATTTTTGCCTGGATCAACCCCTGGTACCAGCAAAATCCCATGTATTACTTCAATATCTTCCTGCAAAGTGAGATCTACCAGAAAATATTCATTTAAACTATTTATAAATTATTTAAACTTTCAGATTTCATAAATAAAAATTGGTTAAATTCAGTTGTTTGTAAATTATCATGATGGAAAATTTCTGTTTACAATCTAAGTGTAGTGAAAAAATATTTGAATTTTTTTATGAATTTGGTAAAAAATTATGACTGCGTGTTATTTTATGGTTGCCAAATTTAAATATCTATAAATGTGCCTAACGACTGCTAATTTCAAACCCTGTAATACTAATTAACTTACAAAGTAATACCCAAAAATTGATTAAAATATGTTTTAAAAGTAATTTTATATTTAAATTATGGACACCAGTTCCTTAAAATAATCAGGGTTGATACTTATTATTGAAAACATGAAATACTTAGGAAATTTAAATAATTGTGTGTGAGGGCAGGAAGAGGGAAATGGGATTTTTTTTTTTTTTTTTTTTTTTTT
Organism: Salticus scenicus; assembly: GCA_963930645.1. Lineage (NCBI taxonomy): Eukaryota > Metazoa > Arthropoda > Arachnida > Araneae > Salticidae > Salticus > Salticus scenicus. Next base: position 141,891,209 of record OZ005658.1, read on the forward strand.
TAATTTTTGAAAAGTTGATTATGAAATCTGAGAAAAAGAACACTTTCTTTCTCTTGTAATACATTTTTCTTATTTAGCTTTATACCAAGTTTCAAATGATTAAATATTGTAAAAATATGCATGTAAACAATGCTTTCTATATGAATTTCTATGTTGATTGACAAATTTTCTTCTTTCTAGAGGAGTATTTCGTGTATATGTTGCTAATATTTTTTTAAAAATTGGAAAACTTAAAGAATTTTTTCCCCATATTTGAATATGAACACTATATGTGTGTTAAGCTAAGCTCTAAAAGCCATAAGATTGTTGCGAAAACGGTCATGTTTTCGCTTTTTTGCTAAAGCATATTACTAAAAACAATTTGAAAAAAAAAAAAAAAAAAAAAAAAAATCTGTTCATGCATCAAACGCTATGCATAAGAAATGCATACAGGAACTTCCATGGAACGAACAGGCTGCTTATGAAAAATCAGAAATTTTGCTGTGTTTCCCCGAAAAACTAATTTTCAATTTCTAATTTAATAAGGGCTTCTATGCATATATTTAAGTTTACTTTAGAGGTGTACCGAGTACTCGCTATATACTCGGTACTCGGCCAAATATGGACTAAGTATTTGGTCACTACCGAGTAGTTGTAAGAATTTCATTATTTTTATGTATTATTGAAAGAAATGTATTCATAAGAGTTGTTTTTTAATAACTAAACTAAAAAAATATGAAAATATAAACATAGTCATTAAACTTTTGCTGCAAACAGCTTTCTGCAGTTAAAACGGTCAAGTAGATTGCCATTAAACTCGATATAGAGACGATCCATGATCTGAGCTTATCTATTTTAGTTACAAGAATTTAAGTATATCCATCTTGTATGTGTGTAATATGCATTTTTGTTTTTTTTAAATTACAAAAACTTTGTACATAAGATTGTATCTATAAAACAGACAAAAATAAAATATTTTAGAAAGAAGAACCCCTTATATAATACTACTATACGTAGTTGATAAAACTTTAGTTACATATTTGTGCAAATAAAAGTAAGACTTTTAAAACTGTAAAAAAAAAGATTGATTTTTAATTTAAAAAATAATAATTATGAAAAAGGTAAATACACTAAAATGTTATAAAAAATATATTATCAAATTTGTTGTTCTGTAAATTATGGCCCGAAACTACCTACTTTTTACTCTTCTAGAATTTGAAGATTAATGAAGTCTATCATGTTTGAAATGATGAAAAAATATTTATTTTAATGTTCTCATTTCATATGTAAATTTCATGCATCTTAAATTAAGCCTGAGTGTATGAAGAACTTTTATAATCTCTAAGAATTATTTGAAAATGATATGCATCTGAGAAAGACTATATAATAAAGAATGAAGTTATCAGTTATTATGGTTTTAATAATCCACTAAGAAGTATCAAATATAACAATGAACCTAATTGTGTATATACACTACAAAAGTTCTGAAATGTTTCATGTAAACATACTTTTTGTCATTTAACTTAATTTTGTGTTAAAAAGCCTTTTTTAAATTTCAAGATGTGCAAAATTCTTCATATATATGTCAATTTCAATTATTCTTTCTTACGGCTACTCGGCCAAAGTGCTACTCGGTGCAGCACTAGTTTAGTTCTATAAAAATGAACTGTCATTGTCTAAAATGAAACTTTAACTAAAATTTTATTTTGAAAAATTACCTTTTTCACAATTTCCTTAGCCGAAAAGTTCAGAAGAACTCTATTTTCACACAAAATTTAAATTCACAAAAACTTTTTGTGAATAAGTTTGGAAATCAGTTTTTTTCACAAAAACAGGACCCTGTCCGAAAAGTCTGGACAGACCCCTGACTATATCCAGGATGCTAAATCAGAGGTCGATCCAGGCAAAAATTGGGTCCTCTTTGCTGCCCCTTCACAAAATTCCACCCCATAAAAGAGGACCCTTCACAAAATTCAAATCCATAAAAGAGGACCCTTCACAAAATTCAGATTTATGAAATGAGTCCTTCATAAGATTTGTTTTAGAAAAGTGATTTTTTCAAAAATGTTTCCATGTTTTCTGTATTATTTTTAATTAATTGGTTCAATGAAACTATGTTAATTTGATATTAAACATTATTTAGAATGGCAGTTAAAATGGAAGGTTTTAGACACGATTTTTTATTTTTTCACAAAAATAAATAAAAATTTCACAAAAGTATTATGTTTTTCACAAAAAGGGGACCCAAAATTTATAACCTGGATCGCAGTGGCGGATCCAGAACTTAACGTTGGGGGGGGGGGGGGGACTAAGACTTTTCAAAACGTTATTCTAGACCAAAAAAAAAATGTACAATTGCAATATTCAATTGTGAATGTCACTGTTTTGGGGGGGGCTTCAGCCCCCTAGCCCCCCCCTTAAATCTGCCACTGCTGGATCGACCCCTGTAAATTTCTGCTTGCCAGTGGCGAGTGGAAATTTTACTGTGGCGAGTAAAACTTCGGTCTAAATGTATATAGAATCTTACAGTGTATGGTGCTAACCACCCCCCCCCCCCAAAAAAAAAAAAAAAATATATATATATATATATATATATATATATATAGTTCTATAGTTTATTTCTATAAAAGTGAACTGTCATTGTCTAAAATTATTTTAAAAAATTACATTTTTCACAATTTTCTTAGCCGAAAAGTTCAGAAGAACTTTATTTTCACACAAAATTTAAATTCACAAACATTTTTTGTGAATCAGTTTGGAAATCAGTTTTTTTCATAATTTCACAAAAACAGGACCCTGTCCGAAAAGTCTGGACAGACCCCTGACTATATCCAGGATGCTAAATTTCCGCTTGCCAGTGGCGAGTGGAAATGTGTAATTTCTCCTCTTTTTCCATTAAAAAATTCTGGTCACCTTATACGTAAAAAATAGAGTGAGTCATATTTTGTGGCGAGTAACTTTTTTTTTCACCGAGTGTAATCTAAGTTGAAATTTCAGGCCCTGACTATATCTGAATATGGGGATTCAAATTAGAAAATATTTTTTATTAATTTTTAATAACTTTTTACAAAAAATCCAAGGATAATTAACATAGAAATTTTTTTGAGGGCCCCACTAACTGTTAGTGACGTCACACTTTGCTTGCGTATAGCTATGGTTCAACCATTTAATAGAAAATTTAAAAACATGGAAAACAAAAAGTTTAATCTTATAATTATTTATATTTACTTTCCTCTACTTCATGATCGTGTTACAAAATACCAAATTCATAAACATAATTCATATTGTATGCGTGCTAAAAAAGTTAAAAATAAAACTATTAGAGTTTGTAGGTTTAGTTTTCCACGTGACATTTCAGAGTATTTACATGTTAATGAAGTTGCTAATGCAGTAATAGGTCGAAGAAAGCTAACGAAAACTCGTTTGTATAATTTGCCACGAAATGAAGACGAAGTTTACATTAATGATTATAATGCAGTTATAATGCTAGCCTGGTGTGGAAATGTAGATATTCAGTTTATCGGTGAACAGTCAGCATCTTTAACTACATACGTAACAAAATATCAAACTAAAGCTGAAAAATCATTTGCGTCTGATGATTTTAATGATTTTTGTTCTGCAAAACCATTATATAATCGTTTATGGAACTTCGGTTTACGAGCATTATCGAATCGGGAATGTGGAGCTTTAGAAGCTGCTGACACTTTACTATCACATTCATTATTTGGAACTGATTCTGGTACTGTTATCAGATGGTTAGATGTTAAAATTAACAGATCGCGTAAATTAAAAACCCAAAAGGAACTGAGTAAATTAAGTAACAATGCAACTGATATCTATTGTGCAAGTTGGATTGATACACATTATCCACATAGGCCAAAACAACTTGAAAATCTTTCTTTATTTGATTTTTCAAGATGGTATGATATTGTAAATAAAAAACCTTCTTCTAAAACCGTAATTTCTTATGAGTATGGGGAAAAATATTTACGTAAAAGAAAATTTCCGTATTTAATTAACCATTACAATTATAACTGTAAACAAGAGCCAGAAAACTATTATTTCTGTTTATTAATTTTGTTTAAACCATGGAGAACTATTTCGGAATTAAAAGGTAGTTTCGAAACGTATAGTGAATCTTTTATTGATTGCAAGGAAAATTTGCTGGAGGCAATGAAGTATCATGAACGTTTAGAAGAAATACAGCAGGCTAAAAATGATTTGAATTCAGAAATTGAAACTATAGAAAATCAAATGCTTTCAAATAGTAAGGATGATAAAAATGACTTTAATATTATTAATTTTGTAGAGCCAATAGGAAATGAAATAGAAGATTTTGAAAAATTATTGCCAAAGGAAGATATTGATAGCATGATTAAACATTTAAATGTAGATCAAAAACGTGTTTTTGATGAAGTTGTAAATTGTTTGGAACAATATATTAAGGAAATTAATACTTGCACATCCAATAATGTTAATAAGCGTTTAATTCCAAACTTAATTTTGAGAAAATTTGTGTCTGGAATCGGAGGAACAGGAAAATCATATTTGATTAAAGTTATTCGGTGTTATATTTCAGATAAATTTAGCAAAGTCGCTGTAACAGCACCAACTGGAATCGCTGTTTTTAATATAAATGGTTTGACTATTCATCGTTTACTGCAGTTACCAGTAGAACATGGCAATATACCTAAGTACAGTAAATTATCAGATGACAAATTAAATTCTATCCGTGTTGAGTTAAATAATTTAGTTTTGCTTATTTTAGATGAAGTCTCCATGGTCTCTAATATAATGTTAATGCATATCCACATGAGGTTATCGGAAATTTTTGACACCATGGATGAAGATGACGGCTGGTTCGGGCGAATAAATATTTTATTTTTTGGTGATTTATTACAACTTCCGCCTGTAATGGGACATTCCCCTTTTGTAAGTATTTCTAAAGAAACTAGCGTTACTCATTTTGCTGGATTACATTTTATAAATATTTGGCAAGAATTACTTACCTATGACGAATTGTCTATTAACATGAGGCAGCAAACAGATAAAGTATATGCATCTATATTAGATTCAATCCGTATCGGTGTATTGACAGATTCTGATGAGTTAATTTTACGTAAAAGAGAAATTATTCTAAAATCCAATAATCCATCAGATTGTATAAAAGAATTAGTTGAATACGTACAAAAATTAGAATGTAAAACTATTTGTTTATTCCCAACAAAAAAACAGTGTAATCTCTTTAACACCTGTATGTTAGATTATTCAAGTAAACCAAAAGTTATTCTCAAAGCTATTGATATAATTGAAGCAAAAACTAATGCACAAAAAGATAAAGCGCGGAAATCCTTAAATAAGATTAAGGAAGATAATACACGAACTGCAGGGCTAGAAGATGAAATAGAAGTCAAATTAGGAGCAAAAATTATGTTATTGAGAAATATAGATGTAACTAACGGTTTAGTAAATGGTGCAATAGGTTTTATAGTTAAAATTTTTAAAGATAACTTTTCAACTGAAAATATTAGTAAACTTAGAATAAAATTTGAGACTGGAGAATTTGACATAGAACCTGTAACTGCAAAATTTCAATTATTTACAAACATATTTGTTTTCCGAAAGCAGTTTCCGATATGTTTAGCGTATGGAATAACTATTCATAAAAGCCAAGGCTTAACTTTAGACACTTGTGTAGTAGATATAGGTAGCTCGATATTTTCATCTGGTCAGGTGTATGTTGCTTTATCCAGAGTTAAATGTTTAGATGGTCTACACATAATTAATTTAAATCCAAATAAAATTCAAGCTCAGACTAGTGCAATTTTAGAGTATAATAGATTGAAATCTACGTTTAAACCAGACATAAAACTGTTCTCATTAGACAAAACTGTTAATAAGAATGTGCCTGATAAAAACAATTACTTAACACACTTGCATACACCTCCATTAATTGATATAGAAAATGCACAAATTAAGAAACATGGAGAAGACATAATAGAATCATTAAGTAATTTTCATGGTTTTAATAATCCATATGGTGTTTCCTGTTACGTTAACTCTGTCTTACAATGTCTTTTTAATATAAAGTGTATAAACTCTGCAATAATGTTATCCACACATTCAGAATTAAAAAAACTATGTTTAGATTTTTCAAGTTCCATATCCAGTAGTGCTTTAGATTCACATAAATTACAATTAGAGTTTCATGATGATGATATGTTTGATATTAAACAGCAGCAGGATAGCACAGAATTTTTACAATTACTTCTTGATAAATATAGATATTTAAAATTTCTTATGTCATTTGATACTAAAAATTATTATAAATGTCAAAATTGTGAATATGATAACCAAGAAACGATTGAAACTCAAATAGGAAAATTAATAATACCAATAACAAAAAACAAATTTCAATTTCAGGAGTTACTTGACTATAATTTTAATGCCTGGAATTCAAATTTATGTAAAGAAGCAAAATGCCCTAATTGTAATAACGCTAATGTTTTAATTACTAAAACTAACATTGAAAATACACAAAATGTTTTAATTTTTTCATTGCAATTAATAAATTCAAACATGCAGAAAAATACAAACTTGTTACTGTCAGGAGTTACACAGAGTAAAATAAAATTTTGTGATAAAAATTACATATTAAAAGGTGCAATATTTCATCATGGTAAAAGTTCATCAAGCGGCCATTATACAGCTATAGTTCGAAAAAACAAACATTGGTACAAAGCCGATGACACTGAAATTTCTAAGTGTTCATGGCCTAGGAATAGCAAAAATATTTACATTTTATTTTTTGAAAAAACAGAATAACCTTTTTAGTTTAAAAAACCTATTTTTATACATCAGGTAACCATTAAGAATTACTACACAGGAGTTTTGAGTAAAAATTTGCCATCTGTTGTTTAATTTTTATAAAGCTTTCTTTTTTTTAAAATATTTATATTCATAATGCCTGAACAAAAGTGGGCAACAATGAGCCGTTCCATTGGTAACGGTGATACCCCCACCTTGTTCTGTGGATAATAGGGAGTAATTGTTTTTAAATATTTTTCTTCTCCCGGGGACCCACATTACCAATTGAATGTTCAGATGTTCATTATATAAAAAAATAAATGTTACAAGTTTCATATATTTCTGTAGTAATATGGAGTTGCCAATGGAAAAAAAAAAAAAAAAAAAAAAAAAAAATTATGCTGTTAAAATCTTTTTTTATTTCAATAATACTTTTTCAGTATGAGTAAAAAAAAAAAAAAAAAAAAAAATTTCTTGTGAAAATGCTTTCAAAACTTTACAAAGTTTATTTCTAATAGTTACATGTTATGCAATTTCTTTGTATGTAATAGCTTCTCCCACCCCAAAGTAGTATGTTTTTGTATTGTTCTGTTTTTCTTTAAAGTTTTATCACTTGCTGTATAATTTTAAAATTTACTTTCAAGTTAAATTTAATACAAAAATACTTTTTATATAGTGCTATAAACTCATTTGTGCGATCTTTTAATCAATAACCCTTAAAAAGTAATGATATCAATACAAAAACCCTTAACGGGTTAAAAGTTTGTGACGCAGCTACTTTATGGTTATAAGAATTTTTTAAATATTGGTCTTAAAAATAATGATATCGAATTTTATGTGACACTTTGCTATTAATTAAAATGTACATAATATTCTTTTATTTGATCATTTGCTGTTTTCTTCTATTTATAACTACAATGCAAACATACTTTTAACTTCAACATAGACGGATAATAAAATATACTTACTGATGCTTTTTCATTTGCATTTCAAATTCAAAATAAAGGTTTTAAAAGGAATGATATCAAAATTCCAGTGACGCCTCGATTTCACTTTAAAAGATTTGCTTTTAGATTGCATTAAAATTACATTTGTTTTGTCTAATAAATTATATTTACACATTGAAACAGTGCTTTTAATTTTCAAATATACTGTCAAATAATCACACTTTCACAGAGTTTGCATTTTAAATTTAAAAATTTTTTTCAATAAATTGAATTGTCTTTTGCGTCACGCTATCCAAAACTACAAGTAAAATTTGTGCAAATGTTTTCTTTGCATCACACTATCTCTGCACATATTTTCAGATAGTTGGATACTGATACAAAGTAACATTTGCACAAATCTGACTTACAGTTTTGGATAGCGTGACGCAAAAGACAATTCAATTTATTGAAAAAAAAATTTTAATTTAAAATGCAAACTCTGTGAAAGTGTGATTATTTGACAGTATATTTGAAAATTAAAAGCACTGTTTCAATGTGTAAATATAATTTATTAGACAAAACAAATGTAATTTTAATGCAATCTAAAAGCAAATCTTTTAAAGTGAAATCGAGGCGTCACTGGAATTTTGATATCATTCCTTTTAAAACCTTTATTTTGAATTTGAAATGCAAATGAAAAAGCATCAGTAAGTATATTTTATTATCCGTCTATGTTGAAGTTAAAAGTATGTTTGCATTGTAGTTATAAATAGAAGAAAACAGCAAATGATCAAATAAAAGAATATTATGTACATTTTAATTAATAGCAAAGTGTCACATAAAATTCGATATCATTATTTTTAAGACCAATATTTAAAAAATTCTTATAACCATAAAGTAGCTGCGTCACAAACTTTTAACCCGTTAAGGGTTTTTGTATTGATATATATATACAGTCGAACCTCGTTAACGTGAATCTCAAGGGGGATAAAAAATTTGTTTATGTTATCAGTAATTCAGAAACTAATTTTTCTTTTGACGGGGATTGTGGAAACTGTTCATGTTAAAAGTAATTCCCGTTAAGCATGTTCACGTTAACGAGGTTTGACTGCATATTTTTTTTAAAGAAATATCTCCCATAAACCTTAATATATTGAAAATTTCTTGTCAGTCCCTGTCATTATATGTAAACGATTAGTGTTAATTATACCCATCTTCAATGGGATACATTCTGTAGTGAAACTGACTTTCAAGGCTTTCAGAAAGTGTTCATGAAAATGAGAACACGGAAAGACAGACGAAACAAAATTCATAAATCCTTTTGTTAGAAATTGTTAAAATGTACCATTGAATAGAAAATAAATAAAATGAATGAATAGAGCAATCAGTTCACTATACGGACAAATTTTTGTCTGCTGGAACAGGAAATGGGTTATTCTTAAATTACAAAGGAGAAACTGGCGGCTTACATAATGATTTTGGTAACAGATGTGCTGAAAGAAGCACGAAATCAGCGTAACTGACATGTTAATATTCAAGTTTGCTAAAAAACAGCTGCCGTTGAAATTTTTTTTGCGCTAACATTTGGTTACTTTCAAGCGAATCGCGGACCCCATGCTGAGGACAAGTGTGCGTGCCGCTAAGTAATGTTTCCTTTAAATACATCCTTTGAAATTTAACCCTTTAGAATTTGAATAACGCTATTAAGATTCTATATATGTTTATCCTGCATAAAACTTAAAACTTAGAAATGGTACTTAGTTTAAACATTTTTTTTTTTTTTTTTTCTGTATTTAATAAAGGAAGTATTGGGTTCATAAAATTTTTTAACTTCCGGTTTTCAGTGTATTTACACGTTTTGTGATCCAGAATACGATCTGATCATTTTTATAAAATGTTTGTCAATGTGTCTGTGACAAAACATTTATAGCATCTCTAGATCAAAAAGTAATGCACAGAATGTCCCACAAATTTATATGTAGTTGAACCTTGACATAAATTAGCGCCTATCATTTTATGTTGAAAATTGTCCAGCAGGTGGCGTTTTCCACCCTATTATGTTAATTTTTAATATATATGTAGAGGACAAAATTTCTTATAAATTTGCACAATGAGAATTATTTTTAACGAACCATTGTGAAATTAAAAAGAATTATTTATAATAGTAGTAATCATCTAGGAAATTTTTTGTATATGTAGAAACATCTCTTTCGGTGGGGGGAGGTGGGGAGTCTACCCGGTCATATTTTCAAGATGAGTATTTCCATAAATGTGTGACAAATTAAAGAATAAAAAAGTTTTATTTTATTTTATTTATTTATTTATTTATTTTCATTTTTAACACTAGGGGCTCTGCCTCCTGCTCTCTCAACTCACCAACCCCCGAGGAAGGCTTCGCCTCCCCCGACTCCATTCGCTCATTAATCCCTGTGGGATTCTATCCGACTGTTCGCAACTTTGCCTTCCATTGAATTGGAATTTTTACGATACATAACACAAGAGAAAAGTCGAACAATATTATAGTAATCCACCATATTTGGTATCACATTGAAATACACAATATTTAATATTATATCGTTAATAATATGTGAAAAATCTGTTTTAACGTTCGACAATTTAATAACAATTTGCCATTATTTTGAGAGAAAACATATGCTAGACAGCTAGGCACACAAAATAAACATCGATAGCGCTAACTTTTTAGAACAGAGAGAAATTCTTAACATCTAAACCATTTAGCATTAGGGGCTGTCCATAAATGATGTCACGCTTTTTTTCAGAACTTTGGACCCCTCCTCCCCTTTTGTCACAAAGTGTCACGTTTCAATATACCCCCCCCCCCCCCTTGTCACATGTCACGGAACATGACATACATATCAACAATTACTTGAAATTCAGAAACAAAATATTAGACTAGAGATCATATTTCAAATTTTATTTTTAAATGTTGACTATGGATCTTAATGACATCTGTAAATATAACCATAATAACGATATGTGTAGTTATTTTGTATGAACTAAGAGTAAGGTCTACAAAAAAAAAAAAAAAAAAAAAAAAAAAAATCCAAATTAATATAGAACAATTGTAAAGTATTCATAGAAAACAGCAGTTGAAAACAGTAGTACTTTGGAAAACTGAATAAAATTTAATATACAGTCGTACCTTCATTTAACGAAGTCGCCAAATCCAGCAAAAAAGTTCATTTTATGGAAAATTTATTAAAGATTCACATTTTATAATGCTTTAAACTATTCAAAGACAAATCTGTAATTCATAAGCACTAAATATTATATGAAAAATATATTGAATTAAAGTGAAGATATATTGTTGGACATTTCAAGAGTGTGAGAAGGGAAGGTTTGCTTCCAAGTAAAGATTTTCTATTGCTATCATATACTAAAATCATACTCTGAATGCTTTTTTCTGAAAGAAAATAATGTATGAGGGGAGGGGGAATCACAGGATAAAGTTACTTTTACCCGAATTAAAAAAATATCTCTAATCTTTGATAATTTTAAAATAACTTCAAAATTTCATCTGCTGAATATAAATGTTAGTATTTTAACTGAAATATGTGATGTCACACTTTTTGTTACCCCCTTCCCCTCCCTTGTCACAAACTGTCACAATTTCATGAACCCCCTCCCCCCCCTCCAAGCGTGACATCATTTATGAACGGCCCCTTACAGCTTTAGTATATGATCCCCTTGTTAAATTTTTGTCACTGTTTGAGGATGAATTTTCTGGATATTATTGCTTGATTGAAGAAATTATGAACTTATTTTTTCTAATGCCTATATTTTTAACTATTGAATTTTTTTAGTTAATTTAGGACAATATGTAACACTCTGCATTTATTTCCAACGTACAGCTAGATTTAAAATGGTGCTTACAACAGTAAAGATGCAACTTTTTAAAGTGCATTTTTTCTAGAATATGATTTAGTCAGGTACGTTGAAAATAAATATCTTATGTGATTAATACAAATATTTTAATAATATATCATTATAATTATATCATAATAATTATAATTATATCATTAGTAGTAGTAATAGCAGCACGACAGGATAATTTCTTTCAGATAGCGATTTTGCATTGTCGCCATTACACTTTGAAGTTGCCAAGATGCCCTCCAATATCTAATTTTACCATTTAATTTCTTAAACTATATAAAATACTAATTTAAATCGAAAAAAAAAAAAAAAAATCACATTTTTCGAAATCTAGTGATAAGTGAAAAATTCATCCTTGATTGTCTTGTAAAAACGTATTGCCGGTTTGAAGTATTCGAGACAGACCCTCACCATTCATAAACTTAATGACTTTTGGATATTTGTTGATAATATTTTCTGAATAAATATTGATGATGGCTCCTGAGTACTTGTTGGCGATATCTTCTGAATAATTATTATTTATTAATAGTTGTTGGTGATATCTCCTGAACTTGTGTTGATGATGACTTCTGAATATGTGTTGGCTACATCTTCTGGATATGTACTAATTACACCTTGATTTTTTTTTTTTTTCATATATATATTATGTAATATTGAATTTCGAAAAAAAAAATTGCCTGGAGAATGAAACATAATGATACTGAATTATTTAATTTAATTTAATTTAATTTAATTTATAGAGACATCAATGATATAGGAAAAATTACTTTAGCCAATTTCTTTCTAATAATAAACAGAAAGAAATATGGATAATATTTTACCTGGAGACATTTTGTACATTTAGACCAAATAAAAAAAATTCTTCTTTTTTCCCCTCTTGCTTTAAATAAAAAAAATGTTTAAAATAAAAAAAAAAAAAAAAAAAAAAAAAAAAATCGTGCTAAAGCAATGGTACAGTTTAACCTCTTGGCGAAATTCGAAATTTGTCACTAAAATAGCTTCGACGTTTCTCGCGAAAATCTTGATATGCATAATTGCGATAGATAATTTAAGTCATCGTCAAAATAAATGAAATTTTTAAAATCTGCCAGTGGGGTCCTATATTAGCTGTAACTAAAATATTTTAGCAATGCAGTTACTGCATGCCTTTATATGGAAAAATAGACATTTAAAAAAAAATGTCCTGTCGTATTAACTTAAATTCTGTTTTCTGCAAAGTTTTATAACAATGCTTAAAAAACAGAAGTAGGTTATGGATTTTATTATTATTATCATTATTATTGCACCATTTTATAATTTATCTCTATATTTAAGACATGGCTAGAGTTAAAATGGCTGTTGCGGTTGCGTAACTTGACGAAAAACTTACGAGCTCTTTCATTTCTAAATTTTAAAAATCGCTAAATTGGTCACAGTAAAGATCTGTCCCTTTAAATATGTTTTGAGTTAAAAAAAAAAAAAAAAAAAAAAAAAAACTAAATCTTTAAATATAAACTAATACAAATTTTTGTCTCGTAAATTTCATTTTAAAAATTTCTGGGCTTAATCTCTAACTCTATATCAATAGTTATTTAACCTAATCATGATATCCATTACTAAATCTTTTTCGCCTAACGCTAAAATGAAAACTAACAATAAAAACTAAACTGATAGTATAAACTTAACTAATAATATAAACTGAATAAAAATATAGACTAATTTTCATTTCATCTTTATTAAATTTTTACTTAATATTTTAAGAATATCGGTTATCTTCACATGTTTCACTATTCTAAATATTTTTTTTCTTCTCTCGAGCATCTCAAAGATGACAATTTTTCAATTTTTCTTATTTACACCATTGATCACACTTTAATTTTCCTGAGGAAAGTGACGTCAGAGACAGAGAAAAAACGTAATAATAGAAACTTTTTGTACGGTGGCAAACAGAGTACCTTTATAAACCCGACGTTTTTACTTAATAACTTCGATAATTAAGATGATAGAAGTTTCTAAGCAGCTGAAATGCCTTCCTTGAAGCAGTCAGAATACACTGATATATCTCATGACGCGGAGAACCCTGCCCCCCACGAGAAGTTGCTGTCACAGACAAAAAAAATTGACGCCAGCGACAGTTACTTTTTTTTTTTAATATATAGAGAAAAGTAATCTATTATAGAAAATAATTTAATATGGATAAAATAGAACCGACTCCAACCATTCAATGGAATACAGCTAAAAAAAACTTTTGCTATTCTAAAAAATGTACATGCGTCTAACATTTCATAAACACATTTTGAAATCTGTACAAGAAATCTGTTCTAAATTGTAGAAGAAAAACTTGCTCAATTGTGTAGGAATTAGACTCAAGTTATCTTTGCCCTGCACCTATTATAGAAATCTCAAATTTTGAAAAATGTGAAAGAAAATCGCATTAATTCCATGTATGAATTCTGTGCGTCCATGTAAAGGGCCTATTATTATTATTATTAAAAGTTTATTTGGGATCCCAGAAATCTCATATGTTTTTTAAAGTCTCACTTTGTTTTTGAGGAAGGATCAGAAGTTTCCACCCATTTTTTTTCCTCTGATGAGAACCCTGCTATAACTTTACTGAAAATGAATGAACTGCCTCTTTTTCTTCACTTTGCCTGTAAAACTACTTTCATTGCAACAGAATAAACGATGCAGGAAAAAAGACTTAATTTATTGTATTATCGTATTATGTAATTAATAATAATGAGGATTATTTTCCCATAGGCTAACTGGGGCTTGGATGACCTTGACATTCTATGGTAAAGAGCTTTAAATTAATACATGTATTCTTGTGTTTATTTATCTGATATTGTAATCAGTGTTATACACCCCGCAGGAAAAAAGGGTTTTTACTTTGATTTTTCATAAAATAACGTTATCTAAATTGTGCTTATCATTTATTATTATTATAAAATAACACTATTCCTGGACTTATTTTTGTTTTAAGACTAATTTAGAAAAATTTTAAGACTAAAATTTTTCTAATTTAAGACTACACAGCGCGACAAAAAGATAGGAACAAAGGGTTTTTTTTTTTTTTTTTTTTTTTTTTGAATATGATTGTTTTGAATATGAATATTTTGAATATGATTCAAATATTTAATATGTTTTTGATATGGTAATATTTTGTTATGATAATAAATGATCAGCACAATTTAGATAATGTTATTTTATGAAAAATTTAAAAAAAAAAACCTTTGTTCCTATCTTTTTGTCGCGCTGTGTAGTCTTAAATTAGAAAAATTTTAGTCAAAAAACAAAAATTAGTCCAGGAATAGTGTCATTTTATAATAATAATAAATGATAAGTACAATGTAGATAACGTTATTTTATGAAAAATCAAAGAGAAAACCCTTTGTTCCTATCTTTTTGTCGCGGGGTGTAACTAAATAATTCTGAAATTCATCAGAAAAAAAAAAAAAAAAAAAAAAATGAAAGAAGAAGAAGGAAAATGCTGCATCCAGATTTGTATAGCTTTTTTTCGTATTTTAATATAGCTTATTTCCAGAAAATTAGCAAAATATTTGAATAAATATTTCGTTAATGCATCATTGACGAATGCATCATTGTTTCGAAACATATTAAAATACGCCACACTGCACGAAATCTTTATGACTCACTTACTTATTGAAATAAATAATAAATGTTGAATCAAGAATCCAGTACACAATTCCACAGTAACTTATCTAAAAAAAAGAGAGAAAGACGAATTTAATATTCAAAGCAATCAGGTCAAAATTAACAGATATATTCTTATGCTTATTTATGTAATAATTCATTCGATGGTACAGCAAAATATTTTTGAAATTCTTTAGATAAAAAAAAAAAAAAAAAAAAAAAACCCATAGAATGTGGCATCGAGAAAAATGGTGAAATGTTTGAATAAACGGCGAATGCATCATTGTTTCGAAACATGGAATACGCCACACTGAATCGAGTCTTTCGACCCACATACCCATTAAAATAAAGAATGAATCAAGTACGCAATTCTACCGTAACCCGTAACATTAATTTACCTAAAAAAAAAAAAAAAGAAAGAAAGAAAGAAAGAAAGAAAAGACGAATTAAATATTCAAAGCACGAAGAGAAGACACGTCTCCCGTCTCCGACGCAGATATTGAATAGTCAAGGACAGATAGTGCATTCTTTGAAAAAAGGTTCTAGAAATGTTCAAGTGCAATAACCGTTGAATACAGTGAGATACGTGTGAATACAGCAACACGCGCAGTTGACAAATGGTGAATGAAAAAAATAAATTTAAATCAAATAGAAAATATAAAATTACTTCGAAAGGAAACGCCTAGTGACAAGAATTTTTATACTTCTTTATTTATTTTCCGGTAGTTTTTAGTTATATATTTGTTATAGTATCATATATTGCTACTAACCTGTATTTTTTTTTCTACCAGTATTTTTTATTAGAAATCTTTTATAATTCTTTTTGTGATTAAATAAGGTGAAATTCTTTACTCGGAAAAAGCTGTGTTGAAATAAGAAAAAAAAAAAAAAAAAAAAAAAAAAACGTACAGGCACACATGTAATAATGGTTGTGTTTGAGTGGGTTTTACGCAGTGGGCTATTGGCAACGATGAGATTCCCCCTAGGGGTGGTCCGGAGACTTACCATCACAATTTTGATCTTCCTCGAACGTTATGGCTTTCCCGTTTTGGTAAACTCCAGAGATATTATTTTTCTGCAATCTTTCGATTATGAACTCTATTCTGTACTATATATTTGTTATATTAAAAAAAGGAAAAAATAAAAATAAAAGAAATAATGTCGCTTTACTTAAAGCCAGACTTGACGCACGACATTTTTTTTTTTTTTTTTTTTTCCCCATCTTGAAAAAAGGTGGGCAGGGTGTCACGTCTTTTTTCCCTGATTCTTCCATCAGTATATTTATATGATAATTTTTTACTTAATTAATCGAAAAAATTCCGAAAGAAATATACTGGTGGAAGAATCAGGGGTAAAATGTCGGCTGTCTCCACCCTGTCTTGAGCTTTTTTCAAGATATGGTGCACCCACAAACATTACTTCATTCTCATGATAATCTTGTACATAAATTGAAAGAAATATATGTATAAATAAATTGAAGAATTTATTACCGTTATAAAATTTAGCATTCAACAGGCACATGATAACACCAACAACACAAACATAAAAGTGATTGTATTTCAATTTAAATGTTATCACATATTTTTTATGATTTAATTACAGTACCTATTAATAATTAAATCTATTTTAAATTAATTGTATTAAAAACACTTTAAAAACACGTAAAATTAAATTTTATTTAAAAGATGTTAAAAATTTTATCCGAAGCTTTTCGCTTTTAAATAGTAAAGCATCATGAGGGATTTTTATTACTCTTTTCCAATGAGCAGTTTTTAAAGATTTTTTCTATTCGCAATCAACAGTTAAGTCTTTTAATAACGTGAATAGCAGCAAAGTCAATTTGAAGTCATTTCCGAAGCTATTAATATAATTAAATATTAAATGCAAAAATACAATAAATTCTAAAAATGCTGCAATTTTGCCAATAATTTGGCACAATATTATAAAATAGTTAATAGTTTATTTCTGCTAGTCCATTATGGTTTTTCTCCTACAATAGCTTCGTGTGATTTTTCAATAGTTCCAGCTTCTCTTATTTTTCTTAGCTCATTCATTCACCTTCAGCAGCAAATTGACTTTGCTGCTATCCATGTTATTAAAAGACTTAACTGTTGATTGCAAAAAGAAAAAATATTTAAAAACTACTCATTGAAAAAGAGTAATAAAAACCCCTGATGATGCTTTACTATTTAAAAGCGAAAAGCTTCGGATAAAATTTTTAACATCTTTTAAATAAAATTTAATTTTACGTGTTTTTAATATAATTAACAAATGACACGGGTTCAATTTAACCCTTTTTTAGGGACAATTTATATTTTAAATTACTTGCACTAAAGTGAACATTTAGGACCATAACACTAAGACTAACTAGGAGAGATATTTATGCGAAATTCATGAAAGTTATCAAACTTAAACCTATAAATTTATGAAAAAAAAAAGATAACAGAAATGAGAATAGGATTAAAAAATATGAAGAAAGGATAGCTGGAAATGAGAATTCAGAATTAGAATAAGAAATGCTCAAAAATCGAAATGTTCACTCTTCAGGAAACTTGCATTTCTACGAGCAGAGAAATCGCAAGATTTTGGAAAACTGTATAGCTAATTCAAGCCAAAAATACAGTTCATGTTTCTATCTTGCGACAAAACAAAATTTAAAGAGGAATGAAATAAATTATTAACGCAAACCTGCAGTGAATCAAGTTAAAAAAAATTATAAAAATTAACCACATGTCATGCGACTTCAAACTGAGAGAGTAACAATTAACAAGTTGCCATCAGAACAATTCTAATAAGTAAAATAATAACTAGACTAGAAACGATTAATCGATAAACCTACAAATTAGCAATTTCATTGATAATTAAATTTATTAAATGAATGTTCTTAATTTTATTATTCTTAAAATATTAAAACTTACATGAATTGGAGCTTAATAACAACTTTCATAAACATATTATTTAGTTTACTGTTTAGTTTACGACGTACGACGTAGAAATGTGTGCTTGCGCCATCTAGCATGGAAAATATATACAATTCAGTACAAAATGAGAAAATTTTGAAAAAACAGGATTAATTTATTATTGCTTCTATTTATTTATTTATTTTTGAGAGAAGATTTTTTTTAAAAACATTTAATCTAAACCTGAGATAATAAATTTTTATTTTTATTATTAGCTATAAATTAAAATGTATATGTATACATATATACTTATTTGTTTTACTTACTATGATTAAAAAATTTGTGATATAAAATTTTTTTATGGTCATTATAATAAAAAAAGAATTCCGAGTTGAAGATCTATATAAAGTTATTCCTATTAGTTGAAAAAGATATCTAAAATCCCAAAGCAAGTACAAGATACGCGGCAGAATGTACTACTAAAAAAAAAAAAAAAAAAAAAAGAGAAAAAAAGTTCATCTATAGCAGTGCCAACTACCTGAAGCGGTTGGACTGATAAAATACAATCAACGACAGTGGGATAGGATAAGTACCTCCTTGGGTTAGTAGAGTGAGAAATTTTAAGTTGCAAATATAAGTAATCGCCTAAAACAAGATTTAAAATTTTTTCAACTTTTTTTTTTTTTTCTCGTCTTAATTTCTCTAAATATAGTGAGCGAAGCGGTCAAAGCTTGTGCTTGTTAGTAACTTGTAATGCAATTTGAAAGTAATGTCTGATAACATTCAGAGCAATAACTATTGAATAAAGGAAGATAAGTTTAACATGGATTCATTGTACGCTTCTGAGAAATAGACGAAAGCTTTGAAGCCTCCGTGGCGCAATCGGCTAGCGCGTTCGGCTGTTAACCGAAAGGTTGGTGGTTCGAGCCCACCCGGGGGCGAAGTGTATTTTTAATATATAAACTTAATACAAAAGGTTATTTTTCGAAGAATTATTGATAATGTTTCATTTCGTAAATAAAATGTTAAAGTTATTATTATTATTTAGAAATGTTTTTCTTACGTTAATATTCTACCATAACTCTTTTTTAACAGCTTTATCGAACATTATTTTGATTCTAACAAATAATTATTTTCAATCTTTGTAAATGTTGATGCAGTGTGTAAAAATCCGAAACATATTTTCTAATAGTTTTCCCAGTGTAATGATTTTCTGTCGCTGCTCCTCCTAAGATAGATTATGGAGATAATATTATAAAATCGTAAAATGTATTTGCTCCATTTTTTTTTTTTTATGCAGAATGAAATTTTAGTACCCAATAAATATGTTATGACTTAGTAGATACACGATGTTGCGCTTTTTATAAACTGCTTTCTACCATAACAATATATTTGAATTTTATGGAAGTCAGGTGCTTATAAGAAAAATAGACCCCAGCAAACGGGAAGACATTCCACCACAGAGAAATTTGATAATATTTATATTTTGAAGAAATTTACATATGAGTAAAATAGAAAGAAACTGATATATTTTTTCATATCTTTCCTCATAAAAAAAATAATAGTAAGTAAATAAATAAAATATTGTACAAAATGTCATTCAATCGGAAAGTTCAGAAAAAAAAATATAAGTAGGATAAATAAATATAAGTTAGCAAAAATATACCTTTTTTTTTTTTTTAAGTTTACATTGTGTAGTATTAAAGCAGTGTAGTTCAACTTGAATTTATAACACAGTACAATAAATAAATAAATAATAAAAATTAAAATGAAGCGAACACAAAAGAATATAATAATTATTCAACTATTTTTAGAAAATCTCCGTTTCTGTATGTGTGTGTATGTGAGACCAATATTTTATGGATTCTGTATCTAACGAACCAATGGACAGTATCCATAAATTTACATTTGGTACCTAGATGTAAGTACCTAGATGAGGTTTTACTGTACCTAGATGTAACAGCATACGATACTTAATCTCAAAGACAGACAAAGCCTATGTTATTCTATGGGGAAATTTGTTTTCTCAATTATTCATTATCAAATGTGTTTGTGTTTGTGTGTGTGTGTGGTTTAATTCCGTTTTCCCATCCAAAATATTCACAACCGTTAAATTCGTACTCGTTTTTCAAAAATAGAATTTTCACATTTTCAACATTTTATTTTCTAGTTTAAAAAGGCGGAAATTAGCATAGTTAATTTTTCACTTCTTTTAACTCAAAAATAAAATATTAAAAAATATTATTATTTTATATAATACTAGCTGACCCGTCCGGCTTCGCACTGATGAACAAATTTTAGTTAAAGATGGATTGATATGTAAAAAATCAAGAAATATATCAGTTTATATGTTATAGTCAGGCAATATTATTAACTGGAAAGTCAAAATATAATTTTACAATTATTTTTTTTAATTAGTTGTTAAATGTTGGCAATTTTTACTTAATGCTATTTATTTATTTATTTATTTATTTCATAAAAAGAAACATTTCTTTACTCATGAATAAAAAATATTGAAAAATAAACCTATGACATGAAAATGTTTTTGATAAAATTGACGTCATAATAGCTTTAATTATTATTTATTTTTTCATTTCGCAAATATATTTAATTTTTTCCATAATTGATTATTATTTTAATAATGTATATTAAAGGAGAAATCAATAATATGAAACAATATTCGTACAATATATACTATTACAGAATCTGGTGTGAAACAACCACACGACTTCCATTACCCACTATTACACGTAATATATACAATTTTTTGGAGATATTACTTGCATTTTTTGAGATTTTCGAGTAAGAGAAACTTGATACACGTATAAAGACACATACAACAGAGTTTGCATAGCGAGTTAAAAAATAAGGGGAAAAAAATAGATAGTTATTTTTTTAAACACGAATTTCCGAGATCTAAAACTGAACTACCTAATCAGGATGACCGTTAATATTCCTGTAATAAGCACGTAATACTTGAGAAAGGTTATCTAAATTGGATTAAAGAAATAATTTTCAAGAATACGTTAGAGCCGTTTTTGAGATACCAACTTTTGCCAAAACTTAACATACTCAATTATTGACCTAAAAACAATTATTACATACAAAAGGATATTTAATAGGAAGTTAACATGGCGAGTTTGAAAAAATCCGTACAGGCGTTTTTAAAGGAACGCACTTGCGAAGTCTGAAATTGAGCTGTTTATAGAGGACGCCTATCAATTTTCCTGAACTAAGCAACTTTTCAATCGAAAGGGCATCTAATATATTATTTATATAGCAACTTTGAAGAAAATCATTAGAGGTGTTTTTGAATATGGGCTTAGGGTCCCATTTCTGGTTTTCGATGACCCAATTCCGGTTTTTCAATTTTCACGAAAATTTGGAAAATTTATCTGTACACCAGACCTGAATCACTTGTGAAGTTTAGTAGTTCTATTTTTATTAGTTTTGGAGATATGACAGCCAGAAGATTACACACACACGTGCACATATACACACACACTGACCAATTGCCAAAACCTATACAATACTTCCACTACCTACGGTAGTAGGGTAATTGAAGTAAACACATACATCTCGTATTTACTACGATAATATACAGATTTTTGTATTACGTTTTCGATCGCCAAATACAAAAATCGCCAATGACGATAGATATCAAATCTATGCTTTGTTTTCAATTAAAATATTGAAAATTTTAATTAAAAATTTATTTTACCAAAATTTATTATAGCTTCTAGCACTTAGAGAGAGACAGTGTAACTTTTGATTATTGAAAGAAAAAAAAAAAAAAAAAAAAAAAAAACAATCGGCTTTTTAGTTCTAGCGATCGTTCTCTACATATGCATATAAACCTTTCTTTTTTTATATTAGTATAGCTATAGAGCATAGGTATATTAAATAGGTTTCCAGTCAACATAATGTAACTCAAATAATTAAATGCTATTTACATTTCAGTAATGGCTGTATGCGCTATGTATATTGAGCTACTTGCCATAACTGTTAGTTGCTAAAAATAGTCGCCAAATAAATTTAAACATCTCAATACGCAAGCGAAGTATGACATCACTGACCGCCCGTGGATGCAAGAAAAAGATTTTCCATGTTAATCGCTCATTGGATTTTTTTTTTTTTTTTTTTTATTAAAATTCTAGAAGAATTATTTCCCGATTTTAATCCTCATATTTGGGTATAGATATGTATTAGTTATTGTATGCATGCGTTAGATTGAGTTATTTTGCTGTCAAATTGACAAAATTTTAATTTTAAATTTCAAAACTGTATTTGGCGATCAAAAACGTAATACGAAAATATACATGCCAGATGTATATTTTCGTAATATGTATTGTACGAAATATTGTTTCATATTATTCGTTACACTCTTAATGTAAGTTTTTAAAATAACCATGATTTTTGAAAGGAATTAAATTATATTCGCCAGATAATTTGGCGATATTTTTTTTTTCTGCCAAGGATGACGGATATCAAATCTATTCCGCTGCAACATATTAGTATATTATATCAGATACTTTATTTAGACATTTGAAAACAAATTTGACTTCAAATTATGATAGAATATTTATCCTTTCCCTTTTAATTAGTTTATTAGTTGGATGTTTATTGTGTACATATCATCCTTTGAAATGAAATGTTTATGTTTTCAATCGAATATGGAAATTTGCCATTTTTTTTTCTAGAGTTTTGAAATTTAAAATTCCAATTTTATCAATTTTACAACAAAAACAATTTAATCTAACGGATGCACATGATAACTAATACATATCTATATCCAAATATGGGGATTAAAATGGGGAAATAATTTTCCTCGATCTTTATTATTTTTTTTACAAAAAATCCAGTTCACTTTTTATATTATTGTTCGCGTGAAAATATATTTTATTATATGTCTAAAAATAAATTAATTCGTAAATCTTTTTGGCAACAATTATAAATTAAAATAAATAATATTATAAAATAGAATTTCTTATTTTATTTTATTTTATTTATTTATTTATTTTTAAATTTCAATTTTGTTTACACACATCAGTTTAAACCACGGAGTAATAAAGACTCCGTGGTTTAAACATTGATGCTTAGATATTATATCATATCATATCAAATTAAATTATTAGAAAAATAAACACTTTTAATTCTATAATGACGTCAGATTTAACGTGTAAGTTTAACAATTAAAAAAGCTTTATATGAATTTCAATTTAATGCACGTGCAAATATATTTCTTTTCTTTTCACGTCAAGATATTTTAAAAACGAAATGAATATGTAAATGTTTCTTTTATGTTGGCAGCAGCTAATTTTTTTAATATTTCATTATTTCCATTTCTATTACGGCTTCTATGGGGATTTTAATTAAAATGCTCAGATTTTAAACTAAAATTTATTTTATCAAAATTAAATATAGCCTATAACAATATGGCATACTGTAGCTTTCGGTCAGTGAAAGAAGTTTTTAAATCGGTTCAGTAGTTTCAGAGATTACCCTCCACAAACAAACAATTTTTTGCGCTTTATATAATGATATAGATATCTATATTAATAAAATCAGAATTTTGTCTGTAAATTTGTCAGAATGAAAAAATATTGTGATATCTTCACGTTTCACACATAATACTCACACGTTTCATAATATATATATATATATATATATATATATTAAGCTTAATGAAAATCTTCACATATGGCACAAAGTTAGAAACACTGCATTCATGTGTATTTATAGATTATTCATTATCATAATTATTATATCGTTCACACTTATCATTCTCTTTCACTGAAATATATTTTTGAGAAAAGACAAAATTTAATAATTCAGTTTTAAATAATAATAATAATAATAATAATAAAAGTTCTTTCTTTATTTATTTTACTGAATAAGGAAAATCTTCACTCATTATGACCAGGTTTAGAAATATTATGTTAATACATAGATAATTTTTAATATTTATGTTTATAATATAAATAAGAAATAAATTAAAGAGTATTTTTAATTTTATTAAAAATACTCACAGTTCAGATTGTGTTGCAGTCATAACCCCCTTCTGAACTAATCAAAGAAAATTCCATAGAACAGCACCTTTATTCAGTTGTTTTCTACCTCTGTTTAGATGCAAGGCAGCTTTCGGGATTGACTCTAAGAAATTTCTCCACCTGACAAGCCTCGGTAGCGCAGTAGGCAGCGCGTCAGTCTCATAATCCACTCTCCTGAGTTATCTGAAGGTCGTGAGTTCGATCCTCACCCGGGGCAGTTCACTTTTTACCCTCACTAACTTTAACAAAATTTAGTATCATTCTAACATTGTATCTGTGTAGAGAAAATTTTATTTATTTCTAAATTTATTCCGTTTTCAATAAATCAAAAGAGAAAAAACAGCAATTTAAATAATAATAATAATTTTGAGAGGGATTTTTTTTTTTTTCCTTTGGAAAATTGATTATTATACGTGACAGAATAAAGGACGTTTCATGTCTTTTTTTTTTTTTTTTTTTTTTTTTCCCCAAGGATTATTTATTAAAAAAAAAAAAAAAAATTGAACGTTTAAAACAGATATAGACTTAGTTAAACAAAAAGACTATGATGTGAATGTTGTTCCCTTCGCAAACCTTGGTTAAAAAAAAAAAAAAAAAGAAAAGAAAAGAAAAGAAATTAAATTAAATTAAACTAAAATTATTTATTATTATTAATATTAGGATTAAAAATTATAGGTTAAAGGAAAAAGGGGCGAGGGGGGGGGGAGGGCATAAAGCAATTAATAATGAAAACTAATTTTATTTATTATTAATAAAATTATTCTGTTTCAAATAAATAATAATTAAAAAAAAAAAAAAAAATGAAAGTTTAAATACTAATAATAATATCTTTGATAGGAAGAATACATTTTTTCTCAATAAATTTAAACCAATTTTACATTTATTTTCTTCTTTACGTTTTACGTTTTACGTTTTACGTTTTACTTTTTTTTTTTTTTTTTTTTTGTTCTTTGTAAAAATTGATTATAGGTCACAAAAAAAGGGATGGTTATGTTTTTTATCTAGTACTATTAATAAAAAATACTTTCGAACTTATAAAACAGATATCGGTTTAGATAAACAAATACTATAATGTGAATATCATTCATTTCGCACGCCATGGTTAAAAAAAAAAAAAAAAAAATTATAAGTATTATTATTAAAATCGAGGTTGAAAAGTAGAGATCAAAAAAGAAAATGGCTAAAAGAAATTAATAATGATAATTCATTTTTTAATTCATTTTTCCGTCATACATAAAATAAGAAAATGAAATTTTAAACTGAAACTACTTCAGAAATAATATTTAAAATTACTACTCAAAATTACGACCAAAAACAACCTTTTATCATTCAAACTATAACTGAAAATTATATTTAAATACAACAATTAAATCAAAATATTATTTCATAAAAAATTTATTTTGAATAAGTTTTATGCAAATGATAATGAAAATTATTTATTTTATTTTTTATATTTAATGCGTAGATTACAAGATAAGTAAATAAAATAAAATACAAACCCTCTTTTATTATTGAAATTATAGTTTAAAACTATATTTCAAAGCAATAACTTAAAATGTTATTTTATAAAATTTATTTCAACTAAGAATTACATAATTAATAGTGAAATTTTATTTTATTTTATCTTATTCTATCATTTTATTTAATCTTTTACATTTTTTTTTTTTTTTTTTTTTTTTTTTGTATAATTCAAAATCAAAATTTATTACAAGAATTAATATTTGAAATTGGTACTAAAAATCACGACCAAAACATATTTATCTAAAGTTAAACAAAATAATTATCTAATCTAATTAAAATAGCTTTTTAAGTGTTTAATGTATGCTTAGACTCAATTTAAAGATTACATGGTGCTTGAATGTTTAATTTTTTCTTCTTCTGCTACGAACAACTAAATATTTAATTTATTTTACTTATTGTAATCCACATGAATGCAAATGCTTCCTCCTGTGAGATTTTGTTGTTGTTGTTGTTGTTTGTTTGTTTGTTTGTTTGTTTTTCCCAAATTCTGTGAGATTTTGTTCTTGTTGTTTGTTTGTTTTTCCCAAATTCTTAAGTACTTACTGTCATTCACTACGGTATGTTTGTGAATCTCAACCAAATAAAAAATGCGCCTCTATTTTAAGGTAAATACAAGCTTTTTTTTTTTTTTTTTTATCTCTGTGGTTCAGTTGGGGAGAGCGTCATGTTAGTAATCCGGTGGTCCCGCGTTCGATACCCTGAAGGTCCGGTGAGTTAATTTTTGCAGACAATTAGTACAAAAAAGGTAAATTGATAAAAGAAAATTTATCGTTGACTGCACAGTGTTCTAAGAATTTTTGAAGAGTTTTTTTAGGAAGCCTTTTTCTTACATCTCCTTTTAGAAGCAAAAAAGAGTTTTTAGTGGACTACAAACGCCCTCTATTGGGCGGAATATTCACTAAAATATCAATGAAACAATTAACAATACAAAATAAAAATGATTAGGAAAAACACATAAACATTAACCAAATCAGTAAAATGTTAAGTTATAATATAAAAAAAATAATAATAAACTAAAATAATAATAAAAAGGTGCCTCAAACGAATAATTAAATTGCAGATACTGGCCCTTAACCAGAAAATGAAATCACAAAACATATAGTCAATCGTGTGGTGATGCAATCTGTTGTGAATTTTAAGAAATAATTTCTCTTTTCTTAACACAGTTCAAATTTCCCCAATTTTGGTTAATAAACAAAAAAGTTACTTTTTTTTTCCTTTTCTTTTTTGAAAATTAAATTTTATTCTAACTTCGAAAATATTTATATGACACGCTATAATAAGAATTTGGATTTTAAAAGTTTTTTTAGATAGATTATTTGTTTGTTTGATTATCTGATTTCTCGAATTAAATAATTTTTTCCAGATTCTTCATCATATTTAACTTCAATTATTTTTATGTACGATAGAGAACCCGCTCGAAATTTGCTATTATAGCCATTAGCGAACGAAATCGTACATTGGTACTCAACGGTAAAAAAGGTCTCTGATGACTTTTTTTTGGCCGTTTTCAGCTATTCCCAATTGAAAAATGATCGGTCAAAAAAAGTGTTTTAATTGTTTATTCTCTCATTGCTTGTATGAATATTTTGTTTTGGGTTTCATTTCGTTTTAATGCATAGGCAACATTATTTAACTAGCAACTATCTATGAATAATATTAAGGTAAGTTCGAAGTTAAATTAAATTAAACAAAAAAAAATCAACAAGTAAAATTTATTGTTACAAAAATCAAACGGTAAAATTAATTGTTTCAATAATTAACAATCAGTCTTCACAGGTAATTTTAATTTGATGAAATTTTATTCTTATTATTCTGTGTGGTTTCAGAGGTCTTAAATCTGTTGCTCTGCTTTTACTACGTTTTAAAAAGTTATTAATATGTATATATATATATATATATATATATAAATTATAGATATCGTTATAAAATTTAACCTTAAAATTTAGCAATTAATAGATACAAAACAATAGCAACTGTGATATCGAAAATCACATATTCTAAATTATATATTAGAGTTCAAAATTTAATTCTTTTCCACTTCATTTTCTATCTTTATAAAAAGCGAGCTAATATATGCGGTTTCTCTTCTTGTAAAGGATCAAAGTCATTCTCTCTCTATTTCTTTCAATAAATAAAAAATAACAGTAAGAGATGTGGTTTGCTCGCATAATGTTCTGTGGGGGACAAATCTTTTCATCTCAGTAAAATAAAATAGAATAAAATATTTCCTGATGTGGCACTTTTGAACATAGAACAGAACACTTGGATACGCTCTGTAAATGGAAATTATGTACTTTCTATCGGCTAAAGGCTGGGAATAAGGTTTTAACCATAAATTTTTGTGGTTGAGTTTTAACGTACATTTCCAATCTTCTCACGAATTGATAACGGTGTTTTGGCTAAGAAAACAATCGCCAATATATTTTTAAAAGATATACTGATTTATCCGCAACTGAAAAAAGTGGGTGTTGTTCTTTCTGTCTGTGAGAATGAAGTTTGGCGACATATCTTGTGGTTTTGATGTGAAGTTAATGAGCCAAACTTTCCTCATTTTTGCCGCTGCCTTTGGACAACTAACAAATTGTGCGTTCTCACGAAAACTCCCCGTGTCCTTTCGTCCATCCATTCATTCATCCATCCATCTGTCCTTTCATCCATTTATTGGTAAATGAATATTTTTATCTTGATGTTTTCAAAAAGACTTTCTGCTGTAACTCTATAGCATTGGATTACGTAATCAAGAATATTTTTGTCACGAATTTAAGGTAAATAAAGCATTTAAAAGTCAGCACCTGATTCCTAGGTGAATTGTGTTCACAGTGCAATAACCTACGGCCATCACTTTAAATGAGCTCGATCATTCTTCACCATTTTATCAATGCATCGCTTCATGAAAATATTAGAAATTTTAGCATCGTCAGAAATTGCATCTATGTCATATCCTTTCATCAAAATAAGTGCAACAAACTTTATCACATCAACACAACAAAAATAGAACTGATTGTAACATATTGGTAAGACTGACTCAAAAATGTCGGGATACAGATTAAGAACCAATAAGAGACAAAAACAATTATATATATATATATATATATATATTAATAACTTTTATATGAGCATTTTACATTGAAAACTTAGTAAGTTATTCGAAATTTACGATTTTCTTTACATGGGAGAGTAGAGAAAAACTCACATAAACATGTGTAGTTAATTCTTTAGTTTTAAAATATCACTTATGATGATGGCTGGCATGAACATCATCGGCTACGAGCATTCTACTTTG
Source organism: Salticus scenicus (assembly GCA_963930645.1). Lineage (NCBI taxonomy): Eukaryota > Metazoa > Arthropoda > Arachnida > Araneae > Salticidae > Salticus > Salticus scenicus. The sequence continues at coordinate 141,920,205 of OZ005658.1, forward strand.
AAAATTTTCTAAGGTATTCGAAACTTACAATTTTCTTAGTATTGGTGAATAGACAAAAATTCACTTAAAGGTGCATTGGGAGCCGGGGGGGGGGGGAACCCAGGGCCCGATTTACCTTACAACTGAGGGGAAGCACAAATCCATTTGGGGCCCCCCACTGACTGCTTGGTCTAGAGACTCATACAAACATTTCAAAAAATTTATAAATTTTTCATTAAATTTTGTAGTTACCTGGAATTGGAGACAAGTATATTCGCTTAAAATGTAGACAAGTGAATTCACTTAATTTTTGTACCAAAATATAAACTGGTGAAAGCCTATATTCACCACAATTACAATATATGAAATTATTCCATTATAAATGAATGTGTAAAAGCTTCATTAGCATATTTCCTACATAATCTAGAAATGATAGTTGTGCAGTCAGGTGTACTGTGACTTTTTATAATGAGACAATGTTTTTAGACCACAAGCTTACAATCCGGGGCCCATTTTTTGCTTAATTTGGGGCTTTTTCAAAATTTTCTAGTGGAAGCACATACTTCTCGTGCCTATTGGGTAATCAGGGCCTGAGTGGACCACACTATCACGCGTGAAAAAAAAAAAAAAAAAGTAACTCGTGCTAATAAAATTACACAGGACACAGGATATCGAGTTAAGATAAATGCATCAACGTGTGCTTTGGTTAGGAAGAAGTGTTTTGTTAATCGCCGGATAGTGCTTGTCATTAATTACACTGCGTTGCAAAAGAAATTTTTTTGTTCAAGCCCTGATACCATTTCTGTTGATTCTTTTGTAAAATGACCTCCTGAATCCGAATACGACCTTCATTTTGCCCAATCACCCACCGTTTTCTCGGGACATCACACCCTTCCCCCAATTTTTATCACTCATCGGCAATTTTATGGCTATGAGTTCGATTTGGAAAATGGGGGGGGGGAATTATTTTAACACTTAAAAACATATATATATATATATATATATATATATATATATAGATAGATAGATAGATAGATAGATAATAATAATTTGTTGGCATCTTCCTATTCTCCAGTTTGTGTAAAAGTTTTACATGTAGCTACTCTGCTTTGTTCTAGTTTTCTCTCTGGATTCCTTGATGATTTGATTTAATAATTTATTTAATTTCTCATTCAAATTGGTTTTGCTGCCTCGATCGGGGCTGGAACAATATAAATTGCTATGATTAGATATATTGTTTTACGAAATCGATGCAGCTTTCACAGTTTTATGAAGTACATGCCCCCTGACATGTTTTTACTTCTAATTTTAAGCATTTTTATTCAATTGTTATTTCTGCGGTCCTTTAATTATTTTCTCTGTCATTAGGTTTAATGGTCCTTTTTTTATTATTATCCTTCGTGTCGGCATAAGTAATTTAAATTGTTTTTGTCTCTTATTGGTTCTTAATCTGTATCAACAACACTTTTGTGACAGTCTTACCTATAAGTTAAAATCAGTTCTATTTTTGTTGTGTTGGTATTGTTTTGAATCTATTAATTGCTAAATTTTGAGGTTAAATTTTTTTACGATGTATATCATTTATATATACATATAATGTAAAAAAAAATAATATTAATAATATTAATAATAATTGATTAATAAAATATAATAAATGTAATTTATAATTTCAGTGGAATCCACCACCCACTAAATTTTCCCCTTGTTGCAAATGTTCATATTTTAGAACTGTCCGCTGTTGTAGCCCCTCAGAAGATATTTAACAGTTAAAATAATCCTTCTCCCCCCCCCCTCCCCACAAATCAAATTTATAGCCATAAAATTACCAAAAAGCGATAAAAATAGGGAGGCGACCCCAAAACACGGTTGGTGATAGGACAAAATGTCCATCATATTCCGATTCAGGAGGTCATTTTACATAAGAAATTGCAAAAATGGTGTTGGGATCCGATTTTCACGCAGAGCAGTGTTATCATTTATGGATGGATGGATGGTTGGGCTTTACGTCGCACTAGTGCTGCGCAGATGGGAAATTGGCGACGGTGTGGGACACACCCCTAGAGGTGGTCCGGAGACATGCCATCACAATTTTGATCCTCCACGGAAGGGATGGCTCTCCCACTTAGGTGACCCCCAGAGGTATAATTTTTGATGGGAACATGGAGGACATTGCGGCCACTACAGATCTTACGTGTACCAGCCACCATTAGTGTACACGACGGTCTTTGGCCAGCTCGAGTACCGAACCCGCAATCTTCCAATTACGAGGCCGGCGCTCTACCGACTGGGCTACCGCGGCCCGTTATCATTCATGAAGTTATTCATCTAGCTTTTTCGTCTTTTTCTACTAAAGCAGACAACTTTTATTATTAGCTGTGTCAAAAGAAAAAAAAAAAAGAAAAAAAAATCCTCAAAACCTTTTAAGAACTTTACGTACTCATTTTGTCAGATTACCTTTTTTTTTTTTTTTTTTTTTTTTTCGGGAAAAGTCACTCTAATGGCTGTCTTTTCCCTAATAAATTACACACAGGAGTACACACGGATAATTTAGTAAATAAAATTTATGAATAATTTTTTTACTAAAAGTGAATGAAAAACTCCAGATACAGCTTCAAATTCATTTTTTTTTTTTTTTTTTTCCAATACTTTCTAATGGCTGATTTTAGAAAAAAATTTCCGCATCAAAAATTTCTGCTCGATAACATGGGGATGATAGATCTATATTTATTACTATATCTATGAAACCAACTTGATTTTTATTCCATGTAATCCACTATATCGTAGATGACTCTTTTACTACAGATGTACTAAAGTAATGATCACTGTACTGTAGATTTTAAGTACGGGATGATTCTCGTTAAACTTCAGTCATAAACAGCATCTTCTAACTAAAAAAAGGTTGAGCGTATTGCAACCAAATTTACTGTGAGGACGATTCATAAGACGTGGCCAAATTATTATTATTTTTTTTTTTTTTTTTAAAGTTCAAAAAATGCCCTGCAGTGCAGCCTGCAGATGGAGCTTTGCAGGGAAAAATTGTAACTTTAACAAATGAAACGACCCGCAGAAAATCGAAACTAATCAACAAATTTTCAAATTGATTGCATTCCGTATGAGTTGTCTTCTTTGTTATAATTTCTATTTTTCTACTAAAAGCGCCCCTTAGTGGTCATTTTTAACAAATTAAAAAATCCCTTGAGTGCTGTGATATGGAAAATTACAGCTTCCAAATAAATCTCATTAGAAAAATTTAAGTAGAAAAACCATATGTATCAATTTCTATTTTATTTTTTATGAACTTAAATTTAATCATTTTCCTTAAATGAAAAGTGAAAATATTATCATCTCATTTATTCAATTTGAAAGGCTGCGATAGTAAATCTCATTTTAACTCGTGGCTCAGGTCGCTCAGGATGATGGTTGCTGAGTTGTGCTTTTTCTCGCGTGAAATGTGAAATCAAACCTTGATTGATATGTGAAAGGAAGTTTATATGTTACTTAGAACGATTAACAGATTTGTGTCTGCATGTGGTGACATGCAGATGACAAAATTGAAAGCATCTGTTGTTAAAGCACATGCTTGTGATAACAAAATATGTGTACGTTGCATCCAAGGCCAGGGGATAGTTTTGGAAATTCACCTTCCCCGAAATTTTTAAATTTGTCAAAAATTTTTTGAGTTATACATAATTTTTAACACTCAACGTTATATACACTGAAAATTAAAACCCCTCCCCCCCCCCCTCCCTCTCAGAATTTCTTTTTTTTTTTTTTTTTTCTTTCTGGCTACGGCCTTGGTTGCATCGCTAAAGTGAGTTCTTGCAGATAAAATTAATGTACAAATTAGCATAGATAGAAATTGCCAAGTCATTTAAAATTATTACATGTATTTATGTTTAACGTCTAAAAAAAAAAAAAAAATAGATGTTTCTAAGGCAGTGTTGCCAGATGATCGCGAGTCAATTTCCCCAAAAAGTTTTCAAATTTCCCCAAATCAAGAGTTTCTTCCAAAATATTCCCCATCTCAATTTATACTGAAATTGTAATTAAAAAAAAAATTAAAGAATATTTAACAAATTTAAGCTGCCATTTTTTCCCAAATGAAGTTCTTTTTTGAAAAAAAATTCCCATTTACAAAAATAACTTTAAATACACTAGTTTTTCGAAAAATTTCCATCTGTGTAACTTTCTGAGTGTAGTTTTTTCCCCTCTAATCATTTATTCTTATCCCATATGTTTTTTAAAAAAGTTTTTGTGGACTATAAAATGCATAAAAACAAGATACCCAGAGAACATAAAGAGCTTACATCAAAATAGATATTTCATGCCTGCAAATTTAATTCAAACTTAAAGACCAAGCATCCTAGTTTCGACTGGTGTCAGCTTACTTTAAGCTTGATTATTCAAGCGGCAATCAATACGTATCAAGCATTCACAATGAGCAAACAGCGCACATGAACCAAATAAAAATAATTTCGGAAATCAAGGAATGCAAAAGCATACTTGCCAACATACTAATTAATATTCCGTATTATTTTTAGCTCCGCCTTCTTTTTCCCACCGATATTGTTTTAGAATATTTTTCCTCTTATTTAATCGTAATTGCATTTGGAGAATATTACTCTAAAAATTTATTGGTGTGAGAAAAAGGGCGGGACTAACAAAATAACGGAATATTAATTAGGATATTGGCAAGTATGGCAAAAGGCAAAAAACATGATAAATTTTATAATCAAAAGGTTGTAAATATTATTTTTCTATTTCTGAAATAGAATCCAGAATCAATGCATTGTCAGTTGATAAACTTGATCTTTTTTTTTTTTTTTTTTTTTTTTTTTTGAGGGATTTTATGAAAAAAATCTTTTGCCAATGTTAATGAAAAACCCCACATTTTTCCCCCAAATATTTCCCACTCCGTCCCCAAATATTTCCCTCGAAGCCTCAGAAAGCCCCAAGTTTGGCAACGCTGTTCTAAGAAATCATCATTTAATACTAAATTTGGCGATATCAAAAGTGATGATGCGTTTTAATCGCCACAAATATGGACACTTTCCTGCTGCTCCTGATCCACACAGACCTGGCATTTTTGGATATCTTAAATTTACTAAATCTCCCCACACTTTTGTATTATCGATGGTTCCAAACTTAGAATTTTTATGTATTATGGATTTCAATAATGCTTGTTAAATGATCAAGCAATTAACTCTTTCAGGGATGGAACACGGGCGCAGAATTCATACCGAAATCTGTTTAAGATATTTCTCTACCTATAATATTGTTGATTTAAGAAGCAGAAAATTGTCTTACATTGACAGTGGTATGAATTATGAATTCTGCGCCCGTGTTCCATCTCTGCTCATTTTACTTTCTCTTACCCATAGGGTCGAGAAAGTATTGTTTTAGGGTCAAATTTTCGAACGTGAGTTTTTGTTATATTTATTTTTATATGTTCTGAGGTCCCCTGAATACGAAAATCATGTTTTTAGCGAATGATCTGTGTGTCTCTTATCAGCATATCTCAAGAACAAATAGTAGCAGACATTCCATTCTAAATGTGTATCATATAGGGATGCTACAGTAAGCTTTTCGTTGAGATGAAGCAAATGGTTCGTGTACAGGGACACTCAAAAGTATTCAAATACATTATGCCTATGGGGGAAATTGCAGGTAAGTAGAGTTTAAGATCTGTAGACAGCACTGAACCAAATGAAACGAACATATATTTTTTGTAATAGAGATAGTCAACTGGTAAAAAAAAATTGTGTATGTAGGAGCCTCGCCTCCCCCCTTGGGGGAAGTCCCCCCTCCAGGGGAGTAAACTTTCATGATGGGTAGCTTTCAAAGAGCTAGCCAATACCTTTAAAACGAATGGTTGAACCATCGATCTGCGATAATTTAAAAAAAAGTTATCAATTTTTTTCATTTTTAACAATTTTTTTTTTTTTTTTTTTTTAATGTAATATTGAGAATAAATTCAACTTTTTTTTGAATATTTAGTATTATACTACTTCTCTAATATGGAAATCCTCTGCATTATCATAAAAGATAAATAATAATTTTAATAAATTATTTAAAAAAAAACAGAATTATTTTTTAATAACCGAATTAAATTCTATATAAATGTAGGTGCATTAATTAAACGGGGGGGGGGGTGAGGGGGGCGGCAGCCCCCCTCACACAGAACTAATTATCATATAAAACTCTTCCGAAGCCTAATTTGAATTGTTTAACATAGATTTACATAACAGTACTCGTTATCTTACTTCTTAATCTCCAGCCTGTATTTATAATATTAAATTTCAGGAAAAGAGAAAGTCATGTAAGTGACACACCAGATTACTTATTTTTTATAGAATAAACTGTACTCTTCTTCCCAATTATATGCCTTTAATTTTTTATGGACGGTGCTGGACACTATTTACGATCGAAAAATCTTCTGTTTTCTATTTTACAGGTGCATCTCCTGAAACGAGTAGATGCATATTTCAAGATCAGTCGCACATTTGACAATAAGGCCGTTTACAGCAAAAGTTAAATATTATAACCACCCTGTATATATCCTTATTCGAAATCTAAAATGTAATTGCTCGTAAATATCAAATACTTACATAAAGATTAGAATTTATAGCCTTTGTTAATAACGTAATAATTGTTATCTCAGGGGGAAAAAAAAGTACTTCAAGGATTAAATTCAAGGTCTAAAACACAAGTTAATAAAAATGCTTCAACAAAACTCAAGAACTTTTTCAGGAACATCTGTGCTGTTCTGGTTTTGCAGCAAAATTTAATTCTGAAAAGAACAATTTAACGTAACACAAAAGTATTAAGACAGATAAGATTAATTCTCAGTTTTTATGTATCTTTTATTATTATTATTATTATTTATTTACTTTTTATTATTATTATTTATTGTTATTATTATCATTATTTGTGTGTGTATATCTTCTAGTTTTTATCTTTTGAAGGCGAATTCGTCTTCCTAGAAACACCTGCTCTTGTAGAATATAGAGAGAGCCAAATCGCCAACTAAAACGTAATGCGCAATTTATGATATTCCCTTCCAAACATAGAAGATTAAAATAAATGAAAGTTTGAATTCAGATAAACTGCTTTCTTATAAAGTTAGATAAATTATTCGGGTGAGATTAAAAAGACTCTTCGATAAACGTACTGTTCAATGCAGCATATAAATTTAAAAATGGTTGATTATTATTATTATTCAAATCAAGACTTTCCTAAATCATTATTAAGAGCCACAAGACAAAATTTTAAAACAAGATCACAGCTTCAGGGCGATTGACGATTTTGTGAAAAATTCCGGAAGGAAAATCATCTTAAATATGGACTAATACTCTTAAATCAGTATAATTTGTTTTGTATAATATGTTTGTCTTTTCATTACGTAAAATCAGTTATAATACGCAATTAGAATAATACCTTAACTATTCAAAAGAGTGCATACTGAAAAAACAAAGATATTGTTGCGTACTCGGGGAGTCTGTGAATAAAAGGCGAATCTTGCGGAGGCTTAAAAGTTTATTTACAGAATTTTCTCGAAGTTTGCCTTGTAAACCAAGTACCAACTTCAGTTTCAGCAGAAAACACAGCTTAAATAACAGCTGACAACATCAAATTCACAGTATAAACTGTATTATAGCATTAACACACAACAGTATGCTACAATCAATAGGAGAGACTTAGCCAAGCAGAGCTCTTTATGCAGTAATGCCATGGCGAAAACTGACTGACTTGGCTGTAATGCAATTCCTTATATACCCGTGTATGAAACTGAGAATGTTCCAGTAACTTCTTAACCAATCAAGTTAGAGCTTAAATATTCGAGGTAGCGATAATAAGGATTTTCTCGCCAAGGTCACCAAAAAAATTCGACAAGAAGCGAAAAAGTCACTAAATTTGGCGCCAAAGCACTTACATGCCTCAATGAATGAAGCTTTTTGGTGGGTTTTTAAAGAAAAATGGGCTGTTTCAACGCGAAAACAAGCTAGAAATGCAAAAAAATAACATTTTATAACCTGACTAAGCCTCCTTGAATAAAATTACATAAAATTAACTACTATTATTAAGAAATTTGTAGCAATATAACAAAATCTGTTTCGAAGAAAAATATCGAAGAAGAAGATAATGGATGGACAAAAAATAATAACCACGTACACACATGCAGAAAAAGAATGAGGAGGGGTGGGACTTTCTGCAACTTGACCTGAATAGTACTAGTAACATTGAAATCCGACCATCATGATTTAGCTTTAAAAAATCGATTTTAGATTTTTCTCATTGTGATTGCAAATAAAACTGGCTGATTTCACCATTTTTTTTTTTTTTTTTTTTTTTTTTTTTTTTACGGTTTGCATACATCAGAGGACGACATCGGCTTATAACTTTATCCGGAAATAATTTAAGACGGTATATAAACTATGCCTTTTATCGAACCGTCTTGATCTCAGAAATTCAAATGTGCAGTGAAAAATGTGTGTTAACATTAAAAAAAAAAAAAAAAAAAAATGAAGTTAATGTAACTTTATTATGTAGATGACCCCTAAGCAAAATTTAACTATGCACTATTAAGTAGACGTTATTACAAATCGATCGGCACTAGGTGCATATTTCTACGATAATTTACGACGAAATTAGTCGGAAGGAGATTTTTTTTTTTTTTTTTTTTTTTTTTTGCCGATTGTACATTTTTAGTGTAATAATTTAATTTATTACACTCTACCAAGTACTCAATAAAAATCTATATAAAACTTTCTTTTTAAACATAATATAATAAACATAGACTTTGTATTTTATTAGGATTTATTATATGAAATAAACTTGTTATAATTTAATATAGGAAACAAAGCTATTTATTCATTAGATTTTAACAATTACTGAATTTAAAAAAAAAAAAAAAAAAAAAAAAATGTATTCTGTACTGGGTAATTTCACTTTTATATGGAATTACTGTTTTAATGCGTAACGGCATACTATTATATATATTTTTTTTTCTTTCCCCTAGCTCTTTCAAAATTGTAGGATATAAATTTCGATTCACGCCTCCCTTTATAGACTAAACATTTTCGATCGAATTGAGATCAAGTCTATTTCAACTTCTGTAAAGAAAAAATTCTATGATATTCTTTGTAAGATTTAATCTAAAGTGAAAAAATTAATGATCACTTACAAAATTATAGGTGATCATGAAGATGAATACGTAGAATTCCTATTCCTAAGTTATTATTCTACATTTACTAACTTTTTCAATACCTTTTGCTTTATGTAAAGCTTCACATCCACAGATATTTCATAGATTAATAGCTATTTCATAGTTTATAGATTAATTCAAGTCTTTCTTCCTGGTGATTGATCAGTATAATGGAGAATTATTATTATTATTATTAATATTTATTTCGCAATTATTTCTTTACAATGCGCGTTTGCATTGAAGTTTGTTTTAAATCTCAGTCACTAAAGTTACTAATATGATTACAATCCTATAAGGTTTTCGCACGGTTTGTTTTACGATGTACGGCAATTCGATTTCAAGGTTCCAAGAAACAACGTTGTGTAAACGTATCTTTAGATAACTTAGAGGTCAAAATCGCATTCATCTAAACTCTGAGATATAATTTTCCTCAAACATATGCTTTTCTTTTCCTTTAATATCTCTTGTTATCAGAAACTTCAGTTTTTAACAAAAACTTTCACTTCAAATAATGTTATGACGCATTATTAAAGTACTACAAATGCGACGTAGTACCACACAGTGTTTATACTTATTGTAATCAGTTGCAACGTAGTTGTAAAAATTATCTAACCTTGTTCGCGACTGCTCCATATCTCTACGTACAAAAATCGATTGATATTTATATCTGAATAGTTTCTTTTATAAAACTAAATACAAATTTAGAAGTATATTATTATCTCGAATTTTAAAGAAAATCTGCTATTCATGATAGTACTCATAATTTTTGTTGTTTATTACTCCACTAATCATAGAGTTATACACTCCTTCTCATAATTATAAGGACACCTGTTTTTCTATATTAATTAAACACTACACACTATTATTTAAACAAATATATTTTTAATTAATTTGAATTTCATTAATAGACTATATTTAAAAAGTTTTATCGTTTTTCTATCTTAAAAAACTTTAAATATGGTAAAAAGATGATTTTTCAGGTGTTCACAATTATAAGGACACCTCGAATTTTAGTAATTTGTTTCAGTTATTCTTTAAATTAATATTTTATGGGGTCTTTTTTTAGGGTTAAACAGTCAGACATTTTCTCTGGTATATATATATATATATATATATATATATATATATAATTTTTTTTTTTTTTTTTTTTTTTTTTAATATTCAGTTTCAATACCATTTCGTATAGCATATATGATATTCTTAGTACATTTAAACTATTTAAAATTGCTTTCCACTTGCATGCACTTTTCTAATATCATAAGGTAAGGTTTTTTCAACTTTTAGGCCATGGGAAAGGCAATAATACAGAAGTTTCTTTCTTCAAACTATTTCCTATTGCTCTAAAAGTAGAGCAAAAATGTAAGTCTTGTTGAAAAAAATATTATTACCCCCCAAAATCTAACAAAAATCTGATAATTCCACGCTTAAAATTTGCGGATATTCTCTTGATGTTCATAATAATAGAAAAAATTACTAAATTCATTCTGCCTTCAGTAGAAGCAGTACCCCAGAGCACCATAGATCCACCTTTAAAATGCCCGATTCATATCTGCCTTTAAAAAATTTGCTCTGTCTTTCGCTATCTTAAGATCGTGCCAGTAACTGTTAAAATCATTTGATTAATCAAGAATAAAATGTTTTTCATCGGAAAATGCAACATTTTACCATTTAATATTGTCTTTATTCAACTTTAACACAGACGTTCTTTCCCCTATTAAATGCTGATTGATTATTACAGGTTTTGTATTCATTTTAACACATTATTGATTATTTTAAACATGCATAAATGTGGACCCTAACCTTTCGTTAAAAATTACGAGCAAATTCAGCAGCAGTCATTATGAGTAGAACAGTGAGAGGAATTATGAGTCTTCGATCTCTGTAAAACAACTCTGATTTTGCATCAGATCTCTCTCCTATCGAACCAGCAATTCAACGTTCGATCACATTCCCTTCAGCAATTTTAGACCTTCGAATTTTATTAGAAATTCGGCGGATTGAAATTAACCTTCCACTTAAAAAACACATTTATCATACTTCACTACTTGAACGTTCTTTCTTTCGAGGAATTATCAGTAATGTCCGTCCAAGAAAAAATGAAGGCTTATATATGAATTAATCTAGCCCAGTAGTTAACAAATTCGCAAGTCAAATGTAATTTATCCGCTATTTAGTTAAATAAAACGAAAAAATCTGGATTGTCCCTATAATTATGAACATCTAAAAACGTGGAGAAAAACACATTTTGCATTATTTTTTTTTATTAATTTTGTTTTATATTAAAAAGATTATAGCAATTTTGGTTTTTAGAATACTAGATATATTAAGTGCACTTAGTATAATCTTGTTCACAATTATTTTTACATTAGTTATTTCAAAATATAAAGTGTCCTTATAAATATGAGAAGGAGTGTATATGCTATCAGCTCTCGTAAACATTCTCATGTTGGTATCTCATAAAATGAGATTGTCTTGTAAATGAGGAAATATCTAAATTATAGTCTGGTATTATTAAAAATATCTCGGTTTTAAAAATTTAGTAACATTTAAAGCGTTAACAGAACATTGAGACTTTTTTTTTTTCGTTGCAAAAGTTCGTGCGGTTTTTTATTGCTTCATTTCATAAAAATACATCAAATCAAATGACAATTTTTCAATCAAAATACTCTCCATTACTTTCTGCAACCTTTACCCATTTTTCGGGTAACAAATGTATACCACGGCGATAGACGCTGTCGTCTTTGGAGGCAATAAAATGATCCGCGTCCGCACGAACTTTTGCAACGTCCTAATATTTACTAATTTGAAAATCTCTCTCTCTCTCTCTTTTTTAAAAAATTCGTTGTAAACATAGAGTTAATTTGCTTAAACTGATTTGTTATTTCAGTACAAGGTTACTTCTTATATAAAAAACAGAGCCCAAGCAAAAGAAGTGCTGGTGGTTCCTCTAATACAACTTCATTTGTGATCCAGTAGTGTTTGAAAATAAAGCATAGTTCTCTTAAAAGACACTAGAATATCTTGATAATATTGTTTATTTATTTACTTATTTTATTATTATTATTATTATTATTATTATTATTATTTTTTTATTAAAAATGAAAAAAGTATCCGAATATGAACTAACGCTACGCTTAAAAATAAAAACTTTACTTCGGAAAAGCTAAACTAAAATTTTTTAACACGCAAGAAATATCGCAGTACTTTCTTGGACCGGTGCCATTTAAATTGGATAAAAAACACACTTAATTTAAGATTTGAGAAAAGCTAAAAAGAGAGCTTTATTCTAATTGTTTTATTTCAAATTACTTTTTTATTTTCTCTTTCCTCTCCTCGCTGGATTAACAGAATATCTATCTGTTAAACGTTTAGTTAATTGAAAACGAAGCGAAGAACTTTCCAAGCTGTTATACAAAAATAAAATTTTTATTTTTATTTTTATTTATTTGTTCATTTATTTTTAACTTTCTTCTATAAGTATATATAAGAATAAAATATTAGATTCGTAAAATTTTCAACCTCCAATAGAGAATTTGCACGTTTTCTGATTTTATTCTTATATGATAGAAAATGAAAAGGTAAGAAAATAAATATATGCATTTTCTTTATTTGAAATCTAATTACGGATTTATAACAATTTAAAATCGCATTATTTACTTTATCGAGAAAACGCAGTATAATGTATCATGACGTCACTCTTTATGACAACAAACAACTAACGGGAGTAATCGTTGTTTACGTTCGATTTCGTGCTTTGCTTTGCTTCTTGAATCAGTGAAAAAAAATCGTAGTATAAATATTGTATTTTACCACTCTGCACTAATACAACGTCTGATTCTTCTCAAAAGCTATTCTTTAGCGTTCCACAGGATCCTATTAATCGAAAACATTGGACAACTGCCATAAAAAGAAAACATTTGAAAATAATGATAATGGAAAATGGTGATAATGATATTAAATGATTATAAGATGAAAAAGAAATGCTCAGAAATCTCATAAACGGTTACATAAGTTAATAATTACGTAAGTTAAAACGAATTGCTGCTTGCTAACTAGGTTAACAAAATGTAAACATTGAAGCATTATATAGTGTGACGTCAGGCAGCGTTTTGAAGTCATGTGGTTTTTGGTTAATTTCAAAGTTATTTTTAAAATTAATGAGAACTTTTTTGCATTTTTAATAAACTATTTTAAATTTATGGGCCTAAAACTACCAGAAAAACTAGATTTTGTTCAAATCCCCCGTGTGTGCAAATTCCCCATTTTCTATGTATTTACCATGAAGCTTTATCATTATATATATATATTTTTTTTTTCTCAACCCAATGTCACAACGCCTCATCTTAGCCGATCTGAGTCCTCCGTAGTTTTCTCCGAAACTCGTGTAAATACGAACTAAATTTCTTTAGAAAATTCACCCACAGATGGCATTTCGCCGTGGCCTAGGATCTTTATGTAGTTTATCGACCGCAGCCCCCACAAATCATTTACCTAATTTAGCTATTTTTAGACTCAATTCAAAATCACTATTTGCAACAAAATTTTAATTTTTGCGAAAATGCGTTGTAAATTCGCGATTTACAATATGTAACAACTTATTTATATATATATATTTCTATATCGCAATACTCCAATGTCACAGCTATTCGTCTTAGCCGTTGTGAATTTTCCTCGGTTTTCTGAGAAACTCGCGTAAATACGAATAAGATTTCATTAGAAAATCCACCTACAGGAGGCATTCCACCCAGGCCTAGGATCCTAACGCAGTAAATCAACCTAATGTAATGATTTTTTAGGCTCAATTAAATCTCTATCTTAAAATAAATTTTATTTTTTATAAAAATTCTTAAATTCCGGATTTACAATATATCACAATTTATTTCTATTTTTACTAATGCGATTCAATGTCGCAATCCGTCATTTTAGTCATTTTGAGTATTCCGTGGTTTCATCCGAAACTCGCATGAATAGATGCTCTGATCTATTTACATAAACACAAATAAAAGGCATTATAACCAGGCGATAGGATTCTAGCGCAGTCAGTCGATTGTAACACTTAAAATATCAACTTAATAGCAATTTTCTGAGTGAACTCATAATCGCTATTAAAATAATAATAATAATAATAATAATAATAATTTTTGTCAAAATTGGTTATAAATTTCGCGAAATACAATACGTCATAATTTATATATATATATGCGTGTGTGTGTGTGTGTGTGTATTCCCTAATGCGATCTAGTGTCACAATTCTTCGTCTCACCCTTTATGAGTTTTCCATGGTTTTCTTCGAAATTCGCGTGAATTTATGCTTAGATCTCTTTAGATCCCCGTGAAAAGTATTTTAACCAGGACTAGGATCCTAACATAGTTAATTGACCATAATCTTTAAAAACATCTATCAAATTGTTTATTTAATTCCCTTTACATATTTAATTTTCATAGTAAAAATAATTTTATAATTTATATTTAACAAAATTTAACAAAAATCAGGAAAATATCCGCATTTTTAAGGAAATAAAATTTAGGTTTTGAACCAGAAAGAAATTTGATGAAAAAATGATATACAAAAAAAAAAAAAAAAAAAAAAAAAAAGAAGAAGAAGAAGAAGAAGAAGAAAATCTGTAAAAATTGATTTTCCAGGAAAAAGTTGATTTTATTTTTGCATTTTGTTAAAAACATCAAAAATATAATTACCATTTCCTTTCTTTTCTTAATATTTAAATAGATATTGAGATACAAGCATAAATATTTCTAATTAAAAGTAATAATTTTTATTTTCATCTTTAAGTTAAAGTTCACTTATTTTAAATAATTTGTCCAAAGAAAATTTAAAAATCTGAAATTTTAAGTGAATTTCGATATTTATCCTAACAAAGAACAAATAATTTTTGTCCTTTTGGACTTTTTTAAAAATTAAATTATGTTTGTTAGTTATTAATACAATTTGTAATTTTTATTACAAATATTTTAAAAATTTTAAATTGATTTTTTTTTTTATACCTTTTTATAATAAAAAAAAATAATAATAATAACATAAAATAAAATGTATATTTATACATTTTTTTTTTTTCATTTGAAAATATAAATAAATAAATAATATATATTTATATCTTTTTTTAATTTGAAAAAAGAAATAAATAAAAGAGATAGAGAATATTACAGAACTTTAAAAAATATACTGCTAAAATACTTTTAATGAAATTAACAAGCAAGCGTTTTCTAATGTACGCGATAGATGGCGTAAATTCCGGTTGATGTACGACCGAGCTAGTTCCGCGTGCCAAAAATTCAACACGCAGTGATTATATCTGAGATATTCTATTACCATGGTATTTACATGCTTTCACATGTCCTGAACAGGATTTCACCATTTTTAGAAAATGTCTGTCCGTTTGTCTACGAGAATAAAAAATTTTGTAGACGCTGCATCTCACGAACCAATGAATGAAATTTAACCTAACTTGGTATTTAGCTGGACTTTGACCCAAACTGGCGTTAGATTTGGGAATCAATCTTTTAACAGATGACGCTGTCATCCCACTTTTTCATAATTTTTAGCATGGCAGTAGAGGACAAAATTTCGAATAAATATCACGGTATCACGGATGGAACACGGATGCAGAAGAAGTCATACCATTATCAATATAGGAAAATTTTCTACTTCTTAAATCAACGATATTATAGATAGAGAAATTTCTTAAACAGATTCTGGTATGAATTCTACGCCCGTGTTCCATCCAGCGTTCCCAACTTTTATAATTTATTCACGAGCATTTTTAGCCCCGCCTACTTTTCGCACCAGAAATTTTGTAGACTATTTCTCTTTAATACGTGACAACGATTAAATTAGAAGAAAATCATTTTTCAGAATTTCCGGTACGAAAAAGAGGCGGGGCTAAAAATGCTCGTGAATAAATTATAAAAGTTGGGAACTCTGATTCCATCCCTAAATATACTAAATGAGAATTACACAGGTCGAGAATGAAATTTTTTTCCTTCAAGGTGGCGTGTTTTTCTGGTGTATTTTTGGAGGCTGATTATGGAAAACTGTTCAAAAAATTCCATCACGTACAGTTTTGACAAAAAATGGGATTGTTTGAGCTGAAAACTCCAGTTCTTCAACTCCCATGTAACCTTTTTCCCAGGAAAATCTGGAAGATATGTGTGAAGGACAAGGAAAGTTATTTAATCAAGGGATTTCTAAATGTAGATGAAGTATTTGGAACGATGGAGTGGTGATATGTTAGCAGATTATTGTTGGATGCAGCATAGAGTATCCCCCCCCCCTCCCCAAGATCCTCAAGCCATGCACAAAGTAGAATGCTCTAAAGGGAGCTTTCATGTAAAGAAAGACATACGAGATATAATGTGTAAATAATAGCCTATTTTAATGTATTTCATACATAAATTGTTTCGCATTTGTTATAGCTTCTAAATGAATTTTTCCGATCTTCATCATTATTTTGTGAAAAATCGTTACGTGGTAGGAAAAAAAGAAAATAATTTCTGAATTCAGCAAATCAAAACACATTACACACACACACAAAAAAAAAAAAAAAAAAAAAAAAAAATGAAAAGAATGATTTTGCAGATCTGTGTTATTTTTAACTTTTCAATTTCAAATAAAAAATAATATATTTATAAAAGTAACACTCTCAACTAGAAAATATATTTTTTTTTTTTTTTTTTTTTTTTTTTGTACATGTAAGGACATTGCTTTCCCCTTGATATGTGTGTGTATGTGGAGGGGGGGATAAATTTTTAATATAGGGATCATTCAAAAGAACTCGTTAATACCTTTCAAACAAACGATTGAACAATACACTTATAAGACTTAATATATATATATATATATATATACATATTAATAATAATAATAATAATAATATTATTATTTTAACAAAATAAAACGAAATAAACAAACAAAAAAGCCTTTCCTTAGATGTCGGCGCAAAATTTACTTTCTTTGGACATTGAATGTTACGTGAGATGCCAATATTCTGCATTCATCACGGAAAATATTTTTTATAAATAATAATTTTAATAAATAATTTGTACTGAGTAAATTTGTATAGGGAAAATATGCAAGATCGTTTCGTAGTGGCCAAAACATACTAGTTTTATTATAAAATAAAATACATGATATTTTTTTAATGAGAAAAAATAATCAGAATAAAATTTGTCTATAGGGATACTGACAAAGTTCCCAACTTTTATAATTTATTCACGAGCATTTTTAGCCCCGCCTTCTTTTCGCACCAGAAATTTCGTAGGTCTTTTCTCTTTAATATGTGACAATGATTAAATAAGAAGAAATTTTTTTTCAAAATTTCCGGTATGAAAAAGAGGTGGAGCTAAAAATACTCGTGAATAAATTACAAAAGTTGGGAACTCAGGATACTGATGAAAACGATATGCATTTTATTTTGATAATTTCTTGTGAAAAATAATTTATACAAAAAGTGTACAGTAACAAACTGTCTTAAAACGAATCTCTCAACGCTTTCGTGACCGCTGACGTAGATTCACGTCATTTGGAAATCTGTAACTCCACCAGTGGGCGTTTCTTTCACAATTTGCATGTTATTTATTTCTTAAGAGTATACCCTATATTCATATTTATACAATCAAATATACTATGGACACAAATACTTTGATTAGAAATTATAATGTATATAATTATAATGTATATCCATTTGTAATATAAATGTGAATACAGAAAATTTTGTTCTGAAATATTGTAACTTGAGAGAATAACGCCCACAGGCGGACCTTACTGTCAAAAAGAATCGTCCTGTGATATTGCAATATCATACGTTTTGATTTTATAAAAATGTGAATTAATAACATCAAGGGTCGTAGTCTCCGCCTTTTTTTTTTTTTTTTTTTTTTTTTTTTTTTTTTCCCGGACACATTCAGAATAGAAATTCATGATTTTTTGCTACCACTACTTTTATACAATAGTTTCTATCCTATTTAATCACGACATATTGCTATAAAAATTTCTTTAAAGAAAAAAAAAAAAAAGTAGTGGGAAAACAGGCAAAAAACGGGGACTCTACGACCTCTGTAATATTAACATACCTGGTAATATTTATAATTTATTCCGAAGTATTGTTAGTCCCGCGTCTCGCCCTTTATTCACACCAGTTTGATTTCACAGAAATTTTTCTACAATATGTAATTATGATGAAGCAAGAAGAAAATTTCTTTTTAAAATATACTGGTGTGAAAAAAAGGCGGGGTTAACAGTAGTCCGGAATAAATTATAAATGCAGGGGCATAGCCTTCTAAACTAGATGCCTGTCGCGTGACTCGGAAACTTGGCAACAGTTCAAGCGGTAGACAACGCCACCTGGTACAGATTGCGTGACTCTTTTATTCAACAGCCACCAAACAATTTTAAAAGTAGGTTTTGATGTACATAAAAGGCGAATAGAATCGAAGAAACGTCGATTATATATGACTTCTTAAAATTACTGAGCTGTTCCCGAGCCACGCGACAGGCATCTAGTTTCGGAGGCTATGGCAGGTGTCGTTCTCTTCGCCCTTTTTTCAAGATAAGAAAAGAAATTTAACCAATTTCCGCCACAAATTTTATGCAGAAAAATTGTTCTGGTATATTAATATTTATAGGTAGGCTATTATTAGACAGGGTAGAGATTATTTTATAAAATTAGTGGTAGCATGTAATTTTAAATGGTTTTTTTCATAGGAGTATCCTGAGAGTATGACCCCTGTAAATGTTACCAGTCATGCATTAATAAGTTGAATTTATATTTATTGAACATTCCCTGTTCTCTTAATTAAGAATTAAAATGTCTGTCCTCAAAATAAGTGTATTAAATTTAATTACTTAATAATATTTCTATATATACATTCCTTAATAAATAAATAAATAAAATGCATAAATGCCAACATTTTAAGTTATTCCGGAGTAATTTAAGCCCGTCTTTATTTCATACCACTTATTTTTTTTTTAAGAGTAATTTATTCTTATTTTATCGAAGTTAGATACTATAGAAAATTTTTCTTTTAATAAAGTGATGCAAAATAAAGGCGAGGCTAGTAATACCCCGGAATAAATTAAAATTTTAGCATCTATAAAAACGAAGCCTATTTTTATTTTTTAAGTAATAGATATAAAATTCTGTGCAAAACAGAATTTAATTCAGCACTATAAGGCATCTTTTAGTTTATTCTTTCATGTAAAGGCATGCTGTAACTGTATTGCGTTCCTTAGCAGCGGTTACTATATTCGTTTATTAAACTTTCTTTGGAACAGCCATGTGGGACCCACTTGGCGACTTTTATTTTATTTTTTTATTTATTTATTTTCATTATGGCGATGAATTAAAATGGCTATTGCAATTGCTTAAGTAAAGATCTTGGCGAGAAACGTTCGAGCTACTTCGCTGTCAAATTTCAAATTTCACCAAGAGAGTACTGTACTAAAGCTGTTTCATTTCTTTTACACGGTTTTTCGCAATTTAATTAAAAAAAAATTATTATTATTATTATTATTATTATTATTATTATTTAACTTGATGCGAAAGGAGAAAAAGCAAAAACATTTTTCAATTGATAATTTTATACGAAATGTATAAAAATTAATTATTTAATTAATTAAAAAATAACTGAATATTTATCTTAAATCAAAGTTGCCAATTTTTATAAATTATTTCGGAGCATTTTTAGCTCCGCCTTTATTTCGCACCAGTTTATTAGAAGAATATTTTTCTCCATTATATAACTACGATAAAATTAACACTTAAAAAAAAATAATGTGGTATATAAAAAAAAGGTAGGACTAACAATGCTCCAGAATAAATTATGAAAGTTAACAACTCTATCTTGAAATATGAAATTGCGTTTCTTAGAAACGATTATATAATTTACTCTGGAGCATTTTTAGCTCCGTCTTTATTTCTCACCACTTTATCAGAAGAATATTTTTCTCCATTATATAACTACGATAAAATAAGAAAAAAAAAATTACACTTAAAAAAAAAGTAGTATGAAAAAAAAAAAAAAAAAAAAAAAAAAAACAGGACTATCAATGCCCCAGAATAAATTATTAAAGTTAACAACTCTATCTTAAAATATGAATTGCGCTTCTTAGCAACGATTACTATATTCATTTCTTAAAATTTCTTTTACAGGTCTTATCTCAATTTTAATTTTATATTTTTTTAACTTGTTGCCAAAGAGGAAGACATCCTAACATATTTAACATGAAACACAGCAAGTGATGACGACGCGAAATGTCTTACTGAAAGCAATAGTTTTGTCATACTCTTAAAAAAAAAAAAAAAAAAAAAAAAAAAAAATAGAAAGGTTTTGATAAATTGTATTCAGATAATATTTGGAAGATTAAAAAAAAAAAAAAAAGTTAAGACACTAATATTAAAAAGGTTAAAATAAAATAATAATAACAAATTAAAAAATATTATTTCAAAGCTCGTAGCTTAATTGTTCTTTTCTTTTCTTTTTTTTAATTGAAATTACAAAGCTCTTTCTGGTAAATTAAGCTGATGAGAAAAAAAAAAAAAAAAATCTGGGAGGAGGGGGGGGGGGGGGGGACAAAAAAAAAAAAAAAAAAAAAAAAAAGAAGAAGAAGAAGAAGAAGAAAGAAAAAGATATGTTTAAAGGTGATTCAACCTATTTTTTGCTTAACGGAAGTTTTTAACCCTTTTAACCTGTTGGCTTAAGAATACCTCTAAAAATAAACTCACAAGTTGCAAAAAACGTAAAAGAAATCACACCACGCACACAAATAAATAAATAAAAATAACATAAATAACGATCACAGAGCTGCCAACATTTTTAACTTTTAAATCAGATTTGACACCAGTAATGTTTAATGGAATATGTTATATATAGATTTTCGACGATTAATTTTATCAATAACAGCTATAAAAATTTTACGGTTTAAAGT
This sequence comes from Salticus scenicus, assembly GCA_963930645.1. Taxonomy (NCBI): domain Eukaryota; kingdom Metazoa; phylum Arthropoda; class Arachnida; order Araneae; family Salticidae; genus Salticus; species Salticus scenicus. The sequence continues at coordinate 141,941,330 of OZ005658.1, forward strand.
CTCCCTTGAAAAACAGGAGATTTGGCACCTTTGCAATCATAGTTTTGGATGTTCGTTTTAAGCAAATTAGAAATCTCATAAACAAGAACAATGGTCTATATCTATGGAGGCTTATTATTCGAAGTTCGTTCTGTAGTGTTACATCGTTTAAAATAAAAGTAGAAAAATTACATATGTTATATTGCTTTTCTAAACTATGATCATTGGGGGAAATAATGTGCACATTTCTTAAAGTTTTTTAAAGGAAAGAATGAGAAAATTTACGCCTATTTATATCTTATGAAGGCTAATTATCTAAACTATATTAAATCATTGATTTAAGAAAAGAAATCCATTTAGCTTATTATATAAAATTAATTTGATTTTTAATTCTTGAGAGATATACTTACCATCCAATTCATTAATTTTAAATGAGAAGGTGTGGTAAGTTATTTTTCCACGCCTACTATTTTTAGTCTAAGAACTCATTTTTGTGGTAAAATTACTTACCATTATCCGGGCCAGAGAAATTTTTGAGAAAAGGTATCAGTACAGAGTGTGACACTTTGTTCTTTTATGTTGTTTTTCATATATTTTAGTAGAGTAAAAACGACAGGCTACGATAAGGCGTACGTTACCACGCCTTCCCATTTAAAAGTTGATGATTTTGGTAGTAACATATTTTTCCACGGACTATTAAAGGGTTAAAAGGACACTAAACTGGTGTATGTTTTAGAATTTTAATATAGCATGGTCGTTAATAGAAATTACGTGATTATCACTTACAGCTATTCTTAGACCTGCTAACTATGCTAGTTTATCCGTAATGGTATTAGGCCCGCCTTTTTTTCACACCAGAATAGTTGTAGAGTAATATTCAGCAATATGTTCTCATGATTAAATAAGAAAACTATTGCTCTACAACTATTCTGGTGTGAAAACAAGGCGGGGCTTAATACCATTACGGATAAACCATAAACTAGCATAGTTAGCAGGTCTATATTTTACAGGAACACGCAAAATAATTTGGATACATTACGGCTCGTAGCACAAACATACCAACTTAGTGAGAAATAGTGAAATACTGTATTATGATTTACCCTTTTGTTTATTTAATGACTTATTCTTTATTTAAACTACCATTAATTACCTAATTTTCGGAAAATTGATTGGAGTCACTTCAGTTTTTTAATACAATACTCATTGTTGCTAATTTTAAGGACTTTTTTAGTTTTAATATCCACCATTAATTTTTAATTGTAATATTTGGCTAATTACATCGAAAATTAATCGTCTGTCATAAATATGAAACAACACTTCTCAGAGTTATTGGTGATTATTGAATAAAAAAGAAAATCTCCAAATTTACCAACACTGACAATACGAAAATGTATAAAGTGGTTAAATCATTCGTGGAAGTAAAAAATTCCATGTATTAGTGAAATCCTCTCAGTCAATGTTGCCAAATTTAGGAGGTTTTTTATTCAAAATCTATCACTAAATTTTAATTGTAACGGCTGCCTTATCACTTCGAAGTTTAATCGTCTATATAGAAATTCGGGTACAATTTTTGGTCTAGAATTTTCAAAGGGGGTTGATGTATAGGTATAGGCAGTTTTAGATTATAATTATGGTTCTGATTTTAGCTATGAAATATGTGTATAAATAAATGTATAATGAAAATGGCGCTCTAATACTTTCCGATCAGTGACATATCACTGCGCACATAGCCGAAACCTTAAACTATTTATTATAGCTTCCACGCTGCACAGTGCGTGACGAGGTAACGGATTAAATTCCATATAAATTTATCTGTGAAATCGCGCCGCGCACAAAATGCTGGCCCAGTGCCAAAGGAAATGAAAATTAAAAAAAGGAAAGAGTATTTTGCGTCTATTATAATTTGTTTTTACCTTAGTGGCAGCAGTGTGAACGTTCGCTCAAGGTGACAGAATGAAGAAAGAAGTTTCTTTAGTGTTTAGTTAAATTCTAAGTTTTGAAAATAAAAGTTTTTTTTTTTTTCTTTTCTTTTGAGCATGTTACGAAACTTGAGTTTTGAAAATATTTAATCTTGAAAAAAATTAAAATTTTAATTCGTATTTTTAATATATATATTTTTTATTTGGATAAACTTAGAATGCTTTGAAAGGAAATTTAAAATTTGTGGAGAAAAGAAGAAAAAAAAAAAAAATCGAATTCTATGAAATTTCATGATGACATAAAAACAAATTTTAAGAAATGATTTCATAAAGGCAAAGATTGTGCTCGCCTTGAAAAATACACGATTCAAACAAAAAGGATTGATAGCAGTCAAGTGCTTCGAAAAATGGTGTTAAAAAATAATAAATTTAAAAATGATGGAGTTTGATTACAAATTTTTTATTTACTTAAAAGAGAAAGGGGGGGGGCAGAGCCTGATTAAGGGGGAAGCACACATTATTTATACTTACACCGTTATTTTTTAACAAATACTTTCCTCCTATAATAAACAAAAAATTCTCATTAAAAATTATTTTAAAAGAATTCTGGTGTCTAATAACGGTGAGTAAATTGGATTGTTTTACACCGTTCATTTTTTATAAAAAAATATTTCCTCGTCAAAGCGTGGAATTTCTATGACATGAAATAAAAAATAATTGTAAAAATATTCCGGTGAGAGCGGAGATAATGTCTGCTTCCCCCTTAATCAGGCTCTGGTGGGGGGGGGGGGGGGGGGATGACATTTGAAAGTTTAATTTTGAAAGATATTAAAACGTCGTTAACACGGCCAGGGGTGGAACACGGGCGCAGAACTCATACCTTTATCAATGTAGCAAAATTTTCGACATCTTAAATCAACGATATTAAAGGTAAAGAAATTTCTTAAACAAATACTGATATGAATTCTGCGCCCGTGTTCCATCCCTGCACGTCATTCGCCAAAAGTGAGTAGTGTGCACTTCATGATCCATAAATCGTTAAAATGACATCATTAAAGTCATTATAATTGAGCCTCTGCCAGAAAAGTACCATGTGAGCTTCAAAATCCGAAAAATGTTATAAGATAATGTGTGAAACGACCCAGCGTGTTAAAATCCCAAAATATGTTGAACACTGTAACGACTCTCAGCAGGTTCTCATATAGAGCATCCTTCTCTCAAGAGCATTCTGGGGCTACTCAAAGGTTGACCCGTGAAGACGTGCTATATGAGCTCGTGTCAACCGAATTTCGTTTTCCTTAAATCAATATAATCCTAATCATTATCTATATAATAATTCTCTAACGTAGACTAGTTACTATTGAATTTTCTCGAAACGATACGATATGGACGTAAGGTGTTATCTGATTGGTCAACCCAGATCGGATTCATGAAATCATAAATTCTGTTTCTAGATTTCGGCTACAAAAGTTTAATCTACTTTAATTTGAAAGGTCTATTTTCTTAAAGAAACTGAAAAAAATATTAACTTTTTATTCCGAAACATATGCTCAAATTCTCGTATTTAGAAGTATATTTGGAATAATTTAAAGCCAGTTAAGCCTCACATTTCATCATTGGGTGTTCGGCAGGATGGTGGTGGCGCCATCTATTGATCGAAATCAAAATCCTCATATTAAGATACAATTTTAATATAGCAATAATATAATTTAATTTTAAAAATTTTTAACGTAACAGCGGAAAAAATGTTTTCTAAAATTGAAATTATAATGCAAATATCAAAAATTTAAATCTCATTTATTGAAAAAAGGGGAAAAAACTGATATTTTACAGTGAGTAATTTCATGTATCAGATTTTTCTGAAAATCATATTAGCATACTTGCCAACCATCTCATTATGAATCGCAACATTTTTAGTACTCGCCTTTTTTATCACACCAGTCTTTTTAGAGTAATTTAATTCTTATTTAATCGTAACTACATTTGGAGAAATTTACTCTAAAAATAAAGTGGTGTGGAAAAAGAGGCGTATTTTAGAGGGGCGTAACAATGTTACTATTATTAATGTCTCATATCACGTGGTTTAGGAAATGCGAGATCATCAGTCATCGCAATGAAGTATGATATATGTTATCACATATTATAAAATTTGTTTTCTCTGTTAAATATATGCAAATATTCTTAAGAGATAAATTTCTAAATTACATACTTGCCAACCATCTCATTATGAAGTGTAAAATTTTTAGTACCCGCCTTTTTTTTCACACCAGTCATTTTTTAGAGTAATTTTATTCTTATTTAATCGAAACAACATTTGGAGAGAATTACTTGGAAAATATAGTGGTTTGGAAAAAGGGGCGTTAACAATTTTTCGCTTATTAATCAGATGGTTGGCAAGTATGAAATTATACAGTCTTAAAAATCATTTTATACATAACGAAATAATTATTTTAACCAATGAATAATAACTTAAATTCATTCGCAATCAATATTCTTTTTCTAAATTTTTATATCTTCCCTTTGCCTTTACCAATGGATCTATTTTTCAAGGCAACAAAAGCGTAATCTTTCATTACTTCCCATTATTTCGCACCATAAATTCTTATGGGTCCGGTAAAATATATTTCGACTTTATATTTTCCTTTTATTTTAATGAATGCAGATGGTCGTAATTTGCCCATCCTTCATTCTGCATCGAAATGTTACTCTAGTGCAGGGTTGTGGCATCTCTGCATTAGAGATTTAGTCAAAAAGTTTTGCTTACCTTACTATATCCCACGAGCTTAACCCGTTAGTAGTCGCTAGCTGTCGATTCGCCGCCCATCCCTTCAGTTTTTATTTAACAGCCACCAAAAAGTTTTAGAAGTGTCATTTGATATAGATAAAAGAGAATAATAGTCGATTATGTATATCAAATGCCACTTCTAAAAATTTTTGGTGACTGTTGAATAAACACTAACGAAGTGGGTGGCGAATCGACCAAATAGCGACTACTAACGGGTTAACTTGGCGAAAGTATGCCAATTTTCCATTAACTGTTCCAGTGATTTTTCTGGGGATGTTTTAAAAAATTACACATGTATATTCGTAGCGATAACAGCAACTACGTTCCCCTTAGAAACTTTGATCTTGGCGGATATAACAAATGAACGCCAAGGATAATCATTTTTCTCAATCATTTTCGCACACTTGATTTCTAGATGTAGTCCTATAAGGACTGTCTTTTTTTCTCGTACTTTATTCCCCCACACCACTCCGTAATATTTGTAAATTCAGCAATATATATTCATCATGTTCATGTCTTATATATTCTTCAAATATTCGATAAAGTTTCAGGTAATAAAAAGACAAAATAATGCCTCCCTGTGTACTCGAACTTGAGATTCCTCCTTTGCATTTTTAATTAACTTTTAAACATATTTATATATCTTCCAGCTCTCACCAATAATTTAGTCTACTTAACAATATTTCTATTACGACAGATTAATATCATATTGACTATATGAGGTCTTCATTATATTGAGATTTTTGGCAATCAGTGCCTAATGGTTATAATATCAAGTACTATAATGAAACCCATGTGCTTCGTGTCCCACAAAAGGGGCGGTCTCCCAACCTCTGACATTTTCGGGCTCGTTTCCGAAGGCGGATTCGAGATATCTACCAACAGACCTAATGCTTATAAGGCAACTAGCCTCGGGTATGATCTGGTGTCTCTGTCCTTCAAATCATTATAAAAAGGAAATTGACTATCGCGAATACAAATTATTAATACAACAATCATTATTACAAAGTATCCCGTGTGATTCGACAATATAACTAAAACACAACTCAATACATTTTGTATCCACAAGGGATACTAATACTAATACACACAATTAATATCGACACAACAAATATGCACAATGAATACTAATGGAGCCCTTGGTTAAAAACAATTAAGAAACTTACCCACCTCTCATCGTCGGAAACCAAAGCCTGTGTTATTTTAAGAGGAAATTTGTTAATAGAATTACTCAAATTACTCATGATTTTGTAGAATTACTCATAATTTAATAATATTTCTAAGCCTTTGAGAAAAAGTAATTATACACATATAGTATCAAAAGCTACCAGAAATTACAATTAAAGTTATAAGAAAAGAATGCCCTTCCGGCTCATTTGGAAAGGTAGGTTGATTTCTTTTTTCTTATCAAGAGGCAGCCATTTTGAAAGAAAATGATGAATAAAATTCATTTATAGACTTGGTGGAGATATCGATGTGAGTTGAAGCTTAAAACTTCATACATATGAAGTTTTAAGCAAATCGATTCACAAATACCTTTTTCACGTGAATTTGAAATTTTGAAGTAGCTGGAAACAAATGGTGCATCAAGTTGGTCATCGAAATATCAAATGAATTTCTAAGATACGTCTATAAATTTGGTTCGAATTGGTTCAGTATTTCAAAAGTTATCGTGATGACAAATTTTCAAGTAGCCGCCACTTGGAAACAAAATGGAGGAAGAAGTTGACAACGAACTAAGATATTTAAAACTTAAGTTCACTGTCCAAATTTGGTTTGAATTAGTTCAGTATTTCAAAAGTTATTGTGATGACAAATTTTTAAGTGGAAGCCAGATTTCAAGTGGTCGCAACTTGAAAACAAAATGGTGCAGAAAATGTAACAGTGAATTGCTTACAAAATAGTCATATGATAAATCCACTGCCCAAACCTGGTTCGAATTAGTTCAGAATTTCAAAATTTATCGCGATGATAAATTTTCAAGTGGCAATCTGATACAAAGTATTCTCAACTTGGACAAAAGAGCAAAGTAAGTCCCCCAGCGAACGCTTTCAAGATATTTATAACATAAGTCCATTGCCCAAAACTGGTTCGATTTAGTTCAGTATTTCAAAAGTTATCGTGATAACAAATTTTCAAGGAGAAGTCTGATTCCAAGTAGCCGCCGCCGCCAATTTGAAACAAAATGGCGGAGCAAACTGCCCCGCGAACTCATCCAAGATATTCGATAGATAAATCCACTCTTCAACTTTGGTTCGATTTTAATCAGTGTTTTAAAAAGTTATTGTGGTGAAAATTTTTCAAATGGAAGACTGATTACCAGTCGTCTCTTTAATTTAACCCATAGCTGCCAAGTTTTTTAATTTATTCCGAAATGGTGTTAGCTCCGCCCATTTTTCTCACCGGAATCTTTTTAGAGTAATATTTTTCATGTTTAATCGTAGTTAAATAATGAAGAAAAATTCTCAACGAATATTACGGTGTGAAAAAAGGGCGGGCTAGCATCATTCCGGAATAAATTTAAAAACTTGGCAGCTATGATTTAACCTACCCGCTAATTTGAAATAAAATGGTAGATCAAATTCATTATTAATTTTGGTGTATGCCCATTTTTTATTTTACTTTATCTGTGAAAACCGTTACATTTCACTGATTAAATAAAATAAATTTTTCTGTTAAATTTTTCCGGTAGCCAAAAGGTGTTAAGTTGACAACTATGTATATACCACCAAGATTTAGCTTAGTTTTTAAATTCATGATCGTTGGAATTGTTTTTCTTTTCCAAAAACATTTTTCACGCTTTATACAGGGATGGAACACGGGCGCAGAATTCATACCAGTATTATTTACTTTAAGAAATTCCTCTACCTATAATATCCTTGATTTAAGAAGTAGAAAATTTTGTTAAATTGATAGTGGCATGAATTCTGTGCTCGTGTTCCATCAATGTTTATAACTTCATATATGAAACATTTAAAAAATGGAATTGAATTTTTAAATGTATGGTCATAGATTACACATTTAGGAAAACATAGCTTAACAATGAAATAAACTCAAGAATTTCTTTTCCAAGATAAAATCGATCCGTAAGTTCGAGAAAAATGTAATTCCAAACTTAAGTCTAAGATAAAAAGGACTGAAATTTTAGGGAGATATTTAGAGCGGGAAGGATTTGTTTATTTTGGAGATAAGTTCTTGAAAGATATAAAGCCAAGTTGATAAAAGGGTAAAATACGTATCAAAATGCTATTTCTATATCATGCTCTTAAGTGTATTTTGTTTATATATCTGAATTTCGGGAGACACGTGACTATTTATAATTTGGAAATTTAAGAAATATAAATATTAAATCAATGCAAATGTTAATTAGAAATTAGGACTGTTTTCCATTTATTTGCCAGATCTTGCCAGGTTCAAATTCGCTTTAGGCATGTTCGGTGTGATTCGGAATCTATTTTAAGCCCTAGATCCTAGTCTAATAGCCTAAATATGCAAAAAACCGCAGAGCAACACCCAAACTCTCAGATCCAAATTCTTTCCCATGTGTTGTAGTTCATTAAATAATCGTTCCGATATGTTTGAATGTCGAATAGAAAATCCTTTAAACTAAACGAAATTTATATCGAAAAAATTCCAAAAGAGAGTAGGAAATAATGATACAAACGTTTATTGTTTGTTATACAATTATTCGCAATAAAATTAAACAAAATTTCAGGAAAGAATTATTCTAAATACTTCACATGAACGACTTCTCAGTCTGACAGTTTGCTGATATCATCTCGTCTTATTTCGATAGTTAGACACAGTTTAGACTTAATTAAATTCAACTGTGCTGCGAGCTAAACCATTTACACTAAGAAGGTCTATTTCAGCAACATATCTCCTTAATGTAAATGACTCGTAATCATCACATTCATTGAAAAATTAGTTTCTAGAACAGTAGAGTTGCCAAGACCTTAATTTATTCCGGAGCACGTTTAGCCCCGTCTTTTTAAATACCACTTTTTTATTAAAAAAAAAAAAAAAAAATTCTTATTTTATTGTAGAATTATTATAGAAAACTATTCTATAAATTCAATGGTAGGAAATAAATCCGTTTTTCCCACAATAATCCTTTTTGAGTAATTTTCTTCATATTTAATCCGTATTATATATTGAAGAAAATGTTTCTACTACGATTACGGTGTAAAAAAATGGGGCGAGACTAACAATATTCCGGAATAAATTAAAAAACTTACCATCTATGCTTAGTACTTATTATTTACCACCCCCCCCCCTTTTTTTTTTACCCTACTTTCTTTGATGAATAATTTTCTTCTTACTTAATTGTAATTCCAAATTAGAGAAAATTGCTCGGTGTTGGAAAAAAAAAAAAAAAATGGATACTAATTAAATAAGGCGATAGCTAATAACATTTATGGATTTATTCCTCAGTACTGTTAGTATGCGCCCTTTTTTCCCACCACCATTTTTAAATATTATTTATTTATTTATTTTATTTATTTATTTCATTATAATTACATACTGGAGAAAATTTCTCTGCAAGCAAAGTGTTGTTAATAAAAGGCAAGTACTAACACTACTTTATTCCCTATACTGGTAGAAGGCATGCCCATAATCAAAATATTCACAGAAGAATTAGTTTCTGTGACTGTTAATCACAGGTGTCACTCCTACAGGAAGTTAACCACGCCTACTTAGACTTTGCTCCACCCATTACAGATACACTTTTACTGAACATCTTCTAAAATCGGTCGCATCGTTGCTTAGTTCGAGGTGTTCTACAAACTATAATCATTATGTTGGTAATCATGTCCAAAAGAAGTTTTTTTTTTTTTTTTTTTTTTTTTTTTTTTGTGGCGGTCAAATTTTTTAACGTTGCAACTTTCGTATTGTTAAATTTAGATACAAAAGTACTATATAATACTCTGTATTCTACTGAAATTTTCTTCATTCAGCATTGATGAACCCCCCCCCCCCCCTCTTTAACGAGTTTTTTTTTTTCTAGACCACTTTAGGGTGCCTCGATAAGATAATATAGGCACCCTAGACCACTTAGGTCTACTTCATCTTTGAAAAATATATAATTTCTTAGACTTGGAAATGTATTAGAAATTACATAAACTCTTTCTTTAAAAGCAAATTCAATATTTTGTGCCTTGTCGCCATCTTTAGAAATTATCTTCATTTGTTTTCTTATTATAAGCATACATTATTCCGTTCATTGTCATTATTTGATTAAATAATCCCACATGCAGATAGCACAACATTTTTAATGCAATCCAGAGCATTGTTAGTACTCTCTCCCCCCGTGTTTTTTAAACACCATTTTCTTTGAAGAGTAATCTTTTTCTTACTTAATCTCAATTAAAATTTAGAGAAACTTACTCTATATAAAAGTGTTGTAAAAAAAAGACGAATGTTACAGGGTGGCCTACTTAAAAAACATGATGATCATAAATAAAAAGCGTACTTGCCAACCACCTCATTAATAACCTCATTAATTGTTAACGCCCATTGAAAAAAAAATGCCTATTTTGTCACACCACTTTATTTTTAGAGTAATTCTCTCCAAATATTGTAACGATTAATTAAGAATAAAATTACTCTAAAAAATGACTAGTGTGAAAAAAAAGGCGGGTACTAAAAATTGTATGGTTCATAATCACATGGTTAGCAAGTATGAAAACGCCTCGTGTTTGAATTATGGGGGCCACGCCTTGTATTTCAAGAGGCCTCCTTTAGGTGGGCCACCATGTAATAATGCCATATCTGGTAATATGTATAATTTACTCTGGAAAATCGTTAGTGCCCGCCCTTCTTTTTACACTACTTTTTAAAAATAACATTTTCCTTTTATTTCATCATAAGGCGGGGCTTAACACTATTATGGATAAGTTTATATAATTGGCTGGTCTAATAATCATATATATTAATGCTAAAAACCATGAAAACATCTTAATTTTTCTGCCATCAGCATTATACACTGCTATGACAAAATGAAGTAAAAAAAACTAATTACTTCATAGCCATAAATTAGATGAAATATCACTGTACAAGGAATAACGTGCAAAATGAAACATTTCACCTTTATCATACTTTGGTTTACATGTCTGCTAACATAACTATCCAGTGAGAGAAAAACATTTTAGAACTATTATTATTATTATTATACATTTTACATGTAATAAATATTGGTTAAAATTTTTTACAAACTTCTAACACTGTTTGAAAACGATACTAACGACCAATTAATTAAATTAATCAATTAAACTAAAATTAATCATGAATTACCATGCAAAATTACCAATTAATGTTGTTAGAATTTGTATTTTTCCATTCCATGACTTAAAGGTTTAATATTTTAAAGCGTTAATAATGTTTAGAAAATATATCCTTCAAATTATTATGAAAATATGCAGAAAAGGTTATCATTCTTTTGCTTGTTAAACAGTATAATACAGCACATTACAAAATTATTGTGAAGTAGATGAGTGGCCGTCGTAAAAAGAATATTTTTGTTGATGGCTTTGGCTGAAGAGTAAAAACATTATTAAAACTGAATTTCCATTAAAAAAAAGTCCAGGCTCGGAATTAACTCAGAGACATATTTGGTTCTCGTGCCAGTTTATTAAAAATATTCCAATTCACGTGAGCATAGTCATCTAAAAGAACATAATAAGTTTTTTAACGAAAACATTCTGGAGTGGGGAGTACGGAGGATCAGGCCGGGCCCTAGGCCCGAATCACTCTTGAGCTCTTACATGTTTGAAGATGAGAAAGAAAGTGTAAGCTCCTAAACTGAAGCAAAACAAATGACAATGCATTTGGCGTTGAATTACACGCCAAGTTCAAAGTTTAAGACAGAGAATGGTTGCATTACGTTAGGAATATTCACATGTACATTTTTAAAAAGTGACGAATAATTTATTGACCGTTGTTAGGGAATATTGGCATGATTTCGCCAAGATTTAGACCCTGGGAAAGTAACTAGCTACGCACATATTTTATTTGATCGTTGATGTAAATTAGGCGACGAGAGGCTGCATGAGTTACATTTCGATGTAAGATTAAAAGACACCGAATTAATTATTTTCTGGTTTCACAAAGCAAAAGGATAGGAATAAGTCAAAACATTATCATTTACAGAGCGAAAAGAATTTTCAGTACGTTAAGCATGTTAAGTGAATACTGGGAACAGATCAAAGATTTTTGTTTCAGTTACATTGAAAAAGACATGAAAGGGGAGATATAAAAATTAGAAAATGCATATTGTAAAATTTATTATTTGTAGGATAAAATCGTTATTCCATTATATTTTTAAATAGTTGATTTAAGATTAAAGAATTTGATTTATAATTTTATTTATTTAGAGAATTTACCTATCCTTTAAAGAGAAGAATATAATTTTTATAATATGTGATAATATCACAATTATCAGTCCCATTTTTATTTATTTATTTATCATATTGTTATAAATTCTAAATGCAAACAAGAATAAGCTGATAATTTTTTTTCCCCATTCCATGACTTAATTGTTTACGATTTTAACAGGGTTTGCACGACCTTGACTTTTTCTCGGGAATCCACCACTATTTTCTAAAAATAAATTTCTTCCCAAATGTGTAGGCTTATTTTATAATAGGTAATGCTGTATAAAATTACTAGTACTCAAATGCTAGTACTCAAAACTAGAAATTTTGTTTTAAAGCATGAATAATGTTTTTTTTTTTATTTTTTATTGTCCTACGAAAACATATTAAATAATAATAATTCTATATCACATTATAAATTAGAAGAAATATAGCTGTACAAGAAAAATGATAGAAGCTGTGGTTAGTTATAAACGACGTCGCGCAACGCGCAAGTGAATGGAAGCAGTGTTGTCAGACCTGGCCGATTTTTTATTCAATAATCACCAATAACCTTTAATTGTAATGTTTGCCTAATAGCTTCGAAGATTGATAGTCTATTAAATATTTCAAATATCAGTTCTCAAAATTATATGTAATTTTTGAATAAAAAATCCGCCAGATCTGGTAACACTATGGTTAAGATTGTGTGGGTTAAGGCCGACTAGTTACACTAGGATCCTAGGCCTATAGGTGGAAGGCCCTCTGTGGGGGTCTTTCTGAGGAGTCTTAGCCCTTATTTATACGAATTTCGGAGAAAGCCATGAAAAACTCTGAATAGCTAGTTCGACGAGCGCAACGTGGGATCGAATCCCCCCAACTCCCGTCTAACGATCTTGAAACATCGCACAAGAATGTAAACATTCTGGTAGTCTACATATTTACTAACATAGACAGCCAGCGAGAGAAAAGCATTAGGAAAAAAAAGTTATTATTATTATTATTATTATTATTATTATTACACATTTTATATCATTTATTTATTTGTAAAAGAAAAATAAATGGCATTTCAGAAGCTGTATGCAAACTTCTTTTGATGGTTCAAGCTTCTTCAGTTTCTTACAAAAGATAAGTGCTTAATAAAATGAAATCAATTATAATTAAATTATCACACAAAATTATCAGTCCTTATACGTATATATGTACAGTAGATTGGCGTCAGTGCTATTGTTGAACTTGATAATTGAATCAATTTGGCTTTGTTTGGCGTGTGTATGTCTCTTTGGTGAATTGTTTGACTAACTATTCTTCGTTATTTATTTATTTATAAATTATAAATAAGAATAAGCGAATAAATATTTTTACTTTCTCTTTCCAAATTTCAAGATTTAATATTTAAAGTCATTATTTATTTATTTATTTATTCATTTAAATCCTTAAAATTGTCATAAAAACATCTTAACTTTTCTATAATTTAAACAGCATAATACGCAGTTGTAATGAAATACAATTTAAAGAAACTTATTATTTCATATCACTTTATAAATGATGAAATATAACTCCTACAAGAAAAGAGAAGGAACTATGGTCAAATATAAACAACATCGCGCAAATATCCTGACAGTCTACATATTTACTATTATAACCAGACAGCGCGAGGAAAGCATCTAAAAATATTTATTATTATTACGTACAGTGAAACTTGAATAATTCGAACTTCTTTAATTCGAAATTCTGGATAATTCGAATTTTTTACTCGGTCCCTTGAATTTTGAATTAAAATAATGTTAAAAAATCATGGATAATTCGATATCTATTTGGGATAATTCGAATTTTTCATACGATTACCTTTAAAATATTACAGTAAAATTTGTTCCTGAGATTTTTCTCAACTAAAGTGCATTATTTTATTTTTTTACAGTCTTTCAAAAGAAGGATAAGGAAATACAAGAGTATTTTCTACCTAGTGCATAAGAAGATATAGTACATGAACTTCGAGGGTTTTTTAAATTGAAAGTCATGTGTACACTGTAAAAAAATATGTCCTATTTGCTGCCCGAAATTCTCTGTAATTTGAGAAAATATGTGTAATTTACGAAAAAATTACGTTGTCAGAACGCATTTTCTCAAATTACAGAGAATTTCTGGCAGCAAATAGGACATATATTTTACTGTGTAATGTAGAAAATTCTATTTTTGTATCAATTGGTAGGTTTCAGTCATATGCTATGACACAAAGATTGTACTTAAAGAAGCCATCGAAAATATCTGACTATTTTTTGAAAAGTGTTCAATAATTAAGCTCGTAAATTAATATTGATTTCATGAGGGGGGGGGGATGTAGCAGTATTCTTAGATATAAAGTTTATTTGTTAAATCTTTGATCGTAGAGTTTTATTTTTTTAAATTTATTTCTTCTTTTTGACAAAATAGTATATGTAATTCGAATTTTTGGATATTTCGAATATTTCTCTGGTCCCTTCAACTTCGAATTATCCAAGTTCTACTGTATTTTATGTATATTATATTTATATATTTGTTTAAAATTTTAGCATTTCTAAGCCTATTTACAAGCTTCTATAAATAATCCTATATGACACTTACATCCTATATATATTCAATTAAACAAAATAAATTATACTTAAATTATCATATAAAATAACAAGTACATACTTTTTAAATTTTTTTATAAATTATAAATACAAATAAGAATAAGCTGATAGATTTTTTATTTTCCCATTCCACGACTTTAAGGTTTAATATTTTAAATCATAAATAATGTTTAAAATAATATCCTTCAAAATGTCAAAAAAACATTTTAACTTTTCTTCCCGTTAACCATTTCAGGGGTGGTAATGCCACTACAACTAATGCCACCATTTAATTTAATTCTTAATTGAAAAATCTCACACCGGAAGTTTGAAAAAAATTTACTTGTATAAATTATAGGAAAAATTTATGTATTTCTTCTCTTTTAATATTTGTTGTAAATACTGGTGGCTGTTGATTTTAGATGAGAAAAAATACTTTGTTCTTAAAAAGGTTAAACAGCATAAGTACGCAGTTATGAAAAACAACCCTTTAAAAAGAAAGAAAAACTTGTTATTTCATATCATATCATATCATAAATTAGATGAAATATAACTCTACAAGGAAAAGTGAAGGAACAGTGGTCAGATATAAACAACGTCGAGCAAAATGTAAACATTGTGACAGGTCTACATGTTTACTAACATTAGCCAGCCACCGAGGGAAAAACGAGGATTCCCCATTCTTTGTTTCCTCTCCAAGGTCAACAGCGGTCGTCCATTGAACAGCAGGCAGCTCAGCGGAGAGAGGAAACTTAGCGGGAACAGTTCAAGGTCATGCGTAGTTCAGTTCAGGATAAAAATATTTTTCCAGAGTATGAAGCGTAAAAAGAGAGGGAAAAAGCCCGGTCATAAAAGGCAGGTGTATTATAGCATAAAAAGAGAACAGCAGATGGTTACTATTTGGTTCGCTTTGCCTTTTAATTCTGAAAGTAGCGTTCGACTGGTGTTTACAATATGGTGTTTGTTTACTAGAGGAACGAAGTGTATAGTGAAGAGAATATTATTAGAAATAATTAGTATTTTATTTCAAGAAGTAGAAAAATATAGTCGACTTTTGAGTAATAATTAAGCATATGCTTTTATAAGGCAATAAATGTATTTCATTATTAATTTTAAAAGTTATAATTGCCAAATAATAGTGAGGCCTACCGGTTGATATTTATACAGTTAATAAATTGAATGTTTGAAAAATTACGCGATTAGTTTAAAATTTGATAGAAATAATTATAAGTTACATGGAATTAGTTCTATATTTTTGGCTTGTGTACAAGGGTACATAAAATAATTTCCATACACTACGTCTGTGGATGTTGGACAGTATTTCTTTAAAATCATCTTAACATTGTTACACAACATTCAACGTAATGAAAATACTATTCTTTATTAAGACGATGAAAAGTATGTTTTCTGTAGAAAATGGTGTCCATAGAATTAATAATTAGTTTTCAAGGTTGCACAAAAGAATTCTGATACATTATATATGATAAATACTGGACATGTGACCGTATAAATTAAAACACGCATGATAAGTGCCGATTGTCGTTTTTCAATATAATTAAATTTGTTGATTTACTTATTTAAAATATACTTCCATATTTTTAAAGCATCATGTCGTAAAAAGAAAGAAAATTGGACGAATACAAAGAATTCCTACACCATTTATATGTATATATATCATAATTTACACAAAAACACCAGTTTATATAGTTCTTTCTATAATGTTTTTCAATACATTGCGGCCAGATTAAAAAAAATATATGTATTCGGTTTGTCTATCTGTCTGAGTTCTCGTTTCTGTAAACATTTTATGGATACTTTGATGCTTTTTAGGCTCATTATAACGTACTTGGAAGATTGTTAGTCCCACCCCCTTTCCGCCTATTTTTTCACCACCCCAGACTTTTTTTAGAGTACTTTTCTTCTTATTTAATCGAAAATATATTTAAAGAGAATTACTCTAAAAATTAAGTTGTATATAAAAAGGAGCGTGAACTAACAATCTTCCAGGTTAGGTTGGCAAGTATGCTAAAATAATTAGAAGGATTGATATATCTATACATATTGTTTGTTTTTGTATAATTATGCGATAAAAATTAAAAAAAGAAGAAAAAATCTTACTTGAAGTGAATTTTATTCCCAATTGCAATAAGTTTAAACTAAGAACACTATTTCTTTTCTATTTCATGTAGCTCAATTTTTCAGCGATATGAGTTTTCCCTTCTATGCAGATATATAATCAATTATTCCATTTTTTTTTTTTTTTTTTTTTTTTAGAAATAATCAAAACTTTCAGAGATGGAACACCGGCATAGAACTGATACCACTATTAATGAAACAAAATTTTCTACTTCTTAATCAAAGGTATTATAGGTAAAGAAATAAATCTCTTAAACAAATATTGGTATGTATGAATTTTGCACCAGCGTTCCATCCCTGAAACTTAAACCAGTGAATTAAATAAATGAAGAATTTTATCTTATATCGAATTTTTTCTTATTTCTTATTATTATTTCATTTATTTATTTTCACAAATTTAATACAAAAGTGAAAAATCCGAGTTTCCAATCCTGACAGAAGATAATATTTTCAGTTAATATAATATTATTCGATGGTATTCAAAAATGGTGATGTCATAATATATAAGATGACAATGCAGGTATTGTTTGTTTACAAAACGTATTATTTTCGAATGCGTAGCTCTCTGTCTTTTTATTACAGATGCATATATTGTTTGATTACAAAACATATTATTTTTCTTATACGTAGTTCTCTCTCTTTTTATTGCACATGGCAATTCCCTTTCCCCCTTCTCAAACAAACATAAATAAGTAAAATATGAAATATTGATTGTAATATGTCTTGAAAATATTTTTTTTTTTTTTTTTTTTTTTATATTGAACTTTAAAATGCTGAAACTAAACTGCATTAATGGTAAATTATTGGCAATGAACTGTTAACAAACATGCGTTTTCTGCAAAGGTAATACTTGAGCAAATAAATTAATAATATTGATTTTTCGAAAAGGAACTAGAAATAAAAAACTGTTTAGTGCAAGTGTTTTTATTTGAATTTGAAATTTAGTTCAATTTAAATAAAAGTGTATTTTATTCAATAATATAAGTGTTGAATATTATTTATTTATTTTCTTAATTATCTTGTGAGTGTGTATGTGTGTGTGTGTGTGGGGGGGGGAGGATGTCATGTAATACACTTCAACGAAACGAGCATTTTCAAATATTATTTATATTTTCGCAAAACCAAGTATGTGTGCTTTCACCAGTGTAGCCAGATTGCGCGACTTTTTACTTTACTAGTCACCAATAGTTTTTAGAAGTGATGTTTGATATACATAATAGACCATAGCTGCCAATATTTTAATTTATTCCTGAGTAATTTTAGCCCCGCCTCTAATTCGTGCCACTTATTTTTTAAAAGTAATTTCTTCTTTTTTTATCGAAGTTATGTATTGAAGAAAATTTTTCTACAAATAAAGTGGTACGAAATAAAGGCGGGGCTAGAAGTACATGCTTGCCAACCATCTCATTATGAAGCGTAGTACTTTTAGTCACCGCCTTTTTTTGTACACCAGTCATTTTTTAGAGTAATTTCATTCTTATTTAATCGTAACACTATTTGGAGAGAATTGCTCTAAATATAAAGTGGTGTGGGAAAAGGGGCGTATTTTCAAGGGGCGTTAACAAGTCTACGCTTATTAATGAGATGGTTGGCAGTCCTGGAAGTACTCCGGAATAAATTAAAATATTGGCAGCTATGACAGACGATTAATCGTCGATTACGTACATTAAATATCATTTTCAAAATTATTGGTGACTGTTGAATATTCTGACAACTCTGGCTTTCACTCCCATGAGATAATTCTTGAATTTATTATTATTTCAATTACAATTACTTTTAGTTATATTACATTCTATTTTACGTAGAACGTGGGATAAAATTCCCTTGAGAAAAATATTCAAAATAAAACTGATACCACAGAGACAATATGAAAAAGACAACTCAAGGACGATATTCTTCTGAAATTCACAAATGCACGCCTTTTTGTTTATTTACCTTTCAGCAGAACTACGACTTGACGTACATTCGTCCTACGCTGGGGTCATGAAAGATCACGTATTCTATTGTGTCTGTTTGACCTTCCTTCCGCCTTCCCCGGATTTGTTGTTGGCAATCCACCCAATTGTTATGGGTCCCTTTATCAATGAATTTCCCCTTCGGGTGTTTTGGCTCTTCCCTTAATCGTACTCAGTCCCTCTGTGTGAGACGGAATGAAAGGTTTTTTCTTCCTTTCACTTTCAATAATCTTTCAGTTTGTTTGTGATATGGATATGTTATATGAAACTTCCTTTCACTGTGATTTTGTCACGTGCAACCAAAAGATGTGTGTTGTGCTTTTGTTGTATGCATAGATACACTTATACATGCATAAATATTAGGATATTCCTTAAGAAATTTTGTTTTTGTTTTTTTATTCTATTACATACTTGCCAACCATCTCATTATGAACGGTACAATTTTTAGTACCCGCCTTTTTTTTCACACCAATAACCTTTTAGAGTAATTTTAGTCTTATTTAATCGTAACAACATTTGGTAACAACATTTTCGTAACAACATTAATCGTAACAACTCAATAATCTTTCAGTTTGTTTGTGATATGGATATGTTATATGAAACTTCCTTTCACTGTGATTTTGTCACGTGCAACCAAAAGATGTGTGTTCTGCTTTTGTTGTATGCATAGATACACTTATACATGCATAAATATTAGGATATTCCTTAAGAAATTTTGTTTTTGTTTTTTTATTCTATTACATACTTGCCAACCATCTCATTATGAACCGTACAATTTTTAGTACCCGCCTTTTTTTTCACACCAATAACCTTTTAGAGTAATTTTAGTCTTATTTAATCGTAACAACATTTGGAGAGAATTACTCTAAAAATATAGTGGTGTGAGAAAAGAGGCGTTTTTTCAGGGGGCGTTAACAATTGTACGGTTATTAATGAGATGGTTGGCAAGTATGCTATTATTTTTTGAAATCCGATACGCATATTCTCTAATTTTTTTTTTTTTTACCTTAAACAATTTTTAGCAAAATACCAGCTCTCTGGGATAATGTTAACACGTGCCGAATTGACGGGAATATCCTAATATCTATATTACAGAAGCGCAACAATTGTTTCGGTTTGAAGTAATAGATTTTGACATTTCAGTGAAAGAGAAAAAAAAGGTGGCATGACTATAGCGTGAAAGCTTCGTCATATAAAATCTATTCAAAAAGCATAATAAAATAAGTGGATGATTTAATGCAAGTGATTTGAAAAAATCTGGAGCGAATTAATTTAATGTAACGTTTAAAGTTAAAAAAAAAAAAAAGAAGAAGAAGACGAAGAAGAAGAGAGGCGAGAGAAACAAATTAAACACCAATAAAATAATATATAACAGTTTAAAAAAAGAAGAAAAAAAGTCACTATAAATAAATTAAGGTTATATGAGTAATTTCTGGACATCAGATATAAAAAGCGTCGGAGAAGGATAATTAGGCTTTGGAATTATTTTATCTTACCACTTTCTTATGTTTTGACAGTAACTGCTTTCACGATGCACTCTTGCCTACTTTATTTATTTATTTATTTTTTTTTTTTTTTTTTTGCTGAATGAAAGGTTGGGTTTAATTATTTCGACTCGAAACAATTGCTGCAGCTTTTTATGTGTACTTAATTTTTTCATCTTTTTTACCCATAAAAGTTCAAGTAATATTTTATCGTAACTTGCAAAAAATAAAATAAAATAATAATAATAACAACAACGTAACTTGCAAAAAGATAACTTTTTTTTTTCAATGAAGAAAAAAAATAATAATAATTAATCGTTTGTTAATAGAGAGCATTGAATGTCAGCATCTATGAAAATACGCAAATCAGTGTTCTATAAAATGGAGGATGTATGATTAAGACTTCTCTGATGTATAGAGAGTTCCCTCATGGTGTGAAATGCTTGTAAACATTTTTCTACATGAACATAAATGTAGTTTTCCCGCTCTCTATCAGCAAAAGTTATTATTATTTTATTTATTTATTTATTTTTCTTTACCCTTTACTATGCCACTTAACATTCGAAAAACTTCCTTTTAGAAAGATATATCCTTATACTGTGTAACTGCGATAACGTAAGAAATATTTACTCTTAAAAAAAAAAAAATAGTGGTTTGAATTAAAGGCGGGGCTGTTTTTTTTTTTTTTTTTTTTTTTTTCATTTTACGTATACAGAAAAGTCTCGTACAACGTGGTGGCAGAGATGACAAATTAATAAAACAGTTTTATTTTTAACACCACTAAATATTTAGAGTACCAATCTATCGGTTCATACTCGATTTAGTTTTTTTTTCTATAAAGCAGTTGCTTTGATATAAAATTAGTGGTGTTAAAAAATAAAATTATATTATTCATGAGGCAAACTTGCTCCTGTGTTGTACGAAACTTTACTGTACTATTTATACAAGTTAAATAATTCTGTTTTCTGTTTTGTCAAACATGCTTACTAGTACCAGCTTATAGCAATATTATATGTACTAGATCCCTTCTTTACATTTTCTTATTCTTATATTCTGTTGTTTATTTTATGTACTTTAACGGATCCTTTATGTGTTTGAATGTGGGCGGGAATTCTATTGTGCAGTGGAAAACTGCAGGACTATAGAGAGAATATGTATAGTCTCTTATGTATAGTCCTGGAAAATCTGTCATTCTCAAAATTTTTCCACGACACATTAGATAATCTTTATTTATTAATCCTTTTTCCCATTGTGTGTGGCATCTTATTCTCTATTCCAAAATGAAGGGGAGTCTCAGTTGCTGAATATCGCACAGTAGGTGGTACGATTGATTATAATAATAAATAAGTTATCATGCCTTTCAGAATGACAATAAAAGTGTTATACAATAGATCTTTAAAATTTTCTCCTTCAAATTCTGGCAACATACAGAGCTTCAAAAGTCATAAATTATCCATTGTCCGAAATTGATCCTTGAAATTTTGCACACGTAAGTTCTGAACAAAGTAGATTATTGTGTATCAACATGAAACTATATGACGCAGTTATAAAGTTTTGTTTTGTAGAAATCTAGAGGTCGATTTACATATCTGGGGACAGCAAAGTATTCATTACTATGGGAGCCCAACTTTTTTTTTTTTTTTTTTTTTCCAGTAATCTTAGAAGGCGCGTAAAATAAATAAATAATAAAGTTCAAAATAAACTCAAAATCCCCCTCTCTGTCAAATCTCTAGAAATAGAGGGGGGGGGGGATTCACATTTTGAAAACGCTAAAAAATAATCGCACGTAAAATGTGATGACTTTTTTTATAAACAAATCACAATCACGCGCGCGCGCGCACACACACACACACACACACACAAAAAATAAAAAAGAAAAGAAGAAAGAAGAGTGTAGATCTTGATGATCACAGGATGGCACCGAGTTACAGTTACAGTAACGACTTTTTTTTTCGCAAATACTTAAATTTCACTTTTTTTTTAAATATGCAGAAGAAAAATTTGAAAAGTTTCAAAGATAACTGGGGGTTTCCTATAAACGGGGACCTGTGCTCATGCTCAGGACGCCCCGCTGTAAATCAACCTAGATTTACAGGCATTTTCGTTGAAACCTTCAGCAACTGAATGGTGCTTTTCATTTTTATCTAAATGTATCCTATTTGTAAATAAAAGAGATTTCGTAGATGGTAAGGGCTCACGGAAATTCTATGCAAAAGGGCTCTAAAATGCACACTTTTGGTAGATTTTTTTTTTTCCTTTTTTTTTCCCCCTTTCTTTTTTATTTAGGAAAAAATACAAAGCTTCATTAGATTTTAATGTAATATAATTTACATCTCTCCATTTTTTTTTTTTTTTTTTAGTTTGGATAAGAGCGTACATTGCTTATCCTCGCCGAGAACCAAAGCTCATTATTCATAGGAGTTAGCCCACCAGCGGCCAAGCGGTTCTGCGCTTAAAGCTGGTAGACGTGAGATGCCGGGTTCGATCCCAGTTCGCGCTCGTCAGCCTAGCCATTCGAGGTTTTCAGTAGTTTCTCCGAAACATGCTTAATACGGGCTAGGACCCCTTAGGCTGCCTTCAAACTCTGGCAACTTGCAAAGCGTCAAAGCTGGTCTCTTTTGATATTCCTTTGATGTGGTATTTGAGAGTCGACGCTCGCTGGAGTCGTCGCTCACAAACCTCCCAGTGTGATAATTGCATGAGGACTGGATCTCTTTTGTAAAAGAGCAATAAAATGTAATGTCTTTCATTGTAAATGTGTGCAAAATTTCAAGAGTCACTTTCGGACAATGGATAATTTATGACTTTGTAGCTCTACTTCTGTTGCTAGCGTTTGAAGGCAGCTTTAGAAAGACCCCATGGAGGGTACTCCCCCTGACACCTGGGACCCCAGTGCAGTCAATCGGCCTTTATTCCCACAACCCAACCTTCATTAGCGATATTTGTTTATGGAATTCATAGCTACCAGCATCCTAATTAATATTCCGTACCACTGGTAGTACCCGCCTTTTTTTTTTTTTTTTTTTTTTACAGCAGTCTTTTTTTAGAGCAATTGTCTTCTTATTTAATCGTAATTACATTTTCCGAAAATTACTCTAAAGATAAAGTGGTGTAAAAAAAAGGGGGGGGGCAGGTGCTAACGATACTACAGAATATTAATTAGGATGTTGGCGGATATGCTTATCGTATTTTTTTTTTAATTCCGTTTTCACATTCAGAAAAGTACAAATGTTAAATTTCTTCTCGCCTTCCAAAAATTAATTTTTATTGAATATTTTATTTTAAACTCAAAAAGTTTTATTTTTCTCGTTTTATTACTTTGAAATGTAATATTAAATATTTAAAAAATCAGTTTTAGAAAAACAGAAGCAAATTTAACGGTTATAAATTTTCTAAATGGGGAAATTAGAATTGAAAAATGTTCATTTATTAGGTAATGGTTAATTTTTTAAACAAATTTCAATATAGAATAACATGGGTTTCAGCTGTCGGCCAAAATAGGTATTGCAGGCACACGGGGTAAACAAGTACATTTGATATGCCACAGGAAGAAAGGAAAAAAAAAAAAAAAGAAAGAAAAAACCGTTTTCATTTGGCCTATTTAGTCTGAAAGAAATAGGCCTCCAGGGGCCGTGCCCTTAGCGACCGTGCCCTTTGCGGAAATCTATAAACCCGTGCCCTTAGCGGCAATGTTATCCCCCCTCGGTGGCGTGCTTTTAGCATACGTGCCTTTTGCGGAAATGTATGATAAATTTCAAAATAAATTAATAAATAAATAAAAGAACTCTTCAGTTTTCCTCCATACTTTATCCATATTTAGCAGTGGCTGTATTTTGCTTCAGAAGTAAACTGTCGCAAAAACAAGTATACGTACTGTAGAATATCCGTTATTTGAGGGAACGGTGATCTGTAACCATATAAAGTTTAATGAATCACAGTACAGTCGGTAACAAAAGTGTCCGAACACTAGCAAAAATTCCTATATGAAAAACGTACACTTCATACGGTTTTGTTAAATAAATCCTTATCGAATCATGTTCTTACACTGACTAAGAACAGGATTCGACAAGGATTTATTTAAGAAAACCGCATGAAGTGTACTTTTTTTACATAGGAATTTTCGCTAGTGTTCGGACACTTCTGTTACCGACTGTACTCCATACGAAAACGTACATTACTGCCATTTTATGATTTTATTATGTTTTTGAAAATATGATTAAGAATTAGATTTTTTAAAACTAAAACAAAAACGAAAAATCAGGAGGTACACATTGATTATCAGCATTTTCCAATTGTGCTTACTCATTGTATCGTATAACATCCTATGTTCTCTGTCTATATTATCACACAATAGACAGACAGACATATAGAATAACTGGATTCATAATCACACTGAAACATTGTTGGAAAGTGTTAAAAATGCTTAACACAAACAGAAATGTTGCTCTTAATTTCCTATTTGCATCCTTTAATGTATTGTAACATTTTTGGGTAGCTCTGTAAATCTGGGGGGTTAAGCATATTGTAATCTATAGAAAACATTTTCTTAACATAATAACAATAAATGTGAATTTCTTTATGATTTTTTGATGAAATTATTTAAATCTGATTTAGAAAAATGTCTCCCATAAAGCGCAATGCATTGGTATTTTTTGGATGTTCATGTACACAAACCAGTGGCATATGTTCTGCTAGAGCCATTTTAAGTAGGGAATATTCAATAATGAATTTCAATAACACATATTATTAAAAAAAAATAAAATAAAATGAAAGTAAAAATTAGTAAGTTGTGGCCACCACAAGACTTTCTTTTATATTTTCCTATACAAATTCACTAAGTGCAAATAAATAATTTTTATCTTAGAGGAAACTAACAGTAAATATCCAAAGAAAAAGTTGTTTTATTGTCTATAAATGACATCTTAAAAAAATGCATTTTTATAATAGTTATGTCACATATCAAGTTTCGTAAAGTTATGAGCTATAGAAGTTGAGATATAGCTTTCACACTGTCGAGAAAATTTGCAGTATGACAACGCCACCTATTGGCCGATAAGCACCCAAATTGAAGCAGCATAATATCTCACAATGGCCTTCACATACATCATGTTTTGTTTGATTATACGCAACAGAGCCTGAGATATAGCCTTCCCTTAAATTGTGGAAACCGCTGTATAGCAGAGCCACCTGAGAAGCGGTTGACACCAAAAGTTGACAGATAGTCATTTAGGTTAAGGTGCATCAACATATAAATTTAATGTCTCATGGTGGCCTTCTCTCATACCAAGTTTTGATTGATTATACGCAATAGAACCTGATATATAGCTTCCACTTAAATTGTAGAAATCGTTGTATAGCAGTGCCACCTGTTGAGAGCTTGGCATCAAAAGTTGATAGCGCTAATTTAGCTCAAGGTGCATCGACATGTAAATTTATATGCAATTCTGAGCAGTAGTCCCGAAGATTCAGTTGCCACAAAATTTTTGTCACACACAGAGACAGACAGACATTTTTTAAAAATAGTCAAATCGTATTCTAGACCTCTCAAAACGTGTAAATCCGTCGAAAACCGGAAATCTAAAATTTTTACGAATCCAATACTTTCTTCTATTGAATATAGAAGAAAAACAAAAAAATTCTTAAAATATTTACGGGCGCTGGAGGCGGACAAACGGACAGTAGAATAGACAAATACATGTAATTCAAATCATATTCACATTTTAAAAAATGGTCGAATAAACGCTTAATGTAAAAGAAAATGCATTTCAGAAAATTTCCAATAATAACCCTCAGTGTAACTGAATAATTTTGTCTGACTCTGTAAATCTAATGCTACAATACTACATTCTATAGAAAGTATTATTTTGTGCATTTGAATAACATATTTCTATCTTCCACATGCACACCTTCTTATTTCCGCTAAGGGCACGGCTTCTTCTATTCCTCCTTCTTCCCTTTCATCCATTCCGCTAAGGGCACGTTCCGCTAAGGGCGCGGTCACTAAGGGCACGACACCGGCCTCCATTAGGATGAATCGAAAAAAAAATAAATTCATTTTATCAAAAACGTGTAATTGTTATGGTTTGACCCAGTAAACTTTTTTGCAAATTATTATTACTTTTTATTATTATTATTATTATTGTGACATCAACTTAAGCATGCGTAAAAAAACTAAATTTTTAAATAACTGCAAATTTTGTAATTTTTCTGTTTTTTTTTGTTTTTTTTTTCTTTTTTTCCTGCAATTTATATTGACAGAAAAGTCGCCCACTTTTCTGGGATGTTAATAAAATGATGGGGATTCCGGGGGATGTTAATAAAATGAAAATAGATTTGAAAAATGATGTACTTTTTATTCTTAATATAATTTTATCGTTTATATCCATTTAATATTTTAAGCCAGCGTATGCAGCTTAAATGTTGAAACTTTTTACAGTTGTCAAGTTATTATCCATCCTACCCTCTACCGTAATACTTTCAAGGGCGGTGTAACATTAATCCCCAACTGAAAAAAAACTCGTGCCTATTTTTTTTTTTTTTTACAAAGCTTTACTTCCATATCTCCCATACCTTTTTTGCCTTCCATACCTCCCCCCCCCTTTTAAATACCCCCCCCCCCCCCCCCCCCAATTTAATAACAATCCCATTCGGAGAAAATTACTCCAAATTTTAAGCGGTGTAGAAAAAGGGGTGGCACTGGCACTAACAAATATATAAGCACACTTTGGTCACGTGATTATTTGTTTACTGTTATTCTGTTTTCACCGGCATTTAACTTTAAATTGATAAAGGAGATAAATTTATCTTTTACAAACGATAAACGTATACCTTTCATATAAGAATAGATGATTTTTTCTTCTCTCCCTTGCTTAATCGGTATGCATATGATGTAATCCGTTATTAACTACTGATAAATTGTTGTTGAATAAAAATACGATAAACGTTTTTTTGCTTTTTTATTTATACTTAATCGCATTTATTTTCATCATGTTCAATCAGCCTATCTGCAAGGTAACTCAGTTTCAGCATTATCTCCTATTAATATCATGTTTACAATTAAATAAAGATTTTTTTTTTTTTTTTTAAACATAAACAAACAAAAATAATTTGATAAGAGTTTTAAAATGTCTAATAGTTAATGCAAAAGGAAATGACTGATATTGTCCCATTTGTGATTTTACAAAAGTCGACAGTTACATATGAGGATGAGGAATAAAAACTTTGCGAATATACATCAGAAATGTCACGAGTATAGAATGTGTTGCTTATTTCCCATTGGACTCGTGCCTACTTTACTTTTCGCCTGATGAAAGATCATGCTTGATTGTTTTGACCTAAAACAATCGTTACGTGTTTTTCAATTTATGATGTTTGCTTACAAAGTTTTATTTTTCTTTAACATCGGTGTTTTAACATACTTTTATATACTAATTAATTGTATAACGAAGTATTACTATAAATTAAGGAAAGTAATAATTGTGAATTTAAAATCAAAATCAAAAGAAAATCTCATACGCCACTTAAAAATTATGTAATGTCCGAATGAATAAAGTTTTTATGCATTTAAGAATAAATATGAGTTTCTAAGTTACAGAAAGAGTTGCCTTATGATCTGCTAATCAGGTAAAGTATTGATACAAAAAAATTTCTTGCGTAAGAAAGTTGTTCGTAAAGAAACAGGCAGGTTCTAGTCGATGAATGCACTTTATTTTGCATAATTTCTCGAATATGTACAACAAAACTGTTATTACAATGAACATTCTCGAAACACTCAAGTAGAACTGTTAATTCTTCGAATATTCTGCAGATAGTTCAATGAAGCAGTCACTCGAACTGCAAAAGTCACTGTTCGACGAATGATCTGGAACAGTTCAAGAAAACAGTCACTTGTTCCACAGAAATAAAGCGAATAACACCAAATACTCCAGAGCAGAAAGTTTTGCTAGCTCACGAACAAAGTTCTGTCGCTTACAGAGCACAATCTTCAAAGTGCAGTCACTCAGAATAGGTGTCTGAACAACTCTGTAGCGCATTGACTACACACTCTCTCGCAGAAGTCAACTCACTCTTATTTATAGCTTTTGGTGATGGGCTTTGGCGGTAATTCCACCCAGAATGACATGAAAAGTTCTAGAACTTGGCTCCCATACATCGGAGAGCATTCAAATTTCGGGAACCCAAAATTACTATTTTTCGCCAAATTTGGTCGCCATGTCGACGAATTCGTCGCCAAGATTGACTCCCCTGAAAATGGATGAACTGCCTCTTTATTTTCATTTAACCTGTAAAACTGCTTTTACTGCAATAGAACAATTGATGCAGGAGAAAAGACATAATACATTGCAACAATATAAATTACTTACAAAATAAAGGTTCAGTTAAATGGATATAAAGTCAAAGTTGTGCTTAAAATGAAAAGTTTTCCATTCAGATTTCTTATCTATTGTACATAAAATACATGATAGCAGTAAAACATTTTACAAATTTCTTGAAAATTTTTGAAAATGTACACAAAATATGTAAACTTCAACTTAATCTATTATAGTTTTTATGACCGTGACTATTTCAAAAAATCGTTTGGTAGCTTAATCAAATACAAATCGAGTGCAATTTTTCGAAGAAATCATCTTCTGTTGCTGGGTTCCACAGTAATTACAATGCTCGGCATGAAAATTGCCACCAGCACCATTTTTGCAAATTCGTATGTAAAATGACCTCCTGAATCCGAATATGACGGCCATTCTGCCCTATCACTCACCTTTTTGGGGGATCGCCCTTCTATTTTTACCACTTCTCGGTAATTTTATGGCTATAACAGGGATGGAACACGGGCGCAGAATTCATACCGGAATCCGTTTAAGAAATTTCTCTACCTATAATATCGTTGATTTAAGAAGTAGAAATTTTTCTTACATTGATAGTGGTATGAATTCTGCGCCCGTGTTCCATCCCTGCTATAAATTTGATTTATGGTATAGAAAAGATATATTTTAACTGTTAAATATCTTCTGAGGGCTTAAAGAGATGAAAAATTCTATAATCTATAACATGAACATTAGCAGAAAGGCGAAGATTTGGGGGGGGGGGGGGAGAATTTGCCACTGAAATTATAAGTTCCATTTATTATATTTTATTAATCAATTATTATTATCACTTATTATATATTATAAATGTATATATATATATATCAGAGCTGCCAACCTAATCCGGCAAATTGTTAACGCCTATTGAAAAACGCCCCTTTTTCAACACCACTTAATTTTTAGAGTATTTGTTTTCTTCATTCGTCGTAAATATATTTGAAGAGAATTACTCTAAAAATTAAGTGGTGTAGAAGAAGGGGCGGTACTAACAATTTGCCGGATTTGGTTGGCAGCTCTGATATATATATTATATATATTGTTAAGAGTTAAAGTAATTATTTTCCATTCTCCAAATCAAATTCATGGCCACAAAATTACTGAAGAGTGATAAAAATTGGGGGAGGAGGTGACGTCCCGATAAAACGGTGGGTGGTGGGCCAAAATGGGGGTCATATTCGGATTCAGAAGGTCATTTTACATAAGAGTCAGCAAAAATTATATCAGGGCTCAATTTTTTTTTTTTTTTTTCAGCGTATCCTAAACTAAAATGCAGCTTACCTACCATTTCCCCTTCAGATATATTATATCCCGTTTACTAAGAAAAAATAGAATTTCCTAACCCTTTCACTACCACTTTGACTGTCAGATTAACCCTTTGCGGCGCAGGGTAATTTTTAAATTACACTGCCTCCGGAATTCACGAAGAAAATTAAATTAAAATAAATTTAAAATTTTAAGTTTAAAGAAAACGGCCTTTTCCGCTACGTTATAAACGTAAATTTTTGCTAAAAAGTTTCCGGGATGAGCTTTTGCACTTGCGAATTAGAATAGGCGTTCCAGGAGCTGGAACACTGCGCCTGAAAGGGTTAAGGTAATCTTTTGCTCAATAGCCACCACTAAATTTTAATTGTAACGTAATGATTACCAAAACCGTTGCAATTAAAATTTATTGGTGGCCATGGAAATTGAATATAAAATTCCCTCAAACTGGCAGTGCTGGTCGCAAAGGCAGTTTATATTGATAGTGAAAGTGTTAAAATAACAGACTCATTAATGTTATCAGTATCAAATCCATAAATTATCTATTAAATGTATAGAAATATTTTATATCAAACGTATGTATAAAGGTTACAGCTCTAGTTCTCTTTCCATTTTAGTTGACATTTTACAAAATTGACTCAATGACGTCGCTGCTTGATCGACCATGGAGAAAGGAGAAACAGGATAATCCCTGAATAAATCGTCTGCTAGATATTTTGTTTTTCATCATCATTTTGTCATGTAATCATTTCGCAGCTTTTGTTGACGTTATTTGTTTGTTGTTCTGGGGCTTTTTCAGATGTGTGGCCCATTTCGAGGTTCGTGAACTTGTGTTTGTTTTTTATTGTCAGGAAGTAAAACCGGGGTGGGAACCCGGTAAAATGATAACCGGTTCTCACCCACTGCAATAACAGAAAGGAATTTGTTGGTGTTTTCATCTTCGAAACAGAAACTTAGACCGTCAGTTACTTTGAAGGTCAATATAAAGGTGACATACTTTATGTAACAGTGGAAATAGGATAAGGAAAGATATTCAGAGAAAAGGAAACCATCTTGAAAGAAAAATTCGCACTTTTCATAAAAATAAAAGCTCATCGTTCTCAATTTATAATTCTTTTTTTCTCGGTACACTTGAATTATAGACATTACCTGACATTAGACATGTAGACATTATCTGAAGAATGATGGTAAGGAAGTCAGACCAGTCAATATATCATTTGTGTTACTGGCCAGAACTGTATTCAGTTTCAATATTCTTCTTTAAAAACTTCTTAATATTCGATTTTCTAACATGGCAAAGTTGGGCAAAATTTGTATTATGAGGTTTATTTGCTTTCCAACGAAGTCAAATCAATTTTAAAATATCGTTTATGATAGTGGAGTGAACTGTTGATTATCAACATTCTCCATTAAAAACTTTGTAAACTATTCGAATTTAAAATTTTATAACTTGCTAAAATAGGGCAATGTTTCGTTTTCTTGATGTACGGCGATTATTCCATAGGAAGTGCCATGGAATTGCATAGAAATTACAATGTGAAACCGACAGCAATAAAATTACTCAGTAAATTCAGATAATTTGATTCATATAATGTATCAATATCATGCATACGTGATGTATCATGCCATAAATATAGAATGACCTCGAACAGAAATTTATGAGAACAAATATATGGTGGGTGGGAGGACTGAACCGAATTCATCTATGCCAGTTACATACTTGCCAACATCCTAATTAATATTCCGTAGTATTGTGAGCCACATTTTTTTTTTTTTTTTTTTTTTTTCACACCAGTAAATTTGAAGAGTAATATTCTAGAAATTAAATTACGATTAAATAAGAAGAATAATACTCTAAAAAATTATTGGTGTGAAATAAAAAGCGCGGTTAACGATACTA
Organism: Salticus scenicus; assembly: GCA_963930645.1. Taxonomy (NCBI): domain Eukaryota; kingdom Metazoa; phylum Arthropoda; class Arachnida; order Araneae; family Salticidae; genus Salticus; species Salticus scenicus. The sequence continues at coordinate 141,973,054 of OZ005658.1, forward strand.
CGGAATATCATACTCGCCAACCAGTGGCGGATCCAGAACCTAACTTTAGGGGAGGGGGGGGGGGGGCTAAGATTTTTCAAGATGTTATTCAGATCAATGAAGATTTTACAACTGTAAGATTCAATTGTGAATGTCAGTACTTTTGGGGGGCCCCCTTAAATCCGCCACTGTTGCCAACCATCTCATTAATAACCGTACAATTGTTAACGCCCCTTGAAAAACGCCCCTTTTTTCACACCACTTAATTTTTAGAGTAATTCCCTCCAAAGTTGTTCCGATTAAATAACAATAAAATTAATCTAAAAAATGACAGTTGTGAATAAAAAGGGGGTACTAAAAATTGTGCGGTTCATGATCAGATGGTTGGCAAGTATGGGAATATTAATTAGGATATTGGCAAGTATGTAATTAGTTTAATTTGAATTTTGGGGTTTTTCAATAACACTGCTCGGCATGAAAATTGCCTCTGACACCATTTCAGCATATTCTTATGTAAAATGACCTCCTGAATCCGAATATGATGCCCATTTTGCCCTACACCTACCGTTTTTTAGGAATGGCCCCTATTTTTATTATTTTTCGGTGATTTTATGGCTATAAATTTAGTGGGGGAGGGGGGGAGGATTATTTTAACCGTTAAATATCTTCTGAGGGGCTAAAGAGTTGGAAAATTCTAAAACATGGACATTTGCGACAAGGAAAATATTTTGGGGGGTGATTTGCCACTGAAATTATGCATTACATATCTTATATTTTTTTAATCTGTTATTAATGTTATTTTTTAAACTTTATATTTTTTCGTTTTTAGGTGTTAAATTAATTATTTTTTCATTCTTCAAATCAAATTCATAGTCATAAAATTATCGAACAGGGAAAGAAATTGAGGGAGTGGGTGGTGTATCTAAAAAACGGTGGGTGATTGGGCAAAATTGGAGTCATATTCGGATTCAGGAGGTCATTTTACATAAGAATCAGCAAGAATGGTATCCGATCTCTTTTTTTTTTTCAGAGCAGTGTAATTTAACAGATCGACATATTTCCTGTGAATTAAACTACCTGCCCATGACAGAAAGTGTGAAAGTCTCACAAACCTCGTATTAACCTAAGGTAAAATTTCGGAGAAGGTTCAAACTTCAATATATTACATAATATTGAATGCTAAAAATGATGTATAACTCAAAAATTTCTCTCAAATTTGCAAAAATTTCACTCTCCCACCCCCTTGGCATCAGACTCCCTTATTAAATAACACATATTTTTAAATTCAATTTTTACATTTAAAAAAAAAAAAAAAAAAAAATCTGTGAGAAAAATTCATTTAAATTTTTAATATCTTACCTTAAAGCTGTAAAATGTGAAATCTCATTTAGTGTAAATTATGCATTTTACAGCTCCAAAACGAATTTGAAGATTTTTTTTTAATAAAAAAAGAGGACTGAGTTGAGAATCATGAATTTTCTTAGTGTGTAAATGGAGTTTAAAATTATGTAGTATTTTGTCACGAAATATACTGGAACGCATTTTTCCGCCAACCTTGACATACTCTGCGCTGACAAAAAATCCAGAAATATCTAAACAAGAATTACAGTGGTCTCGTCGTAAATACTAGATTACCAGCATTGTACATACATATCCAAGTTTTAAACAATCAATATTCTAATTAAAAAGAGCTGCTGCCAATTGCATTATGATAATTTTATCTGCAATCTAAGTTGCCTGTGTTTACAAATTTATCTCCATTCGCAGAAAAATCCTCCAATGATTTCACCCACTCCTATTTCCTTGTTTACATTTAGCTAAGCATTGCAAATCTATTTTCTTTCTGCCGGCCCTGCAAGAATTTTTTCCATTGTTTGCCAATGTTTTTCTGGAACGAGTTTATTTTGTGTTGGGATGTAACGTCATCAGACAACCAGACCAGCATGTTTGTCGCAAAGTGGAGTTCATTTTTCGGCAGATGTCAAATTGAATAACAAGTAAAACCTATTTTATAACATAAGGGCGGTTCCAGGATGTTTTCTTCAGAATTATTAGTTTTATTTTTTATTCAAAGATGGCGGTGACTGACTAATGAATTTCTAAAAGAGAAGGCGTGGGGGGCTAATCAGATTAGGATAGAGGATATTATTTAATCTATCTACGTACACATCGAAAAATGCTGCCCGTATGAATTAATAAAATTACACCGAAATTTTTGTGTAACAAATACTTATGCGAATTGCAAGCCTAACCTCGCTGACGTAGCGTTGCCAGATTGGGCATTTTGTCCCCATTCTGGGGATGGGGACTTTTTTGGGGGCCGAATATTTCTGGTGAATTTCAAAGTCTACCTGATAAGTTTACAGCGTTGCCAAGTGTAGGGACTTTTAACAAGCATGTAGTGCCTTTTTGAAGATACCCCTTCTTCCCAGGATATCCTGAGGGTGAAAATAAATCCTACGTACTTCATGCAGGTTTAAAATTTTCCTATAACTAGTGTGCAAAAAAGTTTTTTTTTTTTTTTTTTTTTTTTGTATATGGGGACTTTTTTTTTTTAAATGAGCTTCATTTGGGGGGGGGGGGGGAATTTGGGCTTAAATCTGTTAAATATTTATTTTATTTTATTTTATTTATTTTTTTAATTTACTTTTTTAGTAGAAATTGAGTTGGGGATTTTTTTTTCTTTTTTTTTTTGGGGGGGGGGAGGGGGGAGAAAGCCCTAATTTGGAGAAATCTGAAAGCCTGTTTGGGGAAATTGACCGTAGCATCACTGCGCTGAGACGCTCCTAAAATTTTACCTGAGTAAGTTAAGGAACGCTGCCAGATCTGTAATTGTCTAAATATCTTCATAATTTTTTTCCTTTTATTTATTTTTTTTTTCTAATTTTCTCTTTCAATTTTTCATCTATACTTCCAACATACGACAGTGACTTCTCTTTGGATATTATATTCATTGCTGGTTAATTGTTAAAGTATATATATAAATATATAAAACGTTTTCTTAAAAATATAAAAACATTCTATCTATCCCCAAGCTTTCTTCAAGTGTTGTGATGCTATTCACTGTAAATTTGTGTTTCCATGCCTTGACATTACGGAGAATGGAAAAAGCATGGCATTGCGCACAGGTGCTTCCAATTCCCAAGCGTCGAAACGTATGGATTTCGTAAATTTTGTACTCAGCATATAACTAACAAAAATTTTCTGGTTTTAGTCTTTTAATTGAGATGTACGGAATTTTGCTATAAACCTACATGCTCGGCAGTATCTGGTAAATAAAGTTGAAATTTGTTGAATCTAGTAAATTACATGTTGTGTCATATTGTAGTTAGAACAGTGTAATACGGGAAAATATAAAAATGCTCTGATTGTGTACTCAAAAGACAAAATAAATAAATTAAAAAAATAAATTTATAAATAAAGTCTTTAGCAAATTTTTAATTCAGAGTCAAAAGACTATTATACGTAACATGTACAATTATTTGTTTTCATTTATGCCGTAAAAGTAAAACAGCATACTGTAGCCATCACAAAACTTTCTTCTGTGTCATTCTATATAGCAGCATTACCTTTTAGAGAAAAATCTGCTTTGATCCAAGTGATTCACAAAATTGAAGACAACCCTTTTATTGCAGATTGGCTGAAGAAGGCCTTTGGCACTAAAAATAAATAAGTAAAAGTAAAAAGATATATGTTTAGCAGTACAATACAAAACTTTCTGACTTAATTACAATATCATTTTTATACGGAAAAGTGTGTTATTGCAGCTATTACTATTGACGAGAGCATTATAGTCCAATTAGCTCAAAATGGCACGACATTTTGAAATTTCTTTAATAAGAAAAATAGAAAACACCATTCGATTTCAAAGTTGAAAGTTGTAACAAAACAATTTTTTTTTTTAATGCAATAAAGTTCTAAAAAAAGAATGATTATGTGCTCTTTGCCATCACAAACTTTTGAGAAAATCATAAAATCTGATTGTCATATGAAGTCTCTAAAATAAGGGGAAAAAACAAATTCGACTTGTGACATGGATTAAAAAGTGGCTGAATTTTGTTTTGGTTTATTTCAGCGAAAAAGTTATTAAGCTAAATGTTTTCTCACTCCTTTTTACAAATTAAAATAAGTGCTGTTTTTTAGATTTTAAAACATAGAAATAAACTTAAATAGATAAATAAACAAATAAATACACGAACACGAGTTCTATATCACCATAAATTTTACAACACTATTTTAGACGATTATTAGGAGAACAACCGTTTTTTTTTTTTTTTTTTTTTTTTTTTTCATCTGAAACATGTTTAATTCGAAAATGGCAGACATAAAAAAAATTGTTATAGTTAGAGACACAGCATGCTGGTTAATCAGTAATTTGGGGAACTCTTTCAAAGTTACACGACTTCTTTTTTTGTCAGAGCTGGACCATGTCGTATGGTTCATATCCCCCTCCCCCTTCCCCAAGTTTCCCATTGTCGTCGCATACTTGCATAGCTGCCAATATTTTAATTTATTCCGGAGTAATTTTAGCCCCGCCTCTAATTCGTACCACTTATTTTTTTAAAGTAATTTTTTCTTATTTTATCGAAGTTATGTATTGAAGAAAATTTTTCTACAAATAAAGTAGTACGAAATAAAGGCGGGGCTAAAAGTACTCCGGAATAAATTAAAATATTGGCAGCTATGTACTTGCCAACTTAACCCGGAAGATTGTTAGTCCCGCCCCTTTCCGCCTATTTTTTCACACCAATCTTTTTTTTTTAGAGTACTTTTCTTCTTATTTAATCGTAAATATATTTCGAGAAAATTACTCTAAAAATTAAGTTGTGTACGAAAAGGGACGGGAACTAACAATCTTCCGGGTGAGGTTGACAAGTATGTCATCGTGGTATTTTCTAATTTTGAATAGTAAACCCCGCCTTTTGGCGTTTCATTAAAACACTAATAAAATGTCCTGAGTATATTATTTAACAAATGGATTTTACGTATTTGTAATTAGGTCAATTAAATTTTATCCTTAGCAATCAAAGCGGTAAATTCCACCGGCAGCGCATAAAGTATTTAACACGAATAGGCAAAATCCCTCTTTAAAACATTTTCGCGACCGCATGCTTTTGTCTTTTTGACCATAAGGCCCGCCTGTGGGAGTTATTCTTCCAAGTTGTAATATTTCAGAGCAAATTTTCTGTTCTCATACTAATGTTACAAATGGATATTCATTATAATTATAATCTTTTTAATCAAAGTATTTGTATCCAGGGGCGCGCCAGCATTGTCAGGCGCCTGTGTGCAGAGTTTCAGATGGCGCCCTATATTACCCTTTTTTTTTTTAATTCATTTTATAAAATGTTATCATTTAGCAAGCCATTTGAATCTCGGACCTTAATAGTAGTAAATTTATTGAATGGCTTATAAAAAAGAGAAATGTATCAAATAAAATGAAATTTAAAAAGAAACAAATAAAATGTGCATCTTGCAGAAAGAGAAAAAAATCTTATACAGGGAGTTGCAAAAACACTAGGCAATTGTGAAGACAAATAGAGGAAACAAAAATAGGCAGATTTAGTGTGAATGTGGGTGCAGAAATGCCGCGTTCAGGCTTTGCAATAGATGGCTTAGATGAGAGTTGTAAGTATAAACGTTTGTATTTGTGTAGGTCTAATTTTTAAGCAAATATTTAAACACACAAAAAAAAATAGTCTTAGTAAACTAAACGTTCCCTCACTTCATTACACCTTTTGCGAGTATTACACATATCATACTGATCCAAATATTTTCCGTCTCTATCCATATTGTTACCAAAATGTCGATTTTCTTGCGTAAAAAAAGTAATTGTAAAGAAAGATACACTTTATTCAAGGATTATTCTTATAAAAACCAGTAAATTATTGTACTCTCAAATTCATACCTGAAACAGGCATAAAACAACGTTAAAAAAAAACCCAGAGTGGAATTTCACTCATTTAAGAATAAACATAAACCATTTAAACCGAAACGAACGTTTAGAACAGATGCTCGAATGCAACTGATTTCTTTGGGAGTGTCTCTTCTGCTTTTATAATTTCTGTCGTGATTTGGCGAAGTTTCGAGGTTATTCTGCGCCAGAAGCCAATAGATGAATCCAAAAAATTCCAGAACTCTGCTTTTATTGAAGATAGAGCTTCTAAACTTTAGAAAAATTAAATTATTACTTCTCGTCAAGTTTGGTCGTCATGTCGCCAAATTCATCGCTAAGTTGCCAACTCTGTATCGAAAGCTGATAATCACCTCTCACTCCATCCCAGTTAAAATATAATGAACTGCTCCTTATTTGCACTTTAATTGTAAATCTGCTTTTATTGCAACAATACCTTTCATTTAGGAAAGGGATTTAACTCTTTGTAATACTATAATGATTTTTTTTTTAATTAGTCGTGCAATTGCGGTGTGTTTGCACATACAAACGAGTTTAACATTTTATACTAGTACTACAGATAAATGGAATTTATAAATATATAAAATTAGAACTCATAATAATAAGAAAAAGAAAAAAAAAAGAGAAAGAAAGAAAGAAAAATCCCGTAGTGAGTTCTATTTTTTTCAGTTTCATTGTTGAAAACTCTCGAAATACTCTTAATACTTTAGCAACCGGTGACGTAGATTCACGTCATTTGAAAATCTGAAACTCTACCAGTGGGCGTTTCTTTGCAGTTTGTATGTTATTTGTTTCTTAAAAATGTATAAAATATTTCTATTTGTGCAATCAATATACTATGGATATAAATACTTTGATTAGAGAGAGTATGATTATAATGCCTATTCATTTGTAATATAAATGTGAATACAAAAAATTTTGTTCAGAAAAATTGTAACTTATGAGAATAACGCCCACAGGCAGACCTTACTGTCAAAAAGACAAAAACATGCGGTCGCGAAAGGGTTAAGATAAAAATAATGCATGACTACCAATATAATGACAAAATTTGACTTGGTTACTTATGGAAGTTTTTTTTTTTTATTATATAAGGAACAAATAAATTTATAAATTAAATAGGAGGATATAATAAATATTACTTAGTAAATATCGATAAAAAATACTTAACAGGGAAAAACATAACATCTAGTGAAAGGAATTTTGCCTATTTTCGTTATCTAAACTTTTTATGTAATTTGTATGTAAATTCATATATGCATTTTTCCGTATAGTAGTAAGGCACAAAAATCTCTTTTAAACTATTTTGCTGCGACGTTTGCACACTGCACAGATATAAATAATAGATAAATTTATAAGTTATAAAATAAGAATATATAATAAAAAATATTAAGTTTTAAAATAGATTATATGAACATTTAAACAGATAATATTTAGTGAAATGTAATTCATTTGCTTGAGTTTTGGTAAATTTTTGAATAATATATATCCATTTGATCCAAAATGTCTTATACTGTCGATGCAATTGCAAAATTTAAAAATGTGTCTGATTTCGTTGTGGAGCGTAAGTATTTTATGATCATTTTAAATTAAAAAAAAAAGATCGTTCCACTGATACTACTGGTAATTATGACAAAATAATCTTGAAAACAATTAATCCACACATAAAATTTATTCTTGCTGAGATAATTTGGAGTAAGGTTACGCTTAGAAACGTGTTTGTGGCATCAAGGAAGGAAAGGGGGGATTACGTAAAATCCCGTTACAATAGGTGTCGGATACATATTTACGCACCGCAGTTCCCATAGATTTTACGCGGCAAATTTAGTGCTAAAGAAAAAAAAAGGGGGGGGGGGGTGTCTCGAATTTAACCCTCTTTATCCCCCCCCCCCCCACACACACCTCTCAAATCGAAAGTTACAGAAAAACAAAAATGGGTTTTTGGAAATATCCTAAAGAAGATGCATACCTGTTTTCAACATCTTTGTACCATTTTTAGCAGAATTCTTTTAGTAGAATTTTTTGGTAGAATCCGGAATTTGCGAAATTTCCTCCAAAATCGACCCCCCCCCCTCCCACTTAAAAATCAAAAATTGCAAAATTGCAATTTTTTTTTTTTTTTTGTAACAAGTCTAGTCTCCCTATATGCAATTTCCTCACCGTGAAGTAACTTGCAGCCGAGTTTATGCTTAGAAACGTGTTTTTTGCCTCCTTTCTCTCTTGAAAAGAGTGAGGGGGAATTTCGTAAAATCCCGTCAGTATAAGCATCGGATGCATCTAAACAATACCTGCACCGAAATTCGTGACTGGAGCTCTTATAAATTTTCCAGTTAGCGCAAATCGAATTTGCTGTCTCGTAACCGCTCCCTCCCCCCCTCCTCCTTCCTCAAGATCGAAAAAAAAAAACATCAAAAATGAATTTTTAGAAATATGCTTTAGAAGATGCATGGCTGTTTGCAACATTTTTGTACCATTTTTGGTAATAAGTTTCTACTCAAAACTCCAGAGTTCACGAAATTCCCCCCGAAAACCGATTTTCTTCTTCCCCTCCCCCCCCCCCCTCAAAAATAAAAATTTCAAAATTGTAGACAATGATTATTATTATTTTATTTTATTTTATTTTTAATTTGTACTCAAATCTAGACTTCTCATGTGCCATTTCTTCACTGTGAAGTAATTTAAAGCCGAGTTATGGATATAAATGTGTTTTTGCCTCCTGCCTCCCCCCAGGGAGAACGGGGGACGGTGAATTTACAAAAGTTGATTGATATAATTTCAGCTGGGTAATTTCTGCCAAGTGTCGTTGAATTACATCCAGCTGTTCTCACGTGATACTCAGACAAAAATGTTACAGACATGCAAACACAGCGACTGCACACGCACAGAAAATTTTCTGAAGTCAAATTTGGCTTTCACGATGTGTGAAACGTGAAGATATCGCAATTATTCTCGAATTTGCGAAATTTACAGACAAAAGTCTGATTTTATCAATATAGATGTTACATGGATAATGCAAAGGGGGAAAAATACTCTAAATAAAATCTCCGGTTCCATTAAATTTTCATTTTTGCAATTGAATTATATTGCCCTTTTAGTAACCTAAATGCCCTTTTTCCGGCTGAAGAGGTGGAGAGGGAGAGATTAATGAACCCTTTTAAATTTCAATAAAATGCTTTGATATGTTAAAAAAGTAAAAAAAAAAAAAAAAAAAATGCTGAAGGTAGACGTAACTTTACAAAGTTATTTCACTTTTAAAATGCCCTTTCACAAAAACATCCTAACCTATTTGATGAATACAAGTTTTGCCAGTATATATTCTTCAAGGCGCCTCATTTAGCCACACTAGTCGCATGGCTTCAAACCGGTATTATGAAATCAGATTTAATAAAGCGATATATATATATATATGTGTGTATTTTTTCTTTTTTTCTTTTTTTTTTTTTTAATATTTTATTTTCGACTGGCGCCTTTCTTTACTTGGCGCCTGTGTGCGCCGCATACTTCGCACACCTGGTCGGCGCGCCCCTGTTTGTATCCATAGTATATTTGATTGTACAAAGATGAATATTGGGTATATTCGTAAGAAATAAACAACATACAAATCGCAAAAGATACGCCCACTGGTGGAGTTACAGATTTTCGAATGACGTGAATCTACGTCAGCGGTCGCGAAAGTGTTAAATTGCAGTACTGATTTTGATCAGGAGTGGCCAACCCACGGCCCGTCGCGTAGTTTTCTGCAGCCCGCGAGGAGACTAACGATATTTAAAGTTTAATAATTTTGGTTAACAGATTAAAAATTAATAAATCCGTTCTGACTTTTCGAAAGGGAAATACCTTTCAACGATTATGGTAGCTAAAGAACCACACTGATGTAATGAAATATCATTAGAACTATTACACTGGGAACAGTCATTTTGCGGCATTGTAGTTTAAAGTCAATTCTGTATACGACTAGTGTGCTGAATACTAGAAAATTATTAGGTTTGTCAAATTGGCTCTAGTTTTTGAGATAAAGACTATTAGCTATTTCACTGAGAAAACCTAAATAAAAATACCAATATGTATTGAAAAAATATTTTTATTAAGATCCTTTATAAGAACGATATGAAAACAAAAAATATACATGCTGTCTATCAAATAATTAAAACAAAAATTACAAAAAGCTTTTTCTGTAAGTTTTTTTGTCATGGTTTTGCTCAGGACAATCCCTTATTAAAGTCCAACAGTAGTCTGCCAGCATGTGGCGATCCCATCGACCTTGGTATCTTTCTTCCATTATCCTGATGTCCTGGTGGAACCGTTCTCCTTGTTCTTCACTGTAATCGCCGAGATTATCCGGGAATCTGTCCAAATGGCTATGCACAAAATGCAATTTAATGCTCATAGTAACCTCTAATGTGTGAAAATTTTGAAGCATTTTAGCAACCAATTCTGCATAGTCTGGTGCTTTATGATTCCCCAAAAAATGTTTGACTACTAAAACAAAGCTTATCCATGCTTTAGATTCAATTTGTGTCATATGGTTTACAAATACAGTGTCTTTTATAAGAGTATGGATTTGCGGTCCATCGAAGATGCTTGCTTTTAATTTTTCCATACTCAGGGCTGGAAAATTTTAACACACATATTTAAAACAGTCACCAGTCTTATCAAGGGCTTTGATGAACTGTTTCATTAGCCCAAGCTTGATGTGAAGTGGTGGAAGAAGGATATTCTCTCAGCTTATCAGTGGTTCATGAATCACGTTTGCTCTTCCTACCTCCATATTTTCCCTCAAAGGCACCTTTCTAATCCAATGTTCTGTTTTTGCGCGACTATCCCATAGACATATGAAACAGGGATTTAGTATACCAACCTTGCTGGCCTAATAAAAAATTCACCATCTTCAAGTCGACGCATACAGAGCACTGGATGTATTGCGTACGAAATCTTTTCTAAAACAATTTTAATATTTTGGTATTCCTCTTTTAGTTTGGTAGTATGACCGATTGGAACTGAAGCAAATTTATTTCCATTGTGCAGCAATACACATTTCAGACTTCTTTTTGAGCTATCTATAAAAAGCCTCCAATGTTCAGGCTTATATTCGGAAAGGCCTATACAATTTAAGAGTCCAGAAACATTGTTACAAAATACAAGCTTATCTTCTTCGGCAAAGTAAGGAAGAAGGTCTTGCTCTCTGGTCCTAAAGGATGTAATGGTAACACGAGGTTGAAGACAGTGTTTCTCTTTTAATCTCGAAGGAAGAATTTCGGACGATTTTTTTGATAAATTCAAATCACGAACCAAGTCATTGAGCTTCTCTTGAGAAAATCCATGTTTTGTAGAACTACTTTCTTCGAACTTACTCTTTCACTGCTGCTCGTCTGATTGTCTGATCCCTCTAACATTTCAATATCACAGTTTGCAGTAGATGGTCCTGAAAACACTGGAATTGGCAAATCATCACTGTGCAATACTGGGGGTTTAGCCGATTCCACATTAGGATAATCCGAAGTACGTTTTTTATATCGGTTGATACCTTTTACATTCACTGCACAAAAGTAACAGTCATTTAAGTGATTAGTAGGCTCAGTCCATATCATCGGCACTCCAAAATGAAGCCCTTTACGGCTTCCTTGACTCCAGTATCGCAAAGATTCTACACAAGGGACAAGGCTTACAGACGATATTGGACACTCAATATTTATTCTTTTGTGAAAGCTTTCTCCCAAAGTATGCTTTGTAGGTCTTTATCACAAACTCCGTGATCTTTTTTCTTTGCTTTTGTAAACAAAATTTGCCACATATATAACAAAAACTGTTAGGGTTGTTAACACAAGGTTTTCGTAACGAACTCGTATTTTTCAAGACAAAAAGCACTTTTAAACTTACAGTAAAACACGAATTGATAATTTCAAGGTCTAATAGCTGATTCGTAAAATTGTTATACGTGAATAGATAATAAATTTAGTGGTGTTAATCAAATTAATAGATCTTTAGGAGGGCAGTCTAAATTTTTTCATTGATTTCTTGTGTTTCGTTTATCTCAAGAACCAGAGTCAATCCAAAAAAAGTAAACGCATACTGTGTATGTCTAATACAAGTGTTTACAAAAACCATTAAGAAAATAAATGCCGCAGATTTTTTTATTTTTTTTGTTCCGCTGTGTTATTCATTCTTTTTATTATAATCGGGGGTGAAAGTTTTCCGTCTTTTGACGGAACTCTCCCACCGGAATTTTTTTTACAATATTCTGTATCCTATTTAATCAATGGATAGTAGAGTAAAAGTACACTCAATTTTTCTAAATAAAAATAGTGGTGCCGATGACGATAACCACTTTCACCCTTGATTATAATTATTAGTGTATGGTCTTTTATTTTTTAACGATTCTATTGCTAATTTATGAATGAAAATAATTTAAATTAATGTATTCCAGTCCGAATCTTCACCTGCCATGTCCTGAAAAAAGTATATACATATATGATTCATGTACTCACAAACATACACATATATGTATAGTATATGCGGTGCAGCTCGCCTAAATAAAATAGATTTCCAGTGCGGCCCGCCAAGTGTTTTGGGTCGGACAGGCCTGATTTAGATGAAAGTTTAAAGGTGGGTCCCGTTTTTCTTAAAAAACATACTTTGACCCACAAGCAGTATGGTAAATGGCAAAAATAAATAAATAAATAAAATAATAATAAGTCTATAAATTTAAAGGAAAATTTATTCTTTGTAAATAGTAGTGGGAGAAGCAGGAAGAAAAATTTGTTGTGTTTTAGTCTAGAAAGAGGCATATTTTTGTGATTTTTATATTTTATGTTCCTAAACTAAGCTTATTTTGCTTCTCCTCTCTTCCTTCCATGTATTAACATTAATATGTAAATTCACATTATGACATGTATTGTTTTGAGGAATCTTATTCATTTCAGAGTTGGTGAACCTAGAGTTGCTAATAGTGGCGGATCTACGGGGGGGGGGGGGGGGGCTAGGGAACTGAAGCCCCTCCCCCAAAGCACTAACGTTACAAATGTAAATTTTTTATTGATCTGGAATAACATCTTGAAAACTCTTAGCTCCCCCCCCCCCCCCACACTCACACACCAAAAGTGAAGTTCTGGATCCGCCACTGGTTGCTAACCCCCTGTATAATTTCAAACCATTATTTCTAGATTCGTCTAATTTTTTATCGCAGAATTTACAATAATAGTTCTAGTAAAAAATTCCAGAAATAGTGGTACAGGGTTAGCAACTCTATAATCCTGATAGCTGGATCTCCCGTATTTCCTGATTCTAATTAATTTTTCAATTATTCACCCCTTGCTCTCCATTTAAACACTTAATCCCACATAATATTTTTATAAATAAATTTCTCCACATTTTCTTACATCGGAAGAATACTGCTAAACTAAGCAAAAAACAAAACAAAAGATCATTCATTTCCTTGTTTACATCCGTTAAGTGCAAATCTATTTTATCGCCCTTTCTCGGGAATTGTTTTTCATTGACTTCCAGCTCTCTGATAAACACGTTTCGTTTAGAAATGTAAGAAGACAGTGGGTTATCTATTATCTTCTTTGGGGTTTAACCTAGATTTATCAACTCTAACATATAAATTCTCCTTCTGTCAAATCTTTTACGCCAGAGAAATAATTTTTCAGTGCGATTTTTCATTTTAAAAAGAAAGAGAAAGGCTCAGGTTGGGATATTTAGATCGGGTCAATGTTATTTTTTAAGTGCACGATGTCATTTTCCTAACTCAGTGTTTTAAAATGTTTCTTTGTTTTACAATTTATTTTTCCTTTACAGAAAAAACAAACTTAATACGAAAGAGATAATATTTTTTAATCCTATTTAGAGCTCAGAGGGTGTTTTTCAAGACGTGTTTTAATTTACATAGTTTATCATATCAAAGCTGCTTATTCTAGTGCTAGCGCGAGACAAATTTTTACACCATGAGGTAAACCTGGCTAATTAGATACAAATAGAAGGAAAATATCGAAGAGAAATATCGTCTGTTTTGATAGCTGTAATTTATTTAAATGTTTCGAATGAAAAATATTGATTTAGAAAATGCCAGAAACGAAATGAAGCTTGAAAATTCACAATTGTAATCTTGAAATTCATTCTTAGAGTAACTAAAAGTCTTTATTGTCATATACAGGGAGATTGAAAAATGTCTGGGGAGAATTTAAAGGGGATTAGAGGGGACGAATGTAAAAGGATTCGCAGTGCAATGCATGTCCAGAAACGACGCGTGAAGGTGGTAGTGAGCTGAGCGCTGTGTAAGGCAGTCTAAACAAGCCGACAGAGACAGCGCGGGAAACTGTCATTCCCCGCTGTGATTTCATGCAACATGCAGTGCTTCGTCTGGCATCATTTAAAAAAAAGAAAGAAAGAAATCTCGCATTCCCAGCTTGTCCTACATAGCGCCCCCTACTATATTCAAGCGGTGTTTCCGGACACGCACTGTACTGCAAATTCGTCCCCTCTAACCCCCTTTAAAATTAGCCAAACATTTTCCGATCACTCTGTATATTAGCAAAATAATACACAATGATAAATAACAAAGATTTTTTAATTTAATAATTTCTTATAATGTAGTACAATGCGGCTATTAATTCAAAATATTATCTGGAAATGATAATAGAAAAGAAATATTATATTCTGTTATATTGCCCTTACACATTCCTACACGCCTTCTGTCATAACTTTGATTACTATGGGAAAGGACAGACTCTTTATAAACTGTTTCTTAAAATTACTATTAATCGATTTTTCGGGTAGACCTGATATATATTAAATATTAGATTAATCGATAAAAGTCTGTTCTGTTTCTTATTATAAAATTCATGCATCTAAATTAAAAAAATATTTATAGAAAGGAAAATAGTCATCGAATTGAATTATAAAATTCATTTTGGAGTCCCATTTTTACATAGCCCAGTGACTGTAACGAAACAGTTTGTACTGTCCATTCTCCAATTCATATTCAAAACAAGCAAAGGTGATTCTACTCGAGAAGGGGGTGGACGCTATCACTGAGATGAGCACTTCCCGAAATTTATCTCTGACGGTTTCTTGCCGCCCCTATCTATATATTAATAGGCAAGCATAAAATTTGTTGTCCCTTTTTAACATATTAATTATGGGAGTAGAGGGTTGAAAATGGTATCATTCGAAAGGTATGGTTAGCCGAAAGGTGCGAATACGAATATTATTTTCTTACGATGTCAAGAAGGTATTTAAAAATACATTTATTTTTTATGCATTTTCCCCCATTTTTCCCTTTTATACACGTATTCCTTCACATTAAAAAATACCTAAAAGTAGAAAGTTGTTAAATCTGGCAATTTCATAAAGCTCAAATAAAACCACAGACACAGTAATTTGTATAATGTAGCATCACTATACGCAAGCGAAGTGATGACGTCACTGTCTGTCCATGGAGCCATGAAAAATATTTTCTATGTTAATTGTCCATTGGATTTTTTGTAAAAAATTATTAAAAAATAACGGAAATTATCTGCCGATTTTAATTCCGATATTTGGGTATAGTTCTATATAAGTTACTGTCTACATGTGTTTGATTGAGTTATTTTTTCTGTAAAATTGATAAAATTTTAATTTAATATCACAAAACTCCAGAAAAAAAATGGCAAACTTCCAGTTTCGAATGTAAACATTTCATTTCAAAGGGTGATATTTAAACAATAAATATTGAACTAATATACTAAATAAAAGGAAAATGGATTTGTTACTAACTGCTGCATGTATAAGTAGACGATACGGAAAAAATTCCGATTTCCGTTTTTTGCTGAATTTACATGTTTTGAGCTTTCTTTACGTTTCAATTAACTGAAATTGGCTACTTATTTTTTTTATAAAGTCTGTTTATTGCTAGCTTTTGTGGGTAGAAGAAGCAAGTAGAAGATTCATAAAAACTTTTGATTTCCGGTTTTCGATGAATTTACACGTTTTGAGATTTCCTTGCATTTTAATTAAGTGAAATTAGTGAAATTGACTACTTATTTTTATTTTTTTAAAAGTGGATTTATTATTCTTTCCTCTGCATATATAAGTAGAAAATATAAGATTCAGAAATGTTTTAGATTTTCGGTTTTCGATAAAGTTACACGTTTTGAAATTTCCCGAACTCAATTCGACCCTTTTTGAAAAATATCTTTTTTTTTTTTTTTTTTTTTTTGTTCAAACACTGTACTTTATGAACCAATCGAATTAATTTAACAGAATTTGATACTTGGTTGGACCTTGGTCTGACATGGTACCTATTAGCGTCTGGGCTGTATCACACAACAAGGGGCGTTTTCACGTTGCGATTTTCTCTCATTTCAGGAAAGGCTAACATCTACAGAGAGAAATAGTTATATTAAGTAAAACTCTGCTGATTCAGTTAGAGTGAATATTGGCAAATAATTGCCGCAGCTGTGTTGCAATTGCATTCCGTTTAGGACAAGGCAATAACTTTGCTTTGCCTCGCTTTGCAAAAAAAAAAAAAAAAAAAAAAAAAAAAAATGGTCGAGTTTCGACTACTGGGCGATACTAGTTTTGATAAAATCGCAACAGAATTTATTCATCCGTAATAGCGCACAGTGGACTCTAATCGGAAAACAAACAGTGTACTTAAAATTGTAATTGCGTGGGAAAGGACACATGCTCGGTTTAAACATAGTTTTTAGGATTAGAAACATATGTAGATTTAGATTGTGTTATAAAGAAATTAAATATATGTTAACTAGTTAAGTTTCATTAACTTTGTTAATCCAGCTAACTGTCTTTGAGTGTTTACTTAGTTTCACATATATTTTCTTTCAGTTGTTAAACATGTGTCCAGTCAAAAAAAAAAAAAAAAAAAAAAAAAAAAAAAAATCTAATTTTGAAAGGTTTTGAACAGTTTAATATAAGGATCAACTTTGGACGGAAATGATATAAGTGGAGGAGCTGACAAGTTCAGAATAACAAGCCAAAATCGTAACCGCAGATGCCATGAAGTAACACTCAACATGGTAGACTCAATATGGCTTCTATTCTATCATAGCGCCATAGCACTATTATAGCGGCAGCCATCATGAGTGGACAAAAGTTACCTTCATTTACTCTGCATGCTGATACGCTGTATGCCAGTTCTTTTACATCATGCCTCCAAATTTTCAGTCTTGCTTTTGCTTTCAAGTTAAAATCACGTGTTTTTTTATTTATTTATTTATTTATTTATTTATTTATTTTTACCTGAAGAAGAAAGCCCACGTCTTTCGAAACTGGTAGTGTTTCTTTTTATTTCATGGTATTTGCAAAATTTTTTGTGATTGAATATATATTGTACACCAGTTATTTAATTTATAATTCTGCACTAAATTAATATATATATATATATATATATATGACAAACAAACAGACAGGCAAATCGATTTAATATAAATGTATTTTTGTGTGTAGAGACATGTTTGATTTAAAGACAGTTTAAAAACTAGAAATATAAGAAGATTTAAAACTCTATTATACAAAAATTAAGTGTATTAACCAGTTACGTTCCATTCTGTTAAAGTTAATCCATCTAATTACCATGAAATATTTACCCATGAACTTAACAGCTGTTAAACATGTGTCCAGTCAAAATAAAGGTTATCTTATCTATTTTTTAAATGTTTTAATCATTTCAATGTTATGATCTACTGATATTTAATCTGAGAAAATCTACTTTTCTTTTTGAAAAAAAAAAAAAAAAAAAAAAAAAAAGAAAAGTTTATCGTAATTTTGACCGCTCTATCCTCTTATATAACATAAATAGGATTAGATTAGGTTGCCCTTGAGGTCATGTAACTTGACCGTCTTTTTTACGCCCTTTTGATCCGGTCGACACTTATAAGTAATTGGTGAGTAGTTGTTTTAAAGTCTGTTTTGGCGAGGTTATGTTAATCTTATGCTAATCGCTGAATTTGTTCATTTTGTATCTATAAACATAGATAAGTCATTAAGAAGTGATAGAGAGTGGTCAAAGTCATTAAAATTGCTGCCATTAAATTTTTTTATAATAAAGTTTCGATAATTAACCCCTTGAACTGCAATTTATTTTCAGTCAGCACTGCTCATGTAGACAATTTAATTTTCTTAGTTTTAAGAGGAGGGACTAATATAGAAACTTACGGTTTTGTTGCTCAAATAATTTGTTATTATTAAAAATAATATTTGTTTCACGCATTTATATGAATGTTTATTGTTATATATACATATAAGAACATAATAATTAGATTCGGGAAATTCATGACGAGCTGGACTCGTCATTTCAGTTCAAGGGGTTAACAGGTCAAATTTATTGTGTTATTATTCAAGTCTACTTGATTACTAATCTACAAGTCTACTTAAAAATAAAAATAAAAAGATATAAATAAATAGATAAAAATCCCATTAAAAAAAAAAAAAAAACTGTCAAAACAGAATTTAATTTAGTACGACAAGACTAATTTGTATATTACAATTTTACAACCTATTTTTTTTTTTTTTTTTTTTCCCTCAATGTTTAGAAGTCTTCACCGAGTATTCAGAAAACATCCCCAGCATGCATGGAGAAGATATCGCCAACATCTGTTCAGAAGGTATCATCAATCGTCTTGGAATATTTCTTGATATATACAGACGAAAAAGCCAACAAATATTCAGAAGCCATCATCAATACATCCTGAAGAAACAGCTAACAAATATTGAAAAGCCATAATCAATACATATCCTCTAGAAATAACCAACAAATATTTAGAAGCCATAATCAATACATATTCAGAAGATATCTCCAACAAATATCCAAAAACTGTCATCGATAGATATTCAAAAGATATCGTCAACAAATATTCGACAACAGAGGTCGACAGTCAAAATTTTTTCCCTGATTCTTCCACCCTGATTCTCCTACCCTATACTTCCTTCCTGATTCCTTCTTTCGGAATTTTTAGCAGTAAGTTTGCACGGTTAACTAAGCAAAAAATTATTATATGGATGAATCACGGAAAAAAATTTCGACTGTCGACAACCTGTATTCAGAGACTATCAAATTTATAAATGTTGATGGTTTCAGATACTGAAATCAGCAGTTGGTTTCTACATAGTACAATCAGGAAAGAATTTCACCTTATAAATAGATTTTGAAAAATGTAAGAGTTTTTGTTTTAACAGATTTGACAGAATATATTAAAATAGTTTAAGAAATTAAATGCTAAATTGAGATATTGGTAGGCATCCTGCTATATTTAAGGTGGAACACAACAAATGGCGACAACGCAAAACCAACCGTAGATTGAAAACAAAAGTCCTGTCGTATTAATAAATAAAAAAAAACAGTAGAATAAAGACAAAATTTCTATAATAAACTTTTTTTTTTTTTTTTTGACATTTTGTAACGCCAAAATGAATATCAAAAATACTTTTTTATTGTTACTTACACCTTAACTGTCACTTGGCTCACTAGTGAATCATAAAAGTTTTTATTAAGATTACTAGCAAACCCATGCATTTTATTTCTTTTCTTATTTACCTTTAAAATTTGAAGCTTATGAATATTATATGAATTAGTGCTGACTCTAGGCTAATTTGGCTAATTTGGCTCCACCCTGCTGCCTTTTTTAAACACATTTTAGAACCCTTCGGCCCTTTTCCAATCCATTTTAGTACCCTGCGGCCCTTTTAAAACCATTTTGGTACCAGTTAGTCTTTTCTCACATTTTAAATGTTCAGAGGCCTTTAGATACTTTTCTTCCCGATTTTTCAATTTCCCAGCAACAGTTTTACAGCTTTCCTGGAAGGACATATGCATTTAGCCTATATATATATATATATATATATATATATATATATATATATATATATATATATATATATATATATGATAAATATCGTAATAAAATTTAATCTTAAAATTTAGCAATTAATAGATATACAAAACAATACCAACACAAAATAATAGAACTGATTTTAACTAATAGGAAAGACTGACACAAAATTGTTGCGATACAGATTAAGAACCAATAAGAGACAAAAGCAATTTAAATTTCTTACGCCGACATGAATGATAATAATAATAATAATAATAATAAAGGACCATTAAACTTAATGACAGAGAAAACAAATAAATGACCACAGAAATAATTGGATAAAAATGCTTAAAATTAGAAGTAAATACTCATCAGGGGGCATGTACTTTATAAAGCTGTGAAAGCTGCATCGATTTCGTAAAACAATATAGCTAATCATAGCAATTTATATTGTTCCAGCCCCGATCGAAGCATCAAAACCTATATTTATATATATACACACACATAAATTTAAGTAATTTGCTTTTGTCACCTACAAAATTCACAATATAGAACACCGTAAATTATGCCAATAATATCCTTTTTGAAAATAGGTTGCCTTTTTTACCGAATTCCCCTCGGCCGCCCTTTTACTCTAGAATCAGCACTAAGAATTCCACCACTTAATTCAAATTTTAATTCACCTGTCGCCAAATTATTATTAGAACGAAATTATAATAATATTGTGCAATAGTGAAACTAAAATCATACAAAGACAGGTTTCGAAATGAAATTCATAATTGACGACCTAGTTTTCATACTTCTGCAAGGTAGTACTGTTTTAGTATAGGACCCTCACGAACGAATTTTAAATTTTTGTCGCCATGTTGGCGATGACTTGTTATTTATTTATTTTGGCATAATTAAAAAAAAAAAAAAAAAGAACTAATTCTTATTTTGATTATACGTTTTATGTTCTGTTTTTCAGTCAATTTATGATAATAATTCATAATTTGTATATATCTTTAAAGTATTGCTAGGTTTAAAATGAAGCTTTCAAAAATTCTTAAGTTTCAACAGTTTCAACTTTTAAAAATATTTTTTTCCATGAAATAATCTCATCAGAAAAATGTCACTTTTTTCTTGTCAGATCATTGAGCTGAGTCCGCGTGCATAAATAATTGTCCTTTTATAAGTATTATTTTTTTTTATCATTGTGTATTATATTAATTGCATCACTATCATATCGTTTCGACAAAATTTTATCGAAATTGGACCACGTTAGAGAAATATTATATGTATATATATATATATATATATATATATATATATATATATTATTATTATTATTGGGGGAGGGGACATTTGTGATCCCCTATTAAGTTACAACAACGTTCAGATTTGCGGCTACAAATTACAAATACCAATGACGAGTCATCTTTTCTGCAGTTTTGCATGGAAATATAAATTTCTCGATTCGAAACATATGGGAATATAGATTTCTTGATTCGAAATACATGGGAATATAAATTTTATAAATATGCTATGGTGCATCTGATAAACGTATGTTGATTTCGTCGTTATACTTTCTGCTGTATAAAGCCATTAAAATATGTTTAAACAAATATCTGTTATAGATCTTAATGTATTCGAATTCTTTTACAAGTCTCTAAACAAACCAGTTGAGCTATTTGGACAATTTTGAATAGAAAGAGCACTATATAGAAAAAGTTAATAATGTATATTTCTTCCAAGCTATTTCAAAAATATTTATTGAAATGAAAACGCGGTTAGAGAGATAGATGAACGTAAGTCATGAATCCTTTTAAAATTTGATAGAAAATATTTTTAGAAGAATTTAAATTTTTCTCACTAAAAGGACAAATATATATACAGTCGAACCTCGTTAACGTGAATATGAAGGGGGATAAAAAATCTATTCATGTTATCAGTAGTTCAGGCTATCAGTAACTGATCTTCATATAACTGAACTAATCTTCATTTTCACCGGGATTGTGAAAACAGTTCACGTTAAAAGTAATTCTCGTTAACAGTGTTCACGTTAACAAGATTCAACTGAATATATAATATATATCTCTCTCTATATATAATAAATAAATAAGCTATTAAAAGAAACTTTTAAAACCCTAAATCTTAATGTATCATATCGCATAAATCTTTTCAAAGTTAGAATAAAATTTAATTTGCAAAAAAAAATGTAACTTTTCTGTTTATTAACCAAAATGAATGAAATTTGAACTGCAAGTTGATCTTGCGTTGTACAGGCTGTATATTAATTTTTGTGTTCGTGAGAGAAATTTTTTTTAAATTTGAAAACTGCAACTTTTAATCCCACTTCAAAAACATGTGACTTAATGAGTAATAGATGTTTTCTTTTCTCTCCAGACGGTGTCCAGACAATCGCCTGCTGTTGCCACCTAATTTTAATACTTTAGTTAATTTTATAAAATCTAATTGTCCGACCAATGAGCTGTTTAATCCGTCGGATTCAGAAAAATCGCCCCTTTCATTTGGTGTCTTGTTTGTAACGATGCGACCGACATTCCTAATTTATTTTTCTCCAACATTCACAAACTTACCTACCTACCGTTCTAGATGAGAGCGAGTACATAAGAATTTGGGGATAAAAATAACCTTTAAAGTCTCTCTAGAGAAAATCAAAATATGAATATCATAATTAACTGAGGAAACAAATTTCGCATTTATGGATAAATAAACTATTCTAAATTATATTTAATGATTTAATCGATGATAAAATATTGAAAATAAAACAGAGCAATACAAAACATACGATACTTTTTTTTTTTTTACTTATCTATGTACGGTAGAGAAAGTACTATTGTGGAATTCAATTTTTGCTATAACTATACATTTTGAGATCTTCTAAGTGTTATCGGCATAAGTCAAAAACAGATATTGGCAGAAAGTCCAAATTTTATACTTTAAATTTCTATCAAATAGGCTATTACATAAAAACTTTCATTGGAATAGATAAATTGTGATTGCAAGGAAAAAGAGACAGACACACAAAAAAATTCAAATACATTACATTTATAGGCGAAATTTATCAATAGATTTTTTAACATCTTTAGATTGCATTCAACATAATTAAATTATCCCTTAAAAAATAAATAAATAAATGCATATGTTTGCTGTAGAATAGGAATAAAAAACATTCATTCTTCGTTCACAGGGTCCCACAAAAATATTCCGATATATCAGGGAGATGGTTGGAAGTGCATTTGAAGCTGTAACGTAATTTGAAGTGTAATTTGAAGCGAAATTTATCATTAGATTTTTCAACATCTTTAGATTGCATTCAACATAATTAAATTAACCCTTAAAAATAAATAAATAAATAAATGCATATGTTTGCTGTAGAATAGGAATAAAAAACATTCATTCTTCGTTTACAGAATCCCACAAAAATATTCCGATATATCAGGGAGATGGTTGGAAGTGCATTTGAAGCTGTGTTATGCAGTTTATTTATTTGTTTGTTTATTTATTTATTATTTTGTGTGTGTGCTAAATTTAAGTACATTATGTGGTGTGTATACAATCGCTAGTAAAAATACAATGGGGTATCCAAAAATAGTCAAGTATACAATAAAAATGCAGGATGAAAGAAAGTAATATGAGTGTAACACCAGATTATTAAGTTTAGAAAACAGAATACGTTTCTGATATGGAATTCTAAATAAAATACGTGCCAAACTTGTCGAAAATAGATCAGATATTGATATACTAAAATGCAAGATTTTATCCTTGGCATTCTTCCAAACTTCGTTGTATTTT
This sequence comes from Salticus scenicus, assembly GCA_963930645.1. NCBI lineage: Eukaryota > Metazoa > Arthropoda > Arachnida > Araneae > Salticidae > Salticus > Salticus scenicus. The sequence goes on from OZ005658.1 coordinate 141,996,550, forward strand.
CGAATAAAATGGATGATTGCGTGTCATAATATTTCTATTTTGAATACAAGTTGTTTCGAATATTCAAACTTTTATGCCACTGGCCTTGTACTTTGTCAGAATATAAATTCGTGAATCTAAAATATTGAATCTTGAATCAATAAATTTCTTTCTTCTAGAGCCTTAAAATATTTTCGACCTATAAGTTTATTCATTTTAAATAAATAATGTAAGAGGTAGTAAAATTTTACGAAAGTGTATTTGATTTAATAAAATGGAAGACTTATTTAAATTTAAAGGGAGGAAAAGGAAGGTTTGTTTGTAAGTTAATAAAATAAAATAAATGTAAATGTTTTATTTTATTTTTTAAATAAAGGCTATCTATTTATCTTTAGGGCTTCCTCAGGATATATTTACACAGCTTTAATAATGTCATCACCAACTATCTATATATGTAAAAGAGTAAACCCAGTCACATCCGTGGCGATTCTATGGGAAATAAAGTCACAAATTTTGGTGAGCAGGTTGGTTTTAAGACCCCGACGTCCACTAAGACGGGATTTTGCGAAATACCACCCCCCGTTCCTCCCCTGGGGGGGGGGGCAGAAAGCAAAAACACAAGCATAACTCGGCTCCAAATTACTTCACGGTGAAGAAATTACAGATGGGGAGACTAGACTTGAGAACAAAAAAATCTTTCAGCGATTTTAGAATTTTGGATTTTTAAGGGGAGGAGGGGGGAAAACGATTTTCAGAGGAAAATTTAGTAAAATACGGATTTTCGAGTAATAGCACAAAGTAATAGCACTCTACCAGTAATAGCACAAAGTTATAAAAAACCGCCAAGCGTCTTCTTGAGGATATTTCCAAAAACTCATTTTTAGTTTTTTGCGATTTTTTTTTTTTTTTTTTTTTTTTTTTGGGGGGGGGGGTTACGAGGGGGCAAATTTGAGCGCCCCTTTTAGCTCTATATTCGTCCAGGTAAATCTATAGGAGCTAAGGTTTGCGAAATTCCCCCCCCCTTTCTCCCATTGGGGGGGGGGGCAATGGGACAATAAACACGTTTCCAAGCATAACTTTGCTTCAAATTATCTCAGTAAAAATAATTCTTATGTATGGGTTGGTTATGCGTTCTAAGCACGCACTATAAAGGGATTTTACGAAACTTCCCCCCTGGCCCCTCTTTTAAGGACGGGGGGGGGGGATAATACACTTTTAAGAGCAACTCTGCTCCAGATTATCTCAGGATAGCGATTTTTTCATATGCCGATTGGTTACGCGTACTCAACACACATACTGCAAAGGGATTTTGTGAAATTCCTCCCTGTCCCCCTTGGGTGTGGTGAGCAAAAATCATTTTTCCATGCGTAACTCTGCACCGAACTATCGTAAAAAGGCGAATTTTTATGTGCTGGCTGATTATGTGGTCCCAACACGCATTATAAAGGGATTTTGCAAAATTTCCCCTTTTCCACCTTTAAGGGCGGGAAGGGGGAAAAACACGTTTTTAAGAGTAACTTTGCTCCAAATTATCTCAGGAAAGCGACTTTTTTATATGTCGATTGGTTATGCGTACTCTACACACATACACTACAAAATAATTTTTCGAAATTTCGTCCTATCCCTCCTTGGGGGGGGGGGGGGTGAGGGGGGAGCATAAAACACGTTTCCATGCGTAACTCTGTTCCAAATTAATTTAGAATGGAAATTTTTTATGTGTGGGCTGTTTATGCGCATTCAACATGCACTAGAAAAGGATTTTGTGAAATTCCACCCTACTGCTCCTTAAGGGGTTGGGGGGGGGGGGTGGACAAAAAACATGTATACATGCGTAACTCCGCACTAAATTATCTTCGGATGAGGGTTTTGATGTCTGGGTCGGTTATATGTATCTAACTGATAGTATAAAGAGATTTCGAGAATTTTCTCCCCTTCCTCCTTTAGGAGAGCGGGGGAGTAAAAAACACGCTTTAAAGCATAACTGCGCTTCAAATAATCTCAGGATCTTGATCTTTTTATGTCTCGGTTAGGTATGTGTATGCAACATGCACTACAAAGGAATTTTGCGAAAACTAAAATATTTAATAAATGCTGAGATACAGTCATCTTTAAAATCGTATTTCATAAATAATAGCAGATCCACCTGTCGTCGATAATTACCCAGATTGAAATGAAAAAAAATCGATAACTTTATTTTAAATTATCGCAGATCGATAGTTTAACCATTCATTTTAAAGGTATTTTCGAGCTCTTTTGAAAGATACCCATCATGAAAATTTATTCCCCTCGAGGGGGGACTTTCCCCCCAGGGGGGGGGGGGGGGGAGAGGCGATAATCCTACATATACAAAAATAAATTTCCCAGTTCACTAACTTTATGAAAATAATTCTTGTAAATTTCATAATGATTATTAAAAAATATTTCTCTTTATGCACATTTATACAAAATTGTGTCCTATTCCACCATGTTAAAAATTTAGAAAAAGCGGGATGGCAACGCAACTTATAAGACAATTTTGACCAAAAGTTGAAAGGTGCTAATTTATGTCAAGGTGTAACTACATACCAATTTGTATGAAATTCTGTACAGTAGTTCCTGAGATACAACTGCTACAAAATTTTATCACACACATACACACAGACAGACATTTTCTAAAAATGGTCAAATCGTGTTCTACAGCTCTCAAAACGTGTAAATTCATCAAAAACCCGAGTTCGAAAATTTTTACGAATCCAATACTTTAACACATAGTACATTTATTCTAAAACATATTACAGATACGCATTTTATCGGAGTTTTTACATTAAGACATTACGAAGTTAAATTTCCATAATTTCATTTTTCAGGCTTTCAAGATAAGGATACTATAAACATATTCTTTGTTAATCAAAAGCTTATATGATTAAACTTAATATTCTTCCACAATAACAAGCTAAAATTCTCGTCATAACTCTATTTCTTTGACGTCTTTCTATATATAACTCTATCTTTATTTCTCTGACGCTTAACTGGGCATATTTATCTTTGCGCCTCCGAAAGTAATGATTTAAAGACAAAAGAGAATAATCTTTGCTCGGTTTTACTCGTTGTAAAAGATCCCGAATGCATATTGATAATATTTTAAATGATATCTGTCTGTGTATGTGTGACATATTTTCATTTTAAATTAAAATACGTCACGGATAAAAGTTAAATAGTTATAAGATAAAAAACTTCTTATACACCCTGTTTTTAAATTTTCTGTTGAATCATAGCTATAGCACTTTATCAATGAACATTAGCACTTTATCAGTGCGTAAAAACGTTTTAAAGTGATAATGACGTCAATTTTTGTGAGATGCATAATTTAACTTTTTACAATTTTTTAACGTTCACGTTTAATGAAATGTATTTATTTTTATGTCGAAAGAAAATGAACTCATAATTTTTTTTAAGCAACAACTAAATTATAGCTAATATTTTAATGGCTATTTTTTAAAGCTATTAGGAGGCTATTTTTTTCATATTTTAATTAATTAAAAGAATACTAATCAAAAATTCGAAAAACGGGCTTCGAAGTATTGTGCTGTCATCGGGTTCTGAGCTATTCTGAAAGTTTCAAGTAGGGAAGTTAGTTAAAAATCGATTACAGGATTTGTACAGGACAAACAGACAAACAAGAATCGAAGTTAATAAAAACATAGTAATAAAATAAAATTATAGGTATAACTGCCTCAGACTTTTCATCTTTCTGAAAGTCCTTGAAATTTCTACGATACCATTTTGAATGTTAACGATAGGTATTTGCTTTATTATTATTATTATTATTGAGTAAGTCTATGGATTTGAGTCAATTAAGTTAGTTTATTGAGTCTATGAATTTGAGTCTATTGAGTGAAGCATTTGGCTAGTAAAATGTGCAAACGAAAGTTTGTTAGCGCACGCGTATACGCAGTTAAAAATTATTTAATAATAACACGTTTAATTCGAAATTTAATATTTTTGTATTTTGATTGCAGTATGTTGTGCCTAATGTAATATGTCAAATTTTCTATAAATCTTGCTTTAATACGAATTTTTATTCTGTTATCTGTTTTCATTAGTATTTTATTACAGTTTGAAATGAAACCTAAATTCAATCTGCTTTAGTTAAAAACCGTATGAATAATTAGATTAAAGAAAGACAGATACACTCTTTTGAAGGAAACACTTAAATATTCATTAAAACAACCAAAGTTATAATGAAAATAATATAGCAGAAAGAAAGAAACAAAAATTAAGAAAAAGAAACTTCACATCCATCAAAGAAAAGAAAAAAAAAAAAGCGTTATGACCACTTTATTAAGAGATAATCGTCTGCTTCTTATTGCTTTAAACATTCTAAATATTTTCTTTCTTTATTATTAGTTTTTATTTTAGTATTTGTTTTCATTACTGTTTTATTACAGTTTGACGAAATGAAACCTAAATTCAACCTGTTTATGGTAAATAGTTACTGTTAAAAAACAATATGAATGATTAGATAAAGCTATCATCATTCTCATTTGAGGAAAACACATAAAAAAGAGGGGAAAGAATGAATCATTCATTTTGTAACATAAATGAATAATGAAGATAAACTTTCATATCAGTAAAAACAAATTTGTGTCATCTCCATCATATCAAGTAATCATCTGCATAACACCCTGGATTACTTCAAAATAACTTTAGTAGCACAAGTGAGAGAGAGAAATTGAGTCGAAAACGCTGCATACATATCTATTTCGAGCCTCGCCACCAAAACAAAATATCCTTTGTTGACACCGTAAATCCAGGTCAAACTCGCGATCTAGTGACGACGCGCTGTCTGGGGTTTGACTTTTTCCCCCGTAGTGACGTCACTAAAGGGAGGGGGTTTGCGGCTTGGAACTTTTCCAACTGGTTCTAATGAGTTGAAGAGTGCAGGATGTGGATATTCGGGTCGGGTTTTTCGTAGCAGTTCTCTTTCTACCACTAATTCCAGGAAATAAACAATGAACTTTTTTTAGTGAATAAATTAAGAGACCGAAATTAAGAAAGGTATTTGAAAATTAGAACCTTATTATACTACGGAATTTTTGTAAATCCATTCCATGACATTGCATACTATTTTTATACATTTAAGCAGAGTTTATTTTATAGGTTTTTCATTTATAGATACATCTTTTATATTTATACATCACATCGATGCACTGTAGCTCTAGTTATCAGTTCAATTCTTCTCATTTTACTTTAAAAATGCTTCGCTCATACGGTTAAACGTAATTTTCCCTCTTTCTAAAATTCGCAAATTTTTTACCTCGATTCCTTATCGTTCCGTTCCTTCGTTATTAATTTTCCTAAATTTCATTTGAACTCCCCTTTTTATTTAGGTCGAAAGACTTATTTCTTTAAGGTAAAATAGACCAAATAAAACATTTTTTTTCTCTTTTTTACCTTTGGCATCAAGTTAAAATAAGTATGATGTGGTCACCACATGACTTTCTTCTATATAATTTTGTATAAAATTTATTCAATGCAAATTACTTATTAAATTATCAAATTATTTTCCATTATAAAAGCAGACGATTTTTTTCTGACTGTATTATATTATCACTAAATGCTTAAAGATGTCAATTTTTTAAAAATCAGAAGAAATATTTTTTTCAGTTTTTTTTTCTTTAAAAGATAAAAAAAAAAAAAAATTTATAACTTTGTTTTAAATTACCACAGATCTATAGCTCAACCATTTGTTTTAAAGGTATTGACGAGATCTTTCGAAAGATACCCATATTGAAAATTTACTCCTCCGGGGGGGGGGGGGGAAGCATGCTCCTACATGCACAATTTTTTTCCCTAGTTAACTACTATTATTATCAATAATTCCTATTAATTTTACAATCACATGATTAAAATAACCCTCATTATGTACATTTATACGAAATTTTGTCCTATACTGCCATGTTAAAAATTTAGAAAAAAATGGGATCACAGCGCCACCTGTTGAGCATTGTTCCACAAATCTAATCAGCACCAGTTTATGTCAGGGTCCAACTAAATACCAAGTTTGGTTAAATTCCGTTAATTGGTTCGTGAGATACAGCGTCCACAAAATTCGTGATATACACAGACAGACAGACATTTTTTAAAAACAGTCAAATCGTGTTCAGGACATCCCAAACGTGTAAATCCATCGAAAACTGGAGTTCAAAAATTTTCACGAATCCAATACTTTCTCTATATATACATATAGAAGAAAATAATAAAGAATTTATAATCGATTACGAAAAGAAAAACTTAAGAAATATTTTTATCTAAAATTTATTCTGTTTAAGACAGAATCATAATTATTTTTTTTCTTAATATATAATTTATCTCTTTCTTTATTTTAATTATCTTTTGTTTTGATTGGTTGGGTGGGTTTAACGTCTCAGTAATACTGCGCAATGGGTAATTGGGGACGGTCTGGGACGCACCCTTAAGGATGGTCCGGAGACATGACATGCCATCACAATTTTGATCCTCCACAGAGGGGATGGCTCTCCCGCTTCGGTGACCCCCAGAGGTATAATTTACCTTTTGTTTTGAAAACAAATTATTGATATTTTTTAAAACTTTAAAATATCTTTGGAAAAGTGAAGGTAGTGGTGTCTTAGATGACAGGATTCTATGACCTTACGGCTTACAGTGGCTACAAAGAAAAATAAATTATCCGTAATGGAAATAATAATAATAATAAGCAGAAAATAGTCTGTAAATGAAACATTTTTATTGATAAAGCCTCTAATAATAAAAACTTATTATTTAAGTTTTTGTAATTGAATTTAATATTCACTCAAAAGAAAAAATCATTTTTCCCTTTGCAAAAGAAATGCACTCTCATCATTTTTGGCATAAACATACCTGCCAATTACCTCATTAATAAGCGTAAAATTGTTAACGTCCCATGAAAAAAATTTCTCTTTTTCCACACCACTTTATTTTTAGAGTAATTCTCTCCAAATACTGTTACGATTAAATAAGAATAAAATTACTCTAAAAAATGATTGGTGTGAAAAAAAAAAAAAAAAAAAAAAAAAATATATATATATATATACTACAAAATTTTACGCTTCATAATGAGATAGTTGGCAGGTATGCCCAAATGCACGAAACCTAAAGCATTATTAACAAAATTATTATATAAAAAATCCAATAGAATTCACTGTACCTATAAACTGCATTTTCATTATCTCTCTCTTTCTATTTTTTTACCTCTTGCAAAAATAAAAATCTTGTCTTTTGTTTTTGTTAGACATGCTTTCTTTTGCACCTCTGATGAAGGAAGATGCAATCGCTCGAAATACGTTGTGTTTTATATTTGGAAGGCGTTTTCCTTTTGCTGTATTCTACACCAATAATTAAACTTTTACACAATTGAAATATATTCAAAAAGTCTATAATATCAATTAATGATACCAATAATTATTAATATCGTAATATCGCATGTACAACAATATTATTCGGATACAGAAATAAAATAGTATGCTGTGACCACCACAAGACTTTCTTCTATACATAATCCTATATTAATTCCCTCTAATACAAATTATTTAATAATTTATTAAAATTATTTTCCATGATGAATGCAGATGACTTTCATCTCAAAGAAGTAAAGAAGAATAACAATAACTACCGAAAGAAAATAAATTTTGTGCCTACATAAGAAGAAATGCGGCTTTTTTTTTTTTTTTTTTTTTTCTGTTAAAAAACGAAAAAAAAAAAAAAAAAAAAAATCGATAACTTTGTTTTAATTTATCCCAGATTTATAGTTCAACCATTCATTTTAAAGGTACTGACAAGTTCTTTCGAAATGTACCCATATTGAAAATTTATAACCTTGGGGAGTATCCCCCCCCCCCAAGGGGGAGAAGTGATGCTCTTACATGCACACAATTTTTTCCCTATTTTACTACTTACTACTACCATTATCAATAATTCATATCAGTTTTACAATCATGCGTTAAAAGTAACTCTTATTATGTGCATTTGTACGAAACTTTGTTCTATGCTGCCATGTTAAAAAATTAAAAAAAAAAAAGGATGAGAGCGCTTCTATTGAGCAACTGATCTCCAAATCTAATCGGCACCAGTTTGGGTCAGGGTTCAACTAAATACCAAGTCTGATTAAATTTCGTTAATAGGTTCATGAGATACAGCGTCCGCACACACAGACACACAGACATTTTCTAAAAACAGTCAAATCGTGTTCAGGACATCTAAAAAGTGTAAATCCGTCGAAACCTGGAGTTCGAAAGTTTTCACAAATCCAGTACTTTTTTCTAATATATATAGAAGAAAGTAAAAATGATATTTTGACAGTACAGTATATACCATGTGATAGTCCCCACAAGGAAAAATAAATAGTCATCCATGATAATAATTGTAATTATAAAGGAAAAAAAAAGTGTGGCATCTAGATGTAGGGTATGAAAAGAGTATAAGTTAGTTTATAAACGAGTCTGGGAAAATAGTGGGTGAAGAAAGGCGATGTTTTCGTCAAAAAAGGTTAATGATTCAAGTTGAGTGCAGAGAGTAAAAAAGCAAAAGGTGTAATCAAAAAATTTGTTCCCAGAATTTAGTATGGAGGGGGAATATCCAGCAAGATTCTTTCTGCCTATGTTCTTAAATATATGTAAATATACTGACAGTTGTGCATAATATTCAATTTTAAAATCTTATCTAAAGGAAAAATATTAGATTAAAAGTAAATTAAAAATAGATTTAAAAATCAGAGTTAAAATTAAAGAGGGGATCATCGGAGCAAATGGTGCCGCGACCTTACTTTAGAGAATGTGCAATGATTTTATATATATACTAGAGGTGAGTTCGGGCTCTATTTTGGCAATCCGAGCCCGCCCGGGCCCGAAACATTTTTTAACTGAGCCCGCCCGAGCCCGAAAAATTTTGTGTGATCAGAGCCCGAGCCCGCCCGAGCCCGATATTGAAAGTGGTACGCTATGCACCGCATACACAATAGTAAAATTAAATACCGTTTTCATTTACAAATTAATTTTCTTATTATCAATCCTCAATTTAAATAACTATAAATGTTATTATAACAATTTATAATGTCTGTGTCTCTGTATACATGTATATATTTATATAATAGATATTTATAGTGCAGCCCATTGTTTATAACGCACCTATCGGGGGAAAAAAAATTATCCGAATGAGTGATATAATGAGGCCCGATATAACGAAGGAGGAAGGATTACTTAACACTATGACATAATATGCATCCCGTTGAAAAAAAGAGTTCTATTTAGAAAAAAGAAAGTCAAAGCTACTAAGGTTTGCAAGATTATTTTGTGATTTATAACCTATCATGACTATTATGACATTACTAAAGGTGCTCTCAAAATGAATAAAATTTCTTTTTTTTTTTTTTTTTTTCCCAGTTAGTGAAGAATAAAATAAACGGAACTTTTAGCTTGAATCCGAGCCCGCCCGGAGCCCGAAGACTTGCGTAAGATTTTAGCCCGATCGGGCTCGGGCCCGGGCTCGGGCTCGGGCTCGGGCTTACGGGCTCGGGCTGAGCCCGTCTCATCTCTAATATATACATACTTTTATCCATAGCATGCGAGTCAACGGAAAAATAAAAATGTATTTAACCGAAAAAATATTGTAGTCATCAACCATTTAATAGAAAATTACAACATATAAACCCATAAATAATATATGATATATTTTCGCGTATAATACCCACAAACAAATGAAAAAAGGACTATATAGGTTGTTTAGAGTGGAGGGGTGACTTGCGATCCAATCTAAACAAGATAAGATTGTGGGGAAGGAACCGGACCCATTTAGCTCTTTTCTCAAAGCTTAACAATGGGCTTCCCTATAATAATATCTATTTTACTTTCAGACATGCGGCCTTTTCAAAGAGTCCTATACATTTCAGAACCAGACCACCCACATATAAATTGCTTACCTCACAGATTGATTTTTGTCATATCTAAGCCCTTTGATTTAAGTCTATTCAGTTCACATTAACTATGAATTATAATCCAAATTATTCTGCAATAATTACGAACAGAGTTATCGGATGACATTAAAAACTGAACGTTGTATCATATACAAAGAGATTTTGCATGTTACATAAGTTTTAAAAATTCCAACCAATGGAAGGGGGGGGGGGGAATAAATAAAAATAAACGATAACTTTCTTTATGTGAAAAACAAAATCCTTCGGACAAAAGCGTAAAAAAAAAAAATTGTAAGCATATTTACGCTATGTCATTTTTTTTTTTTTTTTTTTTTTTTAAATAAATTTTGTAAAAATTACAGAAATCATTCTTTTTTTGGTCCCTCGGTCCCTATAATGTTCAATAAAAGTTGGCATTCAACCTAGCAAATATAACATAAAAAGTTTCCCTTCTTTACGACAAAAATTGCAAAAAATATTTAATTTCAAAGTTTGAGAGGATGGCTATATCTCAACTTCTATGCCATATAACTGTACGAACCATGATATGTGAGATAACCATTATAAAAACGCATTGTTTAAGAAGTTTTTTATAGACGATAAAACTGCCTCTCTTTCGATATTTAGTGTTAGATTTCCCTAAGATGAAAATTATTTGCATTCATCACGTTAAACTTTTTAATAATAGTTTTAATAAATTATTCGCACTTAGTAAATTTGACAGAAAAATGTAGAAGAATGTCTTGTGGTGGCCACAACATACTAGTTTTTTTATAATTTACCATCTGTGTGACAATGAAAATTTACTTTATTTTATATCATGTTATATCATTTTACCTTGTTTTGCATGATTTTTAGATGAATAAGTAATGTTGACTTATTTTTCGGGTTTCGGGTCGGTTTCGGGTCGCAAAAAATTCTCTGTTGTGGGTTCGGGTCGGTTTTCGGGTTGATGAAAATTTTTTGTCGGGTTCAGGTCGGGTTTTGGGTTGATGAAATTTTTTTTGTCGGGTTCGGGTTGATTTAAAATTCATCTGTCGGGTTCGGGTCGGGTAAAACCCGACCCGTGCAGGACTCTATCTCACCCTTTATTTATGTACCGTACCTTTGCATTTTAAAGAGTACTTCACTGCAATAGCGTTTTGCGATATTTCTACAATATCTTGTTTGCTGTCAAATTGGGCTGTGAAATGTATGTGCTGATATCATTGAAAAGTCTCATGCATGCACCAGATGTTGCTTTCATGTCGCAGATAGAGGACATTTCCACGAGTGTGCAACATCAATGAGATTGTGATGTTTCGAACAAACAGAGTAGACTGGAAGTCTACTATTTTGACATTAGTTAACAAAGGATAGCCGCCCTGTAAACGCCCCTGACATGTGTTGCACTTCCCGGAGAAATGTTGAAAGAGGGATTGCAGGCGACGGATTTCTCCGCCCTGGCGCCACAAGTTACCAAATGAGAGATCAACGGATCACCTCCGTCTAAAAGACTATTGGAGATTTAAAGGGCAATTTCACCCCCCTCCAAAAACCAACTTTTCTTGGGAAGAGAAAGAAGACAGAGAGTTAGTTAGTTTGTGTGTGCGAGCCGAGGCTCTAGTTGTTCTCCTTTTTGAAGTCAGAACTTTGCCGGGTAACGGTAGATAACTTTATAGTGTACTTAATAACTGATACTTAGCGTTGTGAAGGCCGACTCTCAAGATTTATTTTACTTGTTAACTACTAGTTCATGTAAAGCTTATCACCGACTTTCACTGTGAACCCATATTTACTCAAGATTACGATTAATTGTATTTTAAAAATAAATAAGTGTATGTTCAAGTTGTGATAGTCTCAATTTGACGCTACCTGAAGTGGAGACGTCACAAGATATATATGTATGGAGTAGTATGACGTACCTACGATGTCATCAATGTTACATTGCGAAGTGTTTTTACTATCGTGGCGATGAAACTGTGATACATGAGTGAATGGAGGTTTAAAATTGTCATAGCATGGCTCCGGACCCTTCCAAGAAGGTTCGCAAATATGGAAATTATCAGTGGCCACTGCCCACATGCAGCTTAATACTGAAAAGTGGACGCTAAAATTTTGCTATAGGTGATTACCACAGTGTCCACTTTCTGACTGACTTTCCTACTACACCTTTGATTCCAGTGAAACACCCAGGATTTTTTATCTGGAGGGGGCTGAAGATTAAGAAAATACATTTTTAATAGTGATAAGGTTATCCATGAATACACGCATACTTAAAGTAAGAAACAAACTTTTAATGTTTCTTTAGGAATGATTAAACGAATAATTCAAGCTGAATTTAAGTTGAAAAATGCAATCGAGGAATTTATCTCAATATACAGAACGTTAGACTGCAGTAGTTCTGTCAAATAGGCATTGAGCTTGCAGACATAAGGTCGTAGGTTCGAGTCCATCTATGACCATAATAAGTTGGCAAGTTGGAGTTTGTCCCCTGGCTACTAAGGGTAAATCGATATTTCATTTGCCTTAAAAGATTGTCTCTGTTCTGCAGGACTGGTAGGTAAATAATAATATCAGAAATACAATTACAATACTACTTAATTATTATTATTAATTTCAGTTTTGTTAACTTTCCTTTATCCCCGCACCTTTTTTTTTTTTTTCCCAGCTTAAGAATTCTCACCAAATCATGTGTTCAAACTTTTAACATGCAAATAGCTTTTCCCTCTTGTGCCACGCCTAGTTGGACAGTGCCCTTCTCTTCTACTAGCAAATCATCATAGAATTTGCCATAGTTTAGTGCCCATTGAACGTTCTTGCCATACCCTCTTTTCACCTCTTAAAAACAGACAAGAAGTACTTTCGCAATAGATTTTGTGTGATTAATTTAGCAATTTATTGTAATTAAAAATTCCCACCATCCAATTTTGACAACAAATCCATAGAAAATCAGAATTTACATTGAAAATATGAAATAAACGGGAAAGTTAACAAGCGTACCGAAATTGCCATTACGTCGAAAATGACTTATTTCCAATTAGTATATCATTTTTGTTTTACACGCAAACCTTTACAAAATATCAAATTTGTCAAAATTGGTGAAACTCTTTTTGAATTCATCATTGTTAAGTAACTAATTGTCTAAGAAACAGCTTAGTATGTGTATTAACAAAAAATTTAATAAAACCAACCAGTCAAAGATTTATTAAAAAAAAAAAAAAAAAAAAAATCAAATGTAGACAGAAAAATTACCTTTAAAACTTTCTCTCCAATCTAAAAAAAAAAAAAAAAAAAGTTACTTCCGCTGATATTAATTTTGTGTATCTGTGGCTCTATTCTATCCCATCACAAACGAAAAAATCAGCAAGGTCGAGAGACATATCATATAATAAGGCAAAAATTACGTTACCGTGGCACGAATGGGTCGTGGACTTCAGTGGCAAAAAAAATGGAAACTGTGCGTGGACTGTGAACTTTACCGCATTTTCTAACTATCATGATAAAAAATAAGTGTTCTGTACAAGCAACAGCATAATATCTTAATTTTGGTCAGAGACAAAACAAGCTTTTACAAAGATGCCATAAATATTCATAAATAAAAACTCTATATTGTACTCAGCCTGATATCCCATTTTCCTGAAAAATACATCCCTGTTCACTGCCACATCAGCGTTGCTTCTGTCCGAATTTTTAATACTCGTTTGATTTCGTAATAAATTGTTGCTTTTTGACCTTAAGAGCCTTGTTCTGTGAAAACTGCTCCGGGAAGTCCAGGGTATATTTCGATGAAAATTCTAAAAGTTAGTACATTCGTTTTGTATTTGTCATTAAGGATTTCAGATTCATAATATTTAATGCATAATTTATAATCTTTTTTTTTTTTTTTTTTTTTTCTTGTAATATTTGTATTTCAAAAATGATAATTTTTTCGTATAAGTCTGAATTTTTTTCCCATGTCAACTGGTTCTGGAGGGGGCTCGAGCTCCTTAAGAGGGGACAATACCTAATCCCGCGGACAGCCGTGGCCAATGTTATTCTATGGGAAAATTTGTTGCGATAATTACACATTAACAAATGTATATTTTTTAATTGTGTTTTCGCAGTCAGAAAATTCATAACTGTTAAATGAGTACTCATTTCTGAAAAATTCATTTTTTTTTTTAATTTTTACATTTTAATTTTGAGTTCAAAAATGCGATTTTTCACAAAATGCATTTTTCTCATTTTCTACTCGCAAAATGAAATGCTAAAATTTAAAAAAATCAATTTTTGGAAAACAAGTATTAATTTAACGCTTATGAATTTTCTAAATGTGAAAACAGAATTGAAAAATATTCATTAGGTATAATGAGTAATTATGTAAACAAATTTTCCCATAGAATAACATGGGCCAAGGCTGCCGGCGAGATTAGGTATTGTCCGCTCGCCACCCCCGTGGGTGCACCACTGTTTGATTAAGTGATTATGTGAGCGGAAGACTATATTAAGTTACTTTCAGAAGAAAGGTTTATAACTTTATTGAACAAAAAATTATATATACTGCAAGCAATTTATTCACTCTATTATTAAAAATTTAGAAGATTGACTCAGTTCTTTGACTCCTCATTACAAAATAATATAAAGTCTCAGAATGGTCTACAGCATCATATCCATTCGGTTATATATGAGATTTTTTAAAGTTTAATACCATTGAAAATTAATTGTGAGAATTTCATGAAAAATTAATTGTTTTTTCAATGGTGAAAATGTTTAAAGAACACAATCAAAAACTGAATGGTTGCAGATATATATTGTGAGCGGTTGTAAAATTTCCTGTATATTTTATGATATACAGTGAATGCATACTAAAATATGTTGAAGTAAAATTTATAGATTATTAGTTCCCCATCATACTATAGGTATGGGGAACTTAGGTAATCGTGAAAAATTTCGACCTCGGTTTTTTGACTTTATTACACGTTTTCAGGTGTGAGGAATCCGAAAAGGACAAAATTTGTATGGTGTCTGTCTGTAGGGGTGTCTGTTAGTGTGTCAGTCCGTTAGTGTGTCAGTCCATTAGTCCGTTAGTCCGTTAGTTTGTTAGTCTGTTAACACGATATCTCACGAACAAATGATCGCAGAGAGGTCAGATCAGTTTTAAATTATTACTTTCGATACTGGCAAGAACCCTATTCATTCGCAACATTCGAATTAAAAACTTCGTAAGTTATGAGAAATTTACGATTTTCTTAACATGGAATAGGACAAAATTTCACTTAAACGTGCATTAAATGGAAACTTTTTACTGTAAAAATGTCGGACCAGTTTTAAAATATCAGTTTTGATGCCGGAATGAACATCAGTAACTATAAATATGCTACTTTGAAAATTTTGCAAGTTATTGGAAATTTACGAATTTCTTAACATGGCAGTATAGGGCAAAATTTAACATAAACGTCAATTTTGAGAGATATTTTCGTCGAAAAGATGTCAGACTACTTTTGAAATATTATTTAGAACACTGGCATAAATATTAATGACTATGAATTTCCCAATATAAAAATTTCGTAAGTTATTGGAAAATTACGAATTTCTTAACATGGCAGAATAGAGCAAAATTTCACATAAACATCAATCTTGAGGGATATTTTCATCGTAAAGATGTCAAACCACTTTTTAAATATTATTTTGGATACTGGCATGAATATCATAGACTATGATTTCTCCAATTTAAAAAATTCGTAAGTTATTTGGAATTTACGATTTACTTAAAATGGCAGAATAAGGCAAAATTGAGCATAAACTTCCATTTTGAGAATCATAAATACATTAGACAACTTCAAAATTACATTTATGATATTTGTTTGAACATGACTGAATACAAATATTCTAATAGGAAAATTTCGTAAATTATTCGTAATTTACGATTTTATCAACATAGCGAAATTGTAAATTTTTCATATAAATATGAATTTTGAGGATTATTGCATTGGAAATAGTAGCATGAAAATTAAACAACAGAATTGACCCTGACAAAATAAATTAATAGATTAGAATAAGATAGATATATCGAAGTGAACGGTGGATAGCCTATTAGGCGGGGATTCTGTCACTGTATCAAGCTTTGGTCAAATTCATTTCTTTTAACATGATTATAATATGTCTCCCACTAGAAATTTATGAGAACATAAATATGATGGGGAACTGAGCAGAGTCCACCTATGCCAACTAGTTTTTTATATAAAGTGCCAATAACTTGAAAAGTTGGCCACTAAAATTTTTTAATTTTCACCTTTATTTCAAAATGTTCATGAACAGCTTAGTATAGCCTAGTTCTAATGCAATAAATACACTTAATCTCAAACCAATAACATTTTTATTCATCACCAATATTTTCACCTTTTTTTCTGCTATATTGACTGTGCTATTATTAAAAACTAGCAAACCCGTGCGAAATATTCGCCCGTTATTTCTTTTCTTATTTACCTTCAAAATTTTAAACTCAGAAATGTTATACTAATTTCACCACCTAATTAAAATTTTAATTTACAAGAAGCCAAATTATTATTAAAAACAAACTAATATTGTACAATAGTGAAACCAAAATCATCTAAAGAAAGGTTTCCAAATAAAATTGATTGAGCCCACCAGCGGCTGAGCGGTTCTGCGCTCAAAGCTGGTAGACGTGAGGTGCCGGGTTCGATCCCCGGTCGCGCTCGTCGGCCTAGCCGTTCGGAGTTTTCCGTGGTTTCCTCCGAAACTTGCGTAGATACGGGCTGGGACCCCTTAGAAAGACCTCCACGGAAGGCACTCCCCCTCAGGCCTAGGACCCCAGTGTTGTCAATCGGCCTTAATCCCTAACACCAACACACCAAATAAAATTGATGGTTCACGACCCAATTTTCATACTTCCACAGGCAGTACAGTTTTAATATAGGACACCCACGACGCCTTTTAAATTTTTGTTGCCATGTTGGAGATGACTTTTTATTAATTTTTGTATATTCTTTTTGTTAATATATATATATATAATAAATAAAATAAAATAATTCCTATTTTGATTATATTTTTTATGATTGTGTTTTTTTAGTCAACTTATGACACTAAAGTTCATATTCGGTATGTATCTTTAAAATACTGCTAGGTTTAAAATGACGATTGCAAAGTTTCTGAAGAAACAACTATTAAAAATACATTTTTTCGTAAAATAATCTCATCAGACAAATGTCGTCATTTTTTCTTATTAGTCCATGGAGCTAAGTCCGCGTGCTTAAATATTGTCTATGTACAAATATTATTTTTTCATCCTCGCATATCGTATCGTTTCGACCAAAAATAATTGAAACTGGAGATAGTTAGAGAAATATTATATAGATTTGATTAAATCAAATTATGAAAAAAAAAAATATATGTATATACCTACATCAAAATAGCGCTGAATGAAACTTTACTGTAATTTTGAATACATAGAATTTTGTTTACGGCATTGCTAGTTTCCTCCGAAGTTTTTATCATTGTTTATAACACATACATTGTTATTTCACTAGAAGAAAAAAACAAAAGAATCCTTCTAATAAATTCAACATAAAATGTAGAAAGTATTAATTACACATGCCCCACTGAACAAGGAAAAGCATCATTACATTGTATAAGAAATGACTACAGCAGTCGACAAGGCGTAACTTTGACTGCTCATGCGCAAAATTTAACCAGACTCCAAAAGTTCTCAGTGTTAAAAGGGATGGATGAATGACATGAAGCATGTCGATAAAGGCCACCGAATTCGGCCTGTTTTTATAATACACTATTATTATATGCCTGCACTTTATTTTATTTACAGGTTTTTACTTTATTTTTTATTTACAGGTTTTGGTCATTCATTTCAGTCCACTGGAGTAACGAAAATATTTCAGTTGTAATAGTTTTAGTTATTTCTTTATATATAGTTGAACACCGTTTTATTTTTTTTTTCTCTTTAGATACACACGGAATTTGTTATCATTTTTATTCTGAAACATTTGTAGTACTTTTATCTATTTCTTGACATGCAGTTGATCACTTCTTTTTTCCCCTCTCTAAACGGGCCGCGGTAGCCCAGTCGGTAGAGAGCCGGCCTCGTAATTGGAAGATTGCGAGTTCGGTACTCGTACCGGCCAAAGACCGTCGTATACACTAATGGTGGCTGGTGCACGTAAAATCTGTCGTGGCCGCAATGTCCTCCATGTTCCCATCAGAAATTATACCTCTGGGGGTCACCGAAGCGGGAGAGCCACCCCTTCCGTGGAGGATCAAAATTGTGATGGCATGTCTCCGGACCACCGCTAGGGGAGTCTCCCAGACCGTCGCCAATTGCCCATCTGCGCAGCACTAGGACGACGTAAAAAAAACCCAACCCAACCCCTCTCTAAACAAACAACAACAAAAAAAAAAATATCGTCCATGGTACCGGTACCATAAATGCAATAAGATCAAGTGTCAGTCCCCATACGATACCTAGAAACACAAACTGGCATCTTCACAATTATTAATATTATATTTTTCGACCGGATTTCTTGACAGTGTTTCCAGATGGTCGACAGTTAATTTCCCCAGACAGGTTTTCAAATTTTCCCCAAATCAGGGGTTTTTCTCAAAAAATTCGCCAACTCAATTTCTACTAAAAAAAGTAAAAAAAAAAAAAATAATAATAATAATAATTAGCAGATTTACAGTCGGCTGCAAAATTGTTCGAGCACTAGCCAATAATTCCTATATTTAAAAAGTACACTTAAGACTGTTTTGCTAAGTAAATCCTTGTCGAATCATGTTCTTAGAATGATTAAGAACATGACTCGACAAGGATTTATTTAACAAAGCTGTATTAAGTGTACTTTTTTTGGCAAGGATTATTGCTAGTGCTCGAATAATTTTGCAGCCGACTGTAAGTCTAAATTTTTCCCCAAATGAAGGTCATTTTTGAAAAAAAAAACCCAAATATAAGAATAACTTTTATACACACCAGTTATTAACTTTATTAATAACTAGTGCACTGTTAAAAAATTCTGTAAAATTTAATGTAAATATTCATCCAGAGTCTCTGTAAATTTACAGTAATTCTTAGTTAAAAGTGAATAATCGAGATTATCAATCTTTATTCTGTATTTTTACTTAATTTTATTATTTAATTTTTTAATTAAAATTAAAAATGACTGTTTCTACTTTAGAAAAAGCATTTCAAGTCCGAAATATATTCTCACAAATAATTAATTAATTTAATATTAGTTATTAAAATGAATGTATAAAATAAGTTTTTTAACATCTCTGTTTATTTTTCTCTGTAATTTTACGTAAGACTTAAGATAATAATAGATTACACAGAGTTTTCTGTTGAAATTTTTAACAGTGTGCATCACTAGCATGTGTGGAGACTAGTTAATTATTTTTTAATTAATTTTGCACTTGTTAATTAGCTTTTAATTAATTAATTTTACACTAATTAAATAATTTTTCAATATATGTTAGTTATCGAAAATTTTTAAATCTGTGTGAAGTACTGAGTATAGTTTCATCAGCTCTCCCTAGGGTATTCGTGAAGATGTATTATTAGTACCGAAAATTTTTAACTTTAACTTTTAAATAATTTTTAACTTTTAAATTTTTAAATATGTACCGAAAATTTTTAAATCTGTGTGAAGTACTGAGTATAGTTTCATCAGCTCTCCCTAGGGTATTCGTGAAGATGTATTATTAGTACCGAAAATTTTTAACTTTAACTTTTAAATAATTTTTAACTTTTAAATTTTTAAATATGTACCGAAAAATTTTAAATCTGTGTGAAGTACTGAGTATAGTTTCATAAGCTCTCCCTAGGGTATTCGTGAAGATGTATTATTAGACCCTCTAATCAATTGTGTTTATATTAAATTCCGTATGTTCATTATAACGGGCGCTGAGGATGTTCGTAGGATATATTTTAATCCTCAGGATATTTTAAGGAAGTCCTAAGGAGAAATGGCACCTCAACCTCAACAAAGTCCCTACATGCTAAAAAAAAACTGCTAAAAGTTTGTACTCGTAAGGACAAATCCCTATAGTTCATAACAGTGAACGTGAACTAATCAGGTAGACCAATTTAAGACAAAAAAAAAAAAAAAAAAAGTTGAAAAATTCTTCAGGTTTCTCCCCAAAAATTTCAAAAATCCCCACACAATTCCCCGCAAATATTCAGTCTCCAAAAAAGTCACCCAGGAAGCAAAAAAAAAAAAAAAAAAAATCCCCAAAATGGGGATAAAATCCCCAATCTGGCATCACTGTTTCTTGAGGCCATGGAAGCCTCTGTGCAAGAGCCGACTCAACGAGTTCAGTGTTAAAATAGGGGAGACAGTCATCTGATTCAGAGAAAATAAGCGATAAGAGAGCGTCTAATTACTGGATGCCTTCCAAATCCCAAGCTGTCGGTCAATTTGGCACCCTTCCAAGCTTTTGGACTGTTCCTCACTGCTAGTTTTAGGAAACGTGGTTACACAATTGCAGTGATGCCAGATCGGGGATTTTGTCCCCATTTTGGGGATTTTTGAGGCTACTGGGGACAATTTTGGGGACCAAATGTTTGTGGGGACTTTTTTGGGGAATTCTAAAATTTTTGGGGACAAATCTAGGGAGCTCAACTTTCTGTCAATGTTGCCAACGTAATGATTTATCCCTACGACCAGGGATTTTCAATAGCTTTATTGTTATTTGGGGATTTTTTTTTTTTAAATTGCCTTCATTTGGGGAAAAATATGAGCTTAAATCCACTTAAATCTGCCTGATATATATATATATATATATATATATATATATATATTTTTTTTTTTTTTTTTTTGAAAAAAAATTTATTTTCCCTTTTTAGTAGAAATCAAGTTGGGGATTTTTTCGAAAAAAAAAAACCCCTGATTTGGGAAAATTTGAAGAGCTGTTTGGGGAAATAATTTTTGACCATCTGGCACTGCACTATAGCAATAGCGTGGTCACCCAAAAACACAATGTCACAAAATGTCCATTTTATAACATATTTAGCTTTATGATTTCATAATGCTATATAAAGTAAATTACTAGTACTACGAAAACCATCTAACTTTATTAGCTTATGAGCTATAAATTATGATAGTATTACAAAAACATATAAAGAAACATAAATTATTAACTTGTGAGACAATAATAACTTCATCACAATATGATTAATCAAAGAAAGCATAATTTAATGGTTCGGTTAACTATAAAGAAATAGTACGTCATCTTTTCTCACAAGATCCTTGAAATGATCCAATGGATAGCATTTAGCATTCATAATTATACTTCACAAAAAGTAAGGGTAACTAGTCATCTCATTTTTCTCTTAAAATAAACATTCGGCATTATCTGTTGTTGCTTGAATAATTTTGAACGCTTCAAAGCTCTAATATAACTAGCTTTCGTTAGTCTTGACTGCTTCCGTTTGCAGTTGTACCAGAAGAACATTGGATTCGAAAATAAAACACGATAATCAGACTGTATAATTTTACGCAAACCAAGGTGGCTTATAAGAAAAGATCTAAATTTATTTCAATTACTAACCTATTAAAGATTAGAAAAAAAAAAAAAAAACCTTAAAAATTTATTACACAAGTTTACCTCTTATGATAGGTTCTGCACAGTCGGCAGCAAAATTATTGAATCACTAGCAATAATTCCTACTTAAAAGATGGGCACCTAATACTGTTTTGTTAAGTAAATATTTGTCGAATCCTGATCTTAGTCTTATACTGTTTATAAAAAAAGTAAGTTGATGGTAAAAATTAGCAATCAAACTAAAAAAAAAAAAATATATATACGAAAAGTGTGAATGTGTGCTTCAATAATTTTGCTACCGACTGGATGAGTTGGTTTGTGGTTTCATTCTACGGTATGTTTTACACGCCTCGGTTCAAAATGGATTCTGAATCACTACGAATGTCGAAACAACTGGGACCTGGGACATCGGTTCAAGACTATTTCTGGTGATTTTTTTCTGGCGACCACGGCGAAATGCCGTTTTCGGCAATGATTGCTATGGATTCTAAACGTAAACAAAGCGAAAAAGCGCTTTTCAAAATGGCGTAAAATGGATTCTGAATCACTACGAATGTCGGAAAAACTGGGACATCGGTCCAAGACTCATTTCTGGCGATTTTTTTTTTTTTTTTTTTTTTTTTTTGGCGACCACGGCAAAATGCCATTTTCGGAAATTATTGCTATGGATTCTAAACGTAAACAAAGCGAAAAAGCGCTTTTAAAAATGGCGTACAGAAATAAATTAAGCCTATTTTTAATATTTATAAAACAAATATTTAAAATTAATTTGTCTCACTCTGCGTGAGGAGCTACCAATTATATATACCTATAATAATACAAACAATAAACTACCGATGACAAAATCACTACACTTTCGTGCTAAACCGTCAGTTATATTCTCTTTCTTTCTCAAACCATATCGCTCCCACATTTATCACAAATCATATTACCTTTCAATAACCCCCATGTTTCAAAAATTCAAAAAATATCTCTTTCTCTAAACAATTCACTCAAAAAATCCTACTGCATTCACCTTCTTTTTTGAAAAATAGGCCTATCATTCGTTACAACAATTCTAACTTTTTTTTTTTCCAGCAAATACTTATATTTTTCAAGAATGGTTTACGCTGAAACACTACTACTAGAAACCATACTTAAACAAAATTAGTATAAACAAATGAATAAATAAGACGAATTAATAATTAAATGGAAAAACACAACCCGTTTTATAGAATCGAAGTTCATCGGCAAGCGCAAAATAATTAAATGGCATACTTGCCAACCATCTCATTAATAACCGTACAACTGTTAACGCCCCTTGAAAAAACGCCCCTTTTTTCACATCACTTTATTTTTAGAGTAATTCTCTCCAAATGTTGTTACGATTAAATAAGAATAAAATTACTTTAAAAAATGACAGGTGAGAAACAAAAAAGCCGGTACTAAAAATTGTACGGTTCAGAATGAGATGGTTGGCAAGTATGAAATGTTATATTAGTAATTAAATGGTGATCAGGTTATCATAAAAAATAAGCAGCATGCGTGTTGCTATAGTTATCAAAAATAAGCGGCAAGCGGGTTGCCATAACATGTTGCCAAAGAATCCAGAACGACATTGTTATCTCTCTAAACAGCGCCATAAAACATGTAAAAAAATTTGGACCAATGTCTCAGTTATACCCGAAGATCCATGCCAAATCAGGATTCAAACCCAGCGCCTGGCAACTGAAGACTACAGTACTAACCATTTGTCTGCCAGATGGGCTAACCTAAGCATGGCTGTCACACTTTGAAAAAACGGTTTAAGATCTTGCATACCACGATTTTTATTTATTTATTTATTTTTATTTGTTTATTTTATTTATTTATTTGTTTATTTATTTATTTATTTTCTATAGAAAAGTGCAACATATAGCCAATATTGCAACGACAATGTTGACTTGAAGAAAGTAATTTCACAAACAAACAGACAGGCTCTAGTCGAAGAATGTATTTTATTCAATGTATGTGTTTTTTTTTTAAATACTCTAAACTACCATTTCTCGCATTAGTTTCCACTTTGACTGTAAATCTACTTTTATTGCAACAACACGTTTGATGCAGGAAAGAGTTTTAATACTTTGCAATTTTATGAATGATGTAATGATTGCATAGCATCCTCAACTTATTGCGAAAAATCGAGTTGTTACTTCCAAAAAAAATCTGGAGTGACTCCACTCGACTTTCCGAACAGTTAGTAATTAACGGTTTTGTAGATAAAGTAAAGTGAGAGAGGTTGTTAAATAAACAAAAGAGAGAAAATTATAATAGGGTGTTTGAGTATTTTTCTCCATATAGTACACGATGCTTAATTTAACGCTACTGAACTTTGAGCTCATAGATTATGATGATAAAGAATTTTTCGTTGTGTCCCTGTAAAACCTATAAATGCCAGATTCATTAAAATGCTCATAGTTAGTGCAACAGTGACTTACAATATTTATATAAATTTTCAGCTATATTGAATAAGGCATTTAGACGCTATCGAATTTTTAAAAATTTGGTCAAACAATTTTTCTTTGTGACCCTGTAAAAAAACTGTAAGTGCTAAATCCCCCAAAATCTATACAGCTCGTGCAACTGTGACCTATAATATGTGTATAAATTTTTTGCTCAGTTTAATAAGGCGTTTAAACGCTATCAGACTTTTAAAAATTTGGTCCCATGGGCCATAATGATAAAGAAATTTTCTTGGTGTCCCTGTAAAGAAACTATTAAGTGCTAGATTCACCAAAATCAATAGGGTTCGTGCTACGGTGACTTACAACATACGTACTAACTTTCAGCTCATTCGAGCAAAGCGGTTAGACGCTAGCGTGTTCACTCACACACACAAACACACATACATACACACATACATACACATACATACACACACACATACATACATCATCGTAAAAATAATGAAAACGGACTCAGGGGACCTCAAAACGTATAGAAACATCAAAGTCTCAAATTCGGATTTTTGACATGATTACAATATTTTCCTCACTATAGTGTTCGGAAAGTAAAAATGCAAAGCAAACACATAAAAAGCAACTTTTTATTTCACTTCCTTGAACGACACAGCGTTGTCCAAATTTTAGGATGACTTCTATTTCGATAATAAAGTTTCGTAGAAGTGTGTTTCAGGTCGATCATGTGTTACAAATCTCACCTAAAAATCTTTTTTTTGTGTGTGTGTGTGTGTGTGTGATTAAAATGGAAATGGAAAGAGAAAATATTGAAATGAAGTCATTTTATTGTGACAATGAAGGAATAGCTACACTATAGTTAGAAAACGTAGACGTTTTAAAAATTGAAAATTGTACGCAAGAAGATAAAGATAGGTTGTATGTATGTCTCCAAGCATAGATTTCTTTGAAAATTTCTTATCAATCATTGATGAATCATGCATGCATGATGTCAAATGTATGTAAAATTGATTAAATAATTTTCAAATTAGTAATACATTTAGTTTCCATATTGTTATCACAGAGTACTGATAACATTCAGAGCCGTCACTTACATAGAAGCTAATGGTAAAAATTTAACATGTAAATTTCGCATAGACACTATCGCCCCTGACGAGGGACCGAAGTACTACTCATACGTCACGGATTACGTATGCGATTTCGTAATCAGTTTTATGGGTATAAAGATTTGGCTGATTATCGCTCTTTTGGCGATTTTTTTTTAATGAAAAAGAAAATGAGGTTTGGAAGGTTATGCACTTTTTATTTTTAGTTTTTTAAATATACGCGTGCTAATATTTTCGTTATACATATTTCATGTGAAAAATAAAAAATATGTATAAAATCTCATTTATTTATTTTTTTTTTACATGTTTTGAATAAGTTTATATCGGTAAACCAATTTTAATGTATTTTTCAATATTGTTATGAAGATAAATGAGCTTTAAAAGAATATATTAAATTTGTATTAGGTAGTATTTAATAAAAATAAATTTTTGCATTCTAAAAAAAAAAAATAATAATAATAATAATAATAATAAATGAAAAAAAAATCTTTTTATTAATAAATAAATGTTACACTACCATCATTTTTATTTTTTTTTAAATCCATATTAGAAATAGTATTGTTTTTGAGTCAAATTTTTGAAATTGAGTTTTTGTTTCATTTACACATTTTCAGGTTTCCTGAATCTGAAAAACATGTTTTTATCAGTTGGTCTCTGTTTTTTCTCAACAACAAATTACAGAAGGAAGTCCAAACTCGGTATTCTAAATCTGTAAAATGTAGTGATGCTACATTAAACTTTTCGTTGAGATGAAGCAGATGGTTTATGTACAGGGATATCCAAAAGAATTCAAATACATTACGTCTACGGGGAAAAGTTCATTAAGTAAAGTGTAACATATATAGGTTGCCCTATACAAAATGGAATGAACATATTTTTTTTAATGCATAAAAGCATGTTTTGTGTAGAATATGGAATAGAAATCATTTATCATTTGTTTACAGGGCTATCCAAAGTATTTGAATATATCGGGAATATAAACTTGGAAATTGCTGGCAGTCTACTTCATTTTGTGTTCGGTGTTCTTTAAATACAACTAAATTTAAGTGCACAATGTGATATGCATACAATTTACAGACAACATACAAGGTTAACCAAAATTAAGCAAAACTTGAATGTAGCAGGTGTAAGTGCTTTGTTACATTTTACTATATCAACAAACACTGCTCAGGAAGAAAAATTAAATTTTAACAGTCATACTGTAAAGAAAATATATTTTCAAATTCTATTTTCAACACTGGTTTTTTGTATAACATCACATTTTGAGGTTCACTGAATACGAAAGTCCAATTTTAAGTGGCTGATCTGTATGTATATCTGTTATAAGCATAACTTAAATAATCACAGAAAATTCAAATTTGGCATTTTAAAGTTCGTAATTCCACTTGAAAAATTTGATCGGGATTGGAAAGTTTGAAGTCAAATTAGTAACAGTTTTGAATTATTTAAGAAAACCTATTATAGATTATTTTAAAAGTAGACTGAACTTATTTATCGTACTTTATTGATCTTATGACTTAAACTGCAATGGATGTTTATGCGAAATTTTGTGCGATTCTGCCATGTTAAAAAAATGGTTAATTTCGAGTAATGTATGCAGTTTCCATGGTTAATTATGTTCATGCGAGCATTGTAACATACTTTTAAGCTGGTCTTGCACCTTTACTGTAAAAATATCTCTTTTAATGTATGTTTAAACAAAATTTTGCCCTACCTCCCATGTTAAGAAATCGTAATTTTTGAATAACTTATGAAGTTTTTAAATTAGAATGTTGAAAATCAATAGTGTTCTAGCCAATGTTATAGATAATATTTTAAAACTGGCCCCACCCACCTGCGATCTTTTATTCTTAAGATAGTTAGACAAATTAACAAACTGACACCCTTCAGACTGACAACATATAAATTTTATTATTTTTGGTATCCCCATACCTGAAAAGTGTTTAAAAAAAAAAAAAAAAACGAGGTAAAAAATTTTTCATGATTCTTTACGCTCTCCATACCTATACCATGATGGAGAACAAAAAATTGTTTAAATGCTTAAAATTTGCATTCAGTTCCAGCTTTTAAATATTAAATATATTTAATCAATTAACTTACCAATGGATCCACAAAAAAATATCCAAGTAGGTCAAGAATAAATTGTTAAACAATAATAATGTAAAATTGAGGGAGAAAAAATAAAATTAGCAGGGAGCAATTTAAAATTTTTCAAAACACATAAAAACTTTGAACGTCATTTTATTCAATAATTTATGAGAAATTTTATTAAACATGATAGTTACATTGAAATTTATATGTACTGTTAGTTCTCCAATTAGAGTCATAAGCAAATAAGGATGATTCTGTTATTGGAGTAGTATTATTCTTGCTTATTTAGGATACAAATGGGAAAATGAAAAAAATTGAAATTTTTAGAACTGTGAGGTACCTATTAAAAGAAAGGAAAAAAGTAGTAATTTTTTCCATACCCCCTAATGCCTAGTTAAAAAAAAAAAAAAAAAGTGAGATTGTCACTGACATCTGATTTGATAAGAAGAAAACATTTGGTTTGAAAATTTTCAAACTGCCAATTTTTGATGATTTTATACATTTTAAGAGTAACAGACTTCTGGCTTTTATGTCCTAACGTCAGTACAAGGGCGTAGCCAGAAAAAAATTTTGGATGTTCAAGTTCATAATGTTGAATGCTAAAAATGCTGATGTAGAACTCTAAAATTTTTGACAAACCTGCAAAATTTCAAGAAGGGGGTTGTATTTTAAATCCCCTCCTTGGCTATGGCTTTGTATGTGTGTAACAAAAATTCGATGCACCCTGAGATCAATAACATATGCTTGAAATTTTACATTTAGATGCAACTTGACATAATTTTTTGTCTATCAACTTTTGATGCATATTGCTCAACAGATTGTGCTATCATCTTGTCTTTTCATAATAATTGGTTCATATGACAGCATAAGTCAAAATATCATAGAAATGAATACAATGGGGAGTATTTTTAAACAAGCATAAAATTAAAAATATTTTAATTAATAGTAGTATTCAAACATTATAAAATGTATATGTAGAAATATTGCTTTCTCCAAGGAATGTAATTTTCAATATTTTTTCCCAAAAGAACTGATCAATACTTTTAACACGAGTGTTTCAATCATATATCTGTAATAATTTGAAACAACATAATCAATTTTCTTCACTTAAAAAATCTGAAAAACATTTCCTTGGGAGGTAAAGAAAATTTCATGTCAGTTGCACAAAATTTCGTGTGACTGCACAAAGTCAATTTTGTGCAATCAGTAAAGCCCAAAATTGACTTTCTTTAATACTCATGTTATACTTTTCCGAGATGAAAGAATCTGCACTGACCATCTAAAATAATTTTGAGATTTCACATCCTGCAAATTGCTATAAAATTTTTGACTCTTTGTATTGTAAAGGAAAATTTTGCAATGGGGATAAATGCTATTCAGTTTATCTATTTAAGGAATTGTTTATATAGTAATGCAATTTAAAAAATTGTTTTGTTTTTGCAAATCAGTTGTGAAATACTGAAGAAAATGTAGAACATGAGCATGGAAAAACAGAAAAATCAAAGAATTCTTCAGTGTTAAATAAGAAAAAAAAAAAAAAAAAAGATAGCTATATATAGAGAAATAATACCAAAAAACTGAGGATAGAATTTTAACGTCACTACTGAACTAATAAAGAAAAATAAATAAACATTTGGTTAACATTTTTTAAAATTTAACTGTATCCAAAATATATACAAATAGAATAGTATTTGATATAACATAAATGATTATATTTTAAAAACTTTCTCAGCTAATTAACATTTGTTTACCATGTTTAGGTTTTTCAAATCTTATTTTAAAAATAAAAATAAATAGGAAATACTGTCAGTTGATTTTATAAAAAAGAAAAGATAATTTTTGCCAACTTTGTGCTTTAAAATGCAGCTACTTTAAAAAACAAAAATACTATTACTTTCAATATCAAGGATGAAAAAATATCTTGAAAACTATTAGCATAAATTTATTTAATTATAAAATTTAGCAAGGATTTACAAACCTGCTTTTAATTTCATTTACCACGAATTCTGAAACTTGCACTTATTGCACTTGAACCTGAAAATAGTTTTCATATAAACAAATGTTTATATTAAAATATTTACCTGTATATGTTTTATAACTTTCACTGATTCTCCTTTATCAAGCAAAAAAAATCAATCTCTAAAACTTATATAAACATAAATAAGAATAACTAAAGCATACATTTGGGTTGCGGTACGCCGCTCCGTTTATTACAATTGTACATCACGATCAAAAAGCAGACTTCTATTTAACAGTCTTTAAATACAGAAAAGAAGTTCATTGTATGGAAAATTTGTTAAATACAGATTTACATTTTTTAATACTTTGAACTACATACACATAAAGTTAATTTTTCAATTCATAAGACAAGAATCATATAAATAACCATACTTAATAAATATAATTCATTTGACACAGTAATTCTATTTTTCAAATATTATTTAAAAAAAAAAAAAAAAACTCTACAATCCAAAAAACATACCACTTCATTACTTTTAGATATAAATTTATTATTTTTAATTTATTATTGTTGCGAGTTTAGGGAATTGGTTTTACAGGCTTAGAAATGAATAAGTTAGCTGATTTGATATTATTTCCGTAGTTGCTAATGAGCCAGAATCTGGACTCTCTTTTGTCGGCAAATATTTGGAAACTCCTGAAACATTTATAAGAAAAGGTACGACAAATTTTGGAAATCTGCTCTTTAGCTCTGCTCTTTCTCAAAGTGAAATAATTACATGTCCTTTGTAGACACCTTGACCATCCACACTGCTGATTAAGTTGGAGAGATGCTGCAACAGTAAAAGTAAATGATTATCAAACACTTATTTTAACAAGGGATTTTAACAATATATTCTTCTTTTCAGTTGCAAAATGTTTAATAATTATATTCACACAAAGTTATTGAAGGATATTCAAAATGCTGATTAGCAACCATAGATCTCATGTATCATAATAAATAACATCTTCTCGAGCAAGTTACTCAAATTATATATCTGATAAATTTCTAAATGATGTCTTTAAATCAAAAACTTTTATTTTTCACACTATATCTCACATTACTGTTACTGGTACTACGAGTACTGAAAGAAAAGTTTAAATATGTCATGTAAAAAATGTACTAAAAAAAATGACTTTTTTGGCTTTGAAAAATTTCTCGAAAAACATAATAGAAAAATTTCCAACCTATATCACTTATGAAAATCTGTACAGCATTTGTGCCACACTCACTACCACTCATGCAAGCATCCTTCGTGCACATTAAAATAAACACATACATAGTATATATATAAATAAAAATCAGGAACATTTAACAGACAAAAATAATAGTTACACTATGTTACAATTGCACAACGATAAATTTTCCCTCCTACAAGAAATAGTAAAAAAAAAAAAAAAAAAACTTAATGATTTTTTTTAAAAACCATACATAAGTTTTCAGTGTCCCCCCCCCCCCAATTTCTCATATTTACAACATGTTAAAATAAACACTTTTAGCTCCTAGTCCCATATTATAGTAGTGATGATGTAAAGTAGAGTAAAACGTTGAGTCTGCTTTGCTTTTAAAAGGATGAATATGGAGGAGGGGGGGGGATGATGAAAGATAGCCACAGTTGCTGGGGGCATTCTGATACTATTTAAAAAAATTATGAGATTTATTGCAGGGTTGTTTGCAAGCCTCGTAAAAAAACAATCCTAAAATAATAACAAAAGAAAACAGGGGGGGGGGGGGGAGAAAGGAAAAAAAAAGTATAAAAAACTTGGTTGAAATAAAAAATGTTCATAGTTATCTTTCTGAAAGTTACAAAATGTATCATGTGCTGTAATAAGTTAAAAAATAAAACATGTTACAAGTATATTGCGAATTCTGACTAACAAGGAAACATTCAAAAGGTGTCGTCTTCAAAAAACATTAAAAAATATATATTTGATTCTACTCTTCCTAAAACACCAGAAAGTGAAAAAATTATCAGCTGCAATGAATTACAGCGACCACAAAAAATTATAAAAATTAAGCATATTTGGCGATTTCATATTGTTAGGCGATTGGTTTTGCTGTATTTCATTTCAGCCGATAATATTTTCACTTCCTGGTGTTTTATGAAGAGTAGAATCATATATATTTTTTTCAATATTTTTTGAAGACGACACCTTTTGAATGCTTCCTTGTAAGTTATATTTTGAATTTTACTGATTGAAAATAAAATATTAAATATTTTAAAAAATCAATTTTTTCAAACAAGATTCACAAATTATGAAATACCAGCACTGGGCTGACCTTAAATTTACTTAATTTAAGAAAAGAAGAAATAAAAGGCAAACTTAAAATGCTTAATAAAATCAAAAATGCAATTCTAGCAATTTCCAGTTATAGCTGTTAATGCATGTGAATATTTTTGAGTGGCCCTGTAAATCTCATACTGTATTCTACAGAAAACTTTTTTTGTGCATATGAATAATAAATCTAAATTTCATTATTATATGTGCATATGTTATTAAAAATAAAATGATAGTTTTAAAAAAATTAAAGAGCACGCTTTTATAGAAATGTGAACTAAAAAGCACAAAATATCTATCTTAGCATTAAAATGCAGGGTAAGAGAAAATCATGTGAGTGACACACCATAATATTTACATACACTTAAATCTTTAATTAAATAATTTAGAATAAAAAAAAAAAAAAAATTAAAAAAAATCTCCCCTGACTGGGCTCGAAAGCTAGACCTTTAGGTTCGTAGCCCGGAGCTTTACCTCACAGCCACAGCGTTCACGTAGGGAAGTCTTTTTTTACAATATAGATTTTTTGTTTGCTCCCAGAGCGGTTACAAGCATACATACAGGTGAAGCTAATAAAAGCGTGTTAAAAAAGCACCACAGTACTGGAGTTAAAAAGAAATAAGTATAAAACTTTGAATAAAAACCATAAAATGCAAGAATTCACAACAATTGTTTTGGGTAAAAGAACAATTTTATTGTAATTAAAAACTAAATTACAATACATTTTTTCTAAACAGCTCTTCTTCAGGTAAAGTAGGCATGAGTGCTGCAAACTATTTTATATTTATTATTTGTGCAAATAATTGGAGACCATATACCTCAATGTATAAAAATTCTACTTTGTATCCTAAAAAATAAAAAGTTATATGTCCTTAACTCATCAAACTGTATGTAGTTTGTGTGACAGTAAGGTATAATATACTAATATACTTTGAAGAAACTTTTAGACCAACTGAATATGGCGTTTAAATGCTATCACACTTTAAATAATTTGAGTTCACAACCATAATAAGTAATTTTTCTTTATGTCTTCAGTAGTAAAAAAAAAAAAAAAA
The DNA here is from genome assembly GCA_963930645.1 of Salticus scenicus. Classification (NCBI taxonomy): domain Eukaryota; kingdom Metazoa; phylum Arthropoda; class Arachnida; order Araneae; family Salticidae; genus Salticus; species Salticus scenicus. Next base: position 142,028,969 of record OZ005658.1, read on the forward strand.
AATCTAAAAGCTACATTTATTCAAAATCTGTATCGTTTGTGTGACAGTGACCTATAACATACCTATTCTCTTTCAGCTATCAACATTCAAAGTGTATAGAGGCTAGCATGTTCATTCACACACATATCTACATACACTATTGTAAAAATAACAAAATGAATTCAGAAGCCCGTAATCTGTATAGATACACCAAAATCTCACTCTTGAATTTTTTCATGATAAAATTATTTTCTTACATAGTGTACGTTCGGAAAATAAAAATCTTCACTTGTACTTTATTGTGTTTACAAATTATTATTATTATCACTATTTCTGTAAATTCAAAGTACTTTCCAGACACTGGTGGTGGTGGATGAAATATCATGCTTAAAAAAAAAAAAAAAAAAAAAAACTTTATAACCACTATTTTATGCATAGTGCATATGCATAGATTATCAAACTTGTACTACCCTACAATATCAAACTTATGCTACAAAGCATTTAACTTTGAAAAACAAAAACTAAGACCCTCAAGCTCTTTTAAATTTATAACTGATCCCTTGCATTTTACAAATCTAAAATAGAGACATTTTACGCCTCCAAAAAGACATAGGTAAATTCTGAACCAAACGTTGGTCTGAAATTTACCTACACTCTTTGTGACATAATTATTCTACCTTGAAAACTTCTTTTTTAATTACTCCTAACAAAAAATAACATTTTATACTCTACATACTGAAAGGAAAAGAGGAAATGAACTTTTCAAATTTGATTATAAATTATGGTCTTAAATAACCCTGTTACACATTTAAAAATTTTAGTAGTTTAACTAATAAATTTATATATTAGTTAAACTACTAAATACTAATATTTTACATATTATAAATTTACATAAAACTTTTTTTTTTTTTTTTTTTTTTTTTGGGGGGGGGGGGGGGGGGCTAATAAAGGCTTGTCTTCATTCTTCATTGTAATTTCATTCTAACAAAATACAATACAGTCATTTAAATAGTACAGTATTCTTAATTGCATCCCCCCCCCCTAAAATTATACATGTCAATATCAGTTATTTTCTTAAAATTATTAAACGACTAGCACATAGAGAAAAATATTAGGTTCTTATTAAATATTAAGATAATAAAGTATAACAGAAAGCTAATCGCTTCCAAAACTTAGAAATGTATATTATTTTTATTTATTTACTTATTTGTTTAAGAAAAATTTATTTTAGCATCTTAAACAAGTATTCCAATACTAAGATTATAATTTTTTATAATTATTTTAATTCATAATTTCTCAAGTTATACACATTTATTTATTCAATGCAGGGTTGGCAAGTTTTTGACAACAATTGTCAAAAGCCTAAAATTCTATACAAAGAGCATCCTGAAATAATTTTTTGCAACAAATTTATATCTACAGTTTATTACATTTTCCTAATTTTTGGTTTTAGTCCCTTTAATAAATTTTAAAACATTTTTAGATACTAAAAGTTACATGTCCCATCAAAAATTTCAAGTTTGATTTTAGTCAGTAAGCTTCTTTGAAAACAGAAAATAATTTTAGGATACTATTAAATATACAATGAAAAATTATAAACAGAAATATACATTAATAAAATAACCTATGCACTAATTCCTTTTAACTTTAGAAAAAAAAAAAAGTATTTTAATCTCATACTGTTACTTTTAGCATTTCACATCATTCTAGTTGTTTTCCTCTTTAGAGTAATTTCAATGGGATTACATTTATGCGTTATAAATTTTAACAATTGGCTAGTTATAGTGTAAAACAGTAATTCTGAATTTAGGGGGAAAATTCTGTTATTGAATTCATAATTGATGTGTCTGCTTTCGAAAATACTATAATTTTACTGTAATTGAAAACCCATTGTATAAACAAAATTCAATTTTTATTTGATGTAAAATCAGAGATTGAAATATTCGTTAGTTTTTAATTAATTAGATGGAAGCAATCCAATCAAACTGCAAATTATCCGGCATTGACATTCGTAGAGAGTAAGCTAATTATTTATAGCTAAACAATTCAAAAAGAAATTATTTAATGAAAGCCAGTATAAGAATATTAATTTATACTCTCGTTGTGGTCAGAGTTCCAAATATAAATGCAATTTATTTTTGCAATAAAAGACAAGAACAAGATTTTTGTTTTTTAATCAAACTCAAGTAATATTGCACATTCTATACGCTTAAACTTCTTTGTGATTTTGTAGCATAAATTCAAGTCCCGAATAACCACAATTTTTCCAATTAATGATTAATTTTAAGACCAAACAATATATTAATAAATAACTTTTAAGTAGGTATTAAAACATGTATGGAGGGCAGAAAAATCAGAAAGGAAATCGAACAGAAACATCATTTAAAAGATGATGATTAAGCATGCAATTACTTTTAGATTGAATAAAATAATGACATAATAAAAATTTTATACTAATCCATTTAAATAATTAACATTAAAATTAACTTACTTATTACAAGTACAAACAAGGAACACGAACAAAAACAGAATTAAACCAGCGCCATTGCATTCACCACAGACACAGAATAAACAAAACCAGACCAGAAAAGAAGAATGCGGTAACCATAAAACCAATGCCAACTTGGCTTTCTCAAGTCAAACTCGTCGTTGCTATGGTTACAGGCATGAAATTCCGCGATTTAGTACAATGGATTCTCCCAGGGGCTGGTTTGGCGCTGAATGTAAATTGCCAACTGCTTTATCTGTATATATCTATAATCTGTGATTGTTATATTAGTTTTTTTGCAGTAAAAAAAAAAAAAAAAAAAAAAACTGGTTGCACTTTCATTTTATACAAAAAGAATATAATTTAAATCTTGCTATTTAAATAAAATAAAATAAAATAAATTCTGCAGAAAAAATTGCAGATATTTCATCGTAACCTTAACGGGCATTGACATCAGAGATTTTACAATCATGGTTACCTACGGGGTACATACAAATGAAACACTTCTGGGTTCTAAGCCATTTGCAAGCGTTCCAAATGTATGACTACAGTCGGCAGCAAAAGTGTCCGAGCACTAGCAAAAATTCCTGTGTAAAAAACGCACACTTAACACTGTTTTGTTAAATAAATCCTTGTCGAATCATATTCTTAGACTGACTAAGAACAAGATTCAACAAGGATTTATTTAACAAAACTGCATTAAGTGTACTTTTTTCACATAGGAATTTTCGCTAGTGCTCGGATACTTTTGCTGCCGACTGTATTTGCAAAACGAAGTTGCAAGCGTTCCGCTTGTGTGTAACCCTAAGACAGCTTATGTTAAAGAACTGTTCTGCATTTTCTGCAATCAGTTAAAAGTACAATATCGCGGAGCTCTTTACAGTGTAGTAACATTACCATATCAGCGATTTACGCTCTCAGGGTATATGTTCAAAAGATATCCGAACTATGGCAATTCGAAAAACAAAATTTGCTAATATTCATTTAAAGGAATTTTAGATTAATAAATAATATTAGCTTAACGATATGACTACGGTAAGTCTGTTTTCATACAAATTCTTTTGATCGGTGAAATTTTATAAGCTACTTGCTTCTAATATAAGAAATTAACTCGGTGCATTATACAAATGTGTCGGCAGATATCATTTTTACATCATTTATTGACAAACTTCAAACGTTTTTGCGATAAACGAGGTTTTTGAGGAAATCTTAAATCAAAGTCATGTGAAATGAGATCCGATGACCAGAGAGTCCTTGGAAAGGAAGAGTATGAACCACAATCTGGAAGTTTGTAAAATATTACCAAAGCAATTGATAATCCGTGCAGTAAGTGACCAGCCGTCCTCGAAAGTTACTCGTCGTCCTCAAAAAATTAAAACATATTTGAGGACGCCGGTTATAAAGTTATTAATAATCCACTGTATCAATTTATTTTTTATATAATAAATAAACTGCAAGAAGTGCTTTCAGGTATTTCGTACATAAAGTTGCTAAAGTTTTGCAATTTAAGGTGAATCAAAATTCGGAGACCCCGCCTTATTTGTCCTCAGATTCGATGAAAAACATCTGATCGTGCAGCAAAATAAGAATTCTTCCATACATAATTCTATGTTTTGAAAATGCAAGACTATTAAATATGTTAGCAAGGCTGACAAACACGCCCTGAACCTCAATAAAGAATACTGCATCATTTCTGTTTAGAGCAGTGCCGGATCCAGAACTTAACTTTTTTTTTTTTTTTTTTTTTGTGTGTGTGTGGGGGGGGGGGGGGGGTAAGATTTTTTAAGATGTTATTCCAGATCAATGAAAAGTTTGCAATTGTAATATTTGATTGTGAATGTCAGTACTTTTGGGGATGGGACTTCAGCCCCCTAGCCCCCCCCCCCCCCCATCCTCTTAAATCCGCCACTGGTTTAGAGGTCACTTTAAAAAGAAGATATAAGTCTATAAATTATTTCACATTTTCATTTTCATTTTTTTTTCTCTTTTCAGTAGTTTTTCTTTTATATAGGTTTCAAATTGAAACTTTAATGATGATGATCTTGTATAGCTTTTATGAATAAAAAACAATTAAAAATAACCTTTTTTTTTTCATTTAGTCACCCTTTTCTCTTTTCTTTCTTGACATTAAAGAAATAATCTGATGAAATACTTTCTGTTTCGGAAACATCCACATAATTTAAAGAGATGTTGCAGTTATTAACATACAAAACCTTTTATAGGTTGATTAATGCAATAAGCGAGACTGTAAGAGTTTTGTTTACGTTTAACAAGTCGACAACCTTAATAACTAGAGCCCACTCAACCGATTTCTAAAGGAAAGCCGAAAAGTTTGTTTACGACTAACTACTCATAAAAGCCCGAACTCGGTCACCTAAATCAGAAAAGATTAAGAGGCTATTTTCTTCACGCTTGCGATTCTTTGTTTTCCTGCCCATCTATATTGGAGTGAAAGTTGAAGTGCGAATGTACAAACATGGAGAAACGAAAAGTTTGTTGCGCGCTTAATTGTTCGACTGCTGATTAGTTGAAAGAATTATGGAGTTAAATATTCGATGCTGATCGCTTGATATAAAAATACACATAACTAACAAGGGGCACTCACGAACTGTGACACGCCGATGGTAAACAAACTTTACAGGTAGTTAAAGGGTATATGAAGATATACATTACTACCAATTTATATCGGCAAACGTTGCCTCAGAATAGAGATATTATTGGTGTTCGAAGTTAGAACAATTTTTTTTTTTTTTTTCCATTATTGTGACGTCATTCATTATATCTATTTAATGAATGACTAATATACTTTTCTATTTCTTTTCCCCACCAAACACGTGCTGTTGATTGATTTATTTAAATTGTATTTTCTAATCATCGGCACGTGCATATTTTTCTTGCTCCTGTAAATTCTAGAATTCGTTTTCTGTAAAAGATTTGAAAAATAACACTGTGATTTTATGTAAGAGAGATTTCAATTAGAATTTTTAATAGTTTATTTTAGTTTTATTTTATTATATAGCATGGTAACATGGAGCGTATCAAGCAGTTAATAATAGAGAAAATAGCTAATACTAATATTGATAGAATGATTATGATTACATTACTGGTATCAAAATCGTCTGCTTTCTTTATCGTTGTGACATCGTCAAGGTTTTCTTCTGTTGTACTCGACTGCCAGAGTGAGGTCCGAGGTGCCTCTCTGTCTGCGAAATCATGAAAACGGACATTCCGTGCATCCTTTCACACTCTCAGATGCAAAGTCGCCGCAATTTCACGCTCGACTTTGATAATGCCATCTTGTGCTCCCAGGCGGAGGTTGTACCCAGACATTTTTACGCCTAGCAAACACCAAAGAACTATTAAACTAGGTGTGAACTTATGTATCTCACGTGACCAAAAACTTTCTGATTGGTTGTCATCTTGTGGGAAAATAGTCCCCCCCCCCTTTTGCATCTCATCAAAATTTTGGAGGACTGAAAAATCAGAAAAAACTCTGGAGACTTGGATTATGCACAGTGTAGAGAGAAGTCGTTCTTCTGAACTTCTCTGTAACTTTTACACATGCTAATGTGCGCCGACTATGTGGGTGCTGTGGGTGCTCAAGCACCCACAGAAATTTTTCCGTGGGTGCGGAGCACCCATGCGCTCACCGCCCAGGGCCGATTTAAAGCATTGGCCGACTGGTCGGGGCCCAGGGGCCCTTGATTTAAGGAGGGGCAAAATTTCACTTGGAGCTAATAAATAATAAAAAATAAATAAATAAATAAGTAAAAATATACAAACATGCTCTTGAACATAGAACTTCATGAAAATGTTACTTCTGAAAACAAAACAAAACGTTTTACAAAGATAAAATTTTACTCAAATATGAGTTAAACAGTCGGAAAAACAATAGGCTTTCTTTTCAAAGAGTGGTAAAAAACATTGAAAAAATGGTAGGTGTAGGGGCCCGAATGCGTATCAGGGCCTGAGCCCACTTTTGGTTTGATTGGGCTCTGCAGACGCGCCTACTATGTGGGTGCTGTGGGTGCGGAGCACCCATGCTCTCTGGACCTGATTAAAGCCTTGGCCAACTGGGCTGTGGGGGCCCAGGGGCCCTTGATTTAAGGGGAGGGGCGAAATTTCACTTCGAGCTAAAAAAAAAAATAAATAAATAAATAAAAATATACAAAAATGCTCTTGAACATAGAACTTCATGAAAATTTTACTTCTGAAAACAAAACGAAACGTTTTACAAAGATAAAATTTTACTCAAATATGCATTTTTGAGTGAAACAGTAGGATAAACAATCGGCTTACTTTTCAAAGAGTGGTAAAGGTAAAGAACATTGAAAAAGTAGTAGGTGTAGGTAGGGGACCTAATGCGTATCAGGGCCTGGACCCATTTTTGGCTTGATCGGGCTCTGCAGGCGCGCCGACTACTTGGATGCTTTGGGTGCTCAAGTGCCCAAGAAACCTTGTCGTGGGTGCTTGGCACCATAACAAAGTTTATGTTAAGAGTATGGTTCGCAAAAATTTCTTAAAGAGGATTGTTTTATATCATTTTTTATTGATTGCAATTAAAATTTGCGTAATTGTTATTTCAACTGTGAAAACTTGATGTTTATACTTAACTGAGAGGGGGCAAACAGGGGAAGAAAATGACATAAAAACCATCGTTCTCTTTACAACTCCTCGGTCAACAGATATATTTAGTCTTTGCAGTATTAGTTTTTTTTTTTTTTTTTTTTTTTTTTTTATTACTTATTGATAAACTGCTCGGCATGAAAATTCCCTCTGACACCATTTCAGCATATTCTTAGGCAAAATGACCTCCTGATCCTGAATCCGAATATGACGCTCATTTTTCCCTATCACCCACCATTTATTAAGAATGGCCCTCTATTTTTATCATTTTTCGGTGATTTTATGGCTATAAATTTTACTTTTAGGAGGGGGAGGCTTATTTTAACCGTTAAATATCTTCTGAGGGGCTACAGATTTGGAAAATTCTAAAACATGGACATTTGCGACAAGGGAAAAATTTGGGGGGGGAGGGGGAGTTATTTGCCTCTGAAATTATGCATTACATATCTCTTTTTTTTAATCTTATTAATGTTATTTTTTAAACTTTATATATATATATATATATATATATATATATATATGTTATTGTTTTGTTTTTAGATGTTAAATTAATTATTTTTCATTCTTCAAATCAAAAAATTCATGGTCATAAAATTATTGAACAGGGAAAGAAATTAGGGAGGGTGTGGGGTATCTAGAAAACGGCGGGTGACTGGGCAAAATGGGAGTCATATTCGGATTCATGAGGTCATTTTATATAAGAATCAGCAAGAATGGTGTCGGATATCGATTTTTTTGCAGGCAGTATAATTTTACAAACTTTTGCGAAATCGAAAGGAAAAAGACAACACTTTTTTTTTTTTTATTCCTTTGCTCTCCTAAAACTGAATAATGCTTTTTCCAGAAAGTAATAAATAAATTTGAAATTCGGGGACAAAAAGTGATAGAAGCATCTCTTCTTTTTTCTCTACTTTTCTCCTGTATAATATAACTTTAGCTGCATTTTGTATCTAATTAGTCAGTAATGATTAAAAAAAAAAAAAATCTGGAGTGACTCCACTCGACTTTCCGAACATTGAGTAACTAACAGTTTTGTAGATAAAATAAAGAAAGAGGAATTGCTAAACAAACAAAAGAGAGAAAACCATAATAGAGTGTTTTTTTCTCCATATATCACACGAGGTTTTATTTAACGCTACTGAACTTTGAGCCCTTAGATCATAATGATAAAGAATTTTTCGTTTTGTCCCTGTAAAAATCTATAGATGCTAGATTCACCAAAATGCTTATAGTTAGTGCAACAGTGATTTATAATATTCATACAAATTTTCAGCTCAATTGAATAAGGCGTTTAGATGCTATCGCACTTTTAAAAATTTGGTCTCATAGGCCATAATGATAAAGAATTTTTCTTTGTGTCCCTGTAAAAAAACTGTAGTGCTAGATTCACCAAAATCTATACAGTTGGTGCAAATGCGACCTATAACATGTGTACAATTTTTTTGCTCAGATTAATAAGGCGTTTAGACGCTATCACACTTTTAAAAATTTGGCCCCATTGGCCTTAATGATAAAGAACTTTTCTTTGTGTCCCTGTAAAAAAACTATAAGTGCTAGATTCTCCAAAATCTATACAGATTGAGTATCTGTGACCTATAATATGGGTATAAAATTTTTGCTCAATTGAATAAGGCGTTTAGATGCTATCGCACTTTTAAGATTTTGGTCCCATAGGCCATAATGATAAAGAATTTTTCTTTGTGTCCCTGTAAAAAAACTATAAGTGCTAGATTCACCAAAATCTATAGGGTTCGTACTATGGTGACTTACAATATACGTACCAACTTTCAGGTTAATCGAACAAAGCCTTTAGACGCTAGCGTGTTCACAAACATACACACATACACACATACACACACACATACATACATCATCGTAAAAATAGTGAAAACGGACTCAGGGCACCTCAAAACGTATAGAAACATCAAAATCTCGAATTCGGATTTTTGACATGATTACAATACTTTCCTCACTATAGTGTTCGGAAAGTAAAAATTGAAATCCATAAAAAAAATTATATAGAATTTTTCATTCGTAAAAAAAAAAAAGGAAAAAAAAAAAAAAAAATCTGGAGTGACTCCACTCGACTTTCCGAACATTGAGTAATTAACAGTTTTGTAGATAAAGTAAAGCAAGAGGAGTTGTTAAACAAACAAAAAAGAGAAAACCATAATAGAGTGTTTGAGTATTTTTTTTCTCCATATATTACACGATGTTTTATTTAACGCTACTGAACTTTCAGCCCATAGATCATAATGACAAAGAATTTTTCGCTGTGTCCCTGTAAAAACCTATAAATGCTAGATTCACCAAAATGCTTATAGTTAGTGCAACAGTGATTTATAATATTCATATGAATTTTCAGCTCAATTGAATAAGGCGTTTAGATGCTATCGTACTTTTAAAAATTTGGTCCCATAGGCCATAATGATAAAGAATTTTTCTTTGTGTCCCTGTAGAAAAACTGTAAGTGCTAGATTCACAAAAATCTATACAGTTGGTGCAACTGTGACCTATAATACGTGTACAAATTTTTTACTCCGATTAATAAGGCGTTTAGACGCAATCACACTTTTAAAAATTTGGCCCTATAGGCATAATGATAAAGAATTTTTCTTTGTGTCCCTGTAAAAAAACTATAAGTGATAGATTCTCCAAAATCTATACAGATTGAGTATTTGTGACCTATAATATGTGTATAAATTTTTTGCTCAATTGAATAAGGCGTTTAGATGCTATCGCACTTTTAAGATTTTGCTCCCATAGGCCATAGGGTAGGCGGTAAAAATGGCACCGGTAAAAATGGCACCGGAAAAAATGGCAACGGTAAAAATGGCACCTGGTAAAAATGGCACCGGTAAAAATGGCACCGGTAAAAATGGCACCTGCGACTTGCGTAACATATACTACAATGAAAAATAACCGCAATTATTGCTAAAAATTAGGAAGTATTTTGAGCTTTGTTTGACTGTCGTGATATATTTGGCCATCATATGTAAATACCTGTATTATGAATAAAAAGTATTGAATTTTTTATTTTTTATAGAAATATGATAGATATATTTTATAGAAAGTACTGATTTTAAGTAAAATTTTAGAAGGAAAATTAGACATTAGAAATTTAAATTAAATTGGTACAACATTCACTTAGTATATGTCTGTTGAATGTTTGGTTGGACGTGGGGGGGGGGGGTGGAGTTAGGAGACGACTGAAAGAAAATAATTGTTTTTATATCACCATCTTACTGATTTTAATGAAACTTTGTATAATAATCACTTACTATTTATGAAAAAGCTACAGTGTTCCGTATACGAGGGGCGGGGTCAGAGGTGTATGTATTGAAAACTTTTTCAAACAATGCTATACAAATATGAATCCTATTGAGCATTATATACAGCTGAGGGGGGGCCAAGAGGGTGGTGCACGTAGATTTTCTTTTTCGTTCTTTCTTTTTAATCATTCTATTATTTATTTATCTATGACTCTTCTTGTTTTTAAGAAGTTTTAATATTTTACTTTAAATGTGTGATATGCAAAAATTAAATAAGTTGAATTTTATCACTTTTCAGCTTCAAAGTGAAATATTAAAATTTTAAAAATTCAATATTTGGAAAGCGATAAAAACGGTAACGTTTACGTATTTTATAAATGTGAAAACGGATTTAGAAAAATTAGAAAATGAGTAATTTAAGAAACTAATTTCTCCATTAATTAACAGGGTTACACTGGCAATCAAATTAGGTGAAAAACATAGTTATTAATAATTATTAATACTTTTATATAACTAACAAAAACGATAGTTGCTATGTAATTGAGATATATATACATATATATATATATATATATGTATAGCTGATAATAACCATTAATAGTTATCGCTATTATTATTATTATTCAAATAATAGTATCAATAGTATCAGTACAGTATATATATATATATATATATATATATATATATATATATATATTAGTATATATATTATCAGTAATTATTATATCAATAGTATCTTAGAGTAATTAAATTTATTTAATGAAAACTTAATTTTAAATATTATATATAAGATGGGTTCAAATGTAAAATAAAGATTCTTTTCAAATTTATAAAATTATTTTTCTAAAAATTCTAGGTTATAGCACTTTGATGTTTGCTTCTGAATGTGCAACTGTCATGCAGTAAAAGATAATTTTTCAAAAGAGGATTTGGCATGTTAGTCAGTTTTGAAATGTGTGACATCTTCAGTTGTCCATTTGTTGTTCGCAGGTGGGTACACGGTGAAGGGGGATTATATGATTACTGTATACGAAGAAATGAAAAAAAAAAAAATCGCTTATTCAGCCTGAACGTCACAGACCTGTTATTAGTAAAGTAAAGTATTATACACAGTAAAGTACATAGTAAAGTATTTCAACAATGATTTTCTTTCCAGAACAAAGTCAAATTATTTAGTAAAGATATAATAATGAAGTATCAATCATATCATTAAAAATTTTCGATTCAAAAGAGTTACTTACAAATACCTCCATTTCATAATTTTTATTTTTGATTGACCCGCAATACCATAATAGAATTTTCACTTCATTAATATTTGGTCTCCTTTTGTGGATAGTTCATGTAAGGGTGCTTTATTCCGTGGTGATTTTTCCAGGACTGATTTTTTTTTCGGATACCAAATAAAAGGGCACTTTTGTAATAAGCAAATCGCAAAATAATAAATATGAAGAATACATTTGAAGATAATCACATTTCTAGAAACTTCAATTGATTGTGTACAACATTCATTTAGTATATACCTGAGGGACTGGGGGGGGGGGGGGAATGAAACTTTATATAATCGCGTACAATTTGTGAAAAAATTACAGTGTCAGACATAATTGGAGGTGGGTGGCATGCAGAGGAAAACAACATGATTTTTTTTTTCTTGTATCACCATTTTACTGATTTTAATTATATATTCTATAATTATCACTTACTTTTTTATTAAGATCAAAATGAGGGTTATATATACCTAGAGGGGGGGGGCAAAAATGTTTGCAGATGAAAAAAAAATAGTTTTTAAAACGAAACGGCCCTAGTATCGATTTAAATAAAACATTGAATATATACTTACTGTTAAAAAATTGCGGTGAGTGTTACAGATGTCTTGCGTGTGTGTGTGGGGGGGGGGAGCAGAAAAAGAAAAGTAGTTGATTTTATATCGCCATGCTACCTATTTATATGAAATATTGTATGACTATTACTTACTTCTTTTATTAAAATTATAATGAAAGATACATGTAGTTCAAAAAGGGGGGGCAAGTGAGTGGGGCAGATGAAAAATAAAAGAATATTCTTAAATAATACTTATTATCGATTTTTTTATTGACATTTTGTTTAACTATCAAATACTTTTAATGAAAAACTACAGTGAAGGTTGCATGTCTGAGAGGGTGGGGGGCTGGAGACAGAAGGACAGAAAATGAATGTTTTATACCCCAATGCTTTTTATTTTAATAAAATGCATCATAAATATAATTTAATTTAAATCATTAAAATCTATTATTTTACCACTCTCTAAAGGGAATGTGAAAAAACATTTACTACTACTACTAAAAATAATAATAATTTGAGCTTATTTTGTTACTCTGAACTTTGAACGAAAGGATTTATTATTATTATTATTTTATTACATTTAAACGAAAAAAAATATTTCATTACTGTAAGATTCTTAATAAGTAATAGCTACAAAAGTTAATTTTGATATAAAGCATTATACATAAATTATTTTTTTCAATAAATTAATATATTTTGTTTTGTACCGTATCAATTAACTAAGGGTAAAAAAGGATTAAATAAATAAAAATAAAAATAAATAAATTAAATTAAAATTAAAATGACAGAAAATACATATGGTTTACTACTTCCAAATTACTATTAGGTAAGAGCGAGAAAAACTTGTTTTTATAATAATAAATTATTTTATTATATAAATAAATCAATTACATTTTTAAACTTTCGCATATGACATTTTAAAGCAATCTACATTAATATTAATATATATATATATTTATCAATCTGTGTATTTTTTTTTTTTTTTTCATCATGCTATAGGTATGGGGATCTTCAGCAATCATAAAAATTTTCATCCTTTTTTTTTTTTTTTTTTTTTTTTTTAACATTTCTACAAGTTTTGAGGTGTGAGAAATCTAAAAATCACAAAACTGATATGGTTTATCCGTTTGTGTGTTAGTTAATTAATATATGTACTCGACATCATAAGATTTTTTTTTTTTTTTTAACTTCTTATACATTAAGAAATTAAAAATTAATAAATTTTTATTATTAGTTTTAAAAATAAATTTTAATTTTAAATAAAATTTTCAAAAGGTTAAATTTTTCATATTTGAATATATATATATATATATATATATATTACAAAAGCATCTATTAACACATACATACATACATACACACATGTATTATATATACACACATATGTAATCACACGTCATTATTTTAATTCTTTAATTCATAATATATATGATTGATTTAGGGCATATAAATTTGGTTTTTAATTATCAGTAATTATTATTGTTTTTTTAACCTAATAATAAAAATACTTGTTTATCCTGCTCCACCAGTCTTAAGCCGTGGTGGCCTCTGCTCCTTCTTAGTTTTGTTTGAGTTTCATTTGTTTGAAATACTGCCTTTATTTCACATAGTTTTCAATTTTTATACTAAACATGTGTACTCATCACATATTCACTCTAAAATATTCTTACAAGCTTTTAAAACGCATTTTTATTTATGTAAGTTCTTTTATTACTTTTTATGGTGACTTTTTTTCCCGCATGACTTTCTTTCCGGTGACTTTTTTTCGTGACTTCTTTTTCAGGTGACACCGTTTATACGTTTTTTAAGGGACCGTTCCAGAAAAACGTACAAATGAAAATTTGTTTTAACACATTAATACATAATACAGGATTATATTATTATTAAAAATCAAATTTATTTTCATGATTTCCTTTACATTTGTTCGACTAAGATAATTTTTAATGAAATTTAAAATAATTTTAAAAAGTAGGATAAATTTTAAAGATAATTAAAAATGTACAAATTCAGGAAATTTCCTTAAAATTTTGATTTTAACCTTTAAAGACAGTCTTTCGTTTTCTAAATAAGGATGTTATTTTTGTAAAAAGTTAAAGGAAAAAAAAACTGCTTTGTCTCTCCAACAGCAAGATGTCAAATAAGAATAAGCATCATAAGAAATAAGAAAATCTTCTGGTATCTTATTCAAATTTACCCAAAGGAAGTGAGTAATAAACCTTTAAGTTTACAAAATGCCTATGAAGTTGTCAGATATTTTTTTTCTTTCACATCCCGTCCCTAAAGTGCAATTAAAGGAGAGAGTGAAACGGAGGTCTACAAGTTATCAGTTTTCTTTCTCTCAAAGAAATCCTGTCCACTTTTATACTTACCAATTCACCCAGTCCCGAATGCTTGCTTCTGAATGTTTCTCTACCCCCCGCCCCTCCCCCTTGCAGGCTATCAGCCCTACTTGGGTATTATTGAGTTGCGCTTAAGAATAGGAGGTACTACTCAATTGCGCTTAGGGCCTTCATCCTCATAGGCATCAGTTGCGCCGAGATTACCCCCCCCCCAAAAAAAAAAAAAAAATAAATAAATAAATAAATAAACAAATAAATAAATAAACGCATTAATTGCGCTCGTAGGTTTTTCAGAAAATCAGAAAAAAAAATTCTAAATGATTTTGACTATTCAAATTTGCATAATTTGTCGATAAAGCTTTCTGATAATCATTCATATTTGTTTGTTTCAATTTTTTGAAAGCGCATGAGATTTTTGGATTTCTTTTGAAGTACTTATGTTTCATTTAAATGGGAAAATATTTTGAAAACTTTACAGGTAAGACAAAACTAAATAAAAATATGGTGTATATTCAATATTTAAACTTAAAACTTCTTCACAGACCATAAAATTCAACCATGCGCAACCGTTTTCGAAAGGACTTGGCATTTTTTCATCAGGTGCAAAAAACATGTGCTACTGCCTTGGAGGCAAAAGCAAGACTTGCTTTTATTTGTGTAATATAAATATTTTTTTAAATAAATAATATAATATAAACATTGTTTTAATTGCTCTTGTTTGAATTTATTGGATCACTTTACCCAGGAGATAACACGAGAATAAGTAAATAATTTTTTCCTTCCCAGAAATTATAGTTCGTTACCTTCCCGTATACAAGAGGGGGGGGGGATGACAATGAATGTTATCAGTAATTTTTCTCGCGAGCGCAATTGATGTATTTTTAACAATTGGGGGGGGGGGGGGATTAACGTGAGCACAATTGATGTGTGCCTTGTACTTAAATGATATTTTAAACTCAGGAAAAGCTGTATTAAGTCCGGTTTCCATTTGCGCTCACTGGGCGCTTTCTATTCAGAATCCTTTGATGTGGTTAGGCTAGCTCACTGGAGCTCAAAGCCCACGAACGGGGATGGAATCTAACCCCCTGCAGAGATAATTGTGGGCCAGGGGTAGACATCTTTGTCAATTTTGCATGCTTTCCTTTGAGGTAACTGCGCAATCTGATAAAAAAAGGCTACAACCGATGGCAAGACATTTGGCTCTTTGTGTCGGAAGCGTGATTAATGACGTTTTGAGCGTTGATCTTGAGCCCAAGTCGATACTGGCCTTTATGATACATGACAGGATACTTCATTTCGTATATGCCCGCCTTTTCCCTCTTTTATAGTTAACCAAGTAAACCTATGTGTTACTTTATTTGAAGTATGACAATGTCCCAACTGAAAATACCTCAATGTCATGACAAAATATTTCTTTGTCCTACCAAACGTTATGCAATGCCTTTTTTTTTCTTTCGATTGTACAGTATTATTATTGTAATATTTATTATTATTATTATTTATTTTTGTATAAATATTGGAAAAATATAATTCAATAAATTAAAATTGAGTTTTTTCGTAATGCACTTTTAAAAAGAAATTTTCTTATTTTATAAATTAATTTTTCTTTTCCTAAGATTTTTTTCAGCTGGTAGTTAGCTCGAATATTGTGCTAACTTAGCATTTCATTACCTAGATAAATGTTTCTGAAGGCTACATATAACATGTTGACCAAACAAAACTCTATCTCCTAATTTTTCTCAATAATGCGATAATTTTTCATTTTAACATATGCTTCGCAAATCGCAGGTGCCATTTTTGGGAGGCGGAAAAAATCGCACCGGAAAAAATCGCACGGAAAAAATCGCACCGGAAAAAATCGCACTTGGAAAAAATCGCACTTGGAAAAAATCGCACGGGAAAATATCGCACAGGAAAAAATCGCACTCGGAAAAAATCGCACTGGGAAAAAATCGCACCGGAAAAAATCGCACTGGAAAAAATCGCACAGAAGAATAAAACTATATCACAGAACGTATTTCTAAACTGCTATGTAACATATATATATACATATAAAGAGAGAGAGAGTATTTTACGAAACAGTAATTTTGTTTTCTCTTTTTTGAGGTCTGTAATCTTGCAAATTCTCATTTTGACTGTGCGCATGTAAAAATGGCTGGGGTTAGAATACTAATCGGGGGGGTGGGGGGGGGGAGAAATGATGCCAGACAGAATGGCTACGGTGAAAATGGAATTTAGGTAAATATGGCAACGGAAAAAATGGTAATAGGAAAAAATGGCAACGATAAATATATAAAAAAGTGTAACAAAATAAAGTAAAACGAAAAAGGATAATTTGAGAATTCTTACTAGCGAATTATATGCTAAAATATATCAAGAGTAAAATTTATTTCATCTTTGGTACTGATAACATTTTTCGCCGTCAGATATAAATGTGTATAGGTATACATGTGTTTTCCTAAGGGGCTCTGAATATTAGAATCATTCATTTTACAACTTTTTCAGTCTTAAAGAAGAAATTTTAGCCTTTATTAATATATTTATTCACGTATTCAATATTTGTGCGATTTTATATCAATGTTATTTATAAAAAAAAAAATAAAGAATAAAATAAAATAAGTAAATAAAATTAAAAAAAAATAATGGTTAAATAAAATAGATAAATAAATAAATAAAGAGTTGAGGATGGGTGGAGATTGGAGGCTAATTTTACTTTTTGAGCATGGATAAACAGAAAAGCTTTCTTTGTGTAGACAATGAGGGAATTAGCAAGGAAATGTTTTTCCTAGAAGCGTTCTCCAGTTTCTTTCTTTCATCAGGTAATGTCATTGAGTTACCCTCTCCTATTCCAACCTCTGCTTTTGTATTCTCACCTCACAGTTCACAATCATAATCTATATAGTGGTCCTTCTCTTTATAGCCCTACTTCATGAACATTGAATAGAAAAGGAAAATTTTAAAGGCCAGACTTTGTGATAATTCCTTCTTTTCAGATACAGAAAACCCCCTTTACCTTCTTTAGAGATGTTAAAATCTTGCTTTCCTTTCTGGACGAATCTTGTTGTCGTATAAAAAGATTTAAATAAATGAAGACAAAAGTATATTATACAATACAGTTCTTTGAAAGGTTTGACATAAAATATTAAAAAGACATACAATCGAAATTTTAATGCACAATTTTGATTCGTGCAAATTTAGTCTAGACAAGTGATTTTTTGCGTAATATTATTACATAAAATAATAATTAAGAATAATATTTAAATTTTTTACCGTTTTCAAAGGTAAATTCAGTTTGTTCAGTTTGTAGTATTTAATGAAGTATTTTGAATTTATATTTTTCTAATATAATAATTAAATTTTAATACTTATTATGATTGCTTAAGTACAATAATAATAATAATAATAATCTGGTGCGTCACTCACACGACTTTCTCTTACCCTGAAATTTAATACTATAAATACAGGTTACAGGTTAAAAGGTACTGTTATGTAAACCTGTGTTAAACAATTCAAATTAGGCTTTGGAAGAGTTTTATATGATAATTAGTTCAGTGTGAGGGGGGCTACCGCCCCCTCAATCCCCTGTTTCATTAATGCACCTACATTTATATAGAATTGAATTCGGTTATTAAAAAATAATTATGTTTTTAAAAAATTATTTATTAAAATTATTATTTAAAAAAATTATCTTTTATGATAATGCAGGCGATTTCCATATTAGAGAAGTAATTAACAAAAAAAAAAAAAAAAAAAAAGTTGAATTTATTTTCAATATTACATTTTTTACTTTCCGAACACTATAGTGAGGAAAGTATTGTAATCATGTCAAAAATCCGAATTCGAGATTTTGATGTTTCTATACGTTTTGAGGTCCCCTGAGTCCGTTTTCACTATTTTTACGATGATGTATGTGTGTATGTGTGTATGTTTGTGAACACGCTAGCGTCTAAAGGCTTTGTTCGATTAACCTGAAAGTTGGTACGTATATTGTAAGTCACCATAGTACGAACCCTATAGATTTTGGTGAATCTAGCACTTATAGTTTTTTTACAGGGACACAAAGAAAAATTCTTTATCATTATGGCCTATGGGACCAAAATCTTAAAAGTGCGATAGCATCTAAACGCCTTATTCAATTGAGCAAAAATTTTATACCCATATTATAGGTCACAGATACTCAATCTGTATAGATTTTGGAGAATCTAGCACTTATAGTTTTTTTACAGGGACACAAAGAAAAATTCTTTATCATTAAGGCCAATGGGGCCAAATTTTTAAAAGTGTGATAGCGTCTAAACGCCTTATTAATCTGAGCAAAAAAATTGTACACATGTTATAGGTCGCATTTGCACCAACTGTATAGATTTTGGTGAATCTAGCACTACAGTTTTTTTACAGGGACACAAAGAAAAATTCTTTATCATTATGGCCTATGAGACCAAATTTTTAAAAGTGCGATAGCATCTAAACGCCTTATTCAATTGAGCTGAAAATTTGTATGAATATTATAAATCACTGTTGCACTAACTATAAGCATTTTGATGAATCTAGCATCTATAGATTTTTACAGGGACAAAACGAAAAATTCTTTATCATTATGATCTAAGGGCTCAAAGTTCAGTAGCGTTAAATAAAACCTCGTGTGATATATGGAGAAAAAAACACTCTATTATGGTTTTCTCTCTTTTGTTTGTTTAGCTATTCCTCTTTCTTTATTTTATCTACAAAACTGTTAGTTACTCAATGTTCGGAAAGTCGAGTGGAGTCACTCCAGATTTTTTTTTTTTTTCTTCTGTAAATGAAAAAAAAAATCGATAACTTTATTTTAAATTATCGCACATCGATGGTTAAACCATTCGTTTCAAAGGTATTGGCGACCTCTTTTGAAAGATACCCATCATGAAAATTTACTCCCCTCGAAGGGGGACTCCCCCCCTCGCCCCAATTTATTTCCCAGTTGACTATCTCTATTACAAAAAAATATATATTCGCTTCATTTGGTTTAGTGCAGTCTATAGATGTTAAACTCTACTTACCTGCAATTTCTCTCATAGATGTATTTGAATACTTTTGAGTGTCCCTGTATACGAACCATTTGCTTCATCTCAACAAAAAGCTTACTGTAGCATCCCTATATGATACATTTGGAATACCGAGTTTGGAATTCCTACAACTATATGTTCTTGAGATATGCTGATAACAGACCACAGACATCCACACAGACCATTCGCTAAAAACATGATTTTCGTATTCAGGGGACCTTAAAACATGTAAAAATAACAAAAACTCACGATCAAAAATTTGACCCTAAAACAATTCTTTCTCGACCCTATGGGTAAGAGAAAGTAATAAGTGATGATTACATTGAAGATGGGCATTAATTACAAAATATCTTTTATAATTAATCATCTGAAGCATCACAAATTAAGTTATTGCATTTTTTTTTTTTTTTTTTTTTTTTAAATTCAATAGAAAGTATTGGATTCGTAAAAATTTTCAACTTCCGGTTTTCGATCGAATTACATGTTTTGAAAACTCCAGAAATCGATTTGACCATTTTTAGAAAATATATGTCGGTCTGGGATCCCGGAAAGAAGGACAACGGTAAAAAGGGCACTTTTCACTTCGCAAATCGCAAAATAATAAATATCAAATACGGAATTTACAGAATGACTTTCAAATTACATTTTTAGAATTTCATTTGGTTTGGTACACCATTCATTTATTTTATATCTGAGAAAAGGGGAGGGGGCTAGCAGCAATTGGAAAGAAAACAATTGTTTTTATACCACCTTCTTACCGATTTTAATGAAACTTTGTATAAGCACGTACAATTTGTGACTATCACAATGAAGTACATATTATATACCTGGAGGGGGGGGGGGAGATGAAAGTAAAATATATTATTCTTTAGACTACACTATAATTGATTAAAAAAAAAAAAAAAAAAGAAAAAAAAAAAAAAACTTTCTGTATATACAACGTACTGTTTAAGAAAAATTACAGTGAGTATTGTGAGTATTACACATATCTGGTTTACTGGGGGGGGGGGGGGGGCAGAGTGACGAAAATGGTTATTTTTATAACACCATACTACTTATCTATATGAAACTTTGTACTATTAATTACATTTTATTAAAATTATAGTGAAAGTTACCTACAGTTGATAAGGGGGGGGGGGAGATGAAAAATAAAATAATCTTTTTAAACAAAACTTATTATACTTTCTTTTTTTTTTTTTTTTTTTTTTTTTTTACATTTTGTGTAAATAAAAATTATAGTGAAGTTACATATGTCTGGGGGGGGGGAGCACAGAAGGAAAGAAAATGAATGTCTATATCACTATATTTTGCATTTTAATAAAATTTATTATAAATATCATTGAATAATTAGGAAAATTTACCCTGATTGTTATGTATATCTTGGGTGCTATGGGGAGGGGCCAAAAGAGAAAAATGGTTGCATAAGTATCACGATGTTACCAGTTTTAATTAAAATTTCAAAAACTATTACCTACATTTAATGAAAAATTCTAAAGAGTGTTACATGTATCTAAATAACTTAAATAGGAAAATCTGCATAAATATACCTTATTGTTTATCAAAAATTGAAGAGAAGAAGAAAATTGAAGAGACACTACCCGGTGACAACTAAGGGCTAATATGTTTTTGTACCATCTTGTTGCTCGTTTAATGAAACTTTGTAGAAATATTACTCACTATGTATAAAACATTACAGTGAGGGTTAAATATCAGTTTCATTCTCTTCCTGAGTTTGTACGCAAAAATTCAATGTATGATTTAAATCTGAAAAATGCTACTCAAAAATGAAATTTCTTCTTTTAATCTGTCTCTTTTACCTCCCCTCCCCCCTAGAAATTAAAAACTTATGCTCTTGTTGATGTTTAGCATCAGTTTTACAAGGAGAAATTAAGAGTAGTGCCTTTTTAATACGAATAATAGTAATTTTTTTTGTTTCTACGAAGGGAAGGGGCGGGGGAAATGGGGCAGATTAAAAAAAAAAAAATCTGCTTTAGAATAATCTTTTACCAATATTTGATATTAATTTTTAATTAATGTCTGATCTGAACATTGCATTGAATTTTTGCCTACTAACTTAGAAACTGAAAGATACTGCAATGCATAGTCCTCTTTAAAAATTTTCATAAACAATAAATGATATTTATATAAAATTTCCTATAAATATGAAGCGGTGTGATTTAAAAACAATCATATTTTTTCTCTCTGCCCTCTTCCCCCCCCCCCCCCCCCCGCCCCCTTCAGGTATAGGCTCCACTCAAAATAATATTTCATCAAAAGTAGGTGATAGTTGTTAAAATTTTAATTAAAATTGATAACATTGTAATATTATTTATGCAATCATGTTTCTCTTTAGCCCTCCTTCCTCCCCATAGCCCCCCAAAATATATATAACAATTAGCGTAAATTTTTCTTAAAATTAAGTGATATTTACAATAAATTTTATTAAAGAGCAAAGCATAATGAAAGAAAACATCATTTTCTATCTCTCAGTCTCCAGCCCCCCCCCCCCTCCTCTTTCCACCAAGATACATATATAATAATCAGCGTAAATTTTCCTAAATATTCAGTGATATTTATAATAAATTTTAATTAAATGCAAAAACATACAGCAAACATAGTGTACAAACATTCACTATCCCCCCCCCCCAGACATTTAAATCTTCACTGTAATTTTTCATTAATAGTAATTGACATTTACACAAAATGTCAATAAAAAAATCGATAATACGTGTTGTTTATAAAGATTATTTTATTTTTCATATGCCCGTACAACCCCCCACCCCCTTATTAAGTACAGGTAATTTTCACTATAATTTTAATAAAATGTAAGTAATAGTCGTACATAATGTTTCATGTAAATAGCATGGTCATATAAAAACAACCATTTTCTTCACTCTGCTCCCAAGATATGTGTAACACTCACTGTAATTTTTCTTAAACAGTAAGATGTATACACACTAAGTTTTTTTTAAATTGATAATAGGGTAGTTTAAAGAATAATATATTTTATTTACACATAAAAACTTTATATACTTATATATTACTTATATATAAAAACAACCATTTTCTTCACTCGGCTCCCCAGATATGTGTAACACTCACTGTAATTTTTCTTAAACAATAAGAGTATACACACTAAGTTTTTTTTTTTTTTTTTTTTTTTTTTAATTGATAATAGGGTAGTTTAAAGAATGATATATTTTACTTACATCTGCGCCCCTTTGATCCCCCTGGTATGTAATACACTCATTTGTGATCTTCATAAAACGCAAGTGATAGTTATAGAATATATCATTCAAATCGGTAAAATGGTGATATGAAAAATCATTTTATTTTCCTGTGCCCCCCTTTATTTACCCCCCCCCCGAAAAAAAAATCAAAGCAGTGTTTGGGGACTGCCGATAGAAGTGAAAACTAAGTAACTTGTGAATTGTATCGTCCAGCTATTAGATTATTATCTTCGAATTATTTTTGGTTTGTAAAGAAGTGTTTATGATCTGTATTATATGATTCGGCACAATATTTGTAGCTACCCAAATTAAATTAACTAAGCCTTATATTAGGTAAAAATATTGATTACTTATGAAATTATTTTAATGAGTAGCTAAGATACAAAAAAGAGCCGATTCAGGACACCCCAAAACGTGTAAATAAGGTGAAATCTCGAATTCCACTTTCGATAATATAAAAGAATTTTAAAATATCTTTCGAATGATGTATTAAAAATAATTTAATCATAATTAAAAATTGAAATATTGAAATTTTAAAATATTACAGCGCCATCTCGTGGTAGAAATTTCTGCAATCTACTGTTCGATTCCAAATCAACAAAGCTTTCTAATGATGTATTACTTACGAAATTATTTTAATTAGTAGCTGAGATACAAAAGAAAACCGTTTCAGGACACCTCAAATCGTGTAAATCAGGTAAAATCTCGAATTCCACTTTCGATAATATGAAAGTACTTTAAAATATCTTTCGAATGATGTGTTAAAAATTATTTAATCATAATTAGAAATTAAAATGTTGAAATTTTAAAATATTACAGCGCCATCTGGCGGTAGAAATTTCTGTAAGTTACTGTTCGATTCCAACTCAACAAAGCTTTCAAATGATGTATTACTTATGAAATTATTTTAATTAGTAGCTGAGATACAAAAGAAAACCTATTCAGGAGACCTCAATACGTGTAAATCAGCTGAAATCTCGAATTCCACTTTCGATTCTCATGGAAAGCTTTCGCTGACGATGACGCGAGTTTCATGATTTTTGTTCACCCAAAAGTGCTCAACGCGCCTAAAGAAGTTTTCACTTCAAATGGAAAACTTTCGCTGACGATGACGCGTGTTTCATGATTTTTGTTCACCCAAAAGTGCTCAACGCAATATATGTCTTATACATTTTCTTTTTTTACAAATTGTACATGATTATACAAAGTTTTTTTTTTCTTAAATCGATAATGGGGTAGTTTAAAGAAGAATATATTTTATTCCCATCTACTCCCCCGCTTGCCCCACATCCAGGTGTATAGTACACTCATTGTGATCATCATAAAAAGTAAGTGATTGTTATAGAATATATCATTAAATTCGGTAAAATAGTGATATAAAACATCATCTTATTTTCTTCTGCTCCCCCCTCTTTAATCCCTCACCCCCAAGTATGTCTGACACTTACTATAATTTTATCACAAATTGTACGTGATTATAAAGTGTTTCATTAAAATTGGTAAGAAGATGATATAAAAAACAATTGTTTTCTTTCAACCTGCACTTAGTCCCCCCCCCTTCCTTTTCCAATGAATGTTGCACCAAATCAATTGAAAGTCATTCTTTAAATTCCTTATTTGATATTTTTTATTTTGCGATTCGCGAATTGGAAGAATGTCCTTCTTCCAGTGTCCTTTTTTTTCGGAATCCCCATATCTCTGATTGGTACTCAAACATTTACTATTTTCTTAAATTTTATTTCTAGAAAGTTGTTAAATTACCATATATATCCACTCTTCCGGATCTAGAGGGACAGAGAATGCAATTTAATAATACCCCCGCCTTTTTTTTTCGGTAACCTCGTTTATAAGATTAAAATGGAATTTAAAATTTTTTGCCTAAGGCCCATATGAATCTTAAGATGAGTTTTGCTTTCTGGGGAGAGAGGCATGTGTGTACGCAAACATGATTGTTTTTCTGTGCGATTTTTTCTGCGTGCGATTTTTTCCGGTGCGATTTTTTCCTGGTGCGATTTTTTCCGGTGCGATTTTTTCCTGGTGCGATTTTTTCCGGTGCGATTTTTTCCGGGTGCGATTTTTTCCGTGTGCGATTTTTTCCAGTGCGATTTCTTCCGGTGCGATTTTTTCTGTGCGATTTTTTCCGGTGCGATTTTTTCCGGGATTCGCCATTTTTACCGGTGCCATTATTACTGGTGCCATTATTTCCGGTGCCATTTTTACCGGTGCCATTTTTTCCTACATTCGGCCATAGTGATAAAGAATTTTTCTTTGTGTCCCTGTAAAAAAACTATAAGCGCTAGATTCGCCAAAATCTATAGGGTTCGTACTATGGTGACTTACAATATACGTACCAAATTTCAGGTTATTCGAACAAAGCGTTTAGACGCTAGCGTGTTCACTCACAGACATACACACATACACACAGACATACATACATCATCGCAAAAATAGTGAAAACGGACTCATTAGACCTCGAAACGTATAGAAACATCAAAATCTCCAATTCGGATTTTTGACATGATTACAATACTTTCCTCACTATAGTGTTCGGAAAGTAAAAAAAAGCTATATTATGAATCTTGTAAAATAATACAAAAATACTTTGAAGGTCATAATGAACTTAGCTACTGAAAAAATACATAAATGTTAATAAAAATAATATTTCATTAATATAATGATCAAAAATAAGGAAGGAAGTATTAAATAATTATAATTTTCATAAATAATAATAAATAATTACTTATGAAAGCGAAACATGTTACAAAGCAAAATATAGTGAAAAATTTAATAAATGTAGAAGTATATTGTTTCCTCTCACTACTAACTTTTTAAGATGAAGTAAAAAAATGAGGAAGATGTATGAGAAATTTGCAGAACGAAGCGACTGGGAGACATGCTGTCTAGAAATAATTTAGTGAAAAAGAGGTTGCCAAGCGATAAGAAAGGGCGGCTTTAAAAATCATTCAGTAGACGGTAGACCTCCCAGGAAGAAACAACTTTCAACAATTAGTGGAATTTTCTGAAAGAGCATACATCTGTTCTGCAAATGCGACCAGACCACTTGACGCATTTGTTCAAATCGAAGATAAAGAGAACGAAAACTTTTTCTGAATCCGGGAGGAAATAATTTAACTCGAATGAAGATACATCACCTCACCTCACCTTTATTTTATTGTATTCTTTCAAAATGTAATGAATTTTACAATTTGCTTCAACAGTCGATTATAGCCTTCTGATAGTGCCGTCCTCCTATTTTCTTTTCCGAAATTGGGGGAGGGGACAGTTTTTAAATCTTTACTCCCCTCTGCAACATCATGTCAACTGTCAACAAGGATGGTGCCAGAAATTTCTCACAGACAAATATGATTTTTCACACACAAAAGATTAATTGTGTGTGTATTTGTGTCATATAAGTATATATAGACATCAGAGCTAAGGAAGTGTTAGTTTTAAAAGAAAAAGAAAAACAGCCATCATTTTCCAGTAACTTTGGAAAGGTCAGTTTGATAAAAAAAAAAAAAGACATTTTCTCGAAACGCTACTTGTGAAACGTATTATAAGCTTTAAAGAATGTTGAATGTGCTTTAGGGAGATAGGGAGGGGTGCAAATGAAAAGAAAACATGAAAACGATGTTTAAAAAGATATTTTTGACCAATTTAAAACAACAAAAAAACTTGGTACAATTGTTACTTACTAAAGGAAAAAATATAATGGAGGGGGGGGGGGTGTAAATATTCCTGAGGGACGGAGAGAGGACAAAAGTATTTTTTACATGACTTTTTTTTTTTCTTCTATCGAGTCCAATTAAATTTTGTATAGTTATCATAATTAGTAAATACTGTTGATTTAGATTTGCTGGAGGGATCTAGAGGAGTATAAAAATAATGAAACAATATTATTACTATTTTTTTTTTCCAATTTTCTCCCTTTTTTTTATGACGCAATTGAATTTTACTTTTATCCTCCATAATTATTCATCAAAGGATCACAGTATTAATTTTCATTTAAAGAGAAATATTCTGCAAATTTGGAATTGATTTGATAGTTTTACTGTGAATTGCTACAACAGAGGTTTTTATTTGAAAATATAGAATATTGGAAAGTATAAGTTCAAGTTTCTATTTATAATATTCTATTTATTATGCATTATTTAATTACTGTCATAAAATTGTTTTACGTGTAGAATTCTGAAAAAACTTTTATACGGTCAAATAAATGTTTTTCTATATAATCTCTGGTGAACTTTTTTCTGAAAGTTTTCTTTATGTTGTAAACACCAGCGATTGTGGTACAACTTAACAAGTTTTATGAATGTAAATTAAAGCTTTTGCATTTCATTCTAACATTTCAAAGCACTCTTCTTTTTCTTAAAATTATATTTAAAATCAAAATACTTTAACTACAATCATGAGATGGTTTTCTTCTATGGACGAAAATAAATTTTAAACGATTTTTGACATAGTTACTTTTATTTTCGAAACAAATGATTTGCTTCTTTACCTACATTAACCCGTTAGTAGTCGCTAGTTGGTCGATTTGCCGCCCATCCTTCAGTGTTATAAAAAGTGCTCAATCTGTAATAGGTGGCGCTGTTTATAGCGACTACTAACGGGTTAATATAAATATAATATTGTGATTTAAGATATGTAACTTTTATATTATTTTCTTTGGATCTTAGTTTGTGGTGTTGATATATTATACTTAGCTTGAATCTCAAAATAATTTATTTAATTAGTAATAGTGAAAGTACAACCGCTGTAAGGGAAACAAAAAAGACCCTTTTACACCGAACTTCCGAAAAAATAAATAAAATAATTAGTAAAATAAAGGTAAATTAATGTAAAATTCTGAAAATAAATGCATTAATAAAAGAGATAGAGAGAAAAACAAACAAACAAAAAATCTGGTACAAATCCATTAGTAGCATAAACCCGGACAGTGAAATGCAGAAAGCCAACTTTAAAGGCACTTTTTACTTGCACTTATTTATTTTTATTTTATTTATATAAATATGATTTTTTTTTTTTTTTTTTTTTTTTTAGGATTTAATATTTTTATATTTAAAAAATCTATATGAAAATAAACATTAAAAATTTTGGCTTTTTTTTTTTTTTTTTTCAAACCTGGAATAAAATGAGCCGGCAGGGAGTTAAATTGTGAGCCTAAATTTTGTTTTGATGCGGTATTATATATGTAAAAATTGTAGATAACTAAATTATTAATATTACCAAACTACCATCTAGTTTTAAAGGAATATACACATACATATATATATGGTTAAAATTCCTTTGTGCATTAAACTTTAACAAAAATATTTTGAATTATAATATTTAAAATTTGGTTTTTCCAATGTTTAATTTATGTTTTCTTTCATATCTGTTAAAATTATAATCTTAAGATGCTGATATAAAAATTGCACTTAGAAGTTTAAGAATAATTATCTCAATTTTAACTCTTTAAATGTTATAATAATAATTTTAAAATCAATATTTAAATAATAATATTAATTTTAACATATTAAATATTTTAGCTTTCTCCTTCAAATCATTTATTTAGTTAGGTTAAAGAAATCATAACACCAGCGAACTTTCAAGAAATAGGTGGTTTTTCAATGTAGTTAATGAGAGAGTTCTTATTGAATTGACTTTTTCTAGTTGGCTACGGATGTTGGAAATGTCAGACTAAACGGATTAATTTGGAGAACACCAATTTTTGGTTTTTCTTTCATAGCCTAGAATCAGTCACACAATCAGTAGATTATTTAACTGTGTTTAACATCCTAAATAGGCTAATTTACTCTTATATGCTTTAAAGAGGTGGATAAGTTTTTTTTTTTTTTTTTTTTTTTTTTTTTCTAATAAAATTATTATAAATCGCGGAATAAAAATAATTCTGTTTCAAAGCCAAATAAGTCAAATATTCAACCTGAAACAATTCTAAAAAAATTGTATCCTCTGGAAAGACATTTCAAATGGAAAAATACATTTCCTTGGATTTCTTACAATGAAATTAAGGTAAAGTGTTTTGTCAAGTATGCAAAGATGCAGCGTTCACCAGTGGCACAAAGCAACTGGGCTTTTTAAAATTCACGGTGAAGTGCCGTTTCGATCCCAGCTCGCACTCATTTGGAGTTTTCCATTGTTTTCTCTGAAACTCGAGTAAATACTCGCTAGGATCACTTAGAAAGACCCCCTTTATACTTTCGAGACAATTGTATGTATCTGAAAAGGAAGATGGGTGCCACAGAGCGGGAACACGCTAAAATGAGAATTTTCAAGGGTCGTTTGCAGGATAAGCGAACATGCTATTTATTGCAAGTGTCTGAAACAGGGAAAATTTCCATAGGCGCCACCGATTGAGAATTTATGCTATGGCCATATTTTTTAAGGGTCGTTAAATACGATCAGAATTTTCAAAGGTAGTTTGTACGGTACGCAAACAGGCTGTTATAATTGTCTGAAAAGGAAAAAGAGCGTTGGAGGTCCAACCGAGCGGGAATTTCCAAAATCAGACTTTTTAATTCAACATTTTTTGCTAGTTGGCGAATCAGCTGGTCACCAAAGGGGGATAGTGATACATAAATCTTAGCATTTTTGGTACGTAACGCTAATTCACTTTAAAATGAAATTTAAGGCGCATAAAAAAAAAAAAAAAAAAAAAAAAAAACTCATGTGCCACAATATTTTTTAAAACATTGAAGGAGGGACTCCACTCCCCCCCCCCCTCAAGCTACATCCTTGAGCAGAGCACCCACAGCATTTTTTTAAAGTCGGCGCCCCTGTAGGAATCACATATATATGTGATGCATGTTTTTATGATTGTCTTGTATGAACAGGAGGTTAAATAGAATGGTTATGTACTATTTCGTCTTATTATTAAAACTTTGTTATGTTGTTTCACTAGAGTATTTATTTTTTAGTTTCTCTAAAATAATAAGTTCAAATTTTAACAAAAGTTGCAATTCAGGTGATGCCTTCTGAACCTGTTACTGAATATATCACATCGTAAGTACTTTTAATAAATATTAATAAAAAATTTATGAATGAATTTATACAGGAAAATGTAAAAGAAAGTTTTATAGTGACCACAACATATTAGTTTTTAATAGCCACGTGGCGAGTGAATATTTTCAGGTCTATTTTGGTAGAATTTTACAAGTATTTACGTCTACATTCTTTCTTGCAAGTAATCTGAAATAGAATTTAAACAAATAAATCAACAGTGCGTGTTTGGTAGGGCATAATAATAATAGTAATAATAAATAGAAAAGTGAATAAGATGTATTGAATGACGTCACAATATTGAAAAAAAAAAATAGTTCCAACTTCAACCACAAATATCTCCGTTCTGAAGTAACGTTTGCCATTATAAATTGGTAGGAGTGTATATCTTCGCCCCCTTTGTTATATTGTTTGTTGGTCTGTTCTATATATTGTATAGACGTAGTTATAATTTTGATGATGCATAAATCCAATTAATTTATGAAGAGATCTATTACCAAAATAGAGAAGAGACGATCAGTCTATTTTAAAGAAGTGGCCGCATTTGTGTAGATATAACAATAACCAGGTTGAATATGCTGACTTCAAATGTTTTATTTACTTTCATTTGCGACAAAAAATTCTTGATAAAGTATTCCAATATTATATGATTACAGCAGGAGTAAGAAAACTTTTTGAAAACATCACGATAAAAAGTTATTCAATAAGAGTGAGAATGAGGACACGGGGAGTACAGAGCAAACACGAAGAGTCTTGACAGTACACGAAAGCGACAGTACACGACAGTATCTTGACAGTCAATGAAAAAAGTACTTAAAGTTTGGCTGAGTTACTTAGCCTCAAAAACCACAATATACACGCCAAACCTCAATCTAAAAGTAACCAAGAGCAACACCCAATTTTTTTCAGTTGCTCTTAAATCAGTGTATTTCTTTTTTTTTTTTTTTTTAAATATATTGACGACCCTAAATTTTAACCAAAATTATCGTTAAAACATTTTGGGAAAACGCTATATGTAAGTTAGAAATATAACCTCAAGAATTTTATTCATAATACAGGTTCCAAGTTGTTATTGATTCTTAAGCCTTTTGAGCCAATACGAAGTGCGTAACTTCTTCTCAAAGAGCGCATCTTCATATCTTTCACAGTTCTTAATTAACTTGGGATAGAAAAAAACTTTGTTGCTATATATATATATATATATATATATATATATATATATAAGAGTCACTGACAGTCACATTATAAAAGCACTAGTAGACTGAATATCGTACACTTTTAAAAATCTCTTCTTCTAGATTAGGGGTACTTCTGGGCAGGGTCTGATTATACCGCACGGGCACCAAGGGCTCGTGCCGTGGGCACAAAATTTTTCTAGTGGTTAAAATACATAGTCTAAATCTTCCTCTTCCTTTTTTTTTTTTTTTTTCTTTTTCTAATTCAACTGTGTTTCACTTGCATGAAAAAAAGTTTAAAATAAAATCTGCCGTTAGGCTGACTGTGAGTAATTTTTTTTTTTTTTTTTTGTATTTTGCAGTGGTGAAATTTTTCAAGGGCTGCCCTTGAATTTAGGGTTTTTGAAATTTTTCCTTTCTCCGAAATTCATGTTAAATTATTATTATTATTATTATTATTATCATTATTTAAAAATTCTCATTATGAATGTTTAATTTGCCTCAAAATATATTACGAACTCTCTATATATCACTTATTATAGGCGACTATAATAAAATACCAATAATAAGTCGCCCCTGTCTGCATCCAAGTAGCAGTTTTCAGGGTTTTTGCATATTAGGTAGTTTCACCCCTGCTTTAGCGCCCCAAAAAGATGATACTGATTAATTTTTTGACCAAATAACATTTTTTGGTCTGCTTTTTCTCCTGCTAAAAATTGTGGTATGCTAATAACTGGCTTTTTGGCAGGGAGGGAGGAGAAGTCTGGCTTTTCTAAGGGGGCACGAAAATTAAAGTGCACAAAAATATGTTAGTTGGTGTTCTGGGTGTTTTTACAAATATCTTTATTTTTTAATAGATTGGAATTAAAGTTGCTCCTTATCAGAGCTCAGACTAAACAATCTCTTACCAAAAACTCAAATTAATTAGCTTTGTTTTTCCTTTTTAATTCTTTTTTTCCACGCGCGAAGAAAAAGCAGAACTGCTATTCAGTATATAAATTTTAAAAAAAGTGACAGTCTGTGTATCTATGTAAATTAGTTTTAAAAAGTGATTTAAAGATTAAGTTTTGTTTTTTCATAAGTTTTTATCACGAACTTTATATAATCTATCGTTCGAAAAGACGGGAATAAGCTCTTCTCTGTACTGTGTTGATAGGGTCGCCCGGCTAGTAATGAATGAAAACTTTGTCAGCAAACACCTTAAATTGTAAAATTAGCAACAATTGTTTTTAGATGATTTTTACTGAAATTGTTTAATTGTGTTAATATTTGATTTTTTCGCATACATTGTTGAAAAAAAAATTAAGAAAAAGTTCTCTATAATGAATTTTTATATTCTGTGCTTTTTTAACCCGTGTGAAAGTCCAGGCCTATATTCTCAGCATCTTTCTCCACCCATTCCTCAGGTCTACCTACACTCAATATACCAATCCTGTGCGAATAATAAAGACAGGGCATAATGACGTCATTGCACATGTCCAAGTTACGTCAATTAACTTTTCAACTAAAAAGAAAAAAAAAAGTAAGAATTAATTTGATTAAAAATATGGAGCTTACAAAAAAGGTAAAAAAGAAGTCGGCCACCCTTTGTATATGTGGTTCTCCTTGATACGAGTCATGACCTCCCACTTGGACGTTCTCCAATGAAAGATAAAGTGAAGTGAAAAAATTTCAAGATGCCAAACCATCACTGTTGCAAATTACGTGTATGGGAAAAGAGATATGTAAAATATCATAACATGGCAGACGTGTAATTATAAAAAAATAAATAAATAAATAAAAAAAATAAAAAAAATAAATAAAAAAGAAAAAGAAAGAAAGAAAGACTGACTAAAGTAAAGGACAACCTTTTCCGAAGTCATGTGAGACCACTGATATCATAAATTGTTTCAGACTTGTGGTGATATTCTCAAAGCGTATATTTCATGGCTCAGCAATGCAAAATGGTCTAACGCATTTGTAAAACTGTTTTCAGGCATAAAGACACAAAATTTACAGATATTGCTATAGAAATTAATTATGACTTTATATGATTATTATTATTGTTTAAGAGCTCTGTAAAGGTAAAAAGGAAGGCGGCCATTTTTTTGTTAATGTCGTTAAAATTTGATTGGTCCGCGAAAATTTTTATCTGGCAGGGGAGGGGGGAGGGGTGAGAAACGCTGTTCTAGACTGTCAATAAACAAGAAAATTCAAAGTATTTCGAAAAAGCAGAAGACACTTTTTAAAAATTATTATCCCGATGGAGAATGTCCCCGGCTTTACCCTGAATTTATTATTGCATGTATATAAAAATGGATGTCTTACATATAATATGTATCGAGTTTTAAAATTACCGTAAACACTACTGTGTACAAAGATCGTTTTTGACCGCCCCCCCCCCCCCCCCCATTTTTTAAAACTTTCTTCTATATATATATAAGAAAGTATTGGATTCTTGAAAATTTTCGAACTATAGTTTTCAACGGATTTACACATTTTCAGATGTCCTGGACACGATTTAATTGTTTTTAGAAAATGTCTGTCTGTATTTCTGTGAGTCTATGTATCTCCATGTCTGTGTGCATCACACATTTTGTGGACTCTGTATCTCACGAACCAATGAACGAAATTTAATCAAACTTGGTATTTAGTTGGACCCTAACCTAAATTGATGCTGATTACAACATTTGGCGGTTATCACTCAACAGGTAGCACTGTCATACCATTTTTTTTTTTTTTTTTTTTTTTAATAAACTTTCAACATAGCAGTATAGGACGAAATTTTGTATAAAAGTGCATAATGAGAATTAATTTTAACGCATGATTGTAAAATCAATATCGGGAAAGGGCAGGATCATAAAAAAGGAAGATCAAGAAAAAGTATTTTTTTCAAAACAAAAACAAATGATCGATTTAAAAATATATATATACAGGGTGATCAATTTAAAAGAGTACCCGTTGGTTTTTCTTATTACCCTTAAATCTGACGTATGTGGCAACTATTCTAACATTGAAATATAATTGTTTGAACCTTGTTTAAGTGTGGGAGACAATTTCCAACACTGTTTGACTGTTATAACTTTATAAGTAAGGTAAAACATAAATGGAGACGCACAGTGTTATTTAATCTTGTGCCAATTTTATTTATGAAAAACAAAATTTAATTCAAAATTTTTACTTTATCATTCCCACGTGCCCCCCTCCCCCCCTCATTTACATTATCATTTCATAAGGCTCCTGCAAACATCGATGAATTAAAACAGATCATAACTGAAGAAATTTCGTCAATAACACCAACAATGCTGCGAAGTGTGTCAAAAAACTTGGTTCGACGTGCTCATGTTTGCATTCAAAATGGTGGCGAACATTTTCTGTAAGGAATGGTAATGTGAAAAATTTGAATTAAATTAGGTTTTTAAAAAATAAAATTATCACAGAATTGCGTAACACTGTGCGTCTCGATTTCTGTTTTACCCCACAAATAAAATTGTAACAGTCCAGCAGTGTTAGAAATTGTCTCCCACATTTAAACAAAGTTCAAACAATTATACTTCAGTGTTAGAATAGTTGCCACATCCGTCAGATTTAAGGGTAATAAGAAAAACCACCGGGTACTCTTTTAAACTGATCATCCTGTATATATGTATATATATATATGTGTGTGTGTGTGCGTGTGTGTGTAAATATGAAGAACTATGTTGTTTTTGTTTTATTTTTCGAACAATTCAGTATAGTATTGTTTAATTTAATGCATAAATTAACTTATAGATTGTACCTAAGCTTCCTTGTATGTACACATTTTTGTTTATTATTTTTAAATTACTGTACTGTGAATGTTTCACTGTTTGTATTATGTTTCATATGCTATACAATCAAGTTTTTGAGTTAGATTTTTTTTTTTTTTTGGTTTTATTTTCTCTTTAAATTTCAGTCATTTTCAGGTTTATCCGCAATTTTCATAATCCGCGGAACCCGTGCTTAGTCGGAAGTTTACTGTAGTCAGAAACGGCGAAAACATACTACCGTATTTTAGTGAAGATAAGCCGCGGACTATCTTTTTTTTTTTTTTTTTTTTTTTTAAGACTTTTGGGGACTGCGGCTTATCTACCAGTGCGGATTATCTAATGGTACTGCCAAATTTCGTCGTCCATACTTCTTGGAACAGTCAATATCCCCAGAAAACGGAAGTTTAGTATTCGAGTTTCTCGAGCACTGATTCACGCTTATTTATTAACTAATAATCTCTTATTTTGATTAATTTACATATACGTCTGGAGTTCGCCATCTTGTTCCCTTGTCTTTGATTTTTCACATCGTATTTGTATACTGGCTTTATTTTAACTTTTTATTTATACAGTGTCTTTTAAAATAATGTATTACTTTTATTTATAATTAATTATTTTTATGACTTTGTATATATGTCCGGATTCCTTGTTTCTCATATTTGTTGCATTACATCTGCATACTGGTACAGTTAGATTTTATTTTCTTTATACCGAATTATTTTTTTTTATTGTTATTTTCATTTATAATTAATAATTTATTATTAACTTGCGTATATGTCATAAGACTGATATCTTTTTTCCTTATTTATCTGTCACAGAATCGTAACAATACTTGCTTAAGCCGCGGCTTAGTTTCCGGTGCGGTTTATCTAAGAGTATTGTTTTTTTCGCTACGTTTTAACAAGCTGAGGCTTATCTACCAGTGCGGCTTATATACACTAAATTACGGCATGAAACCTTTTCTTAAACAAACAAATTATGTAGCGTCTAGGGTCATAGAGTGTGATTAAGATAAAGTAATTCGTTACATAGATCCTTAGTATGTTTCACTTTCTTTCCATAAAATCAATTTTACACACATTTTAATCTAATGGGAAGTCCTGTTTGAAGGAATCGCAATATTTTTTAAAACATAACTTTAATGGGAGACTCATAATTTTCAGACTTGTGTCAATAAAGAAAACTGTTTCCTTTATTTTTATGAATGGTGCTTGCTTGAGTAGGTAGAAGGAAAAGGATTCCAAAGCGCTTGGGGCACACTGAAACCTTTGTTTCTTATCTTATTTCCTTTAACAAAGAAGTCAAGATAAGGCAGCCATGTCATCTCAAGTAGAGACGTTTATAATAAAGTATCTTCAATGGATTGAACCATTTCTTTTAACTTTTTGCAAAGTTTGGGAAATCTAGTCCACGTTAAGAATTTATTAACTATCTACCAGATTATACATAATGTTTAATGAGTTTCATTTAACTCTATTCTCCCGTCGTCGTCTTTCTGTGGCCTAGTTTTCGAAAAATGCTCAAGGCAGTCTTTAAATTCTAATCTTATTACTCACTGTTTTCCGAGACATCTAAGTATAATTTTAATCTGGGAAAAGTGTAATATATCTTTTGATACTGAGAAAATAGTGTTTTTCGTTTATGTCTAAAAATCTAATATGTTGTAGCTATTGTACAATTTTCTTTTATATTTTCCTAAACAAATTCACGTGGTACAAAATATTTAATAAAATCTTTATATATATATATATATATATATATATATATAAAATCCATTATGAATGCAGACGATTTTCATCTGAGAGAAGTATACAGAGATATAGTAATTTATATAGATCTATCATCTCATATATATAGATCTATCATCTCATTGTTATCACGCAAAAATTTTTGATACCGAAAAAATTTTTTGACATCAGCCATATAGTGGTATTGAAACCATTGAAACTTGGCAATTGTAATAGAATAGAATGTTGATGAATTTTCAAAATGTCGAAATATTGCGTCTTTTAATTCTTCTAATAAATTTATGAGAAGAAATGTGATAAGTTATCCTAAAGGTAAATTATATTTGACTACATTATGACAAAATATAATTTTTATAATCAGTTGCTTTGTTAATATTATCAAATAAAAACTGTTTTGATTTTTAATGGAATACGTTTTTTAAATTTGATATGTTTTAAGATTTTATATTAGTAAGTATTATAGAATTTTCAAAATTCTTTTAAATAGAGTTAGCAGCGGCGTAGGTAAAGAACGTTAGTTTTAATATATAAAAAGAGTTTAACTTTAAATATTAACTAAATTAATAAATATAATTAAAACAAGAAAG
Organism: Salticus scenicus; assembly: GCA_963930645.1. Classification (NCBI taxonomy): domain Eukaryota; kingdom Metazoa; phylum Arthropoda; class Arachnida; order Araneae; family Salticidae; genus Salticus; species Salticus scenicus. The sequence goes on from OZ005658.1 coordinate 142,066,042, forward strand.
AAAAATCATGCAGTACGCATTGATTAGTAACACTTTCCAACTGTACGTAATTGTTGTATCGAATAACTTTCAATATTCTTTGCCTAAGTTATCACACAACAGACAGATGGACTGAAAAATATACAGATAGATTAATTGATTTTAAAATTACTCTTAGGCATTTTGGAAAGTGTTAAAAAGGCTTAAAGCAAAATAAAATGTAGCCATTAGATTATAATTACAGTTTTTGATCTCTCTGAATATTTTAGTGCAGCCCTGTAAATCAGAAAGTTAATCATATCATATTCTATACAAAACATTATTTTAGAGTATTAACAATAAATTTCAATATTTTTATGATTTTTACAGTAGAAAGACTTTTAAATATAACTTTCAAAAATTTTGTCCTAAAACGTAATGCATTGGCTTTTTTTTTTTTTTTTTTTTTTTGTTGTTGTTGTTGTTGTCCCTGTAAACAAACTAGTTGTACAGGACCTATTAATGTCATTTTAAATGGGGAAAATTCTATAGGGATAATGTTTATAAAATAACACTCATAGAACACAATGCTTTCGAATGCTTTTAGGTGTCCCTGTACACAAACCAGAAGAGATATTCACTCCATTTTCAATATGGAACATCCGATAGTAAACTTCAATAAAATATATCAGTTTCGAGAAATTCCATAAATAATTACAGGAGTTAAAGCGCGGGCTTACAGACAGACAGACAGATAGACAGATACACAAACTGAAATCATATTCACACTTACAATTGTTAGAAAGTATTACAAATGCTTAACGTAAACGAAAGTACAATTCTAGCATTTTGTTATTAATAACTCTTAATATAAATGGATATTTTTGGGTCACCCTGTAAATCTAATGCTAATCATGCTACATTCTATGCAAAGAATTTTTTTGTGCATTTAAATAACATATTTCAGTTTCCTAAAACTTCGTGGAAAGTAAAGTTATTAAAATTTGATTTATAGAAATATCTCTCATAGAACGCAATGCTTTGGAATACTTTTGAGTGTCCCTGTATATAAATCGGTGGTGGTATTTCTTCCATTTTATACAGGGCACATCCAATAGGGAATTTGAATAACGTATTTCAATATCATTAAGATATGACTACAGAAAAGGTATGAAAATATGGTTTATAGAAATAAATCTCATAGAACACAATGCTTTTTAAATACTTTCGGGTGTCCCTGTACACAAACCTGTAGAGGTATAAACTCCATTTTCAATAGGGAACATCCGATAGTGAACTTGAATAACATATATCAGTTTCAAGAAATTACATAAATATTTACGGGAGTTAGAGATCGGACAGACAGACAGGCAGACAGACAGACGGACGGACAGGCAGATACACAAAACTGAAATCATATTCACACTTAAAAAATGCTAGAAAGTGCTAAAAACGCTTAACGTAAACAAAAGTACAATTCTAGCAATTTTTTATTGATACCTATTAATATAACTGGATATTTTTGTGCCACCCTGTAAATCTAATGCTAATCATGCTATATTCTATGCAAAGCATTCTTTTGTGCATATAAATAACATATTTCGATTTCCTAAAACTTCGTGGAAAGTAAAGTTATTAAAATTTGATTTATAGAAATATCTCTCATAGAACGCAATGCTTTGGAATACTTTTGAGTGTCCCTGTATATAAATCGTTGGTGGTATTTCCTCCATTTTATACAGGAAACATCCAGTAGGGAATTTGAATTACATATTTCAATTTCATTAAGATATGCCTACAGCAAAGGTATGAAAATATGGTTTATAGAAATAGCTCTCATAGAACACAATGCTTTGAAATACTTTCGGGTGTATGTGTACACAAACCAGTAGAGGGGTAAACTCCATTTTCAATAGGGAACATCCGATAGCGAACTTGAATAACATGTATCAGTTTTAAGAAATTCCATAAAGATTTACGGGTGTTAGAGATCGGACAGACAGACAGGCAGACACACAGACGGACGGACAGGCAGATACACAAAACGGAAATCATATTCACACTTAAAAAATGCTAGAAAGTGTTAAAAACGCTTAACTTAAACGAAAGTACAATTCTAGCAATTTTTTATTCATGCCTCTTAATATCACTGGATATTTTTGTGTCACCCTGTAAATCTAATGCTAATCATGCTACATTCTATGCAAAGCATTCTTTTGTGCATATAAATAACATATTTCAATTTCCTAAAACTTCGTGGATAGTAAAGTTATTAAAATTTGATTTATAGAAATATCTCTCCTAGAACGCAATGCTTTGGAATACTTTTGAGTGTCCCTGTACATAAACCGATGGTGGCATTTCCTCCATTTTATAGAGGAAACATCCAATAGTGAGCTAGAATAACATATTTCAATTTCATTAAGATATGTCTACAGTAAAGATATGAAAATATGGTTTATAGAAAGACCTCTCATAGAACACAATGCTTTGAAATACTTTCGGGTGTCCCTGTACACAAACCAGTAGAGGTATAAACTCCATTTTCAATAGGGAACGTCCGATAGTGAACTTGAATAACATATTTCAATTTCATTAAGATATGTCTACAGTAAAGGTATGAAAATATGGTTTATAGAAATACCTCTCATAGAACACAATGCTTTGGAATAATTTCGGGTGTCCCTGTACACAAACCAGTAGAGGTATAGACTCCATTTTCAATAGGGCACGTCAAATAGTGAACTTGAATAACATATTTTAATTTCATGAAGGTATGTCTACAGTAAATGTATAAAATTATGGTTTATAGAAATACCTCTCATAGAACACAATGCTTTGAAATACTTTCGGGTGTCCCTGTACACAAACCAGTAGAGGTATAAACTCCATTTTCAATAGGGACCGTCCGATAGTGAACTAGAATAACATATATCAGTTTCAAGAAATTCCATAAATATTTACGGGAGTTAGAGCGCGGACAGACAGACAGACAGACGGACAGACAGACAGACAGACAGACAAACCGAAGTCATAAACACTTTTCAACCTTGTTGGAAAGTGTTAAAGAAAGAAAGAAAAATGAAAGGAAAATGAATTTGAAATTGTATCTGCAGTTTTTCATTCCCCTTTAGTTTATAAATTATTCATAATTTTTTTTTCCAAATTTTCTGTGTGTATTCCCTCGGAGAAAGACGGCCATATTGTGGACTTTTCTCCGAGTAAAAAGGTATCATCCCCACCCCCCCCAATGATCAATCTATGTCTTATTACTATATCTATGGAAGTATAAAGAAGTATAACATTAAATATTGAAAGAAAATTAATTTTGTTAATATATTGAGATTTTTTTTCTTTTGTTAAAATAATTAAAAAAAAAAAGAAAGGAAAAGAAAAGAAAATCTATAGCTTTGTCTTAAATTACTACAGATCTATAATTCAATCATTTATTTTCAAAGTATTGCCGAGTTCCTTTGAAAAATACTTATACAGACAGCTATGTCAAAAATTATATGCGTTTATGTATGTACGAGATGACAACGCCACTGTCGCCATTCTTGTCAAAAATTTATGATATTTTGCCAATTCATAAAATTAAGTGAAAACATTTTATTTTCAGAAGTCAGTCAGAAGTTGTTAGTCGTTGCTGCGAGATGTAGCAGAGTGTCGTCGTCGATTAAGTTTGTCACCGCACAGCCAAAGAATATAGAAGAGAGTTCTTTGGCACAGCTGCGAGATGTTGCGGTGGCCTGTGCCTGTAAGAAGTTGTACATGCCTGATGTAACCTAGATACCAAATATGTTCTTGTGCTATGCGCGATGTATATATTTATTGTGATTGTCTTTTATTTTAATTAAAGTATTACAAAATAAGATTCCGGAGTTCTTTCTTTAGAGTAATATGAAGGAATTCTATCACACTGGCGCTCCACGTTGGGCGCCAGTGTGATAGAATTCCTGAACATTATTTGAAAGAAAGAGCTCCGGAATCCTATGTTTAGTACTTTAAAATTAAAAGAAAAGAAAATCACAAAAAAAAAGTATACATCGCGTGCAATAAAAAACATAGTTAAATTTAGGTTACATCAGGCGGCTACAACTTCTTACAGGCCACTGACAATCTGACTTCTGAAAATAAAATGTTTTCACTTCACTTTATGGATTGGCAAGAATGGCGACAGCATCCTCTATATTATTTTATAAAGCAGGAAAGATGGCTCAATAGTAATACGCTATTTAACGTACTCGTAGGTGTTTGAACTCATATACATGTATGAACATACATGCATGAATAAAATAAAACATAGCTTCTTCTTCTGTCGTTTAAATGCGTTCTCATTAGTGATTTCCAATAATTGGTCAGTGCTCTGTTCAGATATCTGTTGGATTACCGAGAGATCACTATACATACATAAAATGTTAGGGGTTACATATTTTTTTTAATTTTGAAGTTTATTTTTAAATATTTGATACTTTTTAACAAAATTGAAAAAATATTACAGAATTTTTTCATGAATTCACCCCACCTCCAACCCCTATGCTATTTTCAAGAAATATTCACTTAACTTTGTCCTTGTTGAAGACCAAATGTTAATTATTTTAATAAATAGAACTGAAATAATCTGGTGTGCCACTCACACGACTTTCTTACCCAGAATTTTAATACTATAAGTACGGATTGGAGATTAAGGGTTAAGATAACTACGTAAACCTATATTAGAACAATTCAACATAGGCTTCGGAACAGCTTTATTTGACAAATAATTCATGTGAGGGAGCTACCCCCCCCCCCTCCCTCAATTCCCCGTTTCATTATCGTACCTACATTTATAGAGAATTCAAATCCGTTATTAAGTTCAAAAGTTCATTTAAACTTATTTAGACAACTTTCACACGCATAATTCCTTGAAACTTATCAATCTTGAACAAACTTTTCTAGTAACAAACGTATTCACTTCAAAATACATCATTTGGATCGCCTAAAATTATTTGTTTTTAATTTATTCTAACAGACACAGGCAAAAATCAAACTATAAAACTTGACATCGGTATCCAGGAAGCCTCAAAACGTGTAAATAAACAAGAAACCAATCGATGAATAATTAGCTTAAATAAATACATTATTTATCATATGGCTATGAGGAATTAATTTCAATTCCAAAGCAGCTTTCCTGCACATAGTAAAATATTATATGATATAGTATATTATAGTAAAGCACGTCAATATTGGCAGCCCTGTACATCTTCTGAAAGTTATCTAAGCATCACATGGTGCACATAAATATAATCCTATATTGATAACACACGGATCAACCTGAAATACATTTCCATGAATTTTCAAATATTGTCGCATTATAATCTAGTTCTTTTGTGTAGCCCTGTAAACGAACAGTGAATGATTTCTATACCATATTCTACATGAAATATGCTTTTACGCATATAAAAAATGTATATTTGTTTCAATTGGTTTAGAGCAGTCTATAGATGCTAAACTCTACTTTCCTGCAGTTTCCCCCATAGGCGTAATGCATTTGAATTCTCTTGGGTGTCCCTGTACACGAACTATTTGCTTGATCTCAAAGAAAAGCTTAATGTAGCATCACTATATGATACACATTTAGAATACCAAGTTTGAACTTTCTCCTATAATTTGTTTTTAAGGTATGCTGATAACAGACAGACACACACACGCACACAGACCAACCGCTAAAAACAGGATTTTCGGATTAAGGGGACCTCAAAACGTGTAAATATAACAGAAACTCACGTTCGAAAATTTGACCCTAAAACAATACTTTCTCTACCTTATGGCTAAGAGAAAGTAAAAAATCCTAATTTTTCCATAACATTTTTTAAAAATTCGTATTACATTAGACATAAATACCAATCAGTAAATTCTTTAATTTTGAAAATGGCATAATTTATTCATTACTACCATTTTTGGAAACGAAAATAAATAAATAAATAAATAAAAATAAAATCAGCATTTGTACAATACCACTCAACTGATTAAACTGTTCAAAGTAGATCAAATCATCATTGTATTGTGTTCAACTAAAAACGTATAGTATTCACCAAATAGATTAACAACATAACTAACAAAAAATAACTATTCAAATTACTATTTATGACGAAAAAGGAAGTTTTAGCAAATGAACTATTTTCACCGACTTCTTTTTTTTTCCCTCTCCCTACTTTTTTTTATAAACAAGGTACACCGCAGACTGGGGAAAAGGCGACGATTCAGATGAATCGATATCAAAAGGCGGCGAGAACGACGAGAGAACCGGCTGGAACCGGTTCTCAATTCAATGTTTACCTTATTCAGACGCTATTATGAACTTTTCTGGGATAGCTTGTTTACATTTTCATGCTTTGAAACATTATGTAAACAAAGCAAAAAAGAGATTACTCATGTCATTGTAAAAACAACCTTTTTTAGATTACATTGTCAAAAACAATTGTGATTTCTTTTTTGCACATAAAATGAGTTTTTGATGAAATTGCGCAAAAATATTATCGAATTCTCTGTATTTTACATTAAAATGCCTCTATTGGCTGCTACTTAGAACTATCACTACAATTTATAATTCTAAAAATTATTATTAATAATAATAAAGGCTAAAGAAATATTTAATATATATATTTATAATTGAATTTTTTATCTATTTAAAAAAAAATTACTGTTTTTAAATGAAAAGTGAAACAATTTGTCATATGTGTTTTTTTTATGCTACTAATAAATTAAAAAAATCTTGAAAAAATCAATTTATTAATTCTTTGTTTTCTAATATTATTAAAAAAACAAAATTTTATTAAATGCAGCATATTTTTACAACTGCTGAAGAAATAGACTTAATTGTATAGAAGTGTATAAATTATAAATATGAGAGAATTCTGAATAAAAAGAAATTCCTTGAATACCAAATTACGTTTAGTTAAACTAAAAATATCTCAAAAAATCTTTACTTTCTTCCATATGTGCCAGGAGGGGGAAAAAAAAAAAATTAATTTTTGGTTTTTGATACATAGGGTAAGTAAGTGCACCAGTGATTGACATTTTTAGAGCAATCTCTGATGTTTTTAATGTTCTAGTCATCAGAAAATTGAAAGACATTCAGAACCACATATATGTTAAAACATATACATTTGATAATTTTTTTTTTTTTATGAATTTTTATTTGACACCCACTCAATGTTCCAGTAATTGACACTGCTAGTCATTCATTTACCAGTTATTAGCACCCTCTGCTCCAGTGTTTGACATCCAATGTTAAAATTCTTATAGGTAAAATATATGATTTTATTATTTTTCTTATTTATTAATTATTTCTATACAGATGTCAATTACTGGAGCACCTACCCTACACAAGTTTTATAAAGCGATGACCAGTTTAACAGTTGGGAATTTTCTGAATGTGAAAGCAGAATTTTAAAAATATATATTAGTTAATGAGTTATAATGGAGCGAAATTCTCCATGGAATAACATTAACTTTGGCTTCCGGCGACAGAAGTAGAAACTCTCTGCTCTAAACAGGACCTCCCTCCCCTCCCCCTATTTGATGGTACTAAATTCCATTTTCACAAATTTTACTGTAATTCTTATGAACTAACAACATAGGCATCAATGAAACTGTGTTGTACTGAAACAATCAAACCTATAATTTTCAAAAGTAGTTACAATATTACATTCCACGAGATATTTCAATTAAATTCATCAATAAGTGAAAAGGTAATTAATTAATTATTATATTTTTTAAATAATAAATTAAAATAACCATTTTAGCATAACTAACGTTCAATAAAATGTAAGCCAATTTAATAAACAATGGGTCGGTTGGTTGGTTGGGTTTTACGTCGCACTAGTGCTGCGCAGATGGGCAATTGGCGACGGACTGGGACTCACCCCTACAGATGGTCCGGAAACATGCCATCGCAATTTTGATCCTCCACGGAAGGGATGGCTCTCCCGCTTCAGTGACCCCCCCAGAGGTATAATTTTTGATGGGATCATGGAGGACATTGTGGCCACGACAGATTTTATGTGCACCAGCCACCATTAATGTAATAAACAATGGGATTTTACAGTTAACGGCCCTCTTCACTTGAAAAAAATTCCGATGCCGGCTGAAAGCAGATAAAAAGTGTCCCACGTGGTTTTGACGGGAGGTGGAGAAGATTGACAGATTCACTGACGAATCATTGACTTTTTGGAAGAATAAATCAAAAATCAGCCACGTCTTTATTGCGGTTTCGACGGGAGCTTTGTTTTGTTTTGATTCTTTCTTTCTTTTTTTATTTTTGTGTTTCCTTTTTTATTTTATTTATTTTTTCTTTTCCATTTTCACATGACATGAAATAACTTTCCTCATTTATTCTAATCTATTTATATGTATTTTAATAGAGTAGCCCGATCCGACCAAGTACTTTATACTATTTTCAGCTCGGTTCAGGCTTTCTTTAGTTATACCGGCGAATTACGTAACAGCAGTGGCGGATCCAGAACTTGACTTTTGGGGGGGGGGGCTAATATTTTTCAAAGTGTTATTCTAGGCCAATAAAAAATTTACAATTGCAGTATTCAATTGTGAATGTCAGTGTTTTGGGGGGGGGGGCTTCAGCCCCCTAGCCCCCCCCCCTTAAATCCGCCACTGCGTAACAGTGAAATTTAAAATATATATATATATATATATATACTTTATAATTATACTTGAAGTCTGATATAATTAATTTAACTGAACTAGTATGTTGTGGCCACCACATAACTTTCTTCTATATTTTCCTATACAAATTCCCTCAGTAAAAATAATTTATTAAAATTATTATTAAAAAAAATTTTCTTCCATGATAATGCAGACGATTTCCATATTAGAGAAGTAGTTCCATTTATTCTCAATAAAAAAAAAAAAAATAATAATAATAATAAAAAATTACGATTTTTTTTTTTTTTTTTTTTTTTTCCAAAAGTTTTTTTTTTTTTTTTTTTCGTTAAAAGTAACAACAACAACAACAACAAAAAAACCGATAACTTTGTTTTAAATTATCATAGATCTACAATTCAACCATTCGTTTTAAAGGTATTGACGAGATCTTTCGAAAGATACCCATCTTGAAAATTTATCCCTCCCGGGTGGGGGGGGGGGACTTTCTTCTATATGTAATATAGAGAAAGTATTGGATTCGTGAAAATTTTCGAACTCCGGTTTTCGATGGATTTTCACGTTTTGGGATGTGCTGAACATGATTTGATAGTTTTTAGAAATTGTCTGTCTCTCTCTGTGTGTGTGTGTGTGTGTGTCACGAATTTTTGGAGGCTGTATCTCACGAACCAATGAACGAAATTTAACCAAACTTGGTATTTACCACCGCCACTTTAGAATGTAGAAAAAGAGGGGAAAAAAGGCTAAAAACCCCATAGGAATAGCATGGTAAGAAAAGCAAAAAAACTCACAATGTCAAGTGTGTTAAAAAAAAAAAAAAAAAAAAAAAAAAAAAAAATTCACACCGGAAATAATAAGGGGACAAAGTTGACTAGAAAAACACATTGAACCCTGACATAAACTGGTGCTGATTAGATTTAGGGATCACTCGCCCAATAGGTGGCGCTGTGATAGCATTTTTTCTAAATTTTTAACATGGCAGTATAGGACAAAATTTCGTATAAATGTACATAATGAGAGTTATTTTTAACTTTTGATTGTAAAACTAATATGAATTATTGATAAAAGTAGTTGTTAACTAGGGGGGGGAAATTGCGCTTGTGGGGGCGTCGCCCTCCCCCGGGCGAAGTAAATTTTCAAGATGGGTATCTTTCGGAAGGTCTCGTCAATACCTTTAAAACGAATGGTTGAACTACAGATCTGTGATAATGTGAAACAAAGTTATTGATATTTTTTTTTTTTTTACTTTTAATAAAAAAAAACTTTGAAAAAAAAATCGTAATTATTATTATTATTATTATTATTATTATTTTTTTTTTTTGAGAATAAAATAGACTTTTTTTTTGGATATTTACTGTTATACTACTTTTCTGATATGGGGGGAGGGGGGGGGCAAAACGTAATTTCACAAAATCCTTCATATCTCAAGCAAAAACACAGATATCCCTAAAATTTTTGCTTTTAAATATAGCTAATACAAATGTCTAAATATCGGTTTCTGGAATTTTTCAAATTCGGTCCCCAAGGGGGCAGGGGGGGGGGGGCAAAACGTGATTTCACATGCGTAAAACGTGATTTCGCATAATCCTATATATCTCAAACAAAAAAAATAGATATACGTGAAATTTTTACTTTAAAATATAGCTAGTGCAACTATCTAAAAACCAATTTCTGGAATTTTAGAAATTCAGCCCCCAGGTGGGGCAGCAAGGGGGGGGGCTATGGAGCAAAAACAAATAGAAGTACAGTTAGGCTGTTCAAAATTGGTACAAATAGGTTTTAAAGGCCTGCAAGTCGAATTGGGATATTTTCGATTGTGTAAAGTTATTAGGAGGGGCAAGAAGCGGGGAGGGGAGGGGGGGGGGACAAAAAAAAATAAAAATTGTGTCAGGTCGTTCAAAATTGGTACGTAGAGGTTTTCGATACTTACAAATCGATTGCGGATATTTTTGAATTTGTAAAATTATTAGGAGGGCGGGTAGGGGGATGGGGCGGTAAGGGGGGCTATGGGGCAAAAACAAATAGAAATACAGTTAGGCCGTTCAAAATTGGTGCAGATAGGTTTAAGAGGCCTGCAAGTCGAATGGGGATATTTTCGATTGTGTAAAGATATTAGGAGGGGCAAGAAGGGGGTAGGGGAGGCGGGTGGGGGGGGGGCAAAAAAATAAAAATAGTGTCAGATCGTTCAAAATTGGTACGTAGAGGTTTTCGATACTTACAAATCGATTGCGGATATTTTTGAATTTGTAAAATTATTAGGAGGGGCGGTAAGGGGGGGCTATGGGGCAAAAGCAAATAGAAATACAGTTAGGCCGTTCAAAATTGGTACAGATAGGTTTAAGAGGCCTGCAAGTCGAATGGGGATATTTTCGATTGTGTAAAGATATTAGGAGGGGCAAGAAGGGGGGGAGGGGAGGCGGGGGGCAAAAAAATAAAAATAGTGTCAGATCGTTCAAAATTGGTACGTAGAGGTTTTCGATACTTACAAATCGATTGCGGATATTTTTGAATTTGTAAAATTATTAGGAGGGGCGGGTAGGGGTGGGGTGGTAAGGGGGGGGGGCTATGGGGCAAAAACAAATAGAAATACAGTTAGGCCGTTCAAAATTGGTACAGATAGGTTTAAGAGGCCTGCAAGTCGAATGGGGATAATTTCGATTGTGTAAAGTTATTAGGAGGGGCAAGAAGGGGGAGGGGAGGGGGGGTGCAAAAAAATAAAAATAGTGTCAGGTCTTTGAAAATTGGTACGTAGAGGTTTTCGATACTTACAAATCGATTGCGGATATTTTTGAATTTGTAAAATTATTAGGAGGGGCGGGTAGGGGTGGGGTGGTAAGGGGGGGCTATGGGGCAAAAACAAATAGAAATGCAGTTAGGCCATTCAAAATTGGTACAGATAGGTTTTAGAGGCCTGCAAATCGAATGGGGATATTTTCGAAAGTGTAAAGTTATTAGAAGGGCCGGGAAGGGTGGGGGGCAGAGGGGCAAAAAAAAAATATATCAATCAAGATCATTCAAAATTGGTACATCGAGGTTTTCGATACCTACAAATCGATTACGGATATTTTTGAATTTTTAAAATTATTGGGAGGGGCGGGAAGGGAGGAGGAAGCGGAGGGGCAAAAAAATAAAAATAGAGATAGATCGTTCAAAACTGGTGCATAGAGGTTTTTGATACTTTCAAATCGATTGCGGATATTTTCGAATTTGTAAAATTATTTAGGGAGCTCATATATATGCAATCGCGCACGGGTCTACGCTGCCGAAGGCAGTGGGGACCCGGTGCGACATTTTTCCCGATCAGAGTTTTTTTTTTTTTTCCACATGATAAAAATTAATGCAATTTTGAGAATTCATTAATTATAATGATTCATTTAAAAATACTGACCAGCGAAGCGGGCGTAGCCTGCTAGTCTATTTATATGTATTTTAATAACGTAGCCCGACCCGACGAAGTATTTTATTCTATATTCAGCCCGTTTTAGGCTTTCAGTAGTTATATCGGCGAATTCTGTAACAATGAAATTTAACAAAAGAAAATATTTTTATGATTAAACTTGCGGTTTGATATAATTAATTTAACTAAAAAATAACAAAGATATATAACATTATAACATTACTGATATATAGAGATGGGTTATCTGCACTCTGGAGCTCAGACTACTGAACGCAGAGCTGGACGGGGTGTGCGACAGGTCGTGACCTTCGGGATCGTATTTCGAAGATCACGGACAGGTGCGGTCGCACAAGTCCTCCAGCTCTGTTTTCTAAAGAAAGTGTACTTGTGTTGTTATTTATACGTGTTTCTTTATACAAGTCAAATTTTTTATAAGTAGTATAATATATAAATAGTGTTGAATTATAGTGCCTACATTTATTTAAAAATCTGGTGTGAAACAACCACACGACTTCCATTACCCACTATTACACGTATTATATGCAATTTTTGAAGATAATGTTAACAGAAGACATGGAATTGTCCTAATGAAATAGACACCTAAAAATTTTCCGGTAAGGGAAAGTTAATACACGTGTAAAAACATAAAACAGAGTTTGCACAGCGATTTTTTTTTTTTAAGAAAGGGGAAGAAAATTGGCAGAGTTTATTTATTTGAAACACCAAGTTTCGAGATGTAAAACTGATCTGTCTGATCAGGATGACTATTAATTTTCCTGTGATAACCAAGTAAAGCATGAGAAAGGATATCTAAAATGGGTTTATGTAACAATTTTCAAGAAAATCGTTAGAGCCGTATTTGAGATACCGATTTTTACCAAAGCTTGACAAAATTAGTTGTTGGCCAGAAAACAACAATTATATGTAAAAGGATATTTAAAAGAGGGTCAATATGGCAAGTTTGAAAAAAAAAAAAAAAAAAAAAAAAAAACATACAGCCGTTTTGACAGGAAAGCATTTGCAGGACCTGAAATTTAGCTATTTGTACAGGACGCCTATCAATTTTCCTGAACTAATCAACAAGCATATAATATAAATGGACATCTGAAGAGGGTTTATATAGAAACTTAAAAAAAAAAAAAAAAAAAACTAGAGCCGTTTTTGAGATAGGAACTTGTGGTCCAAGACTTCTCAGTTGCGGCTTTTCCCATGTTTTACTTTCGTTTTTTCAATTTTCACCAAAAATTGGCAAAATCATCTGTACATCGGACCTGTCTTTCACCATTCTATTTTTATTTTTATTTTATTTTATTTTATTTATTTATTTTTTAGCGATATGATAATCAGAAGATTCATATGTACACACTAACAACATATCAAAAATAACTTTTTTTGGACTCAAGAGGCTCCTATAAATTCTATGAAAACTTGATATGAAATTTTTTACTGAGTGTAATATTTATAATACCGACGGTAGTCAGAAGTAAAAATATTAGATCAGGTTTATAAGTATTTACACAAGTGTAAATAATTTAAAATTTATTTCAGGAAATAAAATAAATTATATATATATACATAAAAATATTTATAAAGCTTAAAATAATAATGTTAAATTGGTAATGATTAAAAAATAATAAGAAGAAATGCTTACTTTTTTCTCCAAGCAGCAAGGATTTCACCTTTATTTCGCCTCCTTCTTGAAGATAATCGTAAATGTTTTCTATTTCTATCATCTTTTTTATATCTAGAACTATACAATTAGAGTCCTGCATCGGGTCGGGTAACCCGATTTTACCCGAACCCGACCCGACCCGCGGTTCGGGGTCGGGTCGGGTTGACAGAATTTTTTCTCTTGCGGTTCGGATTCGGGTCGGGTTGACTGATATTTTTTTCGTGCGGGTCGGGTTCGGGTCGGGTTGACTGATTTTTTTTTTCTTGCGGGTCGGGTTCGGGTTCGGGTCGGGTTTGGTTTTCAACAAGTCGGGTCGACTTGAGAACACCTTTCAAAATATTTTTTACAATTATAAGCATAAATTTATAGGCATGTTTACAACTATGTAACTAATTTAAACACTCTGCACATACTAGACATGTATCGGTTGGTTGGTTGGTTGGAGGATTTAAGGCCGATTGACTCCAGATGTGTCCTAGACCTATAGGAGGAATGCCCTCCGTTTGAGTCTTTCTAAGGGGTCCTATACCATATTTACGCGTGTTTCGGAGTAAACCACGGCGAACTCCAAACGGCTAGGTCGATGAGTGCGACCTGGGATCGAACCCGACAACTCCCATCTACCAGCTTCGTGCGCAGAACCGCTCGGCCGCTGGTGGGCAGACATGTACCGGAGCTCCCTATTCGTATCCGCGGATATCCGCCAAAAAAAATAGATCCATATTTGTATCTGGATCTGTTTTCTTTTCTTCAACGGAACTAATATGCATCTTTTGTAGAAATTGTATGAAAATTAGAAAAGTATTATAAATCTTTCTCGACTGTTGTTAATATATAAATTAAAAAAATACAAATACAGTATAACCTCGCATTTACATTCTGAAAATTGAAAAGGTTTCGCAGTTTACAAGTTTTTTTTTTTTTTTAAACCTTCTTTTATATTTAGTAGAAGAAAGTATTAGATTCTATCAACTGTTGGTGTCAACCGCCCGACGGGTGGCACTGCTATACAGCGATTTCAGCATTTTCAGGGAAGGCTATATCTCAGGTTCTGTTGCGTGTAATCCAACAAAACTTGATATGTTAGAAGACCAATATGAGATATTATGCTGATTCAATTTGAATGCCTATCGGCCAACAGGTGGCGCTGCTACATAGCGATTTCTGCAATTTAAGGAAAGTCTATATCTCAAGAACTACTGCACAGAATTTCATATAAATTTGTATGTAGGTGCCATTTAATATATATTAGCACCCGTCAACTTTTGGTGGAAACCGCTCAACAGGTGGCGCTGCTACACAGCGATTTCCACAATTACAAGGAAAGCTATATCTCATGTTCAACTCTGTATCATCAAACAAAACTTAATATGTGAGAAGGTGAGATTATGAGACATTATGCTGACTCAGTTTGAATGCTTGTCGGCCAATAGGTGGCGTTGTTACACTGCAAATTTCATCGATAACAGGATGGCTATATCTCAACTTCTATGCCATATAACTGTACGAACCATGATATGTGAGATAACAATTATAAAAACGCATTGTTAAAGAAGTTTTTTATAGACGATAAAACTGTCTCTTTTTCGATATTTAGTGTTTGATTTCCCTAAGATGAAAATTATTTGCATTCATCACGTTAAACTTTTTAATAATAGTTTTAATAAATTATTCGCACTTAGTGAATTTGACAGAAAAATGTAGAAGAATGTCTTGTGGTGGCCATAACATACTAGTTTTTTTTTATAATTTACCAACTGTGTGACAATGAAAATTTACTTTATTTTATATCATGTTATATCATTTTACCTTGTTTTGCATGATTTTTAGATGAATAAGTAATGTTGATTTTTTTTTCGGGTTTCGGGTCGGGTTCGGGTTAGATAAGTCGAGTTTCGGGTCGGGTTCGGGCTGCAAAAAATTCTCTGTTGCGGGTTCGAGTCGGTTTTCGGGTTGATGAAAATTTTTTTGTCGGGTTCGGGTCGGGTTTCGGGTTGATGAAAATTTTTTTGTCGGTTTCGGGTTGATTTAAAATTCATCTGTCGGGTTCGGGTGCGCAGGACTCTACTATACATATATATATATCTAATAATATATGAAAACCTCTAATATTTTGAGATATTATATGAACTTTAAGATAAAATTTTACAATTTTATTATAAATATACCAACTTGATATCTATTATTGTAATTCTAAAACAATGGATAAACTCAGAGTTCGTATACCATATTGAAAATACTTGTCAGCACCTTCACATCACTGGGCGCGAAAAACCAGCGCGCGAAATCTTTCAAAGTACTTATGCGGTTTCGTTGTTTAGAAATAATTTTATAAACATTCCAGGGGATCTATTCTCCGATCCGACTATAGCTCAATTCCGACTGTCAAAGTCGTTATTTTGATCACGTGACGTGACATTCCGACCTTTTGCTATTCTCCCCTCTCAGTCATAGAAATTTGCGGTGAAGATTCGGTTTGTTTCAGCCTTATGATAACGACTGCATGAGGGAGTCGTTATAATGCTGACAAGTCCCTATTTTCTTCAATTCTCGTGAATGATTTTTTGGGAAAGATAAGTTTATCAATATATAAATTGCTATTGTGAGATTCGTTTATCCTCCCTCCCCCCAATATTATTTTTGAAAAAGCAGACCTATACAATTAAAGAAATTTTTAATAATGATATAAAAGAATAAGCTTTTCAAAATTAAAAAGTAACCGAACAGAATGCTATATTTTAATCCTAACTTATGTGATAACATGAAAATATGATTTTCCAACTGTGCATATATGCTTATACATAATTATAATATATATATATATATATTAATTTTTTTCGCCATTTATAGCACAAATTGAGCATTATCGGAAAATCAGAAAAATTTTTCCCTTTTTACATGATTATTGTTTAAAAAGTGTATACTTTATTCATTCAATTTCTTTTTTTTTTTTTTCTTTGTTTTAATTGCTTTTAAACTGAATTTACATTAGTTTTTTAAAGTGTTTTTGCTGAAAAATTCTTGAATTTTATTGTTTTTCGGAATGTTATTTTCAAAAAATGCATAAGTTTTATGCAATTTCTTTTAAAGATTTTTATTACTTATTAAGGATAAATATTTTTCAATTGTAATAATTATGTACCAGTATTCTGTATTTTGTTGGTTGAAAAAGGGTTATTCCCGGTGTATTCAACATAATAAAAAATAATAATAATAATATTAAATAAATAAAAATAAAATCTTTTAAACAAATACGCATTATATTCAGTTAGAATTTATTTATTAATCATAGATAGAGGTTCAAATTAACAACCTTTCAGATTTTTAACAAAGTTGATTTTGGAGTAGGATATTTCCATTATGGGAATAGTTAAAACAGATAATAATTCTACAAGTGCTTTTATGCTATTAATAAAATAAAACTTGATCTGAAGTTAAAAAAAAAAAAAAATCGGATTGCCATTTTGTTTAATTTTTCCTCTCTCTCTGAATATATGTATTATATATTAAGTAGTAGAAGCCGAGAAACAAACTATTTTAGATACATATTAAACATTTTCGGAAAATCAGAAAAATTCTTCCTTTTAAAATGATCATTGTTTAAAAAATATGTAATTTATTCATTCGATTTTTTTTTCTTTCAAAGTAACTGTTAAACTGAAGTTATATATAGTTTATTTACTCACTCTTTATACATATATTAAATATTTCTAATGAAAAGTTTTTGAACTTTACTGGTTTTCAGAATGTTATTAAAAAAAAAAAAAAAAAAACGAAAATGTTTAGTGCAATTTTTTAATGCTTTTTATTACTTATTATTTAATGCTAATTATTTTTCGAACTATAATAATTACCTATATTGGTCTGTATTTTGTTTATGTAAAAATTATTTTCCTTGTATATTCAATATAATTGGAAAATCTTTGTATTATTAATCCTATGAAAAACATATTACTTTTTAAATAAAAATGTATAAAATCTTCTAAGTAAAAACGCAGTATTCATTTATAATATATTTATTAAGCACAGATAGAGAGAGGTTCGAATTAACAAATTTTCAGACTTTTTTAAAAAGTCAGTTTTGGAGTAATGAAGCTCCCAATAGGAGGTGTTTAAAAAATAGTATTATTAATTCTAAAAGTGCATTTATGCTACGCATAAAATGAAATTTCGTATAAAGTTAAAATAAAAAAATCCAAATTTCTATCATGTTTAGTTTCAATATATAATATAAATAAATAAATAATAATAATAAACTAAATTTAAATTCAGTTTACCAGCTATTTGTGAATAAAATAAAATGATTAAATCAGTTAAATAGTTTTATTATAATGTTCATTTGAATATAAGGAGTTTGAAAAATTAAATTACTTTTGCTTCAAAATAATCTACTTATATTTTACTTCTATTGTGGGCAAAACCTACATCTTATTTCCATGTTTAATTTAATTTATTATTTAACAGACACCTTAATATATTGTAGATTTTATTAATAAATTAAGCGAAAATTTATATCATGAAACAAGTAGGTTAACACAAATAATGAAAATATATATAATAATAATTGCATTATGTATAGATTTGAGTTGAATTACATTTTTCAATAAGTAATCTTACTTCTGCAGATGAAAACATTTTTTAAATAAACAAACTTATCAAAATAATTTAAACCGCCAAAAGAAAAAAAAATAAATAAAAATGAGAGAGAGAGAGATAAAAAATAGAAAGAAAAGAAAGAAAGGAAAAGCCATATTAAAAAAATAACTTTGTGGTACTTTAGTTTATTTTTTCCTATTAAATTTGTACACTCTAAACAGCTTTATCCCCTCATATTAGTAAAGATAAAATTTTAACATATAATAATTCTTGTAATGAAATTTTTTACACAGTATTGATAATAAAGGAACGCAAACTCTGAACAATGAATTTTTTTAGAACGCGCATTTCTGGATGTGCGATTCTCATATTGCCTTGCAATGTTGCTTTTCTTACACGACGTCTATTCACAGGTGTAGCGTCCACTTCAACACGCCATTGGCTGAAATCACTGGCATCTTTAGCCTCGGAAGAAGACTGCTTCGATTACTACCTTAGATAACAACCTTGGGGGGAGAATCGCTCTTTAGCAGTGGGAGGAAAGAAAGTCGGTAAAATTGGAATTTAACGACTGTCGTTGTTTAAGGACGGTCGCTATGGCGGTCGGATCGGAGAATAGACCCCCAGGTCCCATTTCCTGCCGACTTCATATTCTTCTCCTTTGTATTCCAAAATTCATATTGTTACATTCTTCTCGGTCATAAAGTCAACTTGCTTATAATATTAAAAATATTTGTTTCTTGCAATCATTCATAGACTTATTAGCTCTTATAGTTTTTTACAGAGACATAAAGAAAAATTCTTTATCAATATGATCTATGGGCTCTAATTATTTGAAATGGAACAGCATTATATTAAACAACATTCTATTTGGCGATAAAACTCAAACAAGCTATCATAATTTACTTTTTTGTTTATTTGTCTTGCTTTAATTGATTTGTAGAACCGTTAATTAGTTAGTGTTCGAAAGACGAATGAAGTCTTGTATCTATAACACAGATTTCTTGTATCTATAACACACATCCCTTTATTTTAAATTAGATAAACATATCTAATAAGATGCGGAAAAACTCTATTATTATTATTATTTATTTATTTATTTTTGTGTATGTGTGTATGTGTTATTACATAACTTTAAAATTAGTTTCATTATAAACTAGCAGGCTTTGCCCACTTCACTGGGCACTATATTTAAATAAGTTGTCAAAATCCCATATCATTGTTAATAACCTACGTTTAAATTTCCGATGTGTTCGGTAGAGGTTTTCCCGTTTGCAACGTGAGAAGTCCGGGTCCACACTGCCTTCGGCAGCGACTTACCCACTTCTTATCGCTTCCCCAGCGGGTAAGTTCGAAATTATGTGAAATCCCACCAAAGTAAATAATGCGTACACTTGATCCACATCCATACATCAAAATTCGCCAATCTAAGATAATTTAAAGCAAATTCAAAAGGAAAAACGAGATTTTACACGTGTTTCTTGTCCCCCCCCCCCGGGTGGTAGGGTAAAGGAGGAATTTTGTAAAATCCCGTTACAATAAGTGTCGGATACATATAAAAATGTACGCGCCAAATTTAGCGACCATTAATCCCGTGGATTTCCCAAGACAAATTTAGCGCTAAATGTGTATCATATAGGGATGCTACACTAAGCTTTTCGTTAATATCAAGCAAATGGTTCGTGTACAGGGACAATCAAGATAATTCTAATACATTACGTCTATGGGGGAAATTGCAGGAAAATAGAGTTTAACGTCTATAGACTGCACTAAACCAAATGAAACAAATATATGTATTTTGTAATAGAGACAGTTAACTGGGGAAAAAAATTGTGTATGTAGGAGCCTCGCCTCCCCCCCTGGGGGGGAAGTCCCCCCTCGAGGGGAGTAAATTTTCATGATGGGTATCTTTCAAAAGAGCTCGCCAATACCTTTAAAACGAATGGTTGAACCATCGATCTGCGATAATTTAAAACAAAGTTATCGATTTTTTTACTTTTAACGAAAAAAAAACTTTTTTTTTTTTTTGAGAATAAAATGGACTTTTTTGGATATTTGGTGTTATACTACTTCTCTAATATGGAAATCGTCTGCCTTATCATAAAAGACAATTTTTTTAAATAATAATTTTAATAAATTATTTTTTAATAACCAAATAAAATTCTATATAAATGTAGGTGCATTAATGAAACGGGGGGTTGAGGGGGGCTACCGCCCCTCTCACACAGAACTAATTATCATATAAAACTCTTCAGAAGCTTAATATGAATTGTTTAACATAGGTTTACATAACAGTACTCGTTATCTTACCTATTAATCTGCAACCTGTATTTATAGTATTAAATTTCAGGGTAAGAGAAAGTCGTGTGAGTGACACACCAGATTATTTTAAATAACTACGTATTTTGAGATTCCGTGAATAATTAAACAAAGTTTTTAACAGTTGTTCTTTGTGAGTCTGTTATCAGTGTAACTTTAAAAACTAAATACCGGCAGGGAACTCAAGCGTTATATTTTAAAGTTCATATGAAATTCATACTTGAACAGTTTGATCAATATTGATAAGTTTCAACGAGTGATACGGATTAAAGTTGTCAATAAATGTGATTGAAAGTTATTGTTGAACATAATTTTAAATTTAATATTAGTCGTGAATTCTATAGAAATGTAGATATTAGTTTCAAATGTGGGTTGAGAAGGGTGGTACCAAAGCTTCCTAGATCTACTATCAAGCCTGAAGGTTCCTTTCGTGACGTCACGACCGGGGTCCCTCCGCATCGCTTACTTTCACTTGAAATCTCTTAAGATCTTCTCTAAATGCTTTATTCCTTCCTCATAAAAACTGATTTTTCATTATTATTCCGTTAAAAAATATTATTTGACGTTTATCTACCCTTTTTAATATACATGTATGTATTTTTTCCATAGTTTCAGCTAATTTATTTCAGCTAAAACAGATATTTTTCATTTTATTTATATTTATATGTGTTTACATAATTAAGCATTTTTTTAAATCAAATATTTGATGTTATAAAACGTGTTATTTTAATAAACGAGGAAAATACACCGAATTCCATCGGAATAATTTATTTTATAACTATTACACCAAGGAAATAATAATAAATTTCGACACACGTTCTCTAATTTTAAATTTCCAAATTTTAGCATATAAAGATTTAAAATTGAGTTAAAAAAAAAAAAAAAAAAAAAAAAAGACATTTATTATTGCTTACTTGAAAATTAATATAAATGAAAATATTATACATATTTTACCAAATATTTATTTTATTTAGAATTATATTCACATATATAAGTGTATTTTTAAAATCAAATATATAATGCAATAAATCAAGTTTTGTATATTTTTACATTATTTAAAAAGTATTATGATATATGCAGAATTCCATTAGGATCATTTAGCTTCAAAGTTTTGTACAAAGAGTATTAAATTAATATTGATAAAATAAATATTAATAATTTTTAGATATACATGCATTCACTCTTTCTAAATTTAAAAACTGTGACTTATAAAAATTGAAATATGAATCTAAATTCAATCTTTAAAATTAACAAAAAATATTTTTTTAAATCCTCCATTTTTAGCTACGTAACATATTTGAAAATGTTAAGTATGCATATTTTTCAACATTTTTATACATTAATTTGAAAGGTTATTTTCTGAAATGTAGATACACCAACTCTTTAGTAAATGCTGATTTGTAAATTTTGAAAACAATTTCGAGTCATAAATACAAGATGTTTGAATTAGTATTTCAAATTAATCTGTATTGGGTAAAATTAAAATTATTCAGTTTATAGGTAATATCGAATAAATTTAAAATAATGTTCGCCAAAAGATTTTTTTGTTTTTTTTTTAAGAGAGAGAGAGAGAGGGAAAGATCTCGATAACTTTGTTTGAAATTATCGCAGATACATGGTTCAGCTATTACTTTTAAAAGTATTAATAAGATCTTTTAAAAAATATTTATATTGTTCATCACTCGGCGAGATTTTCCTCCAACGGTACAAAGATGTTCCTATATGTTGTAAGTATTTCGGCCCACCAGCGGCTGAACGGTTGTCCGCTCAAAGCCGGTAGACATGAGGTGTAGGGTTCGATCCTAGGTCGATGGCCTAGCCGTTCGGAGTTTTCCGTGGTTTTCTCCGAAATTGCGTAAATACGGGCTAGGACGCCTTAGAAAGACCTCCACGGAGGGCACTCCCCTCAGGTCTAGCACCCTAGTGCAGTCAATAGGCCTTAATTCCCACAATCCCAACCCACCTTATAAATACTTCTTTTTATTTCACAATGATTCGTTAAAAGAAATTGTATTTGTTCGCATTTATACAAAATTTTCTCCTATACTGCCATATTAATAATTGACATAAAATTTTATGGTTTCTTCACCTGTTGGTGATTTTTACCAAAAATTGAAATACATTTAAGTCAAGAAACAACTTATTTTTTTATGAAATTCTGTTCATTAGTTCCTGAGATACAGATACTACAAAATTTTGTCACACACATACACAGATTAACATTTTCTACTGAATTCAGAAGAAATAAATAAAAATGAAACAAAAATTTTAAAATTCCCAATTACTCTATTAATTTTCAAACGACTGTACATTAATTATTTTTAAACTTTCAAACTTTTATTGCATAAGTAGATTACAACTTAAATGGCGAATATTTTTTCTTCTCTTTCTTTCCTTCCTTTTTTTTTTTTTTTTTAAAGCAAGGAATATTTCATATTTGTAAAAGCAGACTTATTGAAAGTATAACATAACTGAATTTTTTTTTTATGAATGTTTCTTAGGCACTCATTACCTCTCTGTGTGTGTGAAAGACAAAAATTTTGTGGCAGCTCTAGCTGAAGAACTAATGCAGAATATTTCATATAACTTTATAGGTAGTTCTACTCTGACGTAAATTTGTGCCTGTCAACTTTTAATAAAAACCTTTTAACAAGTGGCCCATTCCGTTTTACATAATTTTTAATGTGCCCGTATAGGACAAAATTTCGTGTAAATGAGAATAATTTTTAATGAATTATTGTAAAATTAAGAAAGAATTATTCATAACAGTAACAGCCAATCAGGATAAGAGTCAACATTTCATCGGTGTGTAAATTTTCAATAGGGATATCTTTTAAAAGAACTCAATAGTAATTAGAAAGACTGAAAAATAAAAAGGTTTTATTTAGTTCTTTTAAATGGAATTATTTAAATTCGTTACTGAAAACGAAAATGTTAGTAGATGTACGTTAGTTTCGATGAAATTAAATTGATTCAATTTCCATTTATTATTACAATTATTATTATTTTTCCTATTTACAAGTATTGAAATACAAATGAATATTATTTATTTATTTTATTTTACACTTGAAGGAAAAATTTACTTAATACACATCAGTATCACATAGTTCAATTAACGATATTAAAATTAATTTATTTTAAAGTAAATAGAGGAAAAATGCAATTTACATTTCCATAATATATTTTAAAGTTTATGCATGCAGGTTACTTAAAAAATAGCCTATTAAAATTTATTTTTACTTTTATAAATAATATTTTAAATTCCCAATGTTATTAAAAATTATCAAACTGAAATATTCTTTATTGAATTAAAGTCTGTAAATGAAACATGGTCAGTACAGAGTTATATAAATATAAAATATGCGATAAATAACATTATACTACTTAGATTCAATATTAAAATACATACACATGTATCAATAAATCTCGAGATTTCTTTGAGTCAAAACAAAACTAAAAAATTGCTTTTAATGTAATAATTCCATTAAGTAAAAAATAAAACACTGACTTTGAAGAATTACTTTAAAGAGACTGTCTCTTATCTAGTTTGGTGTTAGAAAAATGTGAATGAAAATTAATTAACTCAATTGATATATATTAAATGATGGAATCTAAAAATTCATTCATGAAAAATGCAATGAAAAAACAAAAATTTAAATGTATGGGAAGTGAGGAAAAACATTGTTTGCTACACCTACACGCATTCCAAGCAGAAGATAAAATAGTAAAACATAGTAAACGGACGCGATGGACATTAGTTTCTCACAGATAAGGGACCCGGGTTGTGACGTCACACGCTGTCCGAAGTGATACCTTCAGGCTTGATAGTAGATCTAGGAAGCTTTGGTGGTACTCCCCTCCGCCCTTCCCACAGAAAATTATTTGTCAAATTAAATTATTCGTAAAGCTAGCTTAAATTCTTTTTACTATAGAATTTTATACAGTACTTGATATTTTATTCCTCAATCTGAATTTCTCTTTATAAAATTTAAATGTAGGGTAATAAAAAGTCGTGTGGGTGCCACACCAGATTATATACTTTAAAATAAAATTTATTATTGAAAATCTGCTTAATTTAGTAAAAAGTTTTATATAACTTGTTAAAAAAAATTTTTGTATATTGTCAATCGTGGCATTATCAGTAAAATATCAGATTTATGTACAAAGTATTCATATAATATTAGTATTACGCGCAATGAAAAACTATATAAAATAAAATGTGATCATATATGTCCTATAAATAAGTCTCTGAACGATTGTCTTCTAAATTGTTATGTTACTCACATCCGTAATACAGGTGAAATCTATAATAATAATAATATTATTAAAAAAAAAAAAAAAATAACTGAATAAAAAACCACAACGCCTAGACGTATCTTCACCACAGAAATGTAAACATCTTTTCTTCGAAACCACGAACGAGAGGCGTAGCCAGATAAAGGGTGTGTCAAAGAGGAAAATCGGCACAAATTTGTAAAATTTTTGGGCTTTCTTTGCAAATTTAATTGATTTAAAATTTTATTAAAATACAGGATTTTTTTCCGCATTGAATTAAACTCTTTGAGATTGACGCAGCTTTTTAAATTCTGTTTTAAAAAATTGAAAGAGTTTTTTATAAGCCATTTAATGCATCAACCCAAATATTGCAATAAAACAGCTTTCTTAAAAAACAACTGTTATTTTTTCATAAAATCTACAAAAGCTGCGTCAGTTTACGAAATGAGAGTAATCCAATAAAAAAAACCGCATCTCAATCAATTAATATGTCACTGTTTTAAGTGCAAAGAAAGTTTTACATAGGGTAACATTGGATTTTAGAAAAGGAAATGCTGAGTGAAGAGGGCCCTTAAGTAAAATCCATACCATGTAATTCTATGTGTAACATATTAAGATTTTTCTTTTATATAATAGAGTGCAGACATTATTTGCTACAGATAAAAGCTAAAAATTGAAAAAATATCAATCTTTAGTATTTATGTTTCAGAAAGTTTATTATGATCCATAATATTTTCTTTAATTAAAATAAAACACAATCGTTGAATCTATTTTTAGTTATTTATTTTTAATCCTCAATATACAGATTTCGAGATGGTACATTTTATCAATATTTTAAGTTTGTTTCAAAACAATAAAAATCTGCGTATATATACGTTAAAATATAATAATATTAAGTGCATAAAAATTTTCTGAAACTATTTAAATTTAACAAAATAAAATAAAAAATTTAGTATATTAACTGCTATCTCTTAACAAATTTTTAATTTTTCCTTTAGTTTTTACCATTATTATGGATTAACAATGATGATGTCCTCAGTAGCAGAATTTTTTGTATCTATCTGCAGCAAAACAAAATTTATCTGCGATCCAGGAATGCCAGACCAAGTGTGGCATTACAAGAAGTATTAGCAATTCATAAAATAAGTAAAATTTGCCTCTACAATGAAATAAATTAAGGATATACAACAAACACAGTAATCTAGATATATAATATAAATTATATTTGTATTTTTAAAAACCTGGCATTTCTATTTGGAGAATTTAAATTAATTTTGGCACAGTTTCTGCTACTGGGAATGTCTAAATATATTTGGGGATTACTTTGTGGATTCATAGATTTTATTTTTTAATATTTGAATTAAATTTCATCATTCAAACATTAAAGTATTTTTTAAAAATCACTTATCAATGAATCCACAAAGTAATACACAAATATTTTGAGAATATAAACTATAATAATGCAAAATTGAGAAAAAATAAATAAATTTAAACTAATTAGCAAGAAGCTTTTACTTTTTTTAAAAACAATTTAAAACTTTTTTAAAATTATTATTTCAATTATTTTCGAAAAAAAATAACAGACTTCAATGCATATTTACATGCAAATTTTCGAAACTTAAATAGAAATTTGTAAAAATATTTATAACATCTACGAAATTAGTTAGCAGGCACTATTTAAAAAATTTTTGCAAACAAATTAAAATTTTCTTTCTTTTTTAAATATTTTTCCTGAAATTTTAATGACTTCAATGCATATATACAAATTTTGAAAACTCTTTAAAAAATAAATTTATTCTTCATAATATTAACTTTTTAAATTATCATATATACTTTTTAGTACACAACTTTTTAAAATATTTATTTTATGGATTTTTTTTTTTTCCAATTTATTTTTCCGTAACTGAAATTATTTTGGAGCGCTTATGTGACCCAGATGTAATATGATACTTATATATGGCATAGTATGCTGTATTAATACATGAAAAATAATAGAGAATACATGCAAAATTAAGAGAAGTTGAAAAAAAAAAAAAAAAAAAAAAAAACTTTTTTGAAATAAAATATGACAAAATCTTTATATTTTTTTAATTTCTTTTTTGCAGTAATTTTTATGCTTCAATGTTATTAAAGCGTACAGCTGACTTGAACCTGACATTATTAGATTAATAAACAAAGAATATAACTGAATATATGCAGTGCAGAGCAAAGTTTGTTAATTCTATTTAAAAAAAAATTAAAAATCTTTCACAGAAAATGTAAATTTTATTTTAAAATATATTTTTCTTATTTAAATGAAAAGTAAAATTCATGAAAAATCTTTATCAATAACCCAGAGAAACTAATTAATAAATATCTGCAAAACATAGCCTGTAGTCAGCTATATTTAATTTAATTTGGCTGTGATCTTCAGAGCATCTCAACATGGGACTTGTGAAAGAAAAATTAGGCACAAGTGCAGCATAACAGCTGACTCTGCCTCTTACAATTTCCTCATCTCAGTAGCCAAGTCTCTATGTAATTAATTCTATGGGGAGATTTATTACTAAAATAACCTACACATTACTTAATGTATTTTTTTTTTTTTTTTTTTTTTTTTTAATTCAATTTTCACAGTTAGAAAGTTCACTGCCACTAAATTTGTTCTTGTTTTCTAAAAGAAAATTATATTTCAAATTTTTAATATTTCATATTTTGAAGCTATGGGTGCAAGAAATTCATTTTTTGCATTTTCAACTCCAAAATAAAATATTAAAGATCAATGTTAAAAATAACAACTATTTAATGGTTGCAAATTTTCTCAGTGTGAAAACGGAAGTTCAATATTAGGTAATGAGTATAGTAATAAATTACAGAATAACATGTGGTGACAATAGGTAGCAAGTTCTTTTAGTCAAACTCTTTATAATTATGCTTTTGAATGCATTTTATTAATCTTAATAAGGACTTAAAATTTGCCGACTTTTCTTTTTTTTCCTTTTCCCTCACAAATAATATTTTCTTGAATAATAATCTTATCTTTTTCAATTATCAAGAATCAATCCAGACTTATTTTGGGGACAAATATGAGTGAAATATAAGTTTGTGTATGAGAAAATTTTTCATGTAAAATTTTTAATTTCATTAAATTGTATGTTTATCATCAAACTATTAATGTTTCACTGAATCATGCACAAACAGTAATTTGACATAATTGACAATACAAGGTTCAGGCTTGAAAAAAAATTTATAAAATAAAATTAGGGTTTTTCTTATGAATTTTATTTTTTGCGAAGGAGCAGCTAAATGGCACCTATTTTTGTCTGGATTGATTATTAAACAAATTATATATATATATATATATATATTTCACATTTCAGCAATTACATAAAATATAAACGAAAAAATAAAACTCATAAGAAATGTATCCTGTCATCAGTGAATGAGAGCTCTTTGCACAATTCCCATTCAATGATGACAGAAGAAAAGTTTGTGATTGACAAAAGCTATGTTACAGAAAGCTTTTGTCAATCACAATCAAGTTAATTACAAGTGTAAAATAAACTTAGAGCGGTTTCCATCATCCTTGATACACTAAGCGACAAAAAAAAAAAAAGCCACACTTGGATGTTTTCCATTTCGCCTTCTAAAACCGCCAATTTTATCGTTTAAAAAGCAAATTTTCGAACAGATTTTACTATGTTGTCCTCCACATACACTTTAACTTTGAGTCTAGTGTTAAAAACAAAATGCAATTGTCAGGAAAATTGTAATTTTAGAATTTATTTCAAAAATGGTAAGAATAAGGCAGTTAACGATGCCACAAAAAGTATTAATTTTTAAATGAAAATCGAAAAATATTTTAATACGTGAGATGGCAAAATAATTAAATGCTAACGAAATATTGGTAAAATGAATTTTAGCAAAATATAAATTTTTTTGGCCGTTTAAACTGGGAATTTGGCTTTAGGCAGTCATGTTGCTCATCCAAGCAAGATAACCGCAAGTTAAAATGCGAATGTTTAAAAAATCGATTTGTATCATGTTCAGAACTTAAAAAAGATTTTTAAAAAGTGTATAGTAAATTACTTTCTTCAAAAACAATGCGGGAACAATTAAACAAAGCGGGTTAAAGAACGGAAGATCTGCAAAAAAAGCCATTATTAAGGAAAAGAATTAGAAAAAACAATACTTTAGTTGACCAAAATTTAAAAACATTATCAGTTAATTATTAGGCTGAACTGGTTTTCTCTGATGAATTAAGTTTTCTTTATTTCGTGCAGTTGAAAAAAGCTAGAATGAAGACAAAAATGTGACCGACTTAATGAAAATCGCCCTTTTAAAACAATGACACATTCTCCATACATTATGGTACAGAGGTGCATAACTTTTCAAACACTCGGGGAAATTTGTATGCTCAAGGGATCAATTAACTCGAAATAAAACACAATCTGCATAAAAGTCAATGTTTCCGCTACGGTAGCATTTTTCGCGAAATGCAAAAAGACTTATCCAAAATGCGAAAATGAAATAACATGTTTTCACTTTTTTGATAAAGCATCTCACTAAAGACAAATTGAAAAAAAAAAAAAAAATCTTCGAAAATATTATAACGAATCTTTCATGGGGAAAAAATTGACCAAGAAAAGTCTATCGTTTCATACATATAAGGAAAATCAAATGCTGAACTATGCATAAGAATCGCATACAGGAAATCAGTTTGTAAATAAGCATGAGGCATTTGTAAAGTGGTCTAATATGAAAGAAAGAAAAATTATAAATTGTAAACCAAAAAGCTTTCAATAGTAATAAGCAAATTTCACTTATATTACTTTTTTTTTTTTTTTTTTTTTTTTTTTTGTAAGTCATGTTTTTATTTTCAGATACAGTATAAGCTTAATGTAGTTTTATGTGCCGTAGTGATAATTATATCTCCAGAAAAATAATATAATTCGTATATAAGATGTTCTTATTGCTTTAAAAAAGTTTACAAAATAAAGTAATAATTTAAAAAGTTTAATATTTTTCATGTCTGCCAATAAATGTGTTAAAATATATGCTTGTACTGTATTCGAATTGATCTGGTTACAGTGGTAAGTTTAATTATTACTTTGTTTTTTATTTCAAATTAAAAAAAAAAAATATCTTCTGTGTATAACTCTTTAAAGACCTGATAAAAAACTTTTAAGTTTAATTTACAAATGAAAATCAAACATGTCGAGGCGTTTAGAATAATGTGTAAACTGATATTCATCTTTTTCTACTGCTTCTGGCATTTTTGCATTTTGCAAAAGCTTTTTTTCTGATTTTAGCTTTTTTGCTAAAGAAAATTTTTACTCAGCTTAAACCCTGATAAAAGTGGTGCCTGACCGATTATTTTGGAGGTATCTTAGACATTTCCGTAAACAGCATTTGAAGATAATAAGGCACCTTACTACACGGCGTCTGTGTTAAGTTTATTCACTTCAAATTGTCAAAATTTCTTATAGATTCCCATGAGAACCTATAATTCTGTAAGTAATCATACTTTTTTTCACTTTAAGTTAAATACCACAAAGGATACAGTAGAATTTCTTCTTTACCAGACATGGAAATGGTCAAAATCGCGATCCGCTCGAAAATGTTTCGTCTATAAAAAGGTGGGGGAGAGGGGAGAGGATTCAAAATTTGCAGCCTATAACTCTGCCAGAACTAGAAAAAAATATTTGTGATATTTGGCACATTGAAATTTCTGAGATTTATATTAAAACACTGTATAAAACTATGCCATTGCGCATTAATGCAGTAATTCCATATAAAGGTGGAATTAACCCAATGCAGAATACATATTTTTAACAAAAAATTGCTTAGATCTAACAAATAAATAGTTTTATTTCATATATTAAAATATAACTTGTTTATTTCATATAATAAATCATAATAGAATGCAAAGTGTATAGTTATTGCATTATGCTCAAAAAGAAAGTTTTATGCAGATTTTTAAAAAGTACTTCGTAAAGTGCAATAAAGCGAAATATTAAATCGAAAATATACATAGGTATCATTTCATACCTTTGGTATTATGAAAAGAAGACAGTTTTATTTGTTTCAAACATTAATTTTAAAGTTATTACAAATAAAAAAGGTATAAGTCATTTTTTCTGCAGTGCGGCTTTTTTTTTTGTCGCTTAGTGTATATAATATCAGATTCATGAAAATAATTTAAATAAATAAATAAAAAAATAAAAAAAAATAAAAAAACTGGTTTTAATAGATAATTTTTTATTTAAAAAAAAAAAAAAAATATATATATATATATATGTTGTTTTTACAAAAAAGTGTCTCCAAAATTAAAATTCAACTTGACCCCTATATTAATCATTCAATGTTTTTTTTTTTTTATTATTTTTTATGTGCATTAAATTAAATATATTTCTTAAATAATGAATTCTTTTTACAACTAAGCAACTTTGTTTATTTTCTGTCATATCATTCCAATAAATTACATGAAAAGAAAACAATTAGAGACAATGACAGACTGACTCTCTAATTAAATAAGTAAATGTAAAATTGGGCCCTTTCCGTCATCATTTACACATCACATTGCTTAAAATACTTAGAAGACATTATTTATTTATTGGGGGGGGGGGGAGAAGGGGAGCAATTTCTATAATTACTATTTTTAGCAGTAATTATAATTCATGTTTAATATTAAGCTATTTATTTATTTATTATTCAGCTAAAATATTTTTTTTATTTTTTATTTAAACAAGCAGTAATTTGATAAAATACTGAAAACAAGGTTCCAGCAAAATAAATAAAAAATAATAATGATAAATAAATAATAAAAATATGTATATCAAAATTTTGCAAAAATGCTACTAAACAGCTTCCTTCGTCTGGACTGTGATTCCCCCCCCCCCTCTTAACCATTAAACAGATTAATATAGTATATACGTATTTCAATAATTACCTGAAAAATAAATAAATAAACAAGAGAAAAGAAAATCATGTATTTTCCTCCCCTGTCACCAGAATGAGAACTAGACTTTTTAATTTGTCCTCGCAAAGCTTTTGTCAAAGCACAGACCAGTCTATCACCCTTAACATAATGCATTTTATATAAACAGGGATGAGATTATCAAAAAGACAAATATGTATTTTAATCTTTAATTTATAAAAAAGAACAAATGTTTAGGCTTTAGTATTTAATCATGTTTTATTTTCTTATCTGATGCAACAAATGCATATCAGAAACACAAGAAAACAGAAAAACTAAATTTACAAAAAAGATGAAGTCAACTGAAAAATCTCATCCCTGTTATAAAATATTAAAACCCGAATAAACTACTACGTCAGAAACACCAAAGAAAAATATTTGAGATGCATACAGCTGTTTCAGTAGCCTTAAGCATACCGTCTTCAGTGCAAAAAGAATTTTGAATCTGGAGAAGTGCTCGTATATATATGAGAGGGACCAAATTTATATATACTCCCTCTCTTATATATATGAGCACTTCTCCAGATTCAGAATTCTTTTTGCACTGAAGACGGTATGCTTAAGGCTACTGAAACAGCTGTATGCATCTCAAATATTTTCTTTGGCGTTTCTGACATAGTAGTTTATTCGGGTTTTAATATTCCAACGCCAAGTCTCCTGTTATTACCTGTATAAAATAGTTTTAAAAGTTTGGGGGACCATTTTTTTTTTTTTTTTACAAAAATGGTCCCCCAAAAAAACTCATAAAATTAAAATTTAACTTTATGTACTTCAGTATAAGGTTTTTTAGAACATTTCATTAAATCTCCACATAATATAACTTTTTTTTTTCCCCATATGAATTTAATGAACTATATTTTTGAAATAATAGATTACAGGACTGCCCCTGGTGACATTTTTTTAAATATGCATTTCACACCACTATTAAAAATAAATAAAATTACATAACATATTTTTGCCAGTAAATCTGCACTTAGCCTGCGTAAATTTATTATAAATTTCATGTTATGGAAATAGTAGTATGAAAATAATAATAATAAAAAGTCACCTATGGTAGTTCTGAAATTATTTTTGGAACAACTATAGTATTTCCCCACAGCTGAATTTGGCGATTATGGCTTAGTCATAAATCTAAAATTCATAAATTATATAGCCAGGGGTTAATACAGGTCGAGTTTACTACCGTTTATGGGTACCTTCACAAAAATCGACCTGGCAAAAAAGGTATCTTCACAAAAATCATACAGCTAAAATCGGTACTTTCACAAAAATCTTAGTCCTCCCAGCAAAATCTAACATTTTTAATTAGCACATTTTCAAAGGAATGTAATTCGTGCATTTCTGTTGATGCGATTTGCGAAGCAAGAATCATACATAATGTTGGTTTTAATCTACACACAAGCGATTGTTATGGGCGAGAAACAGTGCAGCATATGTAAACAAAACGATCCTTGTGAGTATCAGTACAGACACGCTCTGAAGTTGTGGCCATAGTGTACTGTTTGCTGATTCGTCAGGTGGTTTAACATTTTGGTGACTGTATGGTGATGTGTCTATCCTTCCTGGTACAATTCATGTATACTGCAGTGATACAAACACAAATTAAAACAACTTCTACTTACACTATCTCTACTGAACTGTTTACTTCAGAGTGAAGTAAGTTTTGGATTTTGGTTCCTGTTCTGCTATAAGCCTCACACTAGCTGCTGAGAGTTAATTTTATTATTCTACTTAGTTCAAACTCCCCCCCCCCCCCCCCATACACACAGAGAGAAAGAAAAAGAGTGCACTACAATTTTTCACAAAAATAAAATATAGTTAAGATTTTTCACAAAAATAGGTATTAAGTTTGAAATCTTAGATTGGCCCCTGATAGCATAAATGATAAAATCATAAACTAAATTAAATATCATAAATCCAAAATAAATAGCATGCAGGCTGCCATATTATATCGCAAACAGTTCAGAACGACATCGTTATCATTAAAATCGGCGCCAAAGAAAAATCGCCAAATTCAGCTTTGGGGAAATACTATAGTTGTACCTTATTTTTTCACATTATTATTATTATTATTATTTTTTTTATACTAAACAAATAACTATTTTCTGTCATATAACTCCAATAAATAACCTGAAAAAGAAAACAAATAAATAAAACAGACAAAAAATTTATTCATCATAAAAAAATTTATTTTTCCCTGTCATCATCGAATGAGAGCTACATTCTTTACTTTGTCACACAAAGCCTTTGTCAATCACAAACTTGCTAGTTAACAAGTGTAAAGTAAACTTGGACCAGTTTCCATTATCCTTAACATATCACATTTCTTAAAATAGTTTGAATACATATACAATTGGTGGGACAGCACTTAACACAGTCTAATCAAACAACATCTAGATTCAGGAAAATATGCAATTGGTAGGGTTGCCAATCATACAAGTTATGAATCATTTTATAAAAAAGTAATTACAGGAAACTCCCAGAAATGTACACGGCTTGGGACCTGAGACTGTGCCGATTTTAGAATTTTTTAGGATTTCAGGTTTTATTATTATTTTTCCTTAAACAAGAGTTTAAATGCTGTAATGCATAAAAAATATAACATAAAATATTTAAAAAGTACATAATGAATTTGCATATAAATTTCCCATGAGCGAAATATAAAATTTTAATATACAGCCTCATTTCTAGGAAATTTTTCTGGCAATATAAAGTGAATTTTTATAATTCTAACGCAGATGTGTGTCACATAAAAAAAATTAGATATTTATTTATAATTGTTAGAACTTTTTCAAAATTAACTTTCAATTTCTTTGTATGGTTCATAATAGTCATAAATATCAGCCTTTTTTTTTTTTAATTGTAAGTTTTAATGTTTATATAAGTTTTCACACGTAGATTTCTGGGAATTTACTGTAAATGAAAAAAATACTTAAATATATGTCATAATACCTGAGTTTAATAGGAAAGAGGACTTAATAGTCAGTATCATGGCAGTGTAAAATGAGATATTTTTATTTAATGTATATCGCAACCAGAGGAAAAACAAGGTCATTAAAAAAAAAAAAAAAAAAAAGTTGATATCATATTGTTAAAAAAATTATCTAAGTGATTTGGGAGATCCAAAATTGGTCTATGGCAGGACACGAAGTTTTTACTATCTAAATCTGTAAAAAATAGCGAAAATATTTATTCAAAAAGGAAAAAAAAAATTACCCCCCCCCCCCTCACTCTTTTACCATTTAGAAATGTCCATATTTAAATCTTAGAGGTTGAAATATGGTAAACATTTGATAGTTTAATTAAATATTAGATGATAATCTTATATGGAGAAAATGTATTGTTTTTTTATCATTACAGTTACTGCATAGGGAACTTGTCAGATAAATAATAATAATAATAATAATAATAATAATAATAATAATAAGGAATTTATTTTTAACCTATTAATCTAAATTTTGTTATATCAAAACACAATTTTGCTTTAAAACATTGTTTAGAAACAGGTGCATGGTTTTTACCACAATGTCCAAAATCTCGTTAATTATTAAATTATTATTATTTGTTGATAGTTATAATTTAGAAAATAGTTTCTAACTTTTAGATTAGATGCAACAGTCAAAAACTCTAATTATAATCAAATTATATACATTTTTGACCCACTAATTTTATATTACAAATTTCTAAATGAAAAATTTATTTTCACACTGAATCAACACTTTGATTAGTACTACTAGTATTAATAATTTAAATTTTAGTTCCAGGAAAAAATAAGCTAAAATAAAGTGGAATGTTTAAAAAATCTTTTGAAGCAATTTATTGATAAATAGTATGAAATGAATTATATAACTTTTACAGAAGATATTTTAACTAGCATACTTTTTCTTCAAATTCTCTGCATGATTGTTTAAATCAATGTGCGCTTTTTATAAGTTTGATTTTTTTTTTTTTTTTTAAGGTGAGTTCAAAAAGAGGGGGGGGGGGGATTCCGAGATTTAACTTTTAATAAACTTGATTTTTCCTCTTTAGAGAATATAAACAAAAATATCTCAGATGGCATGTATAATATGATGTGGATATAACTTAAATTGTTATGTATAGTTCTTTAAAAAAATATACATAAAAATAAATATAAATTTTATGAATAGTTAATATCGATTGCAGTTTATAACTGAATATAATGTAATCCAAATTAGTAAACTCGAAAAATTTCCTGTTAGATAAGTTAAAATATGTGAAACTTAAAATTATAAAAAATAATTTAAATCATGGCTTCATGCCTTAATTAGTTTATGATATTGAGAGTAATATTTATCTTAGTCAAGGAAACTATTTCTGAAAAAGCAATTAATGCATTATAAATAGTTAAAAAATAAAAATCCATTTTTAATCTCACATATTTCCCATGTAAGTTTTATTGTATTACTACATTATTTTACTGACAGTTAAAAATAATTGAAAATATGCCTTTACATAAAAAAAGGTCTTCATTAAACATTTTAAAATGTTTTTCAACATTATACTATTATCAACAGTTAAAATTTTCCTAAGTTAAAAAAAAAAAAAAAAGGAATTTATAAATAAATCATATATTTAAGAATCATACCGCTATTAAATTGACAGTAATATTATTTCTTAAATATACAGAATTTTATCTTAAAAAATAAATAAAATAAAGCAGTTTATCATTATTCAAATGAAAACAATGATTTAAATGCAAATTTATCCACAATACAGATGATGTTTACATTTTAATCTATAAACTACTTTCATTTCAAATAGTAATGTAATCTGGCAACCCTACATTTATAAATGTTATTATTATTATTTTTAATATTTCTATTCAGAAATTAAAAAATTATTTGCACGTGAATATAAACATTTTTCTTACACATCAAATATATCATGAAAAAGCATCAATGCAATGATGTAGATGAAAACGTTTCATTTTATAATTTTTTTTTTTTTAGGTTATTTTGTGGATGTTAATACAGCAAGTAGTTAAATAATTCATGCATATATATTATACTTCGATTTCAAAATTTAAATATAACCTAAATCAGAAACAATGAAAAGTAATTTTTAATTATATAGTTAATTAGTTGAAAATTTTATTTAAAGAAATCTATACACAAATTATCATAAATTGCACATTGATAAAATAATGTTTCATTTTATAAATTTATTTTAGACTTTTTTTTTTTTTTTTTTTAAATGTTTATACTGTAAGAGTTTTTAAGGAATTCATACATATAATACTTCAATATTGAAATTTAAATATAACCTATATCAGAAACATCGAAAAGTTATTTTAAAGTTAACATTTAATTAACTTGAAATGTCATTGTTTTTCATTAAATATTTCCTATTCAAAAATTAACGTTAAATGCACATTGATAACATTTTTTCATAAAATGCTGCTGAAGATGAAAAAAAATGTTCCATTATAATTTATAATTTTTTTTTTTTTAGCTATTTCCTTAATATGGATTCAATTATTCAATATCAAAATGAATAGCTAAAGAATTTCAGCATAATACTTCAGTATGAAAGTTCAAACTAACTTAAATCAGAAACACTGAAAAGTTATTTTAAATTCCATATTTAATTTAAAATATTATAATTATTTTTTTAATATTTCAAATCAGAAATCAACATTGACTGCACGCGAGTTACATAAATATCAAATATATCATAACATCAATATGCTGCTGCAGATGAAAACAGTGTTCTATTATAATTTATAAATTTTTAGGTTATTTTTCCTAATATAAATTCAATAATTGAATTACTAAAGAATTTCTTCATCATACTTCAGTATGAAGGCTTAAACACAACCAAAATCGAAAACACTGTAAAGTTATTTTAAATAGTATTATTTAAATAGTAATTATTTATGCATATATACTTCAGCATTAAAATCAATCTAAATTAATAACACTGAAAAGCAATTATTAGTTCGGTATTCATGTTAAAAGGAATTAGTAAAATCAAATGCAGTTACACTTAAATAATTATATAAGTTTCATTATTTATATTTTATAAATATCTATAATACATAAATACACAGTTCAATCAATATATTATAATATAAAATATGTTAGTAAACTCTAAAACAACTTTTAGTAGCAGCAATTTTTAATTCGACGTTTAATGAACTTAATATGAATTAGTAATCAAATGCAGTAACAATTGTTTTATTGAATTATCTTTTTTTTTCTTTCTTTTAATGCTTAAATTCATATAAGCTTAAATTTAAGTTCACGCAGTAAATAATATGCTACTAAATAGATTATTAAAAATCAAAACAGTTTTTAATATTAGTAAGGATAACACACAAATAAAATAAAAATAATCGACATCTTTGTCATTTATATATTTTTAAAGTCAAGAAACATTTTCGTAATTCATTAAAAAAAAAATACATAAAAAAGATAATAAATAAATAATTTAAATTTGTATTAGATAGATTTTACGAAATAAATGAAATTTCGAAAATTTTTACTTGCAGTGAGTGTTCTTGGCTATTGTTTTTTTAACTGAATCTAGAAGTCCAGACATAACAACCATAGGCAAGCAATCTACAAATAAATCCTTGCGGTGAAACCTTCTTCAACAAAAAAAAGTCAACGATGAAATGAAGCTCACTGTAGTGCGAACAAGTTTGCTCTTGAAAAAATATTCTAAAAACAAAAAATCCATATGAAAAAAACAAGTCTTGAATGCAGGTACAATGAGGTGGAAAAATGAAAGGAAAATGTTAATGTATTTCCAAAATTTCCACAATGAATGGCTTGGAAAATTTTGAAGCAGGTACGCAACATGAAAAAAAATACATTTAACTCAAAACAGCGCTCATGCATACGTATTCAATCGCACAACAACTTAAAAAAAAAGTAATAATAAGTCTTCAAGTTATAATTAAACGCTTTCTAAACTTTCTGTATCACTTTCTGGTATGTCAAATTCATATTTGTAATAATCTGAAGATTTCTTAGGCCTTTTGTTTTGCTTGTCTAATTGTAACCTTTTAACTGCTTCTTTAATTAAACTACCTTCACGCAATAGTTCCTGAAGCACTTCATATGGGTCATCAGGGCTATCTGAGATGGGTGATTTTGACTTTAAAATGCAATATTTACAGCTATGAGTGGAATGTTCCATTGAATTTTCTTTATCACCGGCATTATGTCGGCAAACTGTCCTCACCGGTGCTGAGTATGGCGACATCCGCCTGTGTTTACTACAGACACTGTGACGAGGTTTAGCTTTCAGCTGCAAGTTATGTTTGATAGCAGCTACCAGTTCTTCGACATCTGCCGATAAAAAATCCTTTTTGCTAGTAGGTAAAGTCTCTTGAACAACACATATATCCTCCTTGCTAGGCATTTTGTCGATTTTTGATCCACTAAGTCGAGATCAACTTGTATTGATAAAATTTGAAGCCGACAAATATAAAACGTCTATCCCCGTCTGAAGCCGGCAGAGAAAGACAACAAACAGCTTTGTTTTGGTACGAGGAAATCGTGATTCGGTTTGTAAGAATGATCTAAACAAAGTAGATCCAAATCACAGCGCTTGAATTTTGCTATAAGAAATAGAAGAGCTTCTCACTTGACTACATAAAGGTTTGTGATGAGAATTTTATTTAGAGATTTATTTTAAGTAGCTTGAAATTGTAATGTGAAGCAATTGGCGTCTTGCCAATGAAGGCTTGTATTTGTATCCTTCCGCCGTTGTCTGCGTTAGAAAATTCACGTATTTTTAGGGTTACTACAGATAAACTCATTCTTTATTCCAATATCGCCAAGAAGTGAATTCTGTAGCCAAGATATTTTTATTTACATTTCTGATCTCTGATTACAGTTCACTGTTCAGCGTATGTGTATACAATACTTTTATTCACAGTTATATCAACGATTTTCTTTCATCATAAATGTATTTACAAATGGGCCCTTTATGAATTTTTAATTGAAAAGGAACTGTGTTATTTGATGTCGCTGTAAAAACTGTAAAAAGAACATCGAAATAATTGTTAAATTGAAAGTGTAAAATATAGGTTGGCTCTTTTTTTTTTTTTCAAGCTATGTGAATCGAAATTTTAAAAAGAAAAGAAGTCATAAAAAATATTGCACGTAGTATTTTTGTCTTGGGTTGAGCAATTAAAAATATTTTTTATTTGTTTTCGGATAAAATAAATAAATGGAATATTTTGCCGAGAAAAATTTATTGTAATTTAGTAAAGAAATGTGTCTAAATTTATGATGCCTTTACACAATAAAAGAAGAAGGAGGAGAGGGTTCAAATAATGAAAATACAATCTATTAATATATTTTTACAAATTTTTTTAGGACAACCATCCTCCCCACAAATAAGTAAATAAATAGATAAATAAATCTCATTATAGAATTTTGAGGGTTTGGCCGAATTCATCAGAAATTTATAGTAAAAATGATCAAAGTTTTAACTCTAATTCGTTATGATCATGGC
This sequence comes from Salticus scenicus, assembly GCA_963930645.1. Classification (NCBI taxonomy): domain Eukaryota; kingdom Metazoa; phylum Arthropoda; class Arachnida; order Araneae; family Salticidae; genus Salticus; species Salticus scenicus. The sequence continues at coordinate 142,106,368 of OZ005658.1, forward strand.
ATACATTCCTAACTTTTTTATTTAATGTGCTTTTGTCAATAAAATTTAATATTTTCAGTAGTTTTGGTAATTAGTGTTAGTAATTAAAAAGAATCAATCGTATATAAAGCTACAACATTTATTCATAAATAATTATTTTTCACTGAAATAGGGATATTGCAGAAAATAATAATTAAAAAACGATTGTAAGCAAACACCATAAATTGCAAAAATCCACAACAGTTGTTTCGGATCGAAATAATAACACTTCATCAGCTACAAAACTATGCACGAGTGCATCATTTTGAAAGGTTTTGAAATTTATGCTGTTTGCTTCCTACGTGTGTAGTGTAGTGTTTGGGTTAATGTGAATGCCCTCTGCGAGGTCTTTCTTAGGGGGACCTAGTCCGTACGCACACGAGTTTGGGAGAAAATCACAGTAAACTCCACACGTTTCGGTTTCGGCTAATGAGTGCGACCAGGGTTCGAACCCGGCACCTCTCGTTTACCAGCTTCGACATTTTTATTACAATGCGATAATTAAATCAATACAAAATATTACATGTACATCTTTAAAACTTCCCCTTTTTATGATTTCTATAAGTGGGAGCAGGATTGTTATTTATTTATTTATTTATTTTTCACTTTTCTCTCATTTGTATGCGTGTGCTGAGATAGTTTTAAAGTTCGTGACAATTAAAAGAATAATACGAAATAATTTATTTATTTTAAAATTTCTTCTCCTACAAAAGCTTTATATAGTAATTGATTTATTCAGAGCTGCCAACCTAATCAGGCAAAATGCTAGTACCGCCCCTTTTTTCACACCACTTAATTTTTTGAGTAATTCTCATCAAATGTATTTACGATGAATTAACCCTTTCAGGGCAAGTAAATTTTCCTCATTTAAAATCAACAGCCACCAGAAATCACCAACAATATTAAAAGACAAGAAATAAATGAAGATATTCATCTAAGTTATAAAACAAAAATTTTATTAAAAATTTCCGGGGACAGTTTTTACAAATTTGAATTACAATTTGTGGTTGGTGGTCCATGCAACCGCCCCCCTTGAAAGGGTTAAGAAATAAAATTCTCTAAAAAAAGACTGGTGTAGAAAAAGGGGCGGTACTAAAAATCCTCCGGATTAGGTTGGCAGCTTTATTTATATTGAAAACAATTAATCTTTTTAAATGTCAAAAGTTAAAACTATAATACTAATTAAACATCCTTTCTTTTTAACAAAATATAATTTCTAAAATCAATTTTATAAATTTATTAACATTGTTGAGCTGAGTTTTGGTTGGTTTTCTTGTTATTTCTTAGGAAAAAAAAAAAAAAAAAAAAAAAAAAAAAGAAAGAAACGATAGCTATTATATTATTAAATTATATTAACGTTATTAAAAAAAGTGTTTTTATCCTAAACCGAATATAATTTAGTGCCCGAGTCATATTTTTCAGTCAGACTTTTCATTTTTATGTATTTCTGAACTCTTAGATCTTAGATTCCGTAATGGACTACTTCTTATTACGAAAAATTCTAAGTGATCTACTGCAAATGGTGACAGATGCTTTTTTCCTGTACGGAAAAAAAAGGACTTTTGAAAGAAAAGAACGAAAATAGGTCAGGTAAGTAATATTGGTATATGGGTTAACACTGATTGTTTACGCTAAAGACCTAGGCATGAGGGATTACCTTCTTGAGGTAAAGGGGATGGAGGATCCAGGAGATCCTTCAGCTTATTCACGCGAGTTTCGGAAAAAATCACACACATACACACACAAAAAAAAAAAAAAAAAACTCTAAAAAGCATGGAAAATAAGCGTAAACAGGGCTTAAAGGGTGGTGACAAGTTTATATGATAATTTCCACTGTACAAGTAAAAGTCTTAAAAATAAACTTTTCATAAAAGAAATTAGTTGTTGAAATAATCTCCAATATTTCTTCACTTTCTTTCTTTTTTTAAACTTATCATTGCAAATTCAAAGTTGTAGTTAAACTTATAAAACAAAAAAATGCTCCAAAATACTGGCGGCATTGAATTAAAACGGTGTATGCAAATACCATGCAAAAATTAATTCATTATTTCGAGTAAAAAGGAAATCAATATCAACCCTTTATCATATTAAACAAACAGTCACTAGTTATTCCCTTTTTTTTTGCTTTTTGTGGTACTTACTTACAAACATATTTTACTCAACAATGTTCTGTTTAACGCTAGTTAGATGCATTGCCGCTTTCCTGCTACACTCATGCCCACTTTTCTTTATGCCTGATGAATGGCTGTGTTTCATTATTTCGAATCAAAACAATTGTTGGATGTTTTTGCAATTTATGGTGTTACTTTACGAAGTTTTCAATCACTTTAAACTTATTGAGACCACTTAAAAAAATAAATAAAATAAATCAAGGGTTCTATGATTTTCTGAATTAAAGAGAAATTTAAATTTAAATCAAAGAAATTAATTAATAATAATAACTCCTATTGCTTTAACCAGTAATTTCGATTTTATTGATCTCACCACAAGAAATAAAATATCGATTAAAGAAATATACCGAATTTATGCACATAGCAAGATAAAATAATAAGAAAATAAACACCTACATTGTACATTTGTAACAATACATTCATTACACACATTTAAAAAACAGGTCGAATTTCTCTTTAGGACAGAAATAATAACTTTAAATATATTTTTCTATTTATTTTTTAGGGAAGAACAGACCGTAATTATTTTGTGACATTTATGAATTTAAATTAAAAAATCATGGAAGTAATAAAATGTATTGATTCGTAAAATAAAATATCGGACTCTATACCGCCATTTTAATCAATCATCTAACTTACAAACTGAAACGAGCCCTGTTTGGCTGTTTCATAGAAAAAAATAAAACGCACAAATGCGACAAGAAACAGGATGCGATAATAAAATATTTTAATTTTGTATATAATTTTTTTTTTAAAACGGGAAATAAGTTATTCTCTAACATCATACAAATTAAAATTACATTCAAGAAGTTACTGAGCCGTTTCTATTGAGCAAACAAAGTGAGCCATTTAATACACGTAATAAATAACAATCTTGTACTGTAAGAGGGAAATCCCTGACCTACATTACGTGTCTTCTTTTCCATCGGAAAATGGTGGCCAAAATGGCGATAAACTTCCCAAATAGAAAACCCTGATAGAAAATTCCGGCCTAATCAAACGCATGCGCAAAGAGCGGGTAAACGACCTGTCTGCATCGGAGACTTGTGACGTGTACACAGTTTATCATTCTGCCATTTACGTTTCTGTGGTTTTGTTTGTTTATTTTATGCGGTTCGATCCTTCGATCCCATTTCTTCTCTATGAAATTATTTCAAAAGAGCATTTTTAGCTAGAATTTAAAATCAACATTTAAAACAGTATTAAATTCAAACAAAGCGATGATGTCCTATTTTAGTGCTTTTGTAAGAAATTCGATTCTTTTTACTGTTTTTTTTTTCTATTCGGAATCTGTCGACTGAACAGGGTTTTATTTGCGTTTTGCTTGAGTGATGAAACAAGTTTTCTTTCTGTTTTGTTTTTCGTAGCCATGTTATGTAATAGAGAAAACTAAGATGGCGGAATACCTGAAAGGTCAATTTAATTTAAATGGTTTATAGGAGACGATTAGCATAGGAATTTTTCGTAAATATACTTAAAATGCTACGAAATTGATAGATCGTACCCCGGCAAAAAAACTGATACAAGTCAAAATATGATAATTTTGAGTTTATGTAATTTAAAAATGTATATGAAGTGCCCCAATGTGCTCGAAAAGCATCACATCTCTATCTCGCAATTTATCCATCTGAGAAACTGTTTTGTCAGTATGCTTTATTGTTACATTTGATTTTTTTCAAATACTGAATTTTTGACTTATGTTACTTTCCTTGCCGGGTTGCGATATTTAATGGAGAGTTATAAAATATTTCTTATCAAAAATGGAGCGCTTAGCATTTTTAGTTGTTTACAGGGATAGACAAAAATATTTTGATACTTTATAGTGTACCACATAATTCACAATTTATTACTTTCTCCTATAATCAATAGGAAGTATTGGAATCGTAAAAAATTTCGACTTCCGGTTTCCGGATTTACAAGTTTTGGGGGATGCAGAACACAGTTTGACCATTAAAAATAGGTCTGCTTTGCCTGTGTGTGTGTGACAAAAATTTTGTATTAGCTCTAGCTCAAGAACTACTGCTCAGAAGTTCATGTAAAATTATATCTTTGCACCATGACATAATATTAGTTCTTATCAACTTCTGACGCTGCAGTACTGCGATTTCTCTTATTTAAGGGGAAGCTGAAACGGGAAGGTTTTTCTCAGGTTCTATTGTGTACGAAACTTGGTCTGTGAGACAGTGGCGGATTCAGGTAGGGGGGGGGGATGGGGGGGCAAAAAAAAAAAAAAAGTATTGACATTCACAAAATTTATAATTAAAGGAAAACAACTTAAATTCATATTGAAATGATTGAATAACATTTACAGTAAAATCAATTTAAATAATTATCTTTCATAATTAAGTAAACATCAGCAATCAAAAACCTCTCTAAAAATCCACCTCTATTTAAAAGTCACCTCCTATAAAGGTCAATTTTTTTCGCTCTTAAAATTTCCTTTTTGTCTTTAATACTGATTTGCCTCGATTTGATGTGCATATACAAATGCATATCTCTGTTAAGGGTCACGTTTTGCGAGAACAGGTAATATTGTTTAATTCTTGAAATGAATTGATCACTTTTCAAAAAGAAAGCCCTCTACTTCAAAGCCATAACAAAAAAAAAATAAATAAATAAATAAATAAATAAATAAATAAATAAAAAAAATAAATAAATAAAAAATTAGAAATTCTAACTTCTAAACTTTCATTAAATTATTTATTTTAATTTATAACTGTTGCCAAAAAAATTAAACCTTAAATTTTACATCTACTTTTTAAGATAGCACGCGATGTTGTTTTATATAAAAATTAAACCATTAAATTCATTTTTTTACTCATTTTTATTTCATATTGCTCGCGCACTTCTTATTTCCTAATTCAAAATTATAAAAAAGAAAAAAAAAAACTTTTCGATATCGCTTGTAACGATACTGATTATTATTAATTTTCTTTTCTTTTTCTTTCAATAATAATAATAACAAAAAAAGATTTTGATGAAATTCTGGCAAAAGCAGAATTTAGTTTAGGACGGAGGGCTATTAGTTTTTTTTTTTTTTTTTTTTTTTTTCTTTTTTCAAATTATAACATCGCTTTCAAATTATTCAATTATATTTTCGATAAATTTTAGATTTCGACCAATGTCCAACTATCGAAAACATATCGTTTTCTTAACATGCATTCACACTGAATTAAACTTTTCCAAGTAATCGATTGCCTGAAATTGAGCTATTTATACAGGACGCCTATCAATTTTCCTGAACTAACCAACTATATCATTCGAAAGGACATCTAATAGAGTGTTTATATAGCAAGTTTGAAGAAAATCGTTAGAGCCGTTTTTGAGATACGGACTTACGGTCCCACTTCCGGTTAAACTCAATTATTGACAGGAAAACAATAATTACATACAAAAGCGTATTTAAAAGTGAGTTAAAATGGCGAGTTTGAAAAAAATCCAAACAACCGTTTTTAAAGGAACGCCTTTGCGAGGCCTGAAATTGAGCTATTTATACAGGACGCCTATCAATTTTCCTAAACTAACCAACTATATCATTCGAAAGGACATCTAATAGAGTGTTTATATAGCAAGTTTGAAGGAAATCGTTAGAGCCGTTTTTTGAGATACGGAGTTACGGTCCCACTTCCGGTTTCCGATGTCCCACTTCCGGTTTTTCAATTTTCACCAAAATTTGGAAATTTCATCTGTACACCAGACGTATTTCAATTCTAAAGTTTCGTAGCTCTATCTTTATTAGTTTCTGAGCTATAATAGCCAGAAGATTCTCCACATACATACACACACACACACATACATATACACTGACCAACTGCCAAAAACCACTTTTTTGGACTCAGGGGACCTTAAAACGTGTAAATCAGGTGAAAACCCGATATCGAATTTTCAGACCGAATACAATACTTCCATTACCTACGGTAGTAGGGTAATGGAAGTAATAATTGAATCCATTTCATTCATAATAATTTCTTCCTGAATTATGATTTTCTGAATGACTTCTTGTAGAAAAAGGCGACTTCTCTGAAGGGCCATCGTGATTTTTTTTTTACAGGGTCATCCAAAAGAATTTAGATGCTTTATGATCTACTACATAACTGACAGATATTTTTCGTTGAAAATAATGCAAGAAATCACTATTCTAAGAAAAAGACAATTGTTTGCACCATAAAGTTTTTACAACAAGTAAGTAAGTAAATAAATAAATAAAATCTAATCTGGTGGGGGTACTGACTCTACTCTATTTTACCCTTCATTACTATAGAGATATTATTACTGCTTATGAGGTACTGTATTTGATTAACATTTCTAGTGCATTCTAAACAACACTTCAAAACTGTTTTAGAAACAGTTTTTTTTTTTTTTTTTTTTGTAGTGTAAGGTAGAGGTCTGCACGGGCCGGAATTTCGAGGCCCGGGCCCGGCCCGGCCCGTTAAGAAGTCGAAAAATGCGGTCCGGCCCGTTTATTTTTTAACGGTTTATGGCCCGGACAAAAACGATCAAATCAGGCCCGACCCGGCCCGGCCCGATTCAAAAATATGTAAAATAATAATTAAAAAAAAAAAAAGAATGTCTTTTTATAAAAAAGATTTTTAGTATGTGTTTTGCAGAGGTTTTATATTACCAAACAATAGTATGTTCTTTAACAAAACTGCTGAAATTTTACAAGACAATTATATATAAACAGAAATTCATTATTATAGACAAGGCACAAAGACAAACAGAAAGTCAAATCGAAAATATTAGCATTCATCAAACAATATAGGAAGGTATTTAAAATGGTTAATACTACTGAAAAGGCATTTTCAACCATTTTCTCTTATATACCATAATGTATCCGAATCTTTCATGTGCTCCGGTAAACAAAACTTTATTGTTAATCCAACCATGTTCAATAAAAAAGTTGCTTTTGCCCATGATAAAAATGATGCTACTTTCGTCCACTGGAGAAAAAGAAAAGGAGCCTTAGAGAAAAAGTTACATCGGAAAGATTTTTATAGCCTTTATATCACCTAAACTCGACAGATCATAAGATACAAACCCTTATACACAGTAATGTATGTAATTTCTTTTGTTATGTACATGTACGCAAACTGGTAGTGACATGCATACTATTTTGAATAGGAAACCATCTAATATTACTTTAAATAAAATATATTAATTTCGAGGCATGCTAAAAATATTTTCGAAAAATCAGATTTCGGACAGACAGACTGATAAACAATTAAATTGACGTTACAGACATTTTTTTAACAAAATAGAACTTTATGTGACATACAGGCCTGTAAAATTACGTAAAATAAATGACTGAAGAAATATTTTATCATTTTCCTTTTTCGTTGATTAACGAGAAAACCAGAAAAAGATTCGGGCCGACACGGCCCGGATAAAATTTCATTCAGGCCCGGCCTGGCCCGGATAAAATTTCATTCAGGCCCGGCCTGGCCCGAATATACACAAAAAAACTGAGCCCGAGCCCGGAACGGCCCGAGCCTGAAAAATTTTTTTAAGCCCGAGCTCGGGCCGTGCAGTCTTTCTTAAACCCCGTTCGTAGCTACATTCACAAAACTTTTAAAGCTGTTATTAAATTTGAAAATTTCTTTCAAATTATTCGGAAAATTTCCATCCACACTCTGAATCTTATTAGACTGATTTTGAGTAGCCCTATATTATCTTTAAATTATATACTTATTAAATAAATTTCTAAAGAACAAAAAAAGCATGATGCAACTTGAAATGTAATTCAAGCGTATTCAAATATAGCACTAATGTATCGGAATTCTGTTGTGTCACCCTGTAAAATCGAAGGAAAACTACTTTTTATGCCATATTTTATGTGAAACACGCTTTTCATACCTGCCAACATCCTAATTAATATTACGTAAAATTGTTGTACAACCCCTTTTTTCCAACCACTTAATACTTAGAGTAATCTTCTCCAAATATAATTGCGATTAAATAAGAAGAAAAATACTCTAAATAATCTGGTGTGTCACTCACACGACTTTCTCTTACCCTGAAATTTAATACTATAAATACAGGTTGCAGATTAAGAGGTAAGATAACGAGTACTGTTATGTAAACCTGTGTTAAACAATTCAAATTAGGCTTCGGAAGAGTTTTATATGATAATTAGTTCTGTGTGAGAGGGGCTACCAACCCCCTCAACCCCCCGTTTCATTACTGCACCTGCATTTATATAGAATTTAATTCGGTTATTAAAAAATAATTCTGTTTTTAAAAAATAATTTATTAAAATTATTATTTAAACAAATTATCTTTTATGATAATGCAGACAATTTCCATATTAGAGAAATAGTATAACACTAAATATCCAAAAAAAGTTCAATTTATTCTCAATATTACATTTTTTTTTTTTTTTTTGTTAAAAATGACAAAAATTGATAACTTTATTTTAAATTATCGCAGATCGATGGTTCAACCATTCATTTTAAAGGTATTGGCGAGCTCTTTTGAAAGATACCCATCATGAAAATTTACTCTCCTCGAGGGGGGCTTCCCCCCCCAGGGGGGGGGAGGCGAGGCTCCTACATACACAAAAAATTTTTCCCAGTTGACTATCTCTATTACAAAAAATATATATTCGTTTCATTTGGTTCAGTGCAGTCTATAGATGTTAAACTCTACTTATCTGCAATTTCCCCCATAGACGTAATGTATTTGAATACTTTTGAGTGTCCCTGTACACGAACCATTTGCTTCATCTCAACGAAAAGCTTACTGTGGCATCTCTATATGATACACATTTAGAATACCGAGTTTGGGATTTCTGCTACTATTTGTTCTTGAGAGATATGCTGATAACAGACATCCACACTGACAGACAGACACACAGACCATTCGCTAAAAACATGATTTTCGTATTCAGGGGACCTCAGAACATGTAACTATAACAAAAACTCACGTTCGAAAATTTGACCATAAAACCATACTTTCTCGATCCTATGGGTAAGAGAAAGTAAAAAAGACTGGTGTGAAAAAAAAAAAAAAAAAAAAAAAAAAAAGGGCAGGATTAAAAATTTTATGGAACATTAATTAAAATTTTGGCAGTATGGCTTTTATGCGTGTAAAAAATATGTATGTCAATTCAATTTTGTTTAGTGCAATGCAATCTAAATATATTTAATTGTACATACCAGAAATTTCGCACATGAACGTAGTGTATTTGAATATTTTTGCACGTTCCTTTAATTTACGTGAATCATTTGTCCGATTTCGATAAAAAGTTTCAAGCAAGCATCTCTATATGATATAAATTTAGAATAATGCTGATATTTATTCTTGATTTATACTAATAACAGACATACAGACCAACTGCTATAAACTTGATTTTTAAATTCAGGTTATCTCAAAACGTGTAAAAAAAGGGAAATCTCACTTTCAAAAATTTGATCACAAAACAATAATTTCTCTACCATATATGGATAAGAGAACATAATAAAGACGTAATTTAATGTGTCAGAGGTATGCAAATGATAGGACTAAGCGATGATCTAACTTTTAATTTTGTCTGCAGATGAAGCCCACACAATTTGAAGTTGTTTCGGGGAACTTGTAATATGACTTTTATATTTGAGATTGTCTACGTCTACTGATTCCTCAATTAGGTATACAATACCCTGACATTTAAAACTTAAAACCCTTAATAAATCGCAGCCGACCTCATTTGTAACAACACTCCGCATCACGCGCTGGCGCGAGATCGGCAGCGAATGTGTTAACATATTAAATTATATTTTACTAAATATAGCAATATAATTATCTATACCTATAAAAGCCTATTGAGTAATAATATATATCATCAAGCTTTCATATCAAAGAAAAGCAATTCCAATTCAAAAAAGAAATCATAGAAGTTTACGCCTACATTTCCATTTGCCAAAAAAGGTCTCAGTTTTCGTTGTCAGAAATATCATAATCATTAAATTTTATCCCGTATCCGAAAATTCCCTTATAAAAGGGAATATTCCAAAAAAACGGGAAATCATCATTATCTTAGTAACTAAAAATCCCTACTCCTTGCAGAATTGATTTGCAGCTGGAAACGCTGGAAACTATTACATTTGGTGGCGACATCTACCGAATATGAATTTAATGGAAATAGGCTAGAAACAACTTAGAGACAATTTTCAGAATTTTTTTTGATATTACAAATAAAATGGCAAAAACTATTCAATATTAAAGTATCTGATTTAAAATTTCTGGAATCTTACGTGCTTTTAAAAAATTCATTTTGAAATGTTGCAGAAAATATGTCATTTATATCTGAAATTTGCTTAAAATGCAAACTAAAAAACGATTTTTTGAAATGTATTTATGAATTTATTTAATAATTATAAAAAAAAAAAAAAAAAAAAAAAAAAAAAGGAGAGAGGAAGAAAGAAACGAAACAATCAAAGAAGGGAAAGCAACATTTAGTTTAAATTAATTGAAATTTATAATATGAATACTACGACGTACGTAGCATTATGCATGTGTATTTTAAAATGTGTCTTTATATACGTATGTGTAAATATGTATACAATAATTGGATTATATAATTGCGTATGCATCCATATATCGGTTGAATTAACTTGTTTCATTAAACAGACAATGGCATGTTTTTAGGCATGTTTTACTAAAACAAAATATTATTTTTAAAAGGATTTTGCGCATTCGTGTTTAAAGCATTGAGTGTATCCGTGTAATATTCTTTAATGATTATTACTGTATTTATAGCTGAAATAAAATTTAATATAACTCAGTGATTAAACACGAATATAGAAAATACTTTTAAATAATGTAAAAGACCCCCACGGAGGGCATCTTTCCTTGGGCTCAAGTCCCGAAAGTAGGCAACTGACTTTAACCCGAACACCAACATCTTTAAAATAATATAACGTTTTAATGAAACGCCAAACAGAGCCTCCTTAAGTAGATGCCTTCCACGCGCGGTGAGTCCCAATGTTAAATTAGGCAACATTTAAAAAACAAAACTAACGCTAGGTGACAGCACCTACGCAGAGCAACATTTTTCTTCTGTTTCATAGATAAGTTATATTTTTCATCTAAAAATCTAGCTATTAATTTCAATTTAAAGTCCAAAATTGTATTTTTTTTTTTCTTTTAATTTGAAAAAATGATGTGAAAGTGCTTTATCGTAAATATTTTCAATAAAATATTCAAATATTTATATTTAAAAAAGTATAGGGTTTAATTTTCTTCGAAAGTGGACAAGACCTATTTTAGCTTTTCAACTAATTGAATTACAACGTATCAAATAAATAACACCTTTTTCTTAATATATTATTAATTAAAAAACGAAATTTAAAATTAAATAAGCAAAAACATGGCATGTCTATCACGCGATTAAATTATTTTTTATATATTTATTCAATAAAAATTTCAAAATTTTAATTTAGATATCAGATGAAAGTTTCGTTTATATAAATTAAAATCTCTGAACTTTAAATGAGTTTCAGTTTAGAATGAATAATTTATAATAATAAATTATTAAAATCATGTTTTTTTTTTTTTTTTTTTTTTTTTGGTCATGTCCTTTACGTTACATTTTTACCTTATTAGCTGTGAATTATTTTTCTTAAATCGAGAATTTTATATTATTTATAAGAAAAATAGACCAGCACATTAACGAGATAAGTTAACATTCAGTAATAAAAATTAGAGAAGAAAACAATCTGTTGTCTAGTCCGTCACAAAAAATAAATAAATAAATAAATAACCATTAAGATTTAAATTTTTAAAATTAAGGATTTCTTGAATATAAGTTTTCTCTCGCACCAAGTTTTTTTTTTTTTTTTTTCAAGATTTTATTAGCTCCACCAGTTCCGAGAGGGTATGCTTTCGAAACTGATAGACATTTTCGAAATAAAGTTGTGTTATGTTTACATGTTTTGAGGTCTCCTGAAACGAAAAATAATGTTTTTAGCGGTTGGTCTGTGCGCGTCGGTTTGTCTATCTCGGATATACTTGGAAAATGCTGAAAGTGTATTTAATTTTGTGTTAGGTGTTTTTCATATAAGACTAAATTTAAATGCACAATCTGATGTGCACATAGTTTATTGAAAACTTACAGGGCTATCCAAAATTAAGCTAAACGTTCTTTTCTATAGAATGTAATTGACGGAAGTGCTTTGCTACACTTTTTTTATGTAGACGAATACTGTTGAAGAAAGAAAATTAATTTTCCGAACCTATAATGTAAACAAAGTATTTTTTTTGAAGTTCTATTTTCAACTCAGGTTTTTGAATAAAGTCACGTTTTGGAGTTCCCTGAATACAAAAAACATTTTTTTTTTTTTTTTAGTTTTTAGTGATTGATCTATATGCATATTTATTATCAGAATAACTTAAAAACAAACAAATGCAGAAAATTCACAATTGTATTTTAAAACTCATATTAGGTTTCAATTTGAAAAATTTTTATAAAGATTGGCAAATTTAAGGACAAATTAATAACATCCTTGAAATATTTTTACTTCCATTACCCTACTACCGTAGGGTAATGAAAGTACAGTCGGTAACAAAAGTGTCCGAACACTTGCGAAAATTCCTATGTAAAAAGGTACATTTCATACGGTTTTGTTTAATAAATCCTTGTCGAATCCTGTTTTTAGTCAGTCTAAGAACACGATTCGATAAGGATTTATTTATCAAAATCATATGAAGTGTACTTTTTTTACATAGGAATTTTTGCTAGTTTTCGGACACTTTTGTTACCGACTGTATTGTGTTCGGTCCAAAAATTCGATATCGAGTTTTCCCCTGATTTATATTTTTAAGGTCTCATGAGTCCAAAAAAAAGTAGTTTTTGGCAATTAGCCAGTGTATGTGTGTGTGTGTGTGTGTGTGTGTGTGTGTGTGTGTGTGTGTGTGAGTGTATGGATGTGGAGAATTTCTATTTCAAAAAATCAAGTCATCTTTCTGTTATTTCTGATAATTTTTCAAATCAGTAATCATGATATTTATTTTTTACATGAATTTTTAATTCCATATTCCATTTGTGTGGTAAAAGATTAATAAAAGTAATGTTATGAATCTTAAAACTTAATATTTTTAAAAAGAACAAAAGTGGAAATAAAAATTTTCTATTTTTTCTTTTCAAGATTCCCAACACTTATGTTTCGATTTAACTGAAATAATAAAATTTTTATACGCATTTACACAAGTCTTTAAAAAACAGTGGTATTAAAAAAATATAAATCAATCTTGTTCCTATATTGGAGTATTTTATAGTTTTATTCATAAGTTACTAATGTAATTTATGAATAAAACTATAAAATACTCCAATATAAAGTTACTTCAAAGTAACTAAGAACAAGTTATTTTTCTGTATTCCTACATCAATAAATAAAAATTTCATTTCATTTTGTAATAAGCATAACTATTTTATTTGTTAAATCTAACTTACTAACAGAGGTGTCAACCCTTCGAATTTTTATATCATAATTTCTTTTAAATTTATATTCATCTTAATCACAGAATTTACGATAATAAATAAAAATAATGTTTTTTGTGAAAAATATTATTGATATTCAAAAATCCGAAAGTCGGTAATTTTGCATTAATTACTTATGCAGTTTACATACCTTGTCTTGAAATATTTGCAAGGCATTTTTTACGCTGAATTGCATTGCTTGGTATTTCGTGAAAAGTTATATTTTCACGGCGACTGTCCGATTTACAAAATGGAACGACGCAATACACCATATTATGAAAAAAACCCTCTCACTTTTGTTAAATTAATAAAACATAAACCATGAAGAACTCAATTGAAACTCAATTGAATCGCGGGAAATAAACAGAACTTTACGACACGGTATCAAGCGCCATCTACTGGCTATGTTCTTCTTGTACTGTTGCCAAGTTTTCGAGCGACTCGCTGCGCCAAAAGACCTTACAAATAAAAAGAGGAAACCATGCGGGCGTCAAAGTGTTAATAATTCAATTAGTATCAGTATGTCCACTCGACGTTGTCCGCATTGAAGAAATGTTTGGAAATTTTTAGACGTGTCTTCAGAGAGAGAGACTTCTGTGATTCAGAAATTTCAGGCAATTGAAGTTTATCATTAGAAGAACAGGTGATTCTCTGAACTATTTTTTTTTCGTTCTACAATTTCCAGAAACATTTGCCATTTTCTTTATGCTGAAATGTGATTTATAGAAATAACTCTCATAGTGCTTTGGATTACTTTCGGGTGTCTCTGCACACAAACCAGTGGTGTTATTCTAAGAGTGGCGATAGACCTCTTTTTTTTTCCCTGATTCTTCCTCCACTATATTTATATGATAATTTTTCACCTAATTAAACATGAAACCTACTATTAAAATCATCGAAAGATAAATACTATACAGATGGAAGAATCAGAGAAAAAATGTGGCTTGTTGCCATCCTGAGGGAACATCCGATAGTGAATATCAGTTTAAAAAAATTCTGTAAATATTTGGTGCCGAATAGCCACTTCGGTGGTCAACACTACACAACTTAGCATATACTAGAGAATTATTAGCAGAGATGGAAACTGGACCATCGTGGTGGTTCTTAAAAAAAAAAAAAAAAAAAAGATAAAGGGTGGGCCAAAACAATAGACATAAAAGTAACAGGAAGTTCTGAGCTCAAAGTAACAAGAAACAAAACAGGAATTAAATTGAAACTATAAGAAAGTTTAAGGATAGCATTACAATACAATAAACACTTAAAGATTTAAATTATGAAGTTAAGGATATTAATAAATTTTTAATTGTTTATATATATATATATATATATATATATATATATATATTTTATCATAACTAAAGGCACTGCCCACTGAATACTAGTATTTAGTGGGCAGTGCTAAAGGAAGAGATAATGTGGTAGTGCTGCCATCTATGGTAAATAATTGATAACAGTATCAATGCAGAGAGAATTAAAAGGGAGATAATGCTGGTGCTGTCATCTATTGCAAATAGTAGCAAATAAACAAAAATAATGCAAAATATTTACATTTAACAAGAAACGATAAAGCAGAGAAGTTAAGTTGATACCAACATTAGGACGACGTCTGTTACATGGTAGAGCATGGCCATACACATCAAGAGTATTTAAAGCAGAATTATTAATAATTTCTAAAGAATTATGAAAATTAATGTTAAGGTGTTGAATAAAGTCCCGTAAAAATTTCTCTATAAATTTGATGATTATGGATGTAGTAAGGAATATCGTAAATTTGCCATTATAAAAAAAAAAAAAAAAAAAAAAAAAAAATGCCAACTGGCATGACATTTAAGAAGGGATCCACATGTGATACTTAGTATCACAAATCACATGTGGGTCTAGGAAGGTACAATACCAAATCCGGCAGACATCTGTGGTCCATGTTATGGAAAAATTTATTTCCACGATTACTCATTACCTAGAGTACTTTTCAAAATTCCGTTTTCACAATAAGTAAAGTAATGCCCGTTAAATTAGTACTTATTTTTGAAAAATTGATTATTATTTTTTTTTTACATTTTAATTTTGAGTTCAAAAATGCGAATTTTTATTAAATACATTTTTCTCATATTTTAGTCGCAAAATGAAATGCTAAAAATAAAAATAAAAAAACATATTTTCGAAAATAAGTACTAATTTAACGATTATGAATTTTCTGAATGTGAAGGTGGAATTGAAAAACATTCATTAGGTAATGAGTAATTAGGGAAACAAATTTTCCCGTAGAAAAACATGGGCCACGGCAGTCGGCTAGATTAGGTATTGGCCATTGTTTTAAAAAACACCATAAAATGTAAGAAATCGCAACAATTGTTTCGGGTCGAAAGAAAATACGACCCTTTGTCAAGCGAACAAAGTAGCCACAAGTGCTGCAAATAAAATGGCAAGAGGTCGCGTTGCTGATTTGTGTACAACAATCGTGCCTATTTCATGTTCTTTAAAAAGAGAATGAAAATGTTCATTTCCATATTATCCAAGGTTATTACTACAGTATCGTACGGATGTCAGAAAATAAACGTGTTACATCAGATTTTCGATTGGGATTATTTTATCGCTAGATAATTGTAAAAGTACACTTTATAATTATTAAAAAAAATTATGCAACATATTTAATTCTCCTCATTAAATTAACTAATAATGAAAAAAATAGTAAATGAAATGTATGATTTGTAGAAATGTATGAAATGTAGAGTTGCACCACAATCTTTATACATTTATACAACATTATACAACAATCTTTATACAACATTTTACTTAAAATTATAAGCTTAATTTACGACAAAAATTGTTATAAAATTTTACTAGTGCCAAAAAATAAGGACTGTACAAACTGTGTTATATGTTTATCGCAACAAATACTTTTGTTAAGTTTAATTTTATGTATGGGAAAAGTAAAAAAAAAAAATCATAATTTTTTTTCTCTTTGAATGTATTTTTTAATCTGAACAGTGTAGTTTAAAGAATATGAGATAGATTTAACAGATAAATATAGAAATGATTTCTAGAAAGCTCATTGACTAAATGGGAGTTACTATAACGTTCAATAAATTAATATTTAAATTATATTTTGTTATATATCATATTTTGTTTGATATCATTCATGAACACTTTTTAGTAAAATTAAACATAATAGTTCTTTATACCGATGTATTGATGTTTATATTAAAACAACTCTTCAATACAGTCAATAATTTCGAAATGACTGAAGAAGCACATAAGTAAAGAACGAATTGATGAATATGCTATCGTCATGCAGGCGTCACAGCGTTCCTAATGTTTTCTCTTATTTTATGATATTGTCACCACTATTGTGAAAAAGAAATTTTTCTTCAAAATTTTAATGCTAAATCAGAAAAAAAAAAAAAAAAAAAAAAAAAAAAAAATAGCCCCACCCCCCTTACCTAATTTTGCCGTAAATTGTCGTAGAAACATGCGGCTGGTACCGATCGATTTGTAATAACGTCTAGTTTATAATGGTCTAGTTAGATTTTGCTTAGGGGATCGTCTATGTATTAAAACTGGCCTCAACTTCATTTTTTTCAATGATAACTACTATTTTTTATAATTTATTTGAATTATTTGGATCGAATCATCGCGGAAAATGGTATAGTTTATATATTTAGCTCAATTTTTCATAGAGTTATAAGCTGTCAAAATATGGGGATGCTAATATTAAACGAATGTGACAAACATCAATTCATATTTTCCCCAAAAATTATTATATTTAATTCTGTTTTTTTTTTTTTTTTTTTTTTTTTTGTTAGAATGAAGTGCCCCAAACATATTCCATGCATAATTTTGATTAAAAAAACATTTTTTAAATTATGAAAAATCAATAAATTTATATTTGAAAAAAATATGAATTATGACCTATGTTAATTTTTGCACGAATAGAACAGGCATCATCAAAAACATGGGTTTCCAAATTTACAGCTCGTTCCTAACAATATTTTTTTAGTTACAGTGATATTTCATTTTTTATCGGGGGTCGTCACTTATTATAATCTGTATCTTCTGTGAGTAAATATCTGTTTATATTCTGACGAAAACCTAATTTTAATTTACCTTTATGTTATTCTTATTGTTTTCTAAGCAATATATCAATATTTATTATACAAAATGGCTTATTTTTGTAAAATTATCCCAATGCAATTGAGAGATTGTGAAAGGATTCCAAAAGAAAACAAGCCCCGCCTCTATATCGCTGAAACAATATTAAAAAATCTAGTTTGCATATTCGTATTTGACTCTATATGTGACGCTGCTATGCATAAATCTCAAATGGTATTTACTACATCGATTTCTGAAGACAAAACTTAAATGATTTAATTGCAAATATGTAAAATAATTTTGTTTTATAATGTAAAGTTTTAGAAAAATGTGTAAAGGTGTGGCTTACGGTGCAAAATAGAAACATACCCGATCCTGAAATGTTAAATCTTTCTTCTTAAATATTACATAACTTTTCCTAGTTTCCCACTCCTAAAATTCTATTTTAACCCTGTAGTCTTTTTTTTTTTTTTTTTAACTTGAATATTGTAGGTTTCGTGCACCTCAAGTTAAATGTCATGATTTAGGAAACGCGGTAAGGCGAGGATTATTGTTTGAAAGAGCAATACGCAGTGAACAATACTTTTTCTTTTTCTTTTTTAAAATTAATATAATTAATTTTATAAATTTTTATAAGATTTTTTAAAACGAATTTTCTGTTTTAATCTTGTTGTGGCATTTTCGCATTAGTTTACTGTATCGTTTGTACTATCGTTTGTGCTATTTAAATTTTATCGCATGACGTAACATAATAAAATATTAAATTTTTATTAAATATTTTTTTAATACAGAATGAAATAGTGGAAAATTGTTTCATTTATTTATTTATTTATTTATTTTGTTTTTTTAGTTTATAAAATCTATTATTGAAACAAAGCACGTGCAGTATCATTTATTTTCGATTATTCTAATCACGGCGTAAAACTGGCGTCACATTTATTGTGGAAATAGAATTTAAAACAAAGTAATATGTCTTATTACTTTTAAAGATATAGATCTTACACATTTAAAATTAAGAATTCAAGTACAGTAGACGACTGTATAACGGAGGGATATTCGTTCTGGGCAATAGGAAACCGTTTTGTGTGGGACATACTTTATCAGACCAACCAATTGAAATTCAGTCCAATACTGAAAATTTTTATTTTATTTTATTTTGTTGTTTTGTTTTGTTTTTTATTGTTTCCTAAGTGAGGTTTCGATGTTTTCTATACAAGTTGACCTATTCTTGTAAAATTAGCGCATTGTAGGCGGAAAATTTTGATGGCATTAAAAAGAATAATAAATCATACCCTCTGGCTTTTTCTCAAACAATACTTTACTTTAAAAAAATGTTTTTCGTTTCCTTAATTTTAGTTTGTTTGACTCTTTATGGAACTATAAATATTAACTCTAAAGGAGTTAAATTTTCCGTTTCGATTATTGATGACAAAATTTCAGTTATTTAATCATGAATTTGAGAAATAATTTGATGTTTTTGAGAAACGTATAAAGGCGTGACGTATTACTCAAAATAGGAATGATTTTGAACAGTACCTCCTTTTTATTGAGTATTAACACTTTCGCGACTGCATGTTTTTGTCTTTTTGACAGTAAAATCCGCCTGTGGGCTTTATTCTCTCCAGTTACAACATTTCAGAACAAAATTTTCTATATTCAGATTCGTATTACAAATGAATATACATCATAATTATACTCTTTCTTTCTATCAAAGTATTTGTATCCATAGCATATTAGTTGTAAATATATGAATATTGTGTGTATTCTTAAGAAATAAATTACACTCAAATTGAAAAAGAAACGCCCGCTGGCGGAGTTACAGATTTTCAAATGACGTGAATCTACGTCAGCGGCCGCGAAAGTGTTAAGTATCCTTTCTCAGATTTTAATTTAAATCATGTTATCTATATTTTTGTATACTGTATATTGTTGGTTTGTACGTCTTAAATTAAATGTAAATCTGTATAGCAACACTTTCATGCGGGGCTTACTGTGTAAAATAAAAATATACCCAACAGAAGTAGATACCTTTTTTTCTTAAATATTAACCCCCTTTTTTTTTACTCCAATAATATTATTATCGTTATCACTATTATTCTTTTATCTTGCTGTCTAGATTTTTGTAATTCAACATTGGTGAGTTCATATGACTCAAGCTATTTAAATTTTTTCGTATTAAGTGACGTATTCAACTATTCCACGTTTATTAAAAACAAACTATTTAAAAAATTTTAATTCAAAAACTATCACAGAACCAGCCTCTTAAACTAGATGCCTGTCGCGTAACTCGGAAACTTGTTGACAATAGTTGAAGCAGTAGAAAGCGCCACCTAGTACAGATTGCGCGATTTTTTTATTCAACTGTCACCAATAATTTTAAGAAGTGATTATGATATATATAAAAGATGGATCTTCGATTCCAATCACCTGTTATGTGTATCATATCCCACTTTTAAATATTTTTGGTGGCTGTTGAGTAAAAGAGTCTCGAAATCTGTGCCAAGTGGCGCTGTTTGCCGTTTCAACTGCTTCTGAGCCATGCGACAGGCATCTAGTTTAGGAGGCTATGACAGAAGATTCTGCAAATTGCGAAGCTGTGGAGGCTTTATGGGCTACCTAGTTGCACTCAACTTTACGCCCTGGAGAAACTTGATTGTAGAAACTTGCTTCTGTAGCCACAAAATTAAAAGATGTCGAAAGTTAAGTGAGAAGAAAGCCTTTAACTAAAGGCAACTCACCAAGGCAGATAGATGAGCAACGCAGAATCACAAGAGACACCATGCCTCAAGCATGCTAGGAAAAGGGTGGAAAAAGCAAGGGGAAAGCCCCCGTAAAAAAAAAAGGCACTTTTCAGTGTCCATACAGTCTAAAGAAAAAAAATTACACATAAGTATGTAATTAGGTTAAATTTTCCTGGAAAAATTAAATTAACATTATAGTCGAAAAATAAGTCTAGATAGACAAAGCTAAAAAAGGCAGATTAAAAAGCCAAAAAATAGATTTTTTTTTTTTTTTTTTTTTTTTGAAGGACTCCAGAATAATTGAGAATGAAAGCAAATTGCAAGAGAAACAAACCATAAAGTTAAGATGAGATAAAATGAGGATGAGGTCCTGAACTAGAGGTGCCACACCAGGAGAGTTTAATTTTCGTTAATGGGAGTTATTTCCTTCGCGAGTTGGTCGAATTCCTGAATAATTATTTCAATTTTACTTATTGGGTCTTTACATTGTTTAATTTTATTGGAGATGTTTTTTATACAGTTTATTAGTTTATTGAATTTAAGTATTTCCTGAATGTCTTTAAATGTATTTAGAAGTTCCTTAATATCCGTTATAGAGCTTTGATTGTTATTGGTTGTGCTATCACCAGGAGAATTTTTTGGGAGTTCAGGAAAGTCATTTTGGTTATTTATATAATTATAGTTATCTAATACTTCAGAGCCAATGAGATTAATTTGGTTTTTACGTGTTTTTTCCTCGTTAACTCGGGAGTTGCTTTGGGTTTTTTCGTTGTATTTCTTATAAAATGGATGCTTAATACATCCACTAAAGTTGGCTGGGTGATCTAGGCCGCAGTTAGCACAGGTTGGCTTTATTTTACCCTTTGTAGGGCAGTTTTTAGTCAGATGATTTTGTGCGCACTTTACGCATCTAGGAGTAAAGCCGCAAATTTCAGAGGCGTGACCAAACCCCTGGCAGGAATGGCACTGTTTAATTTGGATTTTTGATCGAAATACTTCGATGCGGACGCTTGTGTATAATAAGTTGCTGATTTGAAAAATTTCCTCAAAATTATCTCGAGGTACAACGTTTAGCATGTATAAAGGCATGGGAGCACCGGCCCTACGATTCTTCATCATCGCCGCACGACTGACGTTAAAGTTTTTTTCAGATAAAGCTTGAATGATTAGTTTAGGGTCTGTGTTGGGTGGGATGCCTCTAAGGCAGACTTTCTTAGGGCGAAGGTTTTTAGGGTTAAGTGTAGTGAATTTAACTGCACTGGTATGCATATAATTTTGAAGGATCCGAAAGTCCTCAATGTTTTTACAGTGAACTTTTAGCCTGTCACCAGTGAGTTTAATGAGGGGTTCGTCTGTGCATTTATCTTTAAGGGTTTTGGCTAAGTTAGTCCAGTTTTCGTCAATTTCTATGAAAAAGGGGGGAGTATTATTTTTATCCTGATTTTTTTTTATTATCATTGTTTTGATTAGTTGGGGAGTCTTCCTCCATGGCATCTAAATTGTTATCGGAGAGATTTGCAAGTGATTGAAAAAAATTAGAGGTCTCGATTTCATTTTTTTCGGAATCGAGCAGTTTTTGTGAGTTTTTCCTTTTTCTGGTATTAGACTTTTTTCTTGTGGCCTGAGTGTATGTGTAAAAATCCACATGCAATTTGCAGGCATTCTCAAATTTAACGTGTAAGTCAGGTTTAACACCGAAATTCTTAATGTACATTTTTTGAAAAGATTTCTCGTAACCGATGTTTTCAAAGCATTGGGGCGATACAAGAGTACCAACAAATTTATATATACCTTGTCTAGCATCCTCAATGAGGCTCGAGTTGTCTTTGAAAGCAGGTTGATTAGATGTGATTTCTTGATCCAAGTATTCGCCATACATCTTAAGCAGGTCAATAGCATCGCTACTTAGGATATTTTTAATATTGACGCTCTCGTCTACTAAGTCCTTGAAGTAAGGAGCTCGTACTGCCGCAAGGATGTCTTCAATTTCCGCATATGGAATGGGGGTGGAAGAGGACTGAGGTTTAGAGGTGGCCATGATGAGAGAAAAACAGTCTTCTCGTGAGAGATAACTGTAGCACCGCTCAAACTGGCCTTGAAAAAGGCCGAGAAGTACTACAGAAAGTCAACTCACTTGAAAATTAACAATTAATTACTGCGCAGGCCAAGAGATGGCGCTGCGCGGAGAAAAATGATAGGGACCCTATATATAGAGAGACTGGACATTGACCGAAAGTCGGCCATCTTAGTGCCAATTCGGAGCGATCCCCGTAGAACGCAATGCTTTTTTCTTCGCGATTGACGCTTTACTATACAACATAAATGAAAGGAAATTGAATAAATTTGTGCAGAAGGTAATGCACAATATAAATATGTAATTTTTTCGTCTTAGAGAAAAAGAATTTGAAGAAAAACGAATTTTGTTTTAACCTTTGACATGGTGATTTTTTCAATTCCTATCGGAAAACAGGAATTTTTTGTTATATATTTCTATATTAAGCAAAATACGTTGATTGTGAAAGCAATTCTACCTTAGTGAAAGTAATTCTACCTTATTTTTTCTGAGGACATACATTCTATATATAAAAAGTTAGAAAATTGTTAACAAAAATATGGTAATCTTAGTTTTTGTCAAGTAATTCACGAATAAATGTAAAACTACGGCAGAAGAACAGAAATTATTTTTTATTATTTTATGAAAATATTTACGTAATATTTTTACAAGCTAAAAAAATATATTTTATTTATTTCAATTACGCATTATTAATAATACTGACTTAGTTAAATATTAAAGATAAAAATTTTATTAATAATAATTTGTAAAAATCTTAACTAATATCTTTAGAAAATAAAAAATGTTTTTATTTATTTTATTTACATTTGCTTATTTCATTGATTTTTTTTTTTTTTTTTTTTTTTTTCAGTTTTTTTAAATATTATGTAAATAAAAATAATTACTTATTTAAATATTATTTATAAAATTTATTATGGCAATTTTTATTTAAAAGAAATTTATGTTTCATATGTTAGCAAATAATATACATCTTATTTTCTTTATTTTTAATAATTTATTTTAAGAAATCTGATATATTTTTCGTACTAGCAAAAAACCAAAAAAAATTTATATAGTTATTAATATGTATTTTAAAATATATTAGAAAAATACATTGAGGTCTAACATATTAAATATATTGCACAACAGAACTTAAAAACTAATAGCTAGCAAATAAATAATGTAATTATCTCATATGTTAGGAAATAAATAAGTAAAACAGCATGCAATAAGAGAATTCAAAGTATTTAAAGCATGATATAAAATAAATAATTATGCATTTTTATCTTTTAAAAGTATTCCAAAATTAAAGCAATTTATCTCCCAACAAAGTAAAAATGTAATAAATAAGTTCTCTTTCGATTATGACGTAAAATAATCAAAATTTCTTCTCAGCGTAACGGTAAGCAATGGAGCAACTGGCACTAAAGGGAGAATTTCGTCAAAAAGCCGGCGCGCCAATGTCCAGTCTCTCTCTATATAGATATAGGGTCCCTAAAAAATGATTACTCGACTTCCCTCTGGCAGAACCAGAAGGGGAATGAGAACCAGAGGGGGATTCTGCAAACTATCTTCGTTTTTCGTTTTATAATAAACATTTCTGTACTTTTTTTCCGGTGTAAAACTTAATAAATAACGTTTCTTTTGTGGTAGATTATAATTTATTTTTTCTAAATGTATAGACGGACATCTAATACAATACATTTTCGCCTGTAACTCTGTCAAAAATTGATTTAAAGTATATAAACAGGACTTTTTCTGAACAGCCTCGATCTCAGAAATTTAAATATGATATCAAAAATAGGGGTAGCCATTGAAAAAAAAAAAAGTTGATGCCTGTGTTAATATGTAGATGACCTCTTAAACAAAAATAATCTAACTATACCATTATAAACTAGACGTTATTACAGAACGATCGGTACCAGCCGCATGTTTCTACGATAATTTAAGGCGAAATTAGGTGGGGGGGGGGGAGGGGGAGGTCGCTGACTGTTCAAGACTTTACAGTACTTAAAAAAAAAGTGTTATCTTATGATAGTGGTGACAATCACAGTATTACAAATTAAACATAAATTTTAGGAACGCTGCGAGGCCTGCATCATGTTAATTACATTGTAGCAGTGGTCGTACTCTCCATCTTTTTTCAGGACACTCTCATGAATGAGAAATTTTCAAATTTATTGCTAGTACTACTTTTATAAAATGATTTCCATCCTGTATAATCATGGCACATTACTATAAATATACCAGAGTTATTTCTGCATGAAATTACCGGTGATAAAACAGACGGAAATTTCTTATCTCTGAAAGTGTCCTGAAAATAGTGCGGAAAGTACGATCTCTGATAGTTGCCAGCATTTTAATTTATTCCGGACCATTATTAGCTCCCCCCCCCCCTCTATTTCGTACCACTTTACTTTGTTTTTCTCCAATATATATAACTATAATAAGAATAATTTACTCAAAAAAAAAAAAAAAAAAAAAAAGTGGTATGGTATAAAGGCGGGGCTAAAAATTCTCCGGAATAAATTAAAATGTTGGCATCTCTGCTATTTTTTCAATTTTCGTATAGTAATTTGAGTTGATTCTATGAAAAACAATATGTGACATACACCAATAAATAAATAAATTAATTAATAAATTAAATTAATAAAATAATAATACATAATAAAATAAAACAAAAAAGTGTGTATGTCATAAGGGCAATTCCACGAAAAATGTAACGTCAATCACACACAGAGATATTTCTACTGCCACCAGTAATTTCTAACAAGAATCACTATCCTATTAAATCACGAAACTTACTAAAAATATCTATTAATATTTCTGTATAGTAATAATGGAGGCAAAAAGAGGAGATTTTATTCTTTTTTGTGACTTATATTCAGTGATGCCAGATTGGGGATTTTGTCCCCATTTTGGGGATTTTTGAGGACAAATCTGGGGAGTTCATCTTTCTATCAATGTTGGCAACGTAAGGATTTATCCCTACGACCAGGGATTTTCAATAGCTTCATTGTCATTTGGGGATTTTTTTCAAAAATTGCCTTCATTTGGGGAAAAATCTGAGCTTAAATCTGTTTGATAATTTTCTTTTGAAAATTTTTTTATTTTCCCTTTTTAGTAGAAATCAAGTTGGGGATTTTTTCGAAAAAAAAAACCCCTGATTTGGGGAAATTTGAAGACCTGTTTGGGGAAATAATTTTCGACCATCTGGCATCACTGCTTATATTACCTTCATCCATAGTATCACCAATATGCTGATACTTTAAATTTCGGAGTTCGCTTCTGAAAAGGAATCAGTAATCGTGAAATCCAGCAGACTAATACCTTAGATAGAATCAGTTCTTCATCTCCAAATTCAGACAAAGCCAATGTTATTCTATGGGTAAAATTGTTTATTGAATTACACATTACCTATTTGTTATTTTTAAATTCAGTTTTCACGTTCTGAAAATAAACACCAGTTAAATCATAGTTGCCAACATTTTAATTTATTCCAGAGTATTTTTAGCCCTGCTTTTAATCCGCACCACTTTATTTATAGAATATTTTTCTCCAATATATAACTACGATAAAATAAGAAAAAATTACTCCTAAGAAGAAAGTGGTATGAAATAAAGGCGGGGCTAAAAATGCTCCGGAATAAATTAAAATGTTGGCATCTCTGGTTAAATTAGTACACATTTTCCAAATGTATTTTTTAGCTTTAAAATTTGAATTTTGAGATTTAAAATGTGAAAAATTAACTAAGTGCATTTTCCTCATTTTTAGCTGTAAAACGAAATATTGAAATAAAAGAAAAACAATTTTTGGAAAACAGGTACTAATTTAAAGTTTGTGAATTTTCTGAATGCAAAAACGGAATTTAAAAATACCAATTATTTTTTTAAAATAATTAAAAATACCAATTTAGAATTTAAAAATGCCAATACAGTAATTCTATAAGTAAATTTCGCCATGATTTACATGGGATTTGGTGACCAAAGACTAGAAAATCATAAGAGGGAGTTAGCAGCCTTAAGATCAATCTCATTCATGATGATTTCGATGATAACTCCAAGGGTGCAAGAGTTTCCATCTCAAGACGGAACTCTTACACCAGTATCTTTCTTATCAATATTTTCTATCGTTTTTTTTTTTTGCAGTAATTTATTGTGACTGAATATGAGAGAAATTATTGATAAAAAGTTCTAGTACTGGTGTCAGTGTTTCGTCTTAACATTTTCGCGACCGCATGTTTTTGTCTTTTTGACAGTAAGGTCCGCCTGTGGGCGTCATTTTCCCAAGTTACAATATTTCAGAACAAAATTTTCTATATTCAGATTCATATTATAAATGGATATACATTATAATTATACTCTTTCTATACAAAGTATTTATATCCATAATATATTGGATGCACAAATATGAATATTGTGTATATTTTTAAGAAATAGATGACATACAAATTGCAAAAGAAATGCCCACTGGCGGAGTTACAGATTTTCAAATGACGTGAATCTACGTCAGCGGTCTCGAAAGTGTTAAGAAGAAAACTTTTGCACATCTGGATAGCTTTTAGGTTTTAGGTTTAACAGGATTAGAGTCTTCGTCTCTCTTCTTTATGGCAGATTCCTCAGTCACTCTTGGTTTTCCACTTTTTGGATTGCCTGCAAGAGGCATGCAGCAAGATAAAAAAAAAAAAAAAAAAAAAAAAAAAAAAAAAAAAACAATATACATATATATATATATATATATATATATATATATATATATATATATATATATATATATATATATATATATATTCAACTTCATCATAGTATCATATTATAGCTATCATTTCATTGCGGTTTTATCGGTCAATGTAACCTTTTAAATAAATTAACTGAATTTCTATCGTCTCCATACAGTTTGTTATATCAATCTATGACTTAGTAACATCAAATAAATAGACATTAACAGCTGTTATTTACAACATTATGCATATAAGCAGGGATCGTACTCTCCGCCTTTTTTCAGGACCCTTTCATGGATAAGGAATTTCGACCTTTATTGCTACCACTATAAATTCTATGATACTTAATCATTACCATAAAAAATTCTATAAAGATTTCTGCATAAAATTAGTGGTGGCAAAAAAGTTGAAAATTTCTTAATAACGAGAGCGTTCTGAAAAAAGGGCGGAGAGTACGACCCCTGATATAAGATTCAATAAATTTGCAAAATATATTTTATCCAGTTATCTGAGTTATTTCATAACAATGATAAAATTTTACGATATCTCTCATATGCATAAAAATTATATTAAAATACACCAATGTCTAAAGAATTTATTCCTTAAAAAAAGATGAATAATTAATAATTACTGAAGCGAATTCGATTCATTTACACGTAAAATGCAGAATTTGCCAACTTTTATAATTTATTCCGGAGCATTTTTAGCTCCACCTTCTTTTCGCACCGGAATTTTTGTAGAATGTTTTTCTTTAGTAAGTGACAACGGTTAAATAAGAAGATAATCATTCTTCAAAATTTCTAGTATGCAAAAAAGGCGGGGCTAAGAATGCTCCGGAACAAATTATAAAAGTTAGCAACTCTGGTAAAATGTTTTTAACTAGAAATTTTGAATTAATGCATAACGATGTTTATATCACTCTTAATGGATGGTCGTCTAAATATAAAACATCTAATTAGTCAAAAGATGTATTAAGCGGTTATATTACTCTAGTTTTGAATATAATCTGTATCTCAGTATTCAAGTTACATAAGAAATCATTTCATATAATAAAACGCGTCTACTGAAGTGACATAATTAACAAAATTGCTCCAAAATCCACCCAGTTTCGTACGGTGTATGCTCATTACTCTACTACACAAATATGAACACCACAAAAAGCGTTAATGTAATCCACATTGATGCATAGTTGCCAATATTTTACTTTATTCCGGTTCATTTTTATCCCCGGCTTTATTTAGCACTACTTTATTTATAGAATATTTTTCTCCAATATGCAACTACGATAAAATGAGAAAAAAATATTCTAAAAAAAAGTGGTATGAAA
Source organism: Salticus scenicus (assembly GCA_963930645.1). Taxonomy (NCBI): domain Eukaryota; kingdom Metazoa; phylum Arthropoda; class Arachnida; order Araneae; family Salticidae; genus Salticus; species Salticus scenicus. The sequence continues at coordinate 142,134,942 of OZ005658.1, forward strand.
TAAAGACGGGGCTGAAAATGCTTCGGAATAAATTAAAATGTTGGCAGCTCTGAGATTTAATGGATAACTAAAAGCGAAAGCTCAATTCAAATAATCACTACGTATGTTAAAGTTCAGTATCTGTATGTTTTAACAACTTTGTGAACGCAATTATACCTCTCGGGGTTACCGAGGCAGGTAGCCATCCCATCTGTGTAGGATCAAAATTGTGACGGCATGTCTCTAGAACATCCTTAAGGGTAAGTACCAGACCGTCACTAATTACCAATAGCGCAGTACTAGTGCGACATTAAACTCAACCAACCAACGGACTTTCTGGACGCATGGAATCATAATCAGAATTCTTTAACCCTTTCAGGGGGTGTGGTTGCATAGTGCAACCCAGAGTTCCCAACTTTTATAATTTATTCACGAGCATTTTTAGCCCCGCTTTCTTTCTGCACCAGAAATTTTGTAGATTATTTCTCTTTAATATGTGACAACGATTAAACAAGAAGAAAATCATTTTTCAAAATTTCGGGTATGAAAAATAGGCGGGGCTAAAAGTGCTCGTGAATAAATTATAAAAGTTAGGAACTATGGTGCAACCACAAATTTTATTTAAAAATTACAAAAACTGTCCCCCAAAAAAATTTTATGAAATTTTTCTATTATAACTTAGATAAATAACTTCATTTATTTCTTCACTTTTAATATTATTGGTGATTTCTGGTGACTGTTGATTTTAAATAAAGAACATTTGTTTGCCCCTGAAAGGGTTAAAAATCATCGATTCCACTAGTTTTCTAGGATGCATGAAAACGATCTTGCTGTTGCTGCGTAATCTTCATAGCTTAAAATTTCAGAAAAAGTCTTGACATACAACAATAAAATTGTTATTGATACCATTGTATGTATATGAACAAAAAAGAAAAATGATGCAGTACGTTTTAGGGAATGTGATTAATGCAAAAAATATCGTTGGCAGATATTCTTTGTTTATATTTTTTCCAGAGTACTGCAAGTACTGCCCTTTTTTCACACTAGTCAGATTTTAGAGAAATTTTCTTCAGTATGTAATTACGATTAAATAAGAGAAAAAGGTGCTCTTAATATATACTGGAGTGGTAAATGGGCGGGGCTGACAGTGCTCCAGAATAAATTATAAATGTCACCCAGGGGTCGTACTCTCCGCTCTTTTTTTCAGGACACTCTCATGAATCAGAAATTTTCAAATTGATTGCTACCACTATTTTTATAAAATAATCTATACCCTGTATAATCATGGCTCATTACTCTAATCATACCAGAAGTATTTCCGCATGAGATTAGTGGTGGTAAAAAAGGTGGAATTTTCTAATCTCAGAGAGTATAACCTGTGTTACCGTTAACCTTTTGCACGCCACATTCAGATCCGGGTATAATTTAAACTCGCTTTTTACATATTTTATCTTCTAATGCTTTAGTTTAAAGAACTCTATCATTAAAATCTGTAAAAAAAAGAAAATGTAATTTAATATTATTATATTTAACATAATGAATTTAATATAATTATTTTTTAATATAATTATATTATATTTTAATATAATAATATAAGCTATTTTAAGCATGGCAGCCCATTTTTAGAAGCATTTGCTTATTTTTCTAAATTATGTAAATTTTTAAACTGTGAGGTAAAAGAGAAAATGGTAAAACAGGCCATTTTTATAATTTTCTTTACATTTCCCCTTTTACGATTGAACTGTAATTTCTATTTCAAAAAATCAAATCATCTTTCTGTTATATCTGATAATTTTTTCAAGTCAGTATTCATGATATTTAATTTTAAAATGAATTTTTAATTCCATGTTCCATTTATGGAACATTGGCGTGTAAAAGGTTAACAAGTTAACACTTTCGCGACCGTATGTTTTAGTCTTTCTGATAGTAAGTCCCGCCTGTGGGCGTTATTCTTTTAAGTTACATTATTTCAGAACAAGGTTTTCTGTAGCCATGTTTATATTACAAATGAATATACATTATAATTATACTTTTTCTAATCAAAGTTATTTGTAATCATAGTCTCATGATTGTACAAATGTGAATATTTGGAATATTTTTAAGAAATACAGTAATACACAAATTGCAAAAGAAACGCCCACTGGTGTGGTTACAGATTTCCAAATGACGTGAATCTACGTCAGTGATCGCGAAAGTGTTAATATATTTCTCTCGTTTAATCGTAATTACATTTGGAGAGAATTACTCTGAAAATAGGGCAGAAAAAGGGGCAGGTACTAACAATAATGTGGCATACTGATTAGGATGTTAAGAGTGACAGTTATGACTACAGGCTCCGTGTAACACCTCCCACGCTATACCCGTCAAGTATTTCTTCTTCTTCCTTTTTTATTTTTTAAACCATCCTGTATTTATCTCACATCTGTTCTATTTATCTGGTCATGTAGATGGAGGACCTCCGGTCCCAGGTGCTACGCATTGAAAACTCCTTGTGCATCGGAGAAGATTTCTCTACATGTAAAGTGATGTGAAAAAGGCGATTACTGCAATCCGGGATAAATTAAAAATGTTACCAGCTACCAGCTATGCATTGCCCTAAAATTTACAGATACAAATTCTGAACAGACAGACACATAATCTGAATATATAATATTTAAATCCTTGATTGGCTAATCACCTACTTTCTCGTAAAATAATGAAGGAAGAAGTGGTAGCCCATATTGACCATAGCAAGTTACGCCTATAACAGCAGGTATGTTTTCCAATAAGCGACGAAAATTTCAGAAATTCGCGTCCATCTACTTTTGTTAAATAGTATTTTGATTTGATTTTTAAATTAAATATTTGAATTATCCATCTGAATCTGCAGGAAAATTTACTTTATTATTCATTCAAACTACAGGTGTTAGACAAAATAATGGAAACACTTTCATTATTTTACGTTTTATCGAATACAATAACCGCCGATTAATAAATTCACTGGTTAATAAAATCAGCCGCTTAATCTGATCAAATCCAGGACCGGAATCAAATCAATACAAATCTCTTTTAAAGCCGCCGCTTAATAAAATCAGCATCGCCGGTTAATAAACTCAAAAATATCTTCTCAGCAGCCAAAAATATCATTTATGTACACTAAAAAATTGTTTTTATTTGTATTGTATTTTTTTTTTAAATAAGAAAATAAATTAAAGCACAACAATCCCTCCGTTATCGCTCATTGTCGAAGATTTTACACTTGCAGCACAGTCACAAATTAAACATGCCCCATCACTTATCTCCGTAACGATTTCAAGGAACGTATTCTTCAAAACAAATTAATAAGTTACAAATTAGATTTGAAATATTTTTTTTCCCAATTATTAAAAGGCAATTTCTGGTTCTTATTTTAAAATTACTATAATTCATGAGGTTTAAACGAAAAGATTTTAAATTATAAGAAGAGCGTGAACTTTTGGTAAGTAATGATGATTTTCCTCAAACGAAAGTCCATGGGAACTTGGAATGCGTTTAACTTATTTATATTGAAGAAACAATTAATTAATTATCTATCAAAAATTAATTAATATTGTTTACTAATTCCATTATTCGTCACCGTTTGAAGTTTCTTTCCAAATTCAGGGAAGAAATGCCTTTTCCTAAAGTGCAGAAACGTTCGCCGGGTATAAAAATCAGCCGCTTAATAAAATCACTTTGGCTCAGAACGAATGTGATTTTAATTAGCGGCGGGAACTGTATTTCGAAAAATATTTAATGTGTTGTTCTTGAATTTTGGAAATAAGAAAAACATGTCTTTACTTATATTTTCCAGCAAAGGTTTTGTCACGGTGGTCTTTAGGGAACGAACAACAAATACAATAAAATAAAAAATATTTGTGATTACCCTCTATCTGGAAGTGCGTCCATTCATCTGCAAATTTTAGATGTGTTTATAAAATGTCCTATTTTATACGCGTATAACCCTTTCCTACCCGAAACATTTTTACCTTAAAACATTACACTCTCCTGTTTTTGTAAACTGAAAGAAAAATATGGATTATAACCAACATTCGTTGACATAGCTGCCAATTTTTTTAATTTATTCCGGAATGATGCTAGCCCCGCCCTTTTTTCACACCGTAATATTTGTAGAAATTTTTTTTTTCATAATTTAACCACGATTAAATATGAAAAAGATTACTCTAAAAAGATTCCGGTGGGAAAATAGGGCGGGGCTAACAATATTCCGGAATAAATTAAAAGACTTGGCAGCAATGCGTTGATTGAAAATTGTACTTTACACTTTCTGATAATTAGCTCGATCGTTCATTTCCTAATTTTTTTACATACGACTGTTCCAGATGCAAATATGTAAGTGGATGCCGTGAATGTCTAACCCGCACGATCGTGCGGCCTGGGTCGGAAAGGGGTAGAGTTTTGTGAGGCTAGCTCAAATATTTAAAGAGTTATAAATATTTTATTAAAAATGCAAACATTTTTCGCAAGGTTTTGCTTTATAACTATGAAGGTTTTATTTGAAATTTCATGAAACTTTCAGAAAACATTACAACATAAGCCTTAAAGCTCCATTTTTTTCGACTCCCATCTAAATTACTTCCCTGAAAATTTAGGTGATGTGAGTGGAGAACAAGGAGAGCTGTTTCACCAAGACATCAAAGAAATGGAAAGCAGGTATCATAGACGATACATTTTTAACATGTTAGCAGAATTTTGTTGCATGTTGCATAGAGAATTCCCCCCCTCCCCACACACACACACAAGACCCTCAAGCCTTGCAAAAGGTAAAATGCTCTAAAGGGAGATTCGATGTGAAGACATACATTTAAAAGATAATATGTAAATAATAGTCTATTTCAATGCATTTTTTATATAGATTGTTTCGAATTTGTTATAACTTCTAGATGAATTCTTTCGATTTTCATCCTTACTTTGTGAAAATTTCTTACGTGATAGGAAAAAAAAATAATCATTTCTGAATTCAGATTATCAAAACACATTAGAGACTCCCAACGAAGTACATAAACAATTTGAAAAGTGTACGATTTCGCATGCCAGTGTAATCGGAAAAAATTTACCCGCTAAGTTATCATGATACTAGACATGCATTCAAATCAACAATTACTAAAAAGATTATTGTATTCAAAGAACTTCAAAACCTGAAATTATCGCAAATATTTAGTTTCGAAAATTCGACCCCGTAAATAATACTTTCTGTAACTCATGGTAAGGGAAGTAATTATCATTTTAAAACTTTTTTACTAGACGCAATATAATTTGGAATGAATGCTTTTAATCGAACCTAACTTTTGTTACAATCTTTTATACGAAATTATTTTGTATCAATAAAATATGTTAGTTTCATTATGTTTAGTTCACTTTAAAAATGTTGTTGATATGCACCAACTACAAATTTTGCATGTCATAGTATACGGATCATTATGATATAAATTGAATACAATTTTTAGACTTCCTGCCAATACCTGCTTTTGAGTTATGCCCATGCAGGCTAACCACAAGAACCTGGTTATACAATTGAGCGGACTTCAAGACATACTATTGTAAAAACTATTTCATATTCAAAAATTGGACCGCAAAACATTACATTCTTCAACATGTATGGGTAAGAGAAAGTTTAAAAAAAAATGCTCATTAAAAAGAAATGAAAAAAACTTGACTCTCTGTTAAGGCCACGAGTTTAAATAAACTAAATCATTTTATCGCCTCTTTTCCTGCTTTTCCTTGAAGAAAAAACAAACTACTAATTTCATTTTTTTTTTTTGTTTACCAAGAAAAATTACTTTGCAAATTTTTGTAAGAAATGTGCAAGTAAATTTAGATTTATGAACAATTTAGATTATTCTTTTAAATATATTTTACCACCATGTTTAAGAAAGTGTCTTTCTATTGCATAGAATCATTGGTATTAATAATAACATTCTTTTTTTTTTAAACCTTCAAATCTTTTTTTTTTTTTTTTTTTTTCTGTTTTCAATATGTTTTTGTTAAATATACTGAATGTTTGTGCGTGAGCGAGGGGGTGCCCGGGCACCCAGGGCACCCCCCCTGGCTACGCGCATGTAATGATTTAGGCATATGTTGACATGTTTTCTGAAAGTTCATGAAATTTTCAAAGAAATCTGTAGTGTTATAAAGTAAAACTTATGAACTTTTTTTAATTTTTTAATCAAATATTTATAATTCTTTAAATATTCCAGCTAGCCTCACAAAAGTTTACACACGTATAAAATATTACATTTATAATCACATCTGAAATTTGCGGATGAATGGATCAATTTGCAGACACAGGGTAAACAAAAATATCTTTTATTTTATTGGATTTATTGTTCGTCCCCTTAAAGCCTTCGAAACAAAACTTTTGCTGGAAAATGTGAGGCAAGACATGTTTTCCGTATTCTCAAAATTCAAGAACAACACATTAATTATTTTTCGAGATATTCGATAAAACGTAAAAAAAGAAAAGTTTCCGTTATTTTGCACAACACCTATACTTCTACAGTTAATTAAATCATAAAAAAAAAAACAATTTGCAGCACTATTTTCTATTAAAAGTTATAAATGTATTATTCTTAACATACTTTTGAAATTATTATCACCAATTAACCTTTACTTCAAATTATTTAAGGCAATTTTTTTTTTTAAACTCACGTCAACAAGAAAACCTTTGTCCTATTGCAACAAAATTAATATTGGCTTTTCAATTTTACTCTGCAATTTATTTCGTATCATAAACAATGAAGAATAAATATAGTAAAACTTTTCTCAAAATTAATAATGAAATTAAATTCATAAAATAATTTTAAAATATACAAAATTAACTGTCCCACCAGTAAAATAAAAGCAAAGAAAGTTTTAAATAATAACGTGGTATCTTACGATTATTATAATTTGAACATAATAGAAAGATTTTAAAAAAAATTTCGACGAATTGTTGAAATTTGGTTAAGTATAGTCGGTACCAAAATTGCGCGAGTTCTAGCAATAATTCCTACCTAAAAAAGGCACACTTAATAATTCTTGTTAAATAAATCCTTGTCGAGTCATGTTCTTAATCAATTTAACCAGGAAACCATCCCAATGGTATAATAATAGAAATCAATTAAATTAAGTTCATTTGAGAGGGCATAATACAGTGTGTCCTAAAAGTTCCAGTACTCCAACTTAAAGAACTCATTTTCCATGATTTTTTTTTTTTTTTTTTTTTTTAATATTAAATTTTATCATCTGCTTATCATTCCATCAATTCTTTAATTTTTATCGTTTGCTTCTTTTCTCGCTCAAGTTGTGTGAGAATAAAGTTTTATGTTATTTCGTTCTTCAGAGTGAAATGAGTTTATCACGCATTCAGAGAATTGTGCTGTTTGAGGCTTATTTTGAATGTAAATCGTATGAAAGATGCAGAGATGTTTGGCGATATAAGTATCCGGATGATGCAATATCAAGTAAAAATACGCTATATCAGCTTGTTCAACGGTTTCGTAATTCAGGTTCTGTGGAAGTCCTAAAATTGTTACACCAGCCTTTTTGCGAGACACTCAACGAAGAGCATTGAAAAATCCTCAAAAATCCGTTAGGCATTTGGCACAAGAAATGGGCGCTTCTCGTGGATCGACACATAAGGTTTTAAGAACTTTATTTCCGTGCTTATCGTGTAAAAATGGTTCAGGAGATAAAGCCACCAGACATTGAGAAGCAGTTTCATTATTGCCAATGGTTCCGTAGATTTATTCGCAACATTTTTCTCCAATGAGGCATGGTTTCATTTGAGCGGTTACTTGAACACGTAAAACTCTCGCTTTTGGGCAACGACCAATTCTTGTTCATTAATGCAAAAACCTTTACATTCTCAAAAAATTGGCATATGGTGTGCTGTATCCCGTAAAAGGATTATTGGACCTCTGTTTTTCGAATCAACTGTTGATTTCTCTGTTTACAGAGAACTTATCGATTAATAATTTGTTGCATTGTTAGAAATGAATGAACGAGATTCTTGGTTCCAACAAGATGGTGCAACATGTCATACAAGTAATGAAACCATGGACATGCTTGAAGATTTTTTTTGGCGATCGACTCATCTCAAGAAATCTTTGGCCACCTCGATCCCCTAATCTGAGCATTCTGGGTTTTTTTTTCTGTGAGGATATTTAAAGAACAAAGTTTATGCAGCTAATCCTCAAACAATAGATGATCTAAACATTGACATTACTCAAAGGAAAAGGATACAAGAAGTCACTCTCAGCATGTTAAAACAAACGCATTTCTAAAAACATGCGCAAATGAATTCAGCTTTGCCTAATAGAAAAAGGTGGACATTTTGAACATTTATTATAAATGTAAGTTCTGTATTTTTTCCTCCATTATTTTAAATGTGCCTTTTATCATTAGCATAAAAATAATCGTTTTTAGGTTTGTTGTTTTGTAAATAAAGAATACATCAGCATTAGTACTGGAACTTTTAGGACACACTGTATAACGGGATTTTCGACGCATAAACTGTTAGCCTTTGTAAGCCCGTTCTCGAGAAATCTATATTTAAGTTTGGGTAAAAATACAGTAATATGAAAGAAGTGGGACAAGTCACGTAAAAACATGCCAGAACCAGAACCATGACTTTTATCAGCTTTTAGATTCTATTTTAGCGAATTTTTAGACATTATATCTCGATTGAATCATAGCCTCCTAAACTAGATGCCTGTCGCGTGACTCGGAAACTTGGCAACAGTTGAAGCGGTAGAAAGCGCCACCTAGTACCGATTGCGCGACCTTTTTATTCAACTGTCACCAATAATTTTAAGAAGTGATACATAATATATATAATAGACGTATTTTCAATTATATTCGCCTTTTATGATATCATATCCCATTTTTAAAAATTTTTGGTGGCTGTTAAATAAAAAAGTCGCACAATCTATACCAGGTGGCGCTGTCTGCCGTTTCAACTGTTGCCAAGCTTCCGAGCCACGCGACAGGCATCTAGTTTAGGAGGCTATGATTGAATATAGTTCAACTTTCACGAGATGGCACTTCGTCCCTCCTCTTTCTCGAAGAGTTTACTTTAAGGAAGGGATGCAGAAAGTGAAAAGAATGAATGAGTGGGGGAAAAAGAAGGTTGCCATGTGAATAACACATCAAGCCAATAATTTTTACTTCTCACCAGCTGAAATCAGTTTTGCCAGTTAAAAAGAACAAATTTTAATATTTAAAAACCAATGACGCAATAGTTAAAAAAAAAAGAGAGAGAGAGAGAAAAGAAAACACTTCTCAATCACGCCTGTGTTTTCAATAGGCATTAGTGCTTCATTTGGATAAAGAAGTTTTTAGCAATGTATTTAAACAAGAAAGAAAAATCATGCTTTTTGCATGGATTATAAATTATTATCCATGCATTTTATTTTGTATTTTAGGAAAATAATAATAATAATAATAATTTTACTATTAAAGGTGAATTATAAATTAGGCTGCATTTCTGTAGTTCTGTATAGTGTCGATGAAAATATACGCATCATGTATACCGTATTAAAAATTAAAGATATGGTTAAAAAAAAACAGTTGGAACAATTTTCTCTTGTATCGCATAATGTATATGGATTTATTAGCCCCACCCACCAGTGACCGGGAGGTTCTGCTCTCAAAGCTGGAATTACTGAATTCGAATCCATTGACAACAGATACAAATTTCGAGTTATTTATGCTAAGTAGTTGTTAAAATGCACTTAAAAGATTTTTTTCATTAACATGTAATGCATTGAAGTAATGTATCAAATTTATGATTATATAAGCATATTTATGAAAGTTATCTTTAGGACTAATAAACAGACGAAATCAAGTATTTAACGCTTTTCAATTTTGTTTGAAATATTTTAAAAGTAAGAATTGGGAAACGTTTTTACGCTGTTTTCATTTTCTTTCTTCTTCTTCTTCTTTTTATTTATTTATTTATTTATTTATTTTTTTTTTAGAAAAACATTTAAAAAATTATTGAATAAAAAAATGGGAAATTCTATTAAAATAAATTGTCCTGTACACATAATTTACAGTATTATGTATTAGCTCTCAGAATATCTGCATTCCTAATTACAGGAATGCAGTTCTTTATTCGATTTTTAAAATAATCAATTAAAAAAAAAAAAAAAAAGGTAAGAAAGAAAGAAAAAGAAAAAAGACTGAAAACCGAAATTTTGAAATATGGTTTGGACAATCATAACATTTCTCGTTGTATTAATAATTTATTATAATGAAACAAATATTTTTGTTAGGTATAGCATATTGGAAAGCCCAAAAGTTCTTCTAATTTAGAAATAAATAAATATATAATAAACAAATATTTTTGTCAAAATGCCACGAAACTGGTAAAGATGGAAAACCACCTCCATTTTCACCCTCAATCGATTTTAAGGTAATAGAATCGTCGCTACCTACGTCACGCTTGATTGTCAGGTGCCAACTCCTGATAGGCGCACTATACTATTATACATTTATTTCATTACAACTGTTGCGACATCAGTTTTTATTAGGATGATTTCCTTAGAAATCGACCTATTGCAATCACATCGTTTATCTATCTATCTATAATGAAAATTTTGTCATCACAATAACTTCCGAAATAATACTCCAAATCGAACGAAATTTGTTCAGCGAACTTATCTCATAAATGTCTTAAATGAGTTCGTTAACCAAGTTGCTCCGCTTTTTTGTTTTCAACTGGCGGCCACTTGAAAATTTCAAATCCACATTGTAAAAAGCGTATTTAAAGCTGGAATTTCTTGAATTTTGATGTAAATATAGACCACATATAGGTCTCAATCAAGTTTACTAATGAACATCATCCGCCATTTTTAACAAAGTGGAGGATATCTTAAGTTAAGCGGGGCCACTTGAAATCAGGCTACCACTTGAAAACTTAAAATCATGATAACTTCCTAAATAATACTCCAAATCGAACCAAATTTTGACAGTGAACTTATCTTATAAATATCTTGGACGAATTTGCTAACCAAGTTGCTGCGCCATTTTGTTTCCATGTGGAGGCCACTTGAAATTTTCAAATTCACATTGCAAAAAGCGTATACCGAATTTGTTTGAATTTTGATGTATACATAGACTATATAAGGGTCTCAACCATGTTTACTGCGGATATCTTAAATATCTTAAACTAAGCGGGGCCACATGAAATTTTAAAATCACGATAACTTCTGAAATAATATTCCAAATCGAACTAAATTTGGGCAGTGAACTTATCTTATATCTTGGATGAATTTGTTAACCAAGTTGCTCCGCTATTTTGTTTCCAAGTGGAGGCCACTTGAAAAGTTCAAATTCACACTGTAAAAAGCGTATTTAAGACCAGATTTGCTTGAATTTTGATGTATACATAGACTATATAAGGGTCACAACCAAGTTTATTAATGAACTTTATCCGCCATTTTTAACAAAGTGCGGATGTTATAAACTAAGAGAGACTACTTGAATGAGACTACCACTTGGAAATTTATAAACTTGATAATTCATGTACAGACATTTCTCAGAAATGCGCTGTGTATTTTTTTTTTTTTTTTTTGTCGAATTATAAACAGAGGAAACCCTTGGAAAAGTGAGGCCCGGTGGGAAAACTTTTGTGAGGCCCTTTCTTCCAAAATTACTCGCCCTGTATTTTTTCATAATTATTACATTTATGAATTATATATATATACTTATAAGGCTGTCGTTAAGATATGGGGGGGGGGGGGTTAGTTATCGACCCGCACTATTCAAAAACAATAATAATAACAAAAATCCTGTAAACTTAAGAAATTTACAAGTTCAAACTTCTTTAGGTTCATTACATATATTTCTTCTTTCACAATGAATGCATCTGACCTTTTTCTAAAATAATTTTACGCTTAGTGTCACATTTATTTATGCGACAAAACCCGCGAATTGTTATTTTTGAATTACAAACTAAAGTCTAACTAAATAGCAATAGAAATTCTCCCAAATCTAGAACAAAAAAATATTTTTTTGTTTATAGGATAATGCTGCAAATCTGAATAGTAGACACTGGCTACCAGAATCATAAAAATGATTGTCACTTTTGCTTCTTATAGATAAAAGGGCTAAAATATATAAAAATAATATATAAAATTATTAAAAAATACATAAAATATATAAAATTCGCAAAAATATATAAAATTCCGATAAATATATAAAATTTGCAATTTTTTTCTTTTTTAAGAAGATTCCTGAAATATGGGGTATTTTTGCGGCCGGTTGCAGCAATAAGCGATTATCACATTTCCAATCGATAAAATTCCCGCTTTTTTAAAAACCATTTCCAGAAATATGTGAAAATTTAATCGACATCGCCGCTGATTATTAAACTTTAAGCTTGATAACTGAAGTGTTTACCGAAATTAGAGATTATTCCTTTTCCAATCGGTAAAGTGTGCGCTTTTCTTAAAAAACTATTTACCGAAATATGCAATAGCTTTGCAGCCTGTTATAGAAAAGCAGAACCATTAAACCGCAAATTGTAAAAATTTATACGTTTGATAACACAAATGGTTGCCGAAATATCCGAGAATTCGTCGCTACCGATTTAATTCGTATTATTTTAAAATTACTTTATGCGGTATTTTTAGGGCCGAGTTATGAAATATTAAATTATTTCGCAGCAAATTGTAAAATTTATTTTTTATATATCAAATAACTTCCGAAACTCAAAATTATTTTGTCACTAAATTATAAAATTCACTTTTTTCTTTTTCTTTCCCGAAAGTTTTTCCAAAAATATGCAATAATTTTGAGACCTATTTTTGAAATATGGAACCATTTCTCTGCTAATTGTCAAAATTTACGTTCAATAACACAAATTATTGCTGAAATATGCAATTATTTCGTCGATAATTGATAAAATTCGCGCTACTTCAGAGAGATTTCCCGAAATATGAAAAATTCTAAATTGGTAAAAATCGAAAATAATTTTGGGAAAATAAAACTTTGCAACGAAATAAGAATAATGCAAATTATTAAATTGATACTACTATTTACAAAGTATAAGCGAAACAAATAAAATAATAACTTAAAACAATCGCCATAAATTTCTATGCAGTCCAGTTTCTTGATAAAATTTATCATAAATGACGCATGTTAAAATAATTTTAAATACAAAGATAATGATTATGTGTTTAGAGGAAACAAAATCACGCTTTCTTGATTTGAATATGATTTCTAAAGGACAGAAATAGCTTTTGCTGCAGAAAATGGGTTTATAAAACCCAATATTTTCTAAAGTTTCAATTATATTTAAAAAATTATTTGGTAAGTATCTAAGTTTTATAGAAATAATTGCCACAATTATACTTAAAAATGTAGCTATAGAATTTTTAAATTATAATCGAAAATTAGAACAAGTATTAGTAGTGACCAGTTACTGAATACTTAAGAGAATAAACCATAATATTGAGTATTATAGCACTGATACAAAAAATGGCCTGCATGGATCAACAGTGGTTACTGAATGAGTATGTATTGATTGGTAAGAAGAGATATGAGGCAGTAGTACTGAGTATCGCTGATACTCAGTGGGCGATGCCTAAACAACGATTTCTAAAGTTTCAATATAGAGCCTTAAAACAATATATTCTGTTTTGATCCAATTTTAACGGTATGTAGATGTATTACAACACTTGCTTATCGCTCCAAACATATACTATTTACAGAAAAAAATAATTTTTTTAAAGAAACACGTATAAATAACAACACAAGCACATTCTTTTTTTACAGAATAGAGAGCGAGGCCCTGTTCGATCGCACCGGTCGCACACCTCTAAGGACGGCTTCTGATTATAAGCAGAGCTCGGAGTCTGCCATTTTTGTCAATACACTTTTCTTTTAGAAATGCAAAATTTCCATCTTTATTGCCACCACTATTTTTATACAAAAACCTTTATTGAATGTTTATTGTTGTAATGTCTCGCAATTTCGATTTCAACAGACAGACAGGCGAGAAAAACAGACATTTCGTCAGAAATCCAAACCTAGTATTATAAATGTCTACCCATGAAGGTAAAAAGAGAAGCCGCGGGAATATCTCCTATGGCGTTTCAGAATCAAAATCGGTCTTAAAATTCTTTTCGCCGCATCATGACACTAGTATCGGTACCTGCATCCATTTAACATTGTTTGAATACGAAATCTTTATTATTTTGTTTATTAAATTAATATTTTTAAGTAATATCAGCTCAAAAATGCTAAAAAATTATTCACAGAAGTTAAGGTGCAGACAGGCAAGTTATAAATACTTTTCAACTCCGTTAGAAAAAATAAATAAATAAATAAAATAAAATAAATAAATAAAGTTTTATTAAGGGGAAAAAATTGTATAAAATATTGTTTAACTGATTTTTTATTAACTTTTTTTTTTTTTTTTTTTTAATTTGCTTGTGTACATGTGTGTGGACATAAGTTTTAATAATTATTTAAATTTAATACATTATTTAATTTTAAACATAATTATTTTAATTTAATTTGATTTAAACTAATTTAAAACATGTTTAATTTATATTAAACATAAGTAGACGATTTATTCTCTTATTTAAAATATATATATTTAAAAAAAAAAAAAAAAAAAAAAAAAACTTAAAATGCTTTTTAAATTACCACAAACTAATGATAATTACTATCAGAAAGCTATATGGATAAACAATGTAAATTTGAATAATTAAAATCATTTAGAATTGTTTTCCAGAACTACGATTTTTTCTATTAAAAGGCCACTTTGTAAAAGTCCAATACTTGAAGGTATAGTTGGTGTCCTTTTTAGAAAGGTTTCGCTGTATTTTAGTGCCTGCCTAGTGATATATTCTATTAAAAAAAAAAAGTTTTTACTTCCCTCCAATAGCCGAGAAGTTTTGCTCTCGAAGCTAGAAGACGGGAAGTGCCGGTGCGATCCCATGTAGCACTTGCCAATCCAGCCGTTCGGAATTTTCCGTGGTTTTCTCCTAAATTCACGGATGATAACCACCTAGAAAGACCACCACCAGAATCCATCTTCCCTTATGCACAAATCCCTAGTGCAGACAATAGGTCTTAACCTATATACCATACCATACTTGTAATTTTTATCAAAATATTTTCCCATTTAAATTAAACATAAATAAATGATTTATTCTGTTATTTAAAATAAATTTTTAAAAATCTTAAAAAGCTTTCAAAATTATCATACACTAATAATAATAATTATCAGAATTCTATATTGATAAACAATATGAATTTGAATAATTAAAATAATTTAGAATTTGTTTCCAGAATTCCGATTTTGTCTATTAAGAGATAACCTTTGTAAAGGTCCAATATTTCAAAGTACGGCTGGTGGCCTTCTTAGGAAGGTTTCGCTGTATTTTATTGCCTGCCAATAATTTTTGTGATAATTTTACACGAGCAGTGCTGCTATCGAATCTAGAAAACAGGAAGTACCGGGTTCGATTCCATGTAGCATATGTCAACCTAGCCTTTGTGTGTTTTCCGTGGTTTTCTTCGAAATTCGCATTAATGCGAGCTAGAACCATACAAAAAGACCCCAATCAGAAAGCATCTTCCCTTATGCCCAGGTCCCTAGTGCAGACAACTGGCCTTAACCCGAATACCATACCTGTAATTTTTATCAAAATGCTTTTACATTTGAATAAAACATAAGTACTTCAAAAAGGAATATAAAAAATATATATATATATTATCAATAACTTATCATAGAAATAATACTGAAATGAAAATAAAACTTAATATGATATAAATAATATTGAAAGTTGAACAATTTGTTCTAGTACGAAAAATGTTTTTTGAAAAACAAAATTATTCTTGAAAAGCTTTTATGATTAAAACAAATTAATATTAATGATTGTCAGAAAGATATATAGAAAAATTATGCAAATTTCAATAGTTAAAATCATTTAGAATTTGTTTTATAAATTAAGATTTTTTGAACCTATATTAAAAGGCCTCTGTACAGGTACAATATTTAAAGGTATAATGGCCTTTTTAGAGACATTTTATTGTATTCCATTTCTAATCAATAATTTTTGTGATAACTGTAATTTTTTCACCTAACCAGTGGTCGAGAGGTTCTGCTCTCGAAGATGGAAGACAGGAAGTGCCGGGTTCGATCGCAAATAGCGCTCATCCATTTAGCCGTTCGGTTTTTGTCGTGGTTTTCTCTGAAACTCACATAAATACGTGAAACTTAGAAAACTAACTAATTCAAAAAATCTAATTAGATAAACTATCAGCATTTTAAGTAATTGCAGTTTATGTACAACATTTACGCATATGTTTCTATGTGTAAATAATTTTAAAATGGCATCGTAGTATAACATAATTGCAACTTATGCATAACTGAGAAAACAATGTTAGTTGCCATTTGTCATTCAACTTGCTGATTCTAATTTCAACCCCTGTTTAGATGCTATCGCAGTTTAAAAAAAATTTGGCTTATATAGACCATAATCATAAAGAATTATTTTTTGTGTCCCTGTAAAAAAACTATAAACTCTAGATTCACCAAAATTTATAGAGTTCGTGTGACGGTGACTCGTAATACGTGTATAAATTTTCATCTTAAATGAATAAGAAGTTTAGACACTATCACACTTTTCAAAATTTGGGCCCATAAACCATAATGATAAAGAATGTTTTTGTGTGTCCCTACAAAAAAAAAAAAAAAATCTATGAGTGCTAAATTCACCAAGATCAATAGGGTTTATGCTATCGGAACCTATAACATATGTACCAATTTTCAGCTCATTCAAACAAAGCCTTTACACGATATCGTGTTCACTCACATACATCATAAAAAAATATGAATTCAGGAGACCTCAAAAAATGTAGATCACACCAAAATCTCAAACTCGGTTTTTTTTTTTTTTTTTTTTTTTACATGATTACAATGCATTCCTCACTATAGCGTTTGGAAATTAAAAAAGTGTTGAAATATGATCAAGAGAATTACCTTTCTCAGTCCATAATGTATTTGAATTATTTTGTCTGTCTGGGTATAGAAACCAATTTTTCTACAACTTTCAACAGGCAACATTTTACAATAAAGCTGAAAATTTTAAATAACATAATAGATGTGACTCATAATATGTGTATAAATTTTCATCTCAAACAAATAAGGCATTTAGACATTATCACACTTTGCAAAAATTGGACACACAGACTATAATGACAAAGAATATTTCTTTGTGTCACTGCAAAAAAAACTATGTACTAGATTCACCAAAATCAAAATGTTTTGTGCTATGGGGAACTGTAACATGTGTACCAATTTTCAGCTCATTTGAACAGAGCGTTTAGACGCTGTTGTGTTCACTCACATCATTTTCAAAATAGTAAACATGAATTCAGGAGACCTCAAAAGTGTAGAAACTCCAAAATCTCAAACTCGTATTTTTGATATGATTAAAATACTTTCCTCCTGATAGTTTTCTGAAAGTAACAAAGTGTTGAAATGTGATCAAGAGAAATATCTTTCTCAGTCCATAATGTATTTGAATTATTTTATCTGTGTAGAAACTAGGTGTAGAAACCAATCTTACTACGACTTTCAACAGGCAACATTTTACAATAAAGTTGTAAAATTTAAATAACATATAAAGTTTTTAAAAATTCTAATAAAACTTGGAGACACGTGAATAGCCTTTGTAGGGAGATTTCACCCTCTTTTATTTCCTACAGATAATTATAATTTTTTTAGCCCCCACCAGTGGCTGATCCAGTGATTCTGTTCTTTGAGCTGTAAGACGATAAGTACCAGGTTTGATCCCAGATCATGCTTGTCGACCTAGTGATTCGGAGTTTTCTGCATTTTTTTTATTTTTATTTGCAGGAATATGAGCTAGAATTCCTTAGAAAGATCCCCACTGAGGCCATCTTTTCTTAGGTCTACTATAGACAGTCTTCCTTAATCCAAATACCATATCATACATGTCATTTTTATCACAGTATTTTCAAATTTAAACAAAACATAAGCATTTCAAAAATAAATTCAGAAATCAACGTTATCAATATCTTATGATTGAAATAATACTAAGCTGAACTGTTGTTCTGGTATATAAAATATTTTTTGAAAAACAAAAGTATTCCTGAAAAGATTTCATGATTAAAAGAATATTAATGATTAACAGGAAGCTATATTGACAAATTATGTAAATTTGAATTAAATTAATTATAGTTAAAATCATTTAGAATTTATTTCCTAAATTAAGATATTTTTTAATGTAGAAGTCCACCACTATAAAGGTTTAATATTTAAAGGTACAGTGGGTCGTCCTTTCTAGAGAGGTTTTACTGTATTTCATTTTTAATCAATAATTTTTGCATTCCACCAGTGGTTTAGAGGCTCTTTCCTTGAAGCTGGAAGACTGGAAGTGCCGGGCTCAATTTCAGGTTGCGCTTATCCCTATAGCCATTCGAATTTTGCCACGGTTTTCTCCGAAACTCATGTACCTACATGCTATAACACCTTATAAAGACCCCACCCCCACATAGGACATCTTCTTAAAAATAATTCTCTACTATACACAATTGGTCGTAACCCGAATAATATGCTTACCTATAACTTTTATTGAAATATTTTCACATTTAAGTGGAACATAAGTACTTCAAAAAGGAATCCAAAAAACCTTACATTATTAATAACTTAGGAGAGAAATAGCTAAAGCTAAGCAATTTGTTATGTTTGGTATATAAAATATTAAAAAAAAAAAAAAAAAAAAAAAAAAAGCTTTCAAGATTAAAATAATATTAATGATTATCAGAAAGCTATACAGACAAATTATTTATAGAGTTAAAGTCTTTTAGAATTGGTTTTTTGCATTTATGATTTTTTGAACCTCTTTTAATGACCACCTATGTAACCGTCCAAAATTTAAAGCTACAGTTTGTAGTTTTTTTATAGAGGTTTTACTGTATTCTATTCCTAACCGATATCTTTTTGTGATAACTGTAATTTTTAACAAAATATTTTCAAATTTACATAACAGATAAATACTTAAAAAAAGAACAACAACTTTATTTCTTTAATAACTGATGTTTTTGTTAGATAACTTTATAATAAAAACCTCTTGAATAATATAGCATAAAAATTTTTGTTACTTATAAATTATAATTTTTGTTAAATTAATTTTACGTGAAACGAAGATATTTTAATTTGTATTTTGCATTAAAAATACAGATATTAATATTTTAATCTTATTTTACAAATATAATAAGCAGAATAATTAACAGGAGGAGGTAAATAATTCCAACAAAATTTCTTCTCCTCATAACAACATGAGTTCAAAGAAAATAAAATAATATTTAATATTGCTATTTAAATTAAAAATATGAAAACGAAAATCGAAATATTTACATCCATGTACGTGCGCGCGCATGCCTGAATCAAATAAATAAATAAATAAATAAGACTTCCTGGTTGCGACAACAGATGGCAGCAGCTCTGATATATGCGTCCCGAAAAGTTCGTTTTGGAACCGGATTTTACACTACGCCGTTATCGTACCTGAGGTTTGTACTACCATGTGTCTATTATATGAAGATGCTACTTGAAATTTCTTGTTAAAACCAGACAAGTAGTTCGTATATGTTCATCAGTGGGCAGTTGCCGATGATCCAAGACACCCCCAACCCCAACATAGCCTCCTAAACTAGATGCTCGTCGCGTTGCTCGTAAACTTGGCAACAGTTGAGGTGGTAGACAGCGCCACCTGGTACATATTTCGTGATTTTTTTATTCAACTGTTACCAATAATTTTAAGAAGTTATATATGATATATATAATAGACGTTTCTTTCATTCTATTCGCCTTTTATGTATATCAAATCCCACTTTTAAAAATTATTGGTGGCTGTTGAATAAAAGAGTTGCGCAATCTGTCCTAGGTGGCGCTGTCTACCGCTTCAACTGGGGCGAAGTTTATGAGCAATGCGACAGGCATCTATTTTAGGAGGCTATGCCCCCAAGGAACGTCTGTAGATGTAGACATGTCATCATAATTTTGAGGAGATGGCTCCCTTGCTTTGAGGCATCACAGGGCCCAGCTTTGACTAATTGGAGCCCTGGGGCAAACTTATTCTGGGGCCTCCTTGTAGTGGCATAACAGGTCTTTAGGTTGCAGAATTTCTGCATATGCCTTTCCAGAAAGGGGGCCCAGGGCAGCTGCTCCCATGCCCTGGCATTAGTCAGGGCCTGAGTTATGGCCCTTGACCTGAGAAGCTCGAAAATTTTAATTTGCAGTTCAACAATTTTTTATTCATATATACAAAAATACTCTTGAAAATAACACTTCGTAAAATTTTTACATCTGAAAGTAAATTAAAAAGTTTTACAAAGTAATATTTTACTCAAGTATGCATTTTGGGTGAAAAGGTGGGAAAATTTAAGGCCTTTTATTTTTCAAAAGATGGAAAAATTAATAGATAGGGGCCTGAATGCGCTTTGGGCCCTTCCTGTGCTGGGCCCACTTTCGGCTCATTCGGGCTCTGTGCACTGTAGTCTGTAGTCCAGTGAAAATTTTCTTGTTGGAAATACATTTGCATGCTAATTGTTCTATGTTGAATTTCACGTTTAATTTATAAAATATTTTGCATTTCTTTTTATTTATTTCTTTTTCTTTTTAATTTTAGTGTTAGTTTTGTTTTCTGCTCAGGCTAATCAGGAAAAATATCATGTAATAAAATATATTCATATTTATTTAGCTGAAAAATATATCCGTGAGTGATTTGAAAAATACGTTTACAAAAATGTAAAAAGGTATGTAATATTGTATGATAAAAAGAAAAATGACACTAATCGCTTAAAGAAACAACAACAACAACAAAAATCTAATAATAGCTAGCCCAGTGTCCCTGAAATATTTTCTAATCTTTTATTAGACTCTGGTTGGCCACACAATCACAGTAAGCAGAATTGTTTTGGTTGCATCCGCTGCAATCAAAATTATGACAACTCTGGTCTTTCCTAATTAAAAATTTTTGCAGCTGATGTATTATGACCTTTTGCCTTTCGTTTCATTTTTTATATTAAAGTAATGAATAAAACTACCGCAGTTGTTTAGTTTCTGTGTGAAGAAGCTCTCCGATTTTGGTATTTTTGTTATTTTGACTAATTCACTGCATATTTTCCCTGTAATTACGTCCAAGTTTCGATACTAAGTTTAGAAATATCATATATGGTTGTAAATTACATGTATCCTGATTTTATTTGTCTAAATATCCAATTTTAATCTGTAATATTAATCTTATTTTTATTTGATTTATGTCATTTTGAATCTGAAAATAAATCCTTTATAATAAGAGATCCTGCCTTTACTTATATAAGTGTTATTGCCTCGTTATTTGTGTTTATTTTTTCGTGTTATATTACCATGGAAATAATTTAATGTTATTATTTTTTATCTTTTAAATTAGAACTGCAAATCATTATTTGTGTTGATTATTTCAGAGAATAACTTAAATAAGTAAAGCAATTTTTGACAAGATTATTAATGAATATTTGCTTCTGTTGTAAAAGTTAAAATTCAATTCCATAATAATAATTACTTTAGAATTCATATAGGGAAAAAAAAAATGATAATCAGAAATTAAAGTACCCTTTTCTCTTTTCTTAATTATTTATTTTATTTTATGTCTTTGTTGTATTTTAATTTTTTAACATTTTTGTACTACATTGCTTACCCTTTAAAAACATATAAACGAAATTTTATTTTTAGTGCTTTTATAATTTATGTGTATATATATATATATATATATATATTTGTTTTTCAAGCAATTACGAAAATTCATTCATTTTAAATATTTGAGTATATTACTGAGCAGAGAAGTTTGATACAATTTTACGTTCTTTATTTTTTGATTCCACAAGAAAATAAATATTACAAATATGCATTTCAGTTAGATTGCTGATGATAAAATAAAAATAAAGTTAAATTAGAATATTTAAGTACTAGAAATTAACATTGAAATAAATAGCTCAAAATATTTAAAATAGGAAGCATGTATTAAAAACATAACATAATCTCTAAAATTGCAATAGCGATAATTTGTGTTATGGTGACAAAGAAGCTATTATAATAATTTATTCCTTTTTGGGGAATTTTGGCTTTTTCTCTATTACTTTGTCATTGCCAAAACTTTCACTTTTATCAAATTTTATTAATTGACATCACATTTTGTGAAAATTTGCAATTTATTTGCTATGTTCATTTAACTCCTCTCAGTACAATTTAATCATGAATATTTGCGAATAAAATATATTTTTAATTTCCATTTAAAAATATGTGGTAATGATCTGTGATATATTAAGGAGTAAGGAAGTATTAAGGAGTTTTCACACATACCTGGTAATTTAAATTTAGGGGTTGTGAAATTTTCACTCGGAAACTGCTAGACTTTGGAGAGTTTGTGTCAGATGTTTATATTGTATGTTTTAGATTTCATAGGTTGTGAAGCTTATCTTAAGTAAGACTGGTGAGTAAATTAGACAAACTAGTAAGTAGCAGAGCCTGATTAACTTCTTGTGAGGCCTGGGCCAGTGGTGTATTTAAGGGGGGAGCTAGGGGGCTGAACCCCCCCCCCCCTCCCCCAAAAGTTAAGTTCTAGATCTGCCACTGGCCCGGGCACACATACTTTGTGGGCCATCATATTTAATAGTAATTTTAGTCGCATGTCAAATGTAGCTCATCACTGTACAGTCGGTAACAAAAATGTCCGAACACTAGCAAAAATTCCTATGTAAAAAAAGTACACTTCATATGGTTTTGTTAAATAAATCCTTGTCGAATCCTCTTCTTAGTCACTCTAAGAACATCATTCGATAAGGATTTATTTAACAAAACCGTATGAAGTGTATTTTTTTTACATAGGAATTTTTGCTAGTGTTCGGACACTTTTGTTACTGACTGCACAATATGGCATGAAAAAAACAATGACGAGTTAGATTCATACATTTACTTTAAGAAATTAAGAGGATGCTTCACTTAACATGGCTGGCAGCCTAACCTTATATTATTCTATAGGGAAATTTGTTTTGCAGATTACTCGTTACCTGATGATTTTTTTTTTTTTAATTTGTTTTCTCATTTAGAAAATTAATAATCATTAAATTAATTCTCTTTTTCCAAAAATAGTTTTTTTAATTTTCAATATTTCATTTTGAACTTATAAAATGCAAAAAGAACATTTTGTTCATTTTTCGTGTTTTAGAGCTTTAAAATGAAATGCATTAAAAAATAAAAAAAAATAATAATTTTTGGGAAAACGAGTATCAATTTAACAGTTTTGAAATTTTTAAAAGTGAAAATGGAATAATAATAATAAAAATTACATTTATTAAGCAGGGTTGCTACGGTACCTGGAAAACTCAGGGAATTTCAAAAATTAATGCAAAAACAGGGAAAATTCAGGGAATTTTGAAATTTTGTGGAACAACATTTGAAAAATTTTTCATAATCAAATATTTTTTTCATTTTTAGTGCTTTATAATGAATCAATTATGATTTCCCTCCCAACTATAGTAAATTAATAAAATTAATATACCCTTTAATATGTTCATTTGATTTGTAAATATGTTAGATTCTAATGCTGCATGATTGCGTGTTATTGATTTTACTTCTAAAAGAGACAGGGAAAACTCAGGGAATTTCTTCTCCTGATTTGTGTAGCAACCCTGTTAATGAATAATTTGTTTAAGAAACTCTTTTGCATTTAATAACATGGGGTTAGCTGCTGGCGATGACGGATGATACACCTCCTTAATGTAATTTACTGTAAATAAATGTTTTTATTATTATTGTTGAATTTTGTTTTTTCTTTCAGAATCTAAAAACTGAATACTGAATTATAAACATGCCTGTTAGCAAAGGTGTCGTTACCATTCTTCATTTTAATGATGTATATAATGTGGAAGAGCAGCCACAAGAACCAGTTGCAGGAGCAACTCGGTTTTGTTCAGCAATAAAAAGTTTTAACTCTTTGGACCCATTGATCCTCTTTAGTGGAGATATTTTAGCCCCATCTATCAGTGAGTAAAAGTTGTTTAACATTAATTTATACTTTAATAAGCAAAGTATAATAAAATAATGTTACTATAGTATTTCAAAATTTGATATAGCTTTAGCATAGGATCCCTTAACAACTTTTAAATCTTTGTCTCCAATTTGTTGATGATTTTTTTTTTTTTTGTGTTAAAGAAATCTAGTAACTTTTCAATTATACTTTTTATTACTGCATTTTTTAGCTAATTTAATGTAATATTTCATATTCTGTTTATATATTTTACGTATGGCTAAATTTAAAGTGGCACTTGCAGTAGCAAAAATGTAGTTTTTAAAATGCATTTTTTCTATAAAAATTATCCGATTTGATACATTGAAAATGAATAAATTATGTAGTTAATGTTAATGTTTCATTATTTATTTGCAATATCATATTATTTACATTTTTTTTAAAATGTCATTTGATAAATCATTTGAATTAGTTCAGTAAAATTTTCTCTTAAAAGTTTGTTAAATTTTATATGGTTATGCAATTATTAATAATAATATAATATGCATTTTTTTTTTATTATTATTATTTTTTTTCATATCGATGATGTTGTCTGCATATAGAATTTCTTGTCTTTTATAATAATAGTGTCTTTACTTTATATAATATCAAAGTCAGTTTATTTACTCAGACATTTATCTAATCATTTGACTGAATTTTAAAATTAAAATATTGTATAAGGTTTTATACTCTAAGATATAGTTTATTTACATTAAAAAATATCAATTATGAAGTCAGTAAATTACAACATAAGTTTGTAAAGTAAAAAAAAAAAAGTAAATTCTATTTGTCTTGATAAAAAGCTGAAATTCAGGAAAAGTTATTGTTTCCCCTTTCCTTGTAAAACTTAAGTGACCTGAAAAAAATGTGTATGGTTCACTAGTGAACCAAGATGGTTATCTTGTTCACAATGATTCATGATTTACTTTATGCAATGGTTGGTTGAATTTTGTTCTTTAACTTCATCCTGTGTTAATTATCTTTAGAGTATTTATTTAATTAATACAGTTGACCCTGTGAAATCTGCTATTCTATAATCCGCAATTCTCAATAATCTGTAGTTCTTTTTTCAAATGTAAATAATAAAAATTGAAGTTAACAGTTAAAAATAATTCTATTATTTTTCTCAATAAATAAATTTTAAAAAAATTGTAACTGAAGAATTTTTGCCAGAGACTCAATCGAATTATTTGAAATTGTATATCTATTTTTAGCAAAAGATTTTTGCAAATACATATTTTTTATTTATGTTTTTTACAATTGCAAAAAATTTCTGGATTTGTATTCTTTGAAGTTTACAAATTTATAACTTGTAAATGAATATGTATATTCAATCTAATGCTCCTATTACACACAACGAGTTTTCACACAACTTTTGAGACAATTTTGTTGACTCAAATCACCTCAACATCCAGTGTAATAGGAAATGGGAATATGAAAATTTTTTTCTGGCTAGTCATTTAAGGTTGTTTGTACGAGCAACTTCTACAGTGAAAAACCAATGAGAATAAAGCTCCTTATGCACCAAGAAATGACAGTGCCAGCGGGAATACACCATTGTTCTCTTCACTCTCCCATGTCATCCCCATTAAAAGAGCGATATGTAGGTGTGCCTTGACATGTACTGTACACCGTGCAACTTTAACTACATTTAAAATAATTGCTGATGGAACTTTATTTTCATATTCTGTTTATTATTAATTTTATCTATTAATTTAAATGTGTTTTGAATAAATAAATTACTTATTTAATATAATTTGTTTAAAAAAAACTATAATAATAAAGTCACGAATATAATTATAATGAAAACAAGACCTTACTTTAGCTTTACAGATGTAACTTTGAACGGTGAAGTACAGTAAACTCCCGATTATCCGCGGTGAACGGGGAATAGACAACTGCGGATAATCTGCAAAATGATCAAGAAGGGGATATAATTCAACACATAAAGCCTTTTGAGCAATACTATTTAATTAACAGTTAAGCATGGCCTACATATACAATTTAACATACTAATAAAAATTTCTACTTACATTTTGCTCTATTTTTTAACAAAAAAAATCAGTGAAGCATTTTTGTTTTTTTGTACTAAAACACTTTTTCTTTGCATTTTCTTTATCAGCATTTTGTCACAAAGTAATATATCGTCCTGTTCTTCGAGATATTTTATAAGTCCATCTGCAAGTGGTAGGGCTGCGTCGTAGCTCATCCTGTGCTGAGTTTTATCTCCTTCTTCCTCTTCTTTTTCACTATCTTCTGAAACTGGGTCTAATGCTTGGTCCACAATTTGTTCATCTGTAAGGTGTTCAATACCTGGATCATTGGCGTAACAATTAATCTACTCTTCAATGTTTCCTTCATTGACTTTTTCTCCTCCAGTAACAGATTTAGCTAAATTTGCCAAATCATGAGCAGAAATTTCTTCCTCCTCTATAAACTCTACCAAAGTATTTTCCACATTTGATAAAATTTTTCTCCAATGTAGACTGCTTAACTGACTCCCAAGCAGTGTGTACGCCATAAATGCTGTCAAGAATCGTGTAACATCTCCAAAAGCCTTGAAGGTCATTACTCTCTTCGATCTTTTCTTATAATAAGTTTGTTCTGTATTTTTAAATTCCCTTTTAAATTCAAGCCCTTGAGGACCGCAGATAATCCGCAAAGTGGATAATCCGACCGCCGATAATCGGGAGTTTACTGTACTTTCATTCACACAACATTAAATTTGGAAGATATAATACAGCTTTACCGCAAGCGCAAACCCATAAAAACGAAAACATCAAAATAGATTTTAAAAACATTGAAAAAATTGCTAATTACAATAACCATAACTACGCTCTTTTTCGCGAAACAATCGAAATTATAGATCATCCTAGTGCATGCAACCTGGACCAATTAACGGCAGCTATTGATTCTACCTGGCGCCACCTCCTGAAGGAGAGAAGACAATCGAACAGTCAAAAAGAAATCTTCACAGAAACAACACAGCATAGAGTAACTGGTGCTGAAGATAAGGGGGGGGGGCTGAATGAAAGTACTTCACCGTTCAAAGTTACATCTGTAAAGCTAAAGTAAGGTCTTGTTTTTATTATAATAATATAATTTGTATTTTAATTTTTATATTAACATCACAAATTTATGAATTCTAATAAGAAGAGAAATGTATGTAAACAAAGCAATGATCTAATATGCGAAATTCTAAATTTACAAAAGCCTTGATCCTAACTATTTCACAGAGTCAACTGTATATAGCTTTGTTTATTACCCTTGTCACATCATCATCATTGTTATTATTATTTTAGTGAGCACATTTACTAAAGGAGAACAAATGATCCCAGTTCTAAATTGTTGTGGAGTACATTGTGCTTGCTATGGAAATCATGATTTTGGTAAAGTTTTTTTCTTTCATTTTCTTGTTTTAGTTTAATAATTATTTTAAGAAAAAAGTTTTAGTGTATTTTATAATAACTTTGTTATTGAAATTGTAAAATTTGGTATTTTAATATTGATCTTCTTAAATTGCTAAATATTTATTAATTCAAATTATTGATTATCAGTATTTAAATTAAAATCAGTAAATTTTGTTAATGATTTAAATATAATTTACTCTGATTGACAAGGCTTCAAGTCTGAACAAGGGGTTGGGGACAAAATATCGCTGATGTAAATGAATAAAAAGTAAAATGAGTTGGTAATTATTAGTAATGTTGTATAAAATTTCATGACATCACATACCTTAGTCAGAGCACTGGCATTCTGACAAACCTAAAACAAAAATTTTTATAAATTTTACTTAAAATAGTTTAAAAACTATATTTATTAACTTTTGTCAAAATTAGTCATAATGAATTCAATCGTACTTATTAATTTTAAATTTTTTAGTTCAAGTTTGTGAACAGTGTTCAGCTTAAATGTCAGCAATGATGTACACGATTTTTAAAATGTATTTTGAATAGTGAAAAGCAACAGATAAAATAACTTAAAAATAAACATAGATAAAATAATGAAATTCAACTCTATGATTTATTTAATTATTTATTTATTTATTTTAATTAATATTTGTAAGGCCCTGTGGCCCCCTCCAGAGATCACACATGACACAAAATCAAATTTTCAAGTAGATCATACTATTTTTTCGACGCAATATTTTGTCCAGCGAGATTTTGTCCCGCGATATTATGTCCGGATCCCCTGAACAAGACATGAGATTTTTACCATAAAAGATTGCTTAAACTTGCTTAAAAATGTATTAAAGTTATAAAAGCATAAACTTTTCCATGTGTGACAAAGTTTAGTAATATGAATATCTGTCAATGTTTTCTGCTGAAATTTTAACTGATTTTTATTACTTAAAACTTAAGTTACTTGAAAAAAGAACAAAAAAAGTTAATTTTTTTTTTTTTTTATAAGCAGGAAATAATAATAAATTTGTAATAAGCAGAGTAGTAGATAAAAAAAATTCTTGTTTTAATATAAATATTATTATTCATGTCTTAAAACATTACACTGCATGTATTGTTTGAGCTGTCAATAATTATGTAATATTAATAATAATACCTTTTAAGGAAATATGGTGAGTTATCTATGTATACATATGTGATATATTTTCATTAACATGTTGTTCAGAAGAGGAAAGGAAAGTAGGAAAATACACTTTAGCTTAGGAATTGAATTTATTTAAAACAATAATCTAGCCTTTACCTATAAGATTGAAATTCTGAATTATCAATATGCATAAAAAATTAAATAGAACATTTCTCAATTTCTTTCATTGCTTGCAAGTTTTAAGCATATAAAACTCCAATCATGGATTAGCTTGATATTTTATTGTAAATTTGATTTAAAGGAGGGTGTGATGCTGCAAATCTCAACAGAATAAACTTGGTATTTCAGGTATTTCCAGAAAAAGAAGTAGAGTGCTGTAATATTTAATTAGCAGAGTGGCTAGGAAATTTATCTATTCCTATTAATTTAACAATTTTGAGTACACTGCATAAGGCCATTTTGTCTGTAAACAAATTCCCTGTTGCCATTCACAAAAATTAGAAAAAAAATTAAATTCCTTAAACCAAAGAATAAATTAGTATAAATTATTTCCTCTTACTCTGTAAAATTATATTTTAATTTAAGCTTGTTATTCAATGAATAAATTATGAAGACACTAATTTAAGACACATATATTTAAAGCAAGAATTAATGTTTCATATAAATTATATTTTTATCAAAAAGTTTTGCTATTAATACATGTTATGTGTAATATCTTTAAGAAATAAAATTTACAGGGATGGAACACAGGCGCAGAACTCATACCACTATCAATGTAATGAAATTATCTACTTCTTAAATCAGTGATATTATAGGTAGTGTAATTTCTTAAACAAATACCAGTTTGAGTTATGCACCCATGTTCCATCCCTGAATTTATCAATTTGATGAAAATTTAATATATCAAACTTATCAAAAAGTTAAAAAGTATTAATATACAGTAGAGTCCCTTAAATGAAGTTTTTTTTTTTTTTTTTTTTTTTTTTTTTTTAATTTGATATGCATACCCTCTAATTTTTTTCTGTTTGGCCCTAAACACTTTTTAGCAAAATATCAGCTCTCTGAGATAATATTAACACATGCCGAATTGACGGTGAAATCCTGATATAGGTATTACAATTAAAAGCAGACAGTATATATTTTTTATTATATTACATCGAGGAATTAGTCGGATAGACATTTTCCCTGCGTGCAGCCCATACAAACTAACCTTTGAATGATAGTTGTCAAGAGGTAAAAGATTAGAACTAATGTTGGCTAAAGAAGCACAAACTGTCAAATGTCTAAAATCCATGGTCTCTCCATTGAAATACAAGGGACAGTCAAGAGTATCTTTTACACCTATACACGGTGGAGGTGTCCTTGTAAATAGTCATGTCCATTTAAAGTTCTAAAATTCAATCTGTCTCAACCTTGGAAGAGCATACAGAACAAAATTTCGATGTCTGTAATATTCTAGGGTGTCCATTGAAGCGCCCACCTCAAAAATTGCAAAGATGTCACTATTTTCTCTTGTTAAAATAGTCTTGAATTCTGAGAATTTGTCACTTGACAGGTCACCAGCATTCCAGAAGAGAGCTGTGATGACCTTTGTGTCCTGGCCCTGAAAAGGACCATTTCTTCTCCAGAGAGGTCCTTTAGTTCTCTTGCTTGAGGACGGCATGTCGTGAGGGCTACACAGACGAACGCTGTTACTCATTTAGCACTACCTGAGGAGCACGTGTGGCTTAAAGAATCAGGGTTCATACTCATCAGGGAAAACAGGGAATTTGGAATTTGTTAAAAAACGTCATGGAAAACTCAGGGAAAATAAAATTTTTCATTAAAAGTCAGGGAAAAACAGTTATAAAACCTGGAAAAACATTTTTTTTTCTCTCTCAAGTTATGTTTTTCTTGTTTAGCTTCGTATCAAAATTTAAATGATTAAGTATTGTGAAAATACGCATGTAAATATTGATTTCTACCTGAATTTCTAGCATGATCGGCAGTAATATAACATCATACAGCAGAAGTAGCTGTATTTTGTCCTGTCTAGAGAAGTGTTTCTTGTAATATGTTGCTAATATTTTCTTGAAAATTGTCTGGGAACTCAGGGAAAACTCAAGGAATTTTTTCCCCATATTTGAGTATGAACCCTGAGAATGCAACGGATGCGAGTAACACTACTCCCCTTACAATATGTAATCTTGCAGACAGTCAAAGCCCATGGGAAAATTTGTGGGGAATTCTATGGAAATTCTATGGGAAAATTTATTTCTACAATTACTCATTACCTAATGTATATATTTTTTAAATCCTGTTTTCACATTCAGAAATTTCACAACTGATAAATTAGTATCCATTTTTTAAAATTTATTTTTTTAATTTTTAGCAATTTATTTTCTCACTAAAAAATGCGTGAAATGCAATTAGATTTTTTTAATTTAAAAATAAAATATATATTAATATATATATTCTACTTTCTAAAATTTA
Source organism: Salticus scenicus (assembly GCA_963930645.1). Taxonomy (NCBI): domain Eukaryota; kingdom Metazoa; phylum Arthropoda; class Arachnida; order Araneae; family Salticidae; genus Salticus; species Salticus scenicus. The sequence goes on from OZ005658.1 coordinate 142,166,030, forward strand.
TGACTGTATTAGTTTATAGATATTTTGATTGACACTGTTCATATTAACCTTTTGATGATCAGGTGAAAATTTAGAACTTGAAAGACTATGTGGAATTGATCATTCAGTAATCCTATTAATAAAAAGCATACATTTTTTTACCGTATGAAATAAAACCCAAAGTTTAGCTTTTTAAATTAATTCAATAATATAGCCGAACCTCGTTAACATGAATCTCAAGGAGAGCAAAAAAATTGTTCATGTTGTCAGTAATTCATGCTATCAGTAAATAATCTTCATATAACTGCACAAATATTCCTTTTGATGGGGATTGTGGAAACAGTTTATGTTAAAAGTAATTCACGTTCAGCGTGTCCACGTTAACGAGGTTCGACTGTATATATAAGAATTTTTTAATTGGAGAAGAACAATTACTTCAGAATATGTAATATAATACTGAAAATTTTAGCTATGAAAATATGTTTTCCCATCCAAATTATATGGGTCACCAAAGCAGAGAAGCCAAAATTGTGATGGCATGTCTCCTTAGCCATATAGCCGTTCGGAATTTTCCGTGGTTTTCTCTGAAGCTCATGCAAATACGTGCTAGGATCCCTCAGAACAGCCCTCATGGAGGACATTCCACTTATAGTCTTAGGATCCTAAGGAAATCAATCGGTCTTAATCCCAAACACACACACCCCTACAAAATATTTTTTCAGATATTTGCTTTATATATATATTTCACATAAGATCAAGCTTAGATCACGAAAATGTCAATGTGTTTGTGTGTTTAAGGGATTGATTAAAATGGTATCTTTTTTATGTTTTGTTATGTAATATTTGGAAATAAACATGTATGTGTGTTTCATTCTGATCTTTCATTACCTATGAGTGAGTATAATTTAAATATTTAATATTTATAAAGTATTTTTAATTATGATTTTATTATTATATATCAATAATTAAGAGACAACAGCGCTAAATATCCTAATTAAATATCTTCACAATTAAATCTAAGTGTAATAGGAAATGTATTTCATAAAATAAACCCACCACACTTTAGAATGTAAAAATCGAGGAAAAAGAATAAAAAATCCATAGAAAAAAGTGTGGGATGAGGGCGAAAAAACTCACAATGTCAAGTGTGTAAGAAGAAAAAAAAAAAAAAAGCTAGCATCAGAAGGAATAAAAGGACAAAATTGACTAGGAAGGGTCGGGCTCGGGGCCCTGAAGCTATCGTCGAGGGTTTAATATGTCTCGCCTAGTATGTGACTTATGCAAATATTTGCAGTTGCTTTTCGAAGTGTTGTATTATCTTCACATTTAAAAAAGTTTTTCACTTGTTAGAAAAAATTAAGAGGTTTTCTTTTTTATTATTTATTTGTATGTTTATTATTATTTATAGTTTAAGGAACTAGTTAAATTAACATCTATATCATCTTTATTGTCTGTTGTGTACTATCTGAAAAGAAAAAAAAAGTATGTCATTCAAATAAATTATACAAAGAAAAATGAAAATCGATTAAAAATTCGATTAATCTACTGATTAATCAATTAATGAACTATGGTTAACCCAGTTAAAACTGTAAATCGATTCCCACTCCTAGCTAAAAATAGTGTTGTGGCTGAGGAAGGCCTTCAATGCACTTTTATAATAATATTAACAACTAGGCCATTTAGTAACCCAAATCGAAATATAATTTTTTATGTATTTATTTTGTTCACAGGTGAATCAATAATATAATTTCTGAATTTATAACAAAATAGTGTAAAACTCAGTTATAAAAACATTAAAAACGTTATATAGTATATATATATTTTAATTAAATATTTGGCAGAAACTGGTGATGGGGATCATTCATTTTATTGCTCCACATGGTCATTGGAAGATTAATAGAAATTTCAAGTGAATGATAAATTATGTGATATCATAAAAAACTTCTAAATATTTATTCTGTTTTATGTATAATATTAACATGAACATTTCAGATTTCGGAGTTGATAATTTAATAGATTTTGCTCGTCAAACAAATTTCCCTTGGCTGATAAGTAATGTTGTAGATAATGGCACTTCATCACCACTAGCTGATGGAAAAGTTACATGCATTTTACATAATAATGGAATAAAGGTAAGTAAATTAATTATGTAAGTCTAGTTGGATTTATTTTTAAATTATTTTATTTTTATAACCATCATCTAATGATTTCATTGTAAAAGGCTTTAAAAGTTTTTTTTTTTTTTTTTTGGGGGGGGGGGGGGGAGGGGGGAGGCTTATTCTTTTCAAGTTTATGTAGATTGTATAGAGAAAAAAAAAAAAAAAAAAAAAAACTAAACATTTTTCATTTAATATGTAAATTGTACTTTTTTTCTACTAGAGTTGCAAATTAGGGGCTGCAGCTTGCAAATTACATTCAAAGAATTATATTCCACACAAAAATCAAATAGAGCATTGCGATTTTTCAATCTTAAATATTGAAGGAGAAAAATAATATATATATATGTAAAACTTCATCGCTAACTTTGAAAGTTTTTGTCAGATTTACATAAAATTTTAAGAACATGTTTTTCTTAATCAATCATAGTTAATTTAGAAGTTTCATACAATTTAGATAAAACACACAAAAATAAATTTTTATGTTTCTATTCCTAATCTAATAATACAGGGTGGCTAGCAGTCAGGAAAAATCAAAGAATCAGGGAAAAGTCAGGGAATTTAGAAAATCTGGAAAAGTCAGGGAATTTAGAAAATCTGGAAAAGTCAGGGAATTTTAACAAATTTTGTGAAAATAAGCTATATTAATCATTAAATTATTAATGATATTTTAAATCACTGAATTTTTTGCTAGTGTCGTGAAATTTTCATCGAAAATAAACGTGAGAGTCAGGGAAATGGAGGAAAATCTCGAAAAATAGTCAGGGAATTTGAAAAGGTTTAAATGCTAGTCACCCTGTAATAGCATTCTTTCCTGGCTGGCAGATTCCTCCTCTTTCCATGATAGTAAAGATCGACACAATTTCAGAAAAATGTTACTTGTGGTCAGTTATGGGTTTATGACTGACACAATGCAATGCTGGTATGGTTAATAAATAAATAACAAATGTTTTAAATATTTATATGATTAGATTTATGTTAGAATTGCAAGAACACTCACAAATATTTATATTTGGCATCTAGCTCTTTGAACTATGAGACATCTTTGGTTTATAAATAATTTTCTCAATTTGCAATGCTGTGTTCTACTATGCTTCATTTATATAAAATAATAAAAATAAAAAATAACCTGGAAGAGTAAAATGCATAATTTATGACAATTCTATTCTTCAAAGCTGTGAAAGCATATAGTCAGTCAGTTCATTTTGTTTAAAATGAATAAATTTGTTTCTCAAGTTATACTATTTTTTTTAGAGCATTGCATTTCCAAAATTTTAATTTAGTTATGTAATTAAATTTATGTTAAAAGATTAAAAAAAAAAAAAAAAAAAGTCAATGCATTGTTTATTATTAAAAGATTTTATTTTTTTCACTGTGAAATTTTAAGTTTTTTTATTATCTTATCTTTTCTCATATCTTTCATATTTTTTTTTCATTTTAAAATTTGAATGTGATAGTATTTTGAGATTTGAACTACAACCGGATCCACAGCAAAAAATAATAATGTTACTCAAACAGAACTTGGCTCTAGATCATTTTAGATTCAGATAAAATCTTGTTATCTGATTTGATGCAAATTTCTTAATTAAACTAGAATACCGGATTGTTCAGTTAATTTATTTTATGGTTAACAGATAATATACAAGTTCTAGTTATTTCAAGTTGTAATTTCAAATTTGCCTAGTAAAACTGATAAAAAAAATTCACAGTATGAATAACATATATATATATATACAAAATGGTTTTTCCTTCAATTATCCACCTAATTTAAAGCTAACTCAAAATACTCTGACTAATCAATCTATTAACTTTTTAGATCTCAAAATAATCATCGATGGTAATAAACTTTACACAGATATCTATGACAAACAGCAAGATTTTTGTTTTAATGTAAACTTATTTACACATTTTAATTCATGTCTGCATCTTTCGGTATTTAGAAACATCATCATTAACCATTTATTTCGAATTAATAATTTATGCTCTGCGAAGTTTAAAAACAAGAATATTAATAAACTGATCACAGCCACTGCTAAAATGGGTTTTCCTAAAAACTTTGTATTTTCTATCTTATATCCTTAACCATGTCTCTGTCAGTACAAAAAAAAAAAAAAAAAAGCTGTGTACACTCTTGTGTATATCAACAAAAAAATTATAAAATAATAAAAGACAATAAAAAAGGTGGCGGTTGGGTGGGCAGATGTTTGATTACGGAGGTGGGGTGGTGTTGTAAGGCTGGATGGTTGGGTGGGTTTGTGAAATTAAATATTAAAAAAAAAAAAAAAGTAGAAGGCTTGTTGCATTTGCTTTGTATTACTATGCATGCTTTCATTTTCCATTAAAATTTCAGTTTTTTCCTTTTTGAGTTGTCAACTATATTTAATGTTCTAATTATACTGTTAAACACAATGTGATCAATCGGTGAATTTCATTGTGGCTTCGTGGTTTCATTGTTGTTCATCTGCTTTGAAATTTGCATTTTTAAATCCATATGGTTCCTGTTCTGGTTGTGGCAGGCTGGGGGGGTGTTGCCGGCATAAAACTAGTGTAACCCCACAGGCAAGTCACAAGTCTTGCCGCCTGCCTCCTTCTTCCTATCTTGTTTTTCTTGGGTTGTTTTTTCATTAATTTTGATAAGTTTATGGTTTTAAGTTAAGATTTGTTGTTTTACTTTATTGATTCGTTTGTTTTGCAGGCTGTTAATTGGTGAATCTGGTTTCTTTGCATTGGTGTATTTCGTCCACTGGTGATTTTTTTTTTGTCTTGTTGGTCATTGGTGTTTCAGTGATCTTGTATCTGTTGCTTGGCTTCTACTATGCTTAATAGATCATCTTTATTATATATATATATATATATATAATAATGATGAGCTATTAAGCATAGTAGAAGCCAAGCAACAGATAGACCATTGAAACACCGATGACCAATAAGAATAAAAATTTCTTTATGTAGGAGAAGTTCAGAAAAATGAAAAAAATTCATTAGGAGATGAAATGCACATATTTAAATAAACCAGATTTATTAATTAACAGCCTGCAAAACAAACAAAACAATAAACTAACACAACAAACCTTAAGTTAAAAACATAAACTATATCGAAATTTATGAAAAAATAATTTAAGAAACAAGAAAGGAAGGAAGGAAGCAGGCGGCAAGACTTGTGATTTGCCGGTGGGGTTAAACTAGTTTCATGCCGGCAACACTCCCCCAGCCTGCCAAGACCAGAATAGGAGTCATATGGATTTAAAAAAGCAAAATTTCTAAGCAGATGAATAATAATGAAACTATGAAGCAATATATGTATACATAAATAAATAAAAAAGAAAGTTTTATTAAGTTTTTTATTCTTTTATCTGAAATAATACATTTTTTTTTTTCATGTTTTGATAACTCACAGTACTATATTTGAACTCATTTTCATTTGAATATAATATTCATTTAGTTCTGTTTAGTTTTTGTACTTTTATTCATCATTGTGTGTATATTGTCATTACTTAAATGTAATGAAAGGAAACAAAGTATAAAAATAATCATTGTGATTTGACATCTCATCAAAGTTATTACAAAACTTTCTTATAAATGTTATTTTAAAAAAATCTAGAGTGATTCTAGACTTTCTGAACATTAAGTAATTAATGGTTGTATAAATAAATTGAAGTACCATAATTTTGCATGTATAGTCTGCACCATCAGATAGTCCACAGATGGGATTTTCGGCATATTTTTAAAAAAAATTTATCAGATAGCCTGCACGGCCATATAATTCGTAAGAGAAAAATATAGCATAGAAAAAACAGACAAGTAAATCGATTTATGCATTTTAATATGATAGTATTAACCCTTTAACGTTCACTACTTAATTTATTTTAAAAATTACTAAACTAGTTTTAAAAATGGCTTTTAGACTCATAGCTGATCATAAATATTTAAAAAATAAAAAATTAGCATTGTTCTTTTTCGAGAAATTTTTGATTTGAAACATCTGTAAGTAAACCTTATTAAATTCAAATAATATTTAATTTAATAAGTAAATCACTTTATAAGTAAGCATTATTGACAACAAAAACTCGTAAAAGTTGCATAGATCCCAACATTTCAATTTATTCCGGAGTATTTTAACCCTTTGCGGCGCAAGGTAATTCGGATCATTTAAATTACACTGCCACCGAAATTTACGAACATAATTAAAATAGAAGAGATTTTAAATTTTCACGTTAAAAAAAGGGCCTTTTCTCCTATGTTATAAATGTAAATTTTTGCTAAAAAATTTCCGGGATTAGTTTTTGCACTTGAGAATTAAAATTAGGTGTTCCATCAGCGGGAACACTGCGACTGAAAGGGTTAAAGTATTTTTGAAATCAAAATACTAGTAGCACAACTGAGAAAAAACTTACTATTTATTATTTTAAAAATCACATATTAATAATTTAACACACATTAGGTAAAACCTATACTTCTTCAAAAATATAAGAAATCACATTGTTTTAGAACAGATCCAGTTTCTTATGCATCATTCTGTTTACTATAATCATAATGTTGTTTGCCCTTTATTGATGAAAAATGTGTTGTTTTTTAAGCCAATTGATAAAATTTGCACTATTTTTGAAGTGGATAAATGAAAAATACTATTTTCTGACAGAGATTAACAGAATATTCGATTATATTCACGGAAGAAAATCGAAATGGCCAATTTCTATTTGCAGTCGATTTTTGAAATATACGTTTTATTATGAACACTTTCTAATAAGCAGAAATATTTTGCAAATAATTAACAAAATTTTGACTATTTGTAGCAGTAGTTTGACAAAATATACAAATTTCTTGATGATGGTAGATCAAAGTATTCGATTATTATCACGTTCATTATCGATTATTTTTGCGCCGACAATTTCTAGATTACGCATTTTTTATTAAGCATACTATAATGCTCTCCTTACATATAAATCATCATAAAATTTCCTTATGTGGCCAGAACTGATAAAAAATATAATACATCTAGCTAGTTTTACTACTGACATTTCGCATTGTAATCTTAAAGCATATTATTACCAGTAAAGCATTTATAGCATTATGGACAGTGGCGGCTCGTGAATAACATTTTGGGGGTGCTGCAACGAAGCGTCTAGAAAAAGTGCATGAAATAGAACTTTTATTTGTCTCATTGGCTGATTCGTTTATTGTGAGAATCAACGTAAATATGTTGACAATTCAACATCCAATCAGAAGAACAAACTTTTCATTCTAACGGACTGTTTTTAGTCACTAGCCTGCAGCCCTCCCAATACGTCATCCACCAGCCGCCACTGATTATGGATGCAATTTAAGATTGTTGTACTTGATATTAATGATTCATTCAACATATGCTTTCGCTATCGATACGATACAGTGATGTTTTCTTGGAATCACATGCTCTTTTTAAAAATTTAACCATCGGCAGTTCATGCCCACCGATTTTGTTGATTTGAACTGTGAAAACCAGCAGATAATCTGCATCACTCTATAGTCCGCAAGCACAAAAATTTGCTTTTTTAACACAGATAGTCCACGGACTATACATGCAAAATTACGGTAAGAGAACTTGTTAAATAAACAAAAGAGTATATTATAATAGGGTGTTTGAGTATTTTTCTCCATATAGTATGATGTTTAACTTAACGCTGTTGCCTTTCAAATGATTTGAGCCAATAGATCATAACGATAAAGAAATTTTCAGTGTGTCCCGGTAAAAATCTATAAGTGCTACACTCACCAAAATCTATACAGTTTGTGCTACGGTGATTTGTAACATGTATATAAGTTTTCAGCTCATTCGGGTGAGGCGTTTAGACATTATAGCACTTTAAATTATTTGAGTCCATAAGCTACAATGATAAAGAATTTTTCTTTGTATCCCTGTAAAATCTATAAGTGGTAGAGTCTCCAAAATTCATACAGTTTGTGTGACGGTACTCTATAGTATGTACATAAATTTTCAGCTCAATTAAATTAGGCATTTAATCGCTAATCACACTTGAAATAATTTGAGCCCATAAGACACAATAATAAAAAATGTTTCATTGTGTCCCTGTAAAAAAAAAACTATAAACACTAGATTCACCAACAATACACACAGTTCGTATAACAGTGATCTGTAACATGTATATAAATTTTCAGCTCAATCAGATAAAGCATTTAGACTCAATGGCACTTTAAAGAATTTCAGCCCATACGGCATAATGATAAAAAATTTTCATTGTGTTCCTGTAAAAAAAAAAACTGTGCTAGATTTACTAAAATCTATGCAGTTGGTTCAATAGTGACCTATAACATGTGTATAAAGTTTTAGCTCAATTGAATAAGGTGTTTAGATGCTATTGTACTTTAAAGAATTTTATCTCATAATCCATAATGGTTAGAAATTTTTCTGTTTGTTTGTGTAAAAATATATATATATATATATATATATGTATATAAATGCTAGATTCAGCAGAATCTTTACTGTTCGTGGGACAGTAACCTGTAACACATATATAAATTTTCAGCCCAATCAAATAAGACATTTAGATACTATCATACTTTAAAAAAATTTGGGCCTCCAGGCCATAAAGATATCAAATTTTTCTTTATTTCCGTATAAAGAAACTATAAGTGCTAGATTCACCAATATCAATAGAGTTTGTGCTACAGTGATCTATAACATACATACCAACTTTCAGCTCATTTGAACAAAGAGTTTAGGCACTACCATGTTCACTCGCATATATACACACACATACATACATCACCACCTTAAAAATAGCAAATATGAATTCAGGGGACCTCAAACCGTGTAGATATATCAAATTCTCAAAGTTGGATTTTTGATATGATTACAATACTTTCCTTATATATGTACACTAAGGGACAAAAAAAAAAAAAAGCCGCACTGCAGAAAAATTGACTTATACCTTTTTTATTTGTAATAACTTCAAAACTAATGGTTGAAACAAATAAAACTGTCATGTTTGCATAATACCAAAGTGACGAAATGATACCTATGTACATTTTTACTTTCTTCTATATTCAATAGAAGAAAGTATTGGATTTGTAAAAAATTTTGACCTCAGGTTTTTGATGGATTTACACGTTTTGAGAGCTGAAGAACACGATTTGACCATTTTTAGAAAATGTCTGTGTGTGTGTGTGAGACAAAATTTGTGGCAACTGTATCTCAGGAACTACTGCACAGAATTTCATACAAATTGGTATGTAGTTGCACCTTGACATAAATTAGTGCCTATCAACTTTTGGTAAGAATTGTCTTACAGGTTGCGTTGCCATCCTGTTTTTTCTAAATTTTTAACATTGTGATATAGGACAAAATTTTGTATAAATGTGCATAAAGAAAATTATTTTTTAGTAATCATTATGAAATTTACAAGAATTATTTATAATAGAGATAGTCAACTGGGAAAATTTTTTTGTATGTGTGGGAGCCTCGCTACCCCCCTCCCCCTCTAGGGGAGTAAATTTTCATGATGGGTATCTTTCAAAAGAGCTCGCCAATACCTTTAAAACGAATGGTTGAACCATCGATCTGTGATAATTTAAAATAAAGTTATCAAATTTTTTCATTTTTAACAAAAAAAAAAAAAAAAAAAAAAAAAAAAAAAATTTAATGTAATATTGACAATAAAATTGACTTTTTTTGGATATTTAGTGTTATACTACTTCTCTAATAGGGAAATCATCTGCATTATCATGGAAGATAATTTTTTTTAAATAATAATTTTAATAAATTATTTTTACTGAGTGAATTTGTATAGGAAAATATAAAAGAAAGTCATGTGGTGGCCACAACATACTAGTTGATGTAGTAATTTGCTTTATTACACTATATGAAGTACTTTATAAAAATTTGCATAAAACTTTCTTTTTAAATGTAATGTAATAAATATATACTTTATGTTCTATTTTGATTTATTATATAAAATAAACAAGTTTTATTTTAACATATGAAATAAAATTATTTGTTTATTAGATCTAAACAATTATTTCATAAAAAAATGTATTCTGCATTGTGTTAATTCCACCTTTATATTGAATTACTGCTTTAATGCACAATGACATAGTATTATATAGTGTTTTAATATAAATCTCAGAAATTTCACTGTGCTAAATATCACAAATAATTTTTTCTAGTTCTTGCAGAGTTGTAGGCTGCAAATTTTGAATCCTTCCCATCCCCCACCTTTTTATAGATAAACATTTTTGAATGGATTGAGATTAGAACTATATGCAGATCTGGTGAAGAAGAAATTCTATGATATTCTTTGTGGGATTTAACATAAAATGAAAAAAGATATGATTATTTATAGAATTATAGGTGCTCATGGTAATGGATAGGTAATTTTAAGAATTTGAATAATAAACTTACCACAGATGCTCTGTAGCAAGGTGCATTATAATCTTGAAATGCTGTTTGCGGAAAAGTCTGAGATACCTTCAAAGTAGCCATTCAGGCACCACTTTTGTAATGGCCATGTTTTATTCTGAGTTAATTGATCCCTTGATCATGAAAATTTGCCCTACTCCTTGAAAAGTTATGTACCTCTGTACCATAATATACGGAAAGTGTGTTACTGTTTTAAAAGAGCAATTTTCATTAAATCGGTCGCATTTTTGCCATTCTACTAGAATTTTTCATCAGCTCAAAATAAATTAAATTTGACTCATCAGAGAAAACCAGATCAGCTCAATAATTAACAGACAATTTTTTTAAATTTTCAGTTAACTGAAGTCCCGTTTTTTTTAATTCTTTTTCTTAATAATATCTTTTTTTGCAGATCTTCTGGTTTTTAACCTGCTTTGTTTAATTGTTGCTGCGCTGTTTTTGAACAAATTATTTTGTTAAACACATTTTTGAAAATCTTTTCTAAGTTCTAAACATGATATAAAATGATTTTTTAAGCATTTGCTTTTTAACTTGCGGTCATCTTGCTTGGATGAGAAACGTGGACGCCTAAAGCCAAATTTCCAGTTTAAACAGCCAAAACAATTTTATATCTTTTATATCTAACCTTCTCACCAACATTTTGTCAACATTTAATTATTTTGCTATCTTGAGTATTAAAATATTTTTTGATTTTCATTTTAAAATTAATAATTTTTCTGGCATCGTTAATTGCCTTATCCTTGCTCTTTTTGAAATACTTTCTAAAATTAGAATTTTCCTGACAGTTGTAATTTGTTCTTAACACTGGGCTCAATCCTAAAGTGTATGTGAAGTACAACATAATAGAATCTGTTCGAAAATTTGCTTTTTAAACAATAAAATTGGCAGTTACTGAAAGAGAAAAGGAAAATATTCTCAAGTGTGGCTTTTTTTTTTTTTTTTTTTTTGTACCTTAGTGTATGTCCAGAAAGTAAAAATATTTAAAATCCTTAAAATTAAGTTAGTATTTTAAAACAAGTTTTGCCTGAAAGTTTATTACTTTCTCTTACTCACATATAGCAAAGAAAGTATTCTTTTCCTCCTGTTGAATTTTCAAAACTGAGTTTTTGATATAATTATGCATTTTGAGGTCTCCTGAATCTGAAAATTTGCTTTTTAGCAGTTGGTCTGTGTGTATGTGTCTATTATAAGCATAAACTATATTATTAGAAGAACATGTAAACTTTGTATTTTAAATCTGTATTATATTTAAGGATATCATTTGAAATTTTATATTGAAATCATAGAAATAGTTCATGTACAGTCGGTAACAGAAGTGTCCGAACACTAGAAAAAATTCCTATGTAAAAAAAGCACACTTCATGCGTTTTTGTTAAATAAATCCTTATCGAATCATATTCTTACACAGACTAAGAACATGATTCGACAAGGATTTATTTAACAAAACCGTATGAAGTGTACTTTTTTTACATAGGAATTTTTGCTAGTGTTCAGACACTTCTGTTACCGACTGTACAGTCACATACAGAAGTATTCAAGTATATTAAGCCTATGGAAATTTGTTGTTGATATTTTAACATTTTAGATTGCACTGAACAAAATAAAATAAATGTATATAAAATAAACATGTAAAAGCATGCATCATTTGTTTACAGGGTCACACAAAATAACTCAGCTTTATTAGGGGCTATGTCTCAAGGCTGTTTAAAATACATTTCAAATGTTATGCTTTTTTCTTACTGTGCTGAATTTATTTACATTATGTGGTACATATACAATTAACTGACAAAAGTCTACCCAAAATTAAATTAATACTTTTTTTTTTTTTTTTTTTTTTTTTTTTTGCAGTTGTTTAAATTGCTTTGGCAAATTATATCATGTGCAGGAAAATTTCTTAGGAATGATAATTATCTTTCAGTATATGGTAGGAGAATATAATATATTGGACTTCAAATTTTTGTTTTTTGCTATAATTAAATTTTTTGAGGTTCCTTGAATACAGATATAAAGTTTTCAGCAGTGCTTGTTGTCAGCATAACTTAAAAACAAATAAGTAAAGAAAGTTTACATTTGATATTTTTAAGTATATATGGGAACACAGTAGAACCTCAATTATCCAGCGTAATTGGGACCTAACCTATGTCGGATAAAAAAAATTTCTGGATAACAAAGAATTTTTCAATAATCATCTAGTTTAAAATGCAGCATCAGCTGCATAGATGGTGTAGTGGTTAACTTCTCTTACTCTTACACGGTTTGTCCTGGGTTCGTGTCCTGAACAAGGCATGGATATTAGGTGATGCTTTGCTTACCCCTGTTACTACCCATTGAGTACCCCTTCACAAATGGTCATCAGTTCAGCAACCTCCTAGCTAATGCTTAGTTGCAAGTGTTGTACCATTGAAAATAAATAAATAAAAATAAATACAACATTGTCATGGAACTAATATTATGACTATTTAAAATGCTAAATAAATATCTAATTTCAAATTATACGTAGCATTCGATTGTTGTGGCTCTAGGCAATATGGTATTCCAAAATTTGAAATGGGGGATGTTTTTGTTTAGAACAAGGACATGTGCACACAGGATGGCGAGAGCTCAAGCTAATTTCAACGAAATTCTAAGAAAGGGGAACCAAAATATTTATCTATATTCGTAGTTTGGAAACAATGCTTGCAGACACAAGAAATATGGGAAAAAAAAAAAAAAAAAAAAAAAAACTATGGATGAAATTCTGTTCCATATATATATATATATAATAATGATGATCTATCAAGCATAGTAGAAGCCAAGCAACAGACACAAGACCACTGAAACACCAATGACCAATAAGATTAAAAATTTCTTTGAGAAGTTCAGAAAAATGAAAAAAAAATTATCAGGGGATGAAATACACAAATTCAAAGAAACCAGATTTACCAATCAACAGCCCGTAAAACAAACGAATCAATAAGGTAACACAACAGATCTTAACTTAAAACCACAAACTATATCAAAATCCATGAAAAAATAATTTAAGAAACCCAAGATAAGAAGGAAGGAGGCAGGCGGCAAGTCCCGTGACCTGCCCGCTGGGCCAAACCACTCCCACGCTGGGCCAAACCACTCCCACGCTGGCAACACCTCCCCCCAGCCCGCCACGACCAGAAAAGGAGTCAAATGGATCCAAAAAAAAAAAAAAACCCAAAGCAGATGAATAACACGGAAACCACGAAGCAACACTGAAATTCACTGATTGATTACAATGTATTCAATAGCACGAGCTAGAGATGTAAAATTTCCGGAAATTTTGAGGTGGTGGAAAAAAAAAAACAGTTTTTTTCTGGAAAAAATGGGAAAAATTGAATTTTTACAGATAAAAATAAGGTTTCTTAATAATTATAATATCTTAGAAAATATAAGGTGTTAAATATTTAAAAATGCTTGCAATCCATATTATTTTTTCTTAACAGAAATATACAAAAAGCTTTTAATATTAAAAAATGAGCCTTTCTGTTTCATAAATGCCGTACCTTTTCTTGTACAAAACACCAAAAACTAGTCAAATCATCATTCAACCATTAATTTTGCATAGTGTGCATTCCTATGGAATGTTCATCTCCCAGCAGCATTGATGAATTCAGATTAGATTCAAACCAACATTTTTTTTTTTTTTTTTTTATAGACCCAAACCTAATTTCTTTATATCCGAAACCCGAAAATTAAATAAAATTTATTGATTCATCTGAAAATAATGCAAAACTTTTTAAAGTTATAAAATAAAATAAATTTTCATTGACACAGAGTTAGTAAATAATTTAAAAAATAATTAAAACTGATTTACTGATACACTAAGTTAAAAATTTAAAAATCTGTAAAATAGATTGATAATTTTTAACCATTTATGTGTGTTGTGTTCTTTAAGAGTACAAAAATATGCTTTAAGTTTAATATATATATACTAGACCCAAACCTGATTGCAGGTCTGGCTCGGGTAAAATCAGTTTACCGGACCTGATGTTGGACTCTAATTCAGATTTTCATTTAAAATGAAATTAATCACAAAGATAAATTAAAAGTTTAATTTAAAGTCAATTGAACTTCAGAAAACATTTTATTATTGATTTATTATTTTTTTTATGCAGGATGGCCATTAGAAATTTTCCAAATTTCCTGATTTTTTAAAGACTATTTTTCAGCATTTTTCCTGACTTATGCTGTTTATTTCCCACAAAATTTCATGAAATTAATGAGCAGTTTAGCGCTTTCAAATATGGCTTATTTCCACAAAATTTGTCAAAATTCCCTGACTATTCCTTGACATTCCCAGACTCACTTAAATTTCCTGACTTTTCCATGATTCCCTGACTAGTAGCCATCCTGTTGTAATATAAAACGTATTGACTCAGACATAAAGGACATAAATCAAGTAGGTTTTTCCGCATATAATTTTTATAAATTGTGAAATACATTTTTTAACAGAAAGTAGTTGCTTAGTTTTTTTTTTTTTTTTTTTTCCCTGTTACATGCATTTATCTTAATATATATAAATCTCGTGTCACAATGTTTGTCCTCAATGGACTCCTAAACCACTTAACCGATTATAATAAAATTCGCACACCATGTGCAGTTCGATCCAACTTGAGAGATAGGATAGTTTAAATCTCAAATTATAGTCGCAATTTTAATTTATTGCTAATTATTTGTCTGTTATTATTTGACAGTCACAATTATCTGTTAACTCCAAATGATTCTAACAGATGTCGATACCTTTTGACTGGGTTGAAATGAAAGCTGAAATATATTTGGTGCTGCCATCTACACAAAGAATCTTCAACTTTTTAACCTATTAATAAATTTCGTATAATTCAATTATTTCCACTTTTTAAATTTTTGGTGTTAGCATAGCCGGCCACGTGTTACTTAGACTGAAGTGTAAATTGAATTCATATTATAATGAAGATAATACAGTGAAATTAATCCTGTTTTTTACTTATTTGTGCTTCATTGATCAAAACTTTATAATTTAATCTGTATATATATATAAATTACGTGTCACGATGTTTGTCCGGGGTAAACTCCTAAACTAAGGAACTGATTTTGATGAAATTTTGCACACTGTGTGCAGTTTGATCCAACTTGAGAGATAGGATAGTTTTTATCTCAATTTATTGTCACAATATTGTTTTATTGCAATTATTTGTTAATTATAGACCTTTATTAAAGTTGCCCCAAAATATCTGTGAGTTCCATTAATTTAATTGTTGCCAAAAAAAAAAAAAAAAAAAAAATAAAAATACGAGTTCATTTTCTTTCGACATAAAAATAAATACATTTAATCAAACGTGAACGTTAAAAAATTATAAAAAGTTAAATTATGCATCTCACGAAAATTGACGTCATAATCAATTTAAAGATTTTATACACATTGATAAAGTGCTAATGTAGTTCTATCATAGATATAGTAATATATATAGATCTCTCATCCCCATGTTATCGTAGAAAGATTTTTGATGCCGAAAAAAGATAAAAAATAAAAGCTTTGGAAACAGCCATTAAGTGGTATTGAAAAAAAAAAAAAAAAAAAAAAAAGAAAAGAAAGAAAGAAATATGAATTTGAAACTGTATCTGGAGTCTTCCATTCCCCTTTAGCAAATAAATTATTCATAAATTTTATTTGCTAAAATATTAGTATGTATTCCCGTGTGTATTCACTCGGGGAAAGACGGCCATATTTTGGTAAAAACGTCGTCTTTTCCCAAATGAAAAGGAATAACTTTTTTCTCCCCAATGATCACTCTATTCTATATATGCTATACTATATCTATGAGTTCTATACGCAAGCGAAGTGTGACTCACTGACCGTCTGTGCAGCCAAGAAAAAGATTTCCTATGTTAATTGCCCACTGGATTTTTTGTAAGAAATTATTAAAAATCGATGAAATTTATTTCCCGATTTTAATCCTTATATTTGGGTATAGATATGTATTAGTTATCGCGGGTGTTAGATTGAATTATTTTGCTGTCAAATTGACAAAATTTTAATTTTAAATTTTTAAACTCTGTCGCCCTTGGCTTTTTTTATTATTATTATTATTATTTGGCGATCAAAAGCGTAACACGAAAATATACATGCCAGATGTATGCATTGTACGAAATGTAATATGTATTATTCATTGCACGTATGTATGACATGTAATATGTATTGTACGAAATATTGTTTCATATTATTCATTACTCTTTTAATATAAGTTGTTAAAATAACCATGATTTTTGAAAGGAATTAAATATTTTCGCCAGATAATTTGGCGATATTCTTTTTTTTTCGCCAAGGATGACAGAAATGAAATCTATTCCGCTGCAAAATATTAGTATCTTACATCAGATATTTTATTTAGACATTTGAAAACAAATTTGACTTCAAACTATGATAGAATATTTATCATTTTCCTTTTAATTTGTATATTATTAGTATATTAAAATTTAAAAGCATGGTATATAAAAAGTTTTTTTTTTTTTTTTTTTTTTAAATCTTATAATTATTCTTATCTTAATCCTCAATGTTTCCCATCTTTATTGACTTGAATTTACTATTAAAATTTTAACATACTCAAAAACTTCTCATCACTTCGTTAAAATACACTAAACTTTTCCAAAATCTTTTTGTATTTAAAATGATACATGTATTTACTTTAAATGTCCAATATTTCATAAGATTTCCAATTTTAAAGTTTTAAAATATTTATCAAATTTACTTATTTTTCTGGTTTAGCCTTATTGTTTTCCCTTTTATAACTACAGCTGTTGCCCTCTTTAAAATATTTAAAATGATGAGGTCATTTAATAGTAAAATTATCCATTATAGCATATATTATATTTCACTCCTCCATAAAAATTGATTTTAAAATCGTCTGTTTCTTTTATACTTTTATTTTAATAGAATTTTAATAGAATTTAATTTATATATTAGTCATTTTAGCAATTTTATCCAAAGTAGCATTAGAAATAATATATATCACTTCTCCATTAAAATTTATAGGACCCTACAATAAAATTAATTTGTGCTTAATATCAACACTACGAAAATTTTTATCAATCGCTTCCAAATTTTGACCTAAGTTTCAAATCTCAACCCTGTGGGTTTTTACATCGGCTACATCGTTTTCGTCTTTGTTCGTAAATAATAATTTAACTGTACTAAATAGTTTACAGCCGTATAATTCAACGTATAACTTAGTCACAGCAACGCGTGGCCGGGTCTGCTAGTATATATATATGTGTGTGTGTGTATAATATATATCCACACATTAAAATAATACAGTTAGACAAGTCTAAGGATATATATTCAAGAAAAAAGACTGAAGTATAAAGGAGCTTGAAAGAATAAGTAATTTCAAATGAATGTGATGGGAGGGAGGTCATAACAAAATCAATGTTTTCATGTAAGAGACTGAACATGAAAAAATATTCCAAGAAAAAAGTACTTAAATGTAAATATTATGAATTTCTAAATATGTTATTTTATGCTAGAGATTTCAAAATTTTCAATTTTTCCGGGCGGAAATAAATCTCTTTGGAAAAAAGCCGAAAAAAACTGGTTTATTTCCCAAAATTTCCAGTTTTTTTTTGGACCATTCCCATCTCTAAGCACGACCAGAATTTCAAGAACAGTTGACAACTCAAACAAGAAGAAACTGAAACTCCAATGGAAAAAGAAAGTTTGCATAGCAGTACAAAGCAAATGCAATAAGCCCTCTGCCCCCCCCCCCCTTTTTTTTTATTATTCATACATATATATATTTAAAAACACTAGTCTAAATAATCAGGAAATATTCAGCCGAGACCTGTTGGTTCTGTGGTCAGAGTACACAACTACGAACCCGAATCTTGTGAGTTTGATCCTCACAGATGGGAAGTGAAAAAAAAAAAAAAAAAAAAAATTATATATATATATGTTTTTACTGATTTCACAAAATATTTTAAGATAGAGTAAGAAATTAAATGGTAAAATTGGATATTGGTAGTCATTTTCGAAGTGGAACACTATAAATTGGTAATGATGCAAAATGCCAGATTGAAAGAAATAGTCCTGTCGTACTAAAAAAAGCTTAAAAAATGAATTTTATTTAACAGTAAGTGCTGTTTAAAAGAGTTTCGGATAATAGATGGGGAGAAAAAAAAATTAGGAAATCAACGTTAGTTAACGGATTTTCTGGTTAAACGAGGGTCGGATAATCAAGGTTCTACTGTAACTGTTGAAAATTTTGATTATAATCAGTGTTTCAAAGGTATGAGTAAAAGTTTTGTGAATAATTTGAAATAAACTTTTTAATTTAATAACATCTTTAAATGTTTTGTGAATGAATGTACAGAATCCAAATAGGGGGTTGAAGAGGTGATATCCTTCAAAAATATATTTATTACAAATAAAACTTTTTTTATTACTGTCAGAGTAAGAGAAAGTAGTATAAATATCACACCAGATTAGGGTTTTTTTCAATTTAAGCAAGTTAAAACTAAAACTTGCACTGTCAAATAAATAAATAATCCTCTTAAAAACAGTCTTTAAAAAATTGAGGCCTTTTTTTTTAAGTATAATAATACTACATTTTCTCTAAGAGTATCTTCCCATTACACTAAAAAATTACTGGTCTGCCACAGGTGATTTTTTTTAATACCTTTAATTATATACAGTTGTTTTTGTCTCATTAAATTTTAGAAAATCATTCATAAAATTTAATCTTTTGAAATACAAGTATTAAATAATATTATAGTTTTAAAAAATTAAAGAACACGCTTTTATAGAAATGTGAACAAAAAAGCACAAAATTTCTATCTCTTAGTATTAAAATGCAGGGTAAGAGAAAATCGTGTGAGTGACACACCATAATATTTACATACATTTAAATCTTTAATTAAAATAATTTAGAATTAAACAAAAACCATTTTTAAAAAATCTCCCCTGACTGGGCTCGAATGCTAGACCATTAGGTTCGTAGAGCGGTGCTTTACCTCCACGGCTACAGTGTTCACGTAGGGAAATACTTTTTTTTACAATATAGATTTTTGTTTGTTCCCAGAGCGGTTACAAACATACAAACATACATACATACAGGTGAAGCTAATTAAAGCGTATTAAAAAAGTCATCTTTAGCAACCTTGAAATTTTGAACCTTAAAAAGACCTAGTCAGCTTTTAGACAGATTTTTTTTATTAATATTTTTTTTTTTTTTTTTTAATTCTGCATGAATTTTAATGAGTTAAATTATAATAATAAATTAACTGATATATATATAATCATTGTTTCTCATGCAATATTTGAAGTATGATTGATTTTTCAATTTCATTATTAATTTTTATGGTTACTTTCAGTTTGGTATTGTTGGTTTGGTTGAAGAAGAATGGTTAGCAACGTTATCTACTATAGATGCTGATGATGTCACTTACATAGATTTTGTAACTGAAGGAAGAAAGCTTGCCAGGCAATTAAAAGACAAAGTATGATTTATTTCTAATTAAAAAAAAAAAAAAAAAAACTTATTAAATTGAAGAGATGTAAAGAGGCCATCACTCTTACAGTATTAATGTTGTTAATAATAAAATATCTTATAAAATATAATGCTTACAGGATTTTTTTTTTTTGCCTATGATAAGTTCATTTGTGAATGTTATCTATGTGAAGTGTTCCTAATGCTAAATTCAAAGTTTTCCAACAAAGAAAAATTTTGACGATCCAAATTAATTATTCATCACACATTGATGTTGAATTTATTCTAGGCCTTGATAATGACATAAATATTGATGATGAGTAGGAATTTTATCTTTCATATCATATGAGAATTATGTTCGAAGGAAGATTTCTAAAAATAAATATATGAATAATTATGAAACACATGATGACCTATCCAGCTTGTAAATAGATAAAATGATATTAGTAATTCACTGATGCACTGCAAGTGCATCGCATTGAATGAATAAGTTGGAAATCAACAATGTTTTATCAACTTGTGGCAAATCTTCATTCGGCCTAGCAGATTGAAATTCCTGTTACTAATTCACACATCTAATAATCATTCTTGAAAGGGCTGCAAATTGTATAGAATGACACAAAATATATATAAAATAAAATGATCCAGGTTAACATTTATGCATCAGTTTAAAAGTAAACTTATATAAGAGCTTTGCTTCTGAAGGAGGTTTTTCCATTCATGATGAAACCACAAAATGGGAAGACAACCTCAGTGGCAGAAAAAGTTTTGCCAAAATGACTAACTTCCTCACAATTTCTGTGTGTTGAAGAAAACCTGATTACTATCAATGTTTCAATTACTTCCTATGTTGGTGATATAGTGTGTTGTAAATTTATATTTTCAAAATACAGCAAACTCTCGTTAAAACGGACAATCAAGGGCTGGCAGTTTTTGTCCATATTAACAAGAGTCCATTATAACAGGAGCTCATAAACTGAAATTCTATATGAACTCTACATATATTATTATGTACACATATACAGTATAATATGAATGAAAATTTGTTTCCTCAAACCCTTTTATTCACTAAAAATATAAACAGAGGAAAAACGATACTTACTTACAAAACTTCTTTTCTTCATATAGTACAATATAATGTAGTACAGGTAAAAATTGTTGACCTTAACTGTCGCTGTCTCCCACGGTGTAATAGCGCAGAGTGAAAGAAATTAAACCTTTTATTATTGCACCTTTTCATGTTAAAAAAAAATCTTTAATTTGAAAAGAGTTTGGAAACTGACTCTTTTTCGAAGAAAGTAAGCTTTGAGGCAGAAAAATGTCCATCTTAATGAATGAATTGTACGTATAAAGCAATGTTTATTACATCATTTCCAATAGACCTTAGCTGGGGATTCTGTTTTTGTACATAATAATGAGAAATCCATCTTAAATGGGGTCGTCTTAACGAGAGTTCACTGTATAATTTTGTGGAGAAGTTTATTTGAGTTGATAAAGTTTAATTGCTATTATTCAATGATTAATTATTTTTTATTTATTTTAAAATTTCATTTTTTTTTTTTTTTTTTTTATTACTTCCATTAACCAACTATGGTAGGTAATAGAATTATTGTTTGCAGTCAAAAATGTTGATATAGAGTTTTCACCTGATCTACATGTTTTAAGGACTACTAAGTCCAAAAAAGTGATTTTTGACAATTTTGCAGTGTATGTGTATGTATGTGGAGAGTCTTCTGATTATCATATTTTTAAAATGAATAAATATAGAAAAAGGAAACTTTAGAATTAAAATAGGTTCAGTGTACAGATGCTTTTGCCAACTTTTGGTGAAAATTAGAAGTGAAACATTGAAAACCGAAAGTAAACTATAAGTCCTTATTTTAAAAACAGCTCTCATGATTTTCCTTAAAGTTGCTGTATAAACTTGAGTCTTGCACGGGTAGGGTAAAACCCGATAGATTAATTTTAAATCAACCGAAATCTGCCAAAAAAATTTTTATCTATCCGAAAAACACCCTGAATATGCAGTAAAGAATTTTGATGATCCATACCCAACCCAAAACCCAAGAACTAAATAATATTTTAGCAGTATAGAAAAAATCAAAATTTTATATTAAAGATTATTGTTAAGAATCAAATAACTATCTTTAGAAGTATTAAAAAATAGTTTATGACTTCTTTTAATTCAAAACTTAATTACAAAAAAAAAAAAAAAAAAAAAAAAATGATATTCCATAATGTGATAAAGTAGTATTAGTTGCTGATATATGTATATGTTAATTAATTCTAAAAATGCACAATTATATAAAATTCATTGTTTAGCTTATTAGAGATCAATGACATTCAGGTTGTGTTATCAAACTAAGCTTCAATTATTAGTTGTAAGAAGATAGTAGTCATGAAGGTAAGATCATTTTGGGAGAAAATAAATGTTTAAGGTGCAGAAAGTTAAAAATAGCTGTATTCAGTTTGAATGGACGAAGTGGACATTAATTTTTGAATGTAATGAATAGAGTCCACACACACCCAATGTTCTAAATTGTAATATATATAACCATACTTTTATTTTCTATTTTTAAATTAAATTAAAGTAACAATTCACTTTTTTTTTTTTTTTTTTTTTTTAAACGGAAAGTATTCTACATTAAATATGAATTTTCATGTATGTCAATTTTAGGTCAAAATGGTCCAAACACAACAGTAGGGTTAATGATGATGTCGTGTCTATGAAAGTGCAATTAAATGGCTCCGAAGCTGTCGAAGACAGCTTTAGCAACCTCGACAGCCCTATCTGTATAAAGTAGGTCTACTGGGTCTTCAAAGCCGATATTAAGAAGTTTGGCCTGGATTGCTGGGCAGCTTAAGATGTGTTGGGGAGACAGTGGGATGTCGTCTGGGCAGTGAGGACAAAAGTTGGTGTAACTACGCTGCCCGTCCTCAGAAATCCTCATCCCCTTTAAATGGTTTGTCCTCAGTCTGGTTAAAATAGTTGATAAGGCTCTATCACTGACTAGTAGATATTGCACAATTCATAGAAGAGAGGGTTGCCAGAGCCTCGAGAGGTTGGACTTCTGCCTGTTGGTCCGCGGGAGGTATTTTATTTCCCTCCTACCACCCAAAGGAAAACCTATGGAGGCATTCCCCTATCCGCCACCTGGGGACGCGCTCTCTAGGGGTTACAGGCTCCCCCGAGAGCTTTAATGAAAGAAATGAGTAAAAATGTGTGATATAAAATAGGGACCATTGAAAATTTAAAATATGGGTAATAATAATAATAATAATGAAACTAAAGATATCTGCATTGAAAGAACTAAAGAATCTTTGTAGTATCTTTGTTTTATTAAAGAATCTACTGCTCTTCGTAGAAAATAACTTTCAAACTGAAGATAAATGCTCTTTCTCTCTCTCTCTCTATATATATAATAATGATCTATTAAGCATAGTAGAAGCCAATCAACAGATACAAGATCACTGAAACACCAATGACCAATAAGATTTTAAAAAATTTTATCAGTGGATGAAACACACTAATATAAAGAAACCAGATCCACTAATCAACAGCCTGCAAAACAAACGAATCAATAAAGTAACACAACAAATCTCAACTCAAAACCATAAACTTATCAAAATTAATGAAAAATAACCTAAGAAACACAAGATAGGAAGGAAGGAGGCAGGCAGCAAGACTTGTGACTTGCCTGTGGGGTTAAACTAGTTTCACGCTGGCAACACTCACCCAGCCTGCCACGACCAGAATAGGAGTCATATGGATTTAAAAAAGCAAAATTTCAAAGCAGATGAATAACAATGAAACCACGAAGCAACAATGAAATTCACTGATGGATTACATTGTGTTTAATTAAAGACTATTCTGTATGACAGTTAACATGCATTCATACATTAGTAACAAGTGCAAAGTTAAAGTGTAAAGAAAAAAAAATCATATGCATATTTATAACTGAATCTTGATATAAGTTTCTGGATTTTTTAAGGTTAAATGTGCTCTCAAATATCTAAAAAGAGCCATCTCCCCTTTTTTATTATCAGCCATTGCCCTTTTTTAAGTCTGGGAGTAACTCTGGTTTTCATAAATATCGAACCTCCAAATTAAAAGCTGAAATGTTGTTCCTGCAGCAATTGATCCAGGTTTTAATTTTTGGGGCTCATTTTTGGGAAAATCAAAATATTTTGTGAAAAAAATAATTGTTGCTAGAAACCTTTCATTTTAGCAGTTACTCTGTCTAATGTTTAATATCAAGTTAATAACATTTTATTAAACAAGCACAGACACTCATTAAAAATAATACTGTAAACATGGAAAAATTTTACAAAAGTATTATTTTTATAAAACAAAATTTTGTGAAAGGGCTGTTTTTATAAATCTGATTTTTGTGAAGGGACTTATTTTCTGAATTTGAATTTTGTCAAGGGACCCATTTTAAGGATTTGGATTTTGTGAAGGGGCCCATTTTAGAGATTTGAATTTTGTGAAGGGGCAGCAGAAGGGCCCCAATTTTTGCCTGGATCAACCTCTGTCCTGTAATATCATCCTGTAATATTATTGAAGAGTTGATTGTAATAATTTAAATTGCATAGCAGGATTTTTCTCGATTTATATCTTATTTTTAAAGTTGTACATTATTTAAAAGGTTGATATACTGAAAATATTTTATAATATTTATTCTTTTAGGAAGGAGTAGATTATGTAATTGCTCTGACGCACATGAGAACACCTAATGATTGTCGTTTAGCTGAAAATGTTGATGAAATTGATTTAATACTTGGTGGTCATGATCATGTTTATGAAATAAAGAAGGTAATATTTTAATTTGTTATAACTGTGTATATTATATTAAATTATACCTGCTATACTATAATAAATTATATTAAACTGATATTTGTTGTAATATGGTTTCTGATCAGCATCATAGCATGATTTCAATTAATTTGACATACTACATTAGACATGATATACTGAATCAGAATGTAAAAATATTAAATACCTAATGAAATATGAGCATTTTTACTAATTAATTTTTAACAACACATACATAAGCATTAATAAAATTTCTTTACTGTAATAATAACTGAAATGTGAAATACCATAAATATTCAAGACAATATCATCAAAAATATTATTAGAATTTCAGTTGCTTTCTGAAAGAAACAAATCAATAAGGGGTTTTATCCAAATTTTTATTTTGTGTCAGGTATTGGCAATATAGTATGTTTGTTCAAAATAAAGTAGTATGTCAAATTTTTCTAAAAATAGCATTGGTTTGAAAATCCTACATGCAATAAACAAAGCATGTACAAAAAGTTTTCAAATTTGTTAATGAAACTTTTACATCTCAATGAGTATGCTAGCTAGGCATAAGCAAATGAATGTCATTAATTAAAAGAAGCATCATAATCATACGCTACGGCTACAATGAAGCTCAAGTATATTTTTTACAGGGTGATCACAAAAATGTTTCTTTTTTAATTTGTTGCTGGTTCCTTTTTTGTCTTTGAGTCAAAGCGCTCACTGAAATATATGAGGTATAACATGTTCTTTACATCCCTGAATTTTCAGGATAATTCACCATTTTTCTAGATAATGACAAAACGTCTAAAGTGTATATGCTGTTTTTATTTTTTAACCTGTAAACTTGTTTACCTCAACTTATTAAGGAGAGTGGCTAAACTCATTCTATCTGCTCCCTTATGGATTTTATTCAAAATAAAATTTCTTTCTAAATTTTCTTGGCATTCCTTTAGATATTTCATAATAATTGTTTTATACATTTGACTATTGAAAAATGCAGAAGAAATTTTTGGTATATTTGCACTTGTGCAAGTAACCATTATGTAGTAAAAATACTCATATTATTTGAATATTTTAATATTCTGAATATTTCTACTGTAATATGTGCAGTTTTTTTAAAAGTGGCACTGCGTTTGGCTAAATACTCTGCATGTTATAAAAAATAAATATTAAACAAGTAATTAAAAAAAAGAAAATTAATCAACAGTTGATTTAAAATTTAAAAAAAATGGGTAAAACTCCTTATCATTTTGAATCTATCAACAATATATTTTTTAATTTTTCACAATATTTGTTTGATTGAAGAAAGGGGGAGGGGGATCTAAGTAACTCTACATATAGGCAATAAATCATGCAAAAGAAATTTTGTTAGTGCTTGCACATGCACAGTTAAAAATTATTTAATAAAAATATTAATATTTCATTAGATTTTTAATATTTTTATTAGATATATAATACTTTCATAAATATATCTATTGTAGTGAGAAATAAATTTAGAAATAGAGAAATAAATTTAGCTGATCACTCAACATAGTCACAGATGTAAATGCTCCATCTAGTAAGCTATCCACCCTTCAGTTCAATACTTTTACTTTATCCTAGTTTGCTGATTAATTTTACTAGTGTTAGTTTTGTGTTTTAGTTTTCATACAATTCTATATTTTTTCAAAGCACTAATTTCCATAAAGAACATTTGTGATAAATTTCCCCCTTCTTCTCTGCTAATTGAATCATAAATTTTGAAGCCAAAGTTTTAAAAATAGAATCCTTATAGTTAATGATATTGTTATTATTAATATTATTATGTTATTGATATTAATAACATGCCAGTATCATAAATGATATTTAGTCTGACATCTTTATGATAAAATATTTCTTTTAATGCATATTTAAGTGAAATTGTGCCTCATTATCACATGTTAAAAAAATTATAAATTTCAAATTACATAGAAAGGTTATAAGTTTGAATGTTTCAAATCAATAGCATTCTTACCAGTATCATAAATGATATTTTAAATTTGTTCTGGCCTCTTTATGATCACTTGTTTTTGAGGTATTCTCTACCCAAACTAACAAACTAACTAGCTAGCTATTTCATATACAGATAGATACTACATCCATTTTGTCATTTTCGGATAATGATAGGGAACTAAAACTATTGTACTTATTTGTAAAGTATAGCTTAAAAAATATATATATCTATTTCTTAAATAAGTCTATTTAAAGCATACTTATGTATATATATGTAAATTTCTTTTCAGGTGAATGGAAAATACATTATTAAAAGTGGTACTGATTTTAGAGAATTTTCTAAAATTACTCTTTCTTTTAACTCTAAACCTGTAGAAATGGACATTGAAAAAATTGAAATCACGTCCAAATTTCCAGAAGATCCAATATTAAAAGAACACTTATTAAAATATCAAGGTACCTTTTATATCTTTGATATTATAATTTTTATTTTATTTTTAATTTAAAATCAAGTAATTTCTGCACTTTTTGTTATTTATTAAAAAATATTATCTTTATGAGAAATGAATAAATTAATATATTGTTAGTATAATAACTTCAACTATATATGTAAAAGAATAAAAAACTTAGAAATTCAATTTGAAATTTGTAACTGAAAAATAATTCTTAAAGTTCCCTTGTCATATTACTTTTCCAACATTGCACTTTATAATGCAAGTTAATCTGAAATAGATAAACTTTAAAAACAAAAATGCTCTTTTTAAGGCTTTTTGAAGTCTTTGCTGTTAGGAATTACATATTAAGTACAGCCCAGAAATTCTCAATGAACACCAGATTCTCAGTATCAAACTAAAACAAATTAGGTTAAATGGGTAGTATTTATCCCTTTAGTGGGGAGTTGAGAAATTACAAATGATACTATGTTTTAATACCCTACTTGTTGCTGTGAAATCAGATTTAATTTCTTATTTATTACAGCTCAGAAATTCACAATGAGCACCAGATTCTCAGTATCGAGCTAATAAACAAATAAAGGTAAAAAATAATATTTATCCCTTTAGCGGTGAGTTGAGAAACCACACACACTATTAATCCAATGATATCATATCTTAATTCTCTACTGCTTGATATAAAATCAGATTTAATTTCTAAATTATTCTGGAACATTATTAGATTTTTTTTTTTTCCCTCACAGAAGCATCTTTTTTTTTTTTTTTTTTACTTTGAAGAATAATTTTATTTTTAATAAATCTTACTTACATATTGTTGAAAATTACAAAAAAGTGGTATGAGGAAAAAAAAAGGCATGCACTAACAATTCTCCAGAAAAAATTCAAATGTTGGCTTATCTTTATCAGCAGGGATGTGAGGTGCTGGGTTCAAACCCAGGTTGTACTCATTGATGTAGTTATTCGGAGTCTTCTATGACAGGGTTACCACGCTACGTGGAAAACCTGGAATAGTCTGGGAATTTGAAAATTGACCATGAAAGTCAGGGAATTTGCATATTTTAGCCAGAATCTGGAAAAGTCAGGGAATTTCCTACGATGATTGCCAAAAAACAACAATTTTTTCTGCCAATGTAGGGTCAATTTTCTGTTTTTTTTTTTTTTTTTTTCCCCTCACCTTCTGCCATTTATTTTAAACATGGCCTGTTAGAAAGACCCTGTGAAGACCCTGAAGAAAGACCCTGACTCCTTAGGTAAAAGTAACATGTAACTTTTGCGTTTTAAAATGGTACCACAATTATTTTGCTCACAATACAGCCAATGCTCAATATACGGTTAGACTGGAATTTTCTTAGAACATACCTGGAAAAGTCAGGGAATTTCATTCTCCTGTTTGAGTGGCAACCCTGCTATGAACTTTTCTGAAACACATGTGAATACTGTCTAGGACTCAGAAATATGTTTACAGAAGGTACCCTACTCATGATTAGATTCCTATCGTGTACAATTGACCTGAATCCCTATACACACATACTCATTTGAATTTCATGTATATTTTATTATTGAAATTTTGTATGATAGAACTAAATAAAATTGAATTCTTTGATACAGTTAACTATTTGCTCAAAATTCATTTAAAGTTACTTCCGTTTCGTAGTTACATATTTTGTCTTAATGAGATTTGGTAATTAGACAATTATTTGTTTTTATAACATTTTTTTTTTATCATTCTTATTATTATCATTCCAATTTATTTAATATGATTAACTTAAAATAAAAATTTATAAATAAATCTATTGATACTATGTTTTTATTGTGAACATTTATTCAAACTCTCTCTTTCAGATATTGTTACTGGTAAAATGGATGAAGTTTTAGGTCAGTTTTCTGTCGATTTAGATGCTAGGTTTTCCAGTATAAGAACAAAAGAAACTAATATAGGTATTTTCAATTTTATTTTATTTTATTTCGGTGTTCAGTTCTATTTATGATGCACTTAGTTGCTGTAGTTATTAAATTTATGTATTGTTAAAATATTCACTCAAAGTTTTACCTAAGTACTGCATCTTGGGAAATTTCAGGTTGGTTGTATAAACATGTCTTTACATTGGTTTACTAAAGTATTTAAATAATCTCTAATTATTATTATTATTATTTTACAATGTATATTTGTTATTTTTTCATCCTATATTTTGTTAACCAAACACATTTCTGTATAAAAATGCAAGTTTAGAAAATAAATATACAAATAAATAGAAATAGAGAGAGAGAGAGAGAAAAAAAAGCAAGTTAAATAAATAAATAAATAAATTTAGAAATATAATCATGAATTCATCAACCGTGCATATTCATTTTAAGTAAGTTGGAGTGTAAAGGTTGATATATTTTTTATTTAC
Source organism: Salticus scenicus (assembly GCA_963930645.1). Taxonomy (NCBI): domain Eukaryota; kingdom Metazoa; phylum Arthropoda; class Arachnida; order Araneae; family Salticidae; genus Salticus; species Salticus scenicus. Next base: position 142,195,671 of record OZ005658.1, read on the forward strand.
CAACTATGTGAAAAATACCAGAGCCGGGAATCGAACCCGCAGAGATGCCCGGGTTTGATTCCCGGCTCTGGTATTTTTCACATAGTTGGTAAAAAATATATTAACCTTTACACTCCAACTTACTTAAAATAAATAAATAAATATCAATCTTTTTAGATATATTTGTAAGCTCTCTTTACCACAAACTCTAGAAACAATCTGTTTTATTACACTTTTTTTTAACTTTCCATATTCAACTTGAGTGATTAACCATAGCTGCCAACATTTCAAAAAATTTTAAAAATGATTTATCACATCTATTTTTAATAAATATATTTGTCATAATTATTTTCTATGATTGAATAAATTGGTTATAGAAAATTTCTCCTATGTAGTCTCCTTGGGGGGGGGAATAGGTAATTTTTTAGTTTTAGATAATTTTTATAAAAAACATCATCTTTCTTTAAAACCTGAATAAACTACTACGTCAGAAACGCCAAAGAAAATATTGGAAATGCATACAGCTGTTTCGGTAGCCTATAGCGTACCGTCTTCAGTGCAAAAAGGATTCCTTTTTGCACTGAAGACGGTACGCTATAGGCTACCGAAACAGCTGTATGCATTTCCAATATTTTCTTTGGCGTTTCTGATGTAGTAGTTTATTCAGGTTTTAATATTCCAACGCCAAGTCTCCTGTCATTATCATCTTTCTTTATCCATCAAATTTTCAAACTCATTTTCCTCTAACTTATTCTTTATCATACTCTTAAATGTGATGCTTTTTTTAAAATTATCTTTTCATTTATTTGCTTTTTTTCACAACAATATACAGGGTTCGCACTAGAAAAAAAAAATATTAAGTGGGATTCTCCCACTCTAACAAACAACAACAACAAAAAATTAAGTGGCATCTTTCAAATTTAAGTGAGAAATTGCATAATTTACATTTTGAAAATTTCTTTTTAGAGAATTACAATTGCAAATTAAACAATAAATAAATAAATAAATAAATAAATGTTAAAAATAGAAATTTATGTTTTTCCTCTTTTGTGGCTAAGGACAGATACTACTTCAATATTCAGAATCTAAATTTTAATCCAAAATGCAGAACGAATTGCTCAAGTTATTACTTAATCTGTTTCAAAATTTATTTTCAATTTAATTTTGAGTATTGAAAGAGTGCTTGACAGAAGTGCAGTAACTGGAATAACCTAAATTATTTAAATATAATTATTGCAATTTTTTGTCTTCATACTTCGTAGTTGTTTGTCGATGAAATAAACACTTCATATATCCTCTTAACAAATATTTACAGTTAAGAAGTATTTTTAAATATTGAGTGTTTGAATTAATTTATAGTGTTTTTTAATAGATGGCGTGACAGTGGCATTTTCCAATAGATGGCGTGACTAGTATTCCCCGTAAACCTACTATCATTGAGCATCGCTATTTGTATATGTCATTTGGTTGAAGAGTAAATAACATAATTTTTTACTTCATCGAATATGTCTAACTTTGTGCCGGATAAAGTGTTTTTGCAGGGAGTTCTACTTCATTACTTTAACATGAAGAAAAGCGCTGCCGAAAGTCATGCACTAGTTGAACAAATGTGTCGGAAATGGTTTGCTCGATTTAAAAGTGGTGATTTTGAGCTGGAAGACAAGGAACGACCTGGGCAGCCGAAAAAATTTGAAGATGAAGAATTGAAGTCATTGCTCGATGAAGATCCATGCCAAACGCTTCAAGATTTAGTTGAATCATTAAGAGCTGACTTTTCAACAGTCAGCAAATGCCTGAAAGCCATGGGAATGATCCAAAAGCAGGCAAATTGGGTCCCATACGAACTGAAACCTAGAGACGTGCTTGTCCGCACGTTGCAAAACCGGACAAAACCTACATCGAAATGACCAAATGGGAGGTCCTACCTCACCCGCCGTATTCTCCAGACATTGCTCCATCTGATTACCACTTGTTTCGATCGATGAGCCATGGTCTGTCTGAGGAACACTTCTCTTCTTATGAAGATTGTAAAAAATGGGTCGATTCTTGGATTGCCTCTAAAGACGATTCGTTCTTCCGACGTGGAATCCGTATACTGCCAGAAATATGGGAAAAAGTAGTGGCTAGTGATGGTCAATACTTTGAATAATCTATTTGTAATTATTTTTGCACAATAAAGCCTCAATTTTTGAAAAAAAAAAAGCGCTACGAATTAATTCAAGCACCCAATAATTACATAATATTTCTACTTTTTTTTTTCTTTTATCAAGAAATTCTAGAGAAGTTAAAAAAAGATAACTACAGGCTTCAAAGTAATTCATATATTACCCAATTGAACTAAAAAATTGATGAAATACTCATTGAGCAATGTGAAAAAATTAGGGGAAAATTCCCCTTATGATATATTTTTGGGAAGGATTTTTCAAAATATTGCGAGATTCTTGCAGTCCCACCTTCTAATGCGAACCCTGATACATTAACAATTTATTTTTCATTTGTATCAACTGTTATATCTTTCATCATGTTAAATTACTCTTTTTACAAATATATTATTATACATTTAAAAAAGTTTTAAAAAGGATTGAGTTCAATATACTTATTAAATTAAAAATACCTTATTAATGTCCTTATAAAATTTATATATTTCGGTGCCCAGACGGGGCCATCACCAGAGCTTGAAATGACAAGAAAATCACTGCTGGGCGTTTTGTTTACTCTTTTCCTTTTCTTTATCCTCCTCTTCACTTCGCTTTGTTTGCTGATATAGGGGTTGCCATTCAGGTGGAATAATACTATGTTTGATGTCATTGACTGAATTGTTAGAGGTTAATATTTCATATAATATATAATAAAAGAGAAACACTTGAAATATTAACCTCTAACAATTCTGTGAATGACATCGAACATAGTATTATTCCACCTCAATGGCAACCCCTATATCAGCAAACAAAGCGAAGTGAAGAGGAGGCTGAAGAAAAGGAAAAGAGTAAACAAAATGCCCAGCAGTGATTTTCTTGTCATTTCGAGCTCTGATGATGGCCCCCGTCTGGGCACCGAAATAAAAAAGGCTCAAATTTTATAAGGATTTTAATAAGGTATTTTTAATTTAACAAGTATATATATTATTATACTTTGTGACACAGTAAGTATACTATTTTAAAATACATTTTCACTATTTGCATTTATCATATACCAAAAAATTTTCTATGTATGTTTATTTGTTATTATGTTTTAGATTATCTGGCAAGCTTTTATTTTGTCTCTGCCTACTTAAATATTTTGAAGCATTATCGAAATATATCACATTTTTAAGCAGAACTGTTTTAATCCCATTCTTTTTATAGCTGGACTGAGCAACATAGCAGTAAATCGTGAAATCCAATAGATTCATCAATGACTTTTATTTAATTGTGTTAATCTTGCTGCCTCAAGTTACTTTTTGAGGTAACATGAATAAAAAATCTGTTTCCGTAGAGAGCTTTTTATGCAAGACAGGTTACCTTTTCACTCATCCTTTTCCATACATGTAGAAATAAGATAGGAAACACTACATCTTTCTTTTAGAATTTTAAAATGAATTTATAGCTTTTGTATCATCATATAATAGTAGATCTGTAGCTGTCTTAGTTGTTATATATAAATCCTTAAACAGGGTTCCCACGGTCCTTGAAAGTCCTTAAGAAGTACTTGAATTTCATTTTCTTTTTCAAGGGCCCTTGAAAGTACTTGAATTTCAAGTAAAGTCCTTGAAAATCTTTGAATTTTCTGCTCTAGCGAACGCTCAATCAAGGCAAAACTATCTCCACATGCACATGCCGCTGTCTAATATAATGCATTTTGTCTTAAAATTCTCATTTCATTATCTTGCTTTTGCATATAGTTTCAGCTTATTATTTTTTTTTTCCCAATCTAACACCTGTTTGGTAGACTAGTCATTAATATTGAGCAGAAAGTGACCAGACCAGAACTCAAACCTAAGAACTTTGGAATAATCGTAATGATCCCAATTACAAATCCTAAACTAATCATTTTTTGACTTTTGTAAAAGTTAATTTGGTCAATCCATCGAAAATGTATTGTAAAAACAGGCAAAGTTATTATTCTACTTCTAAAAAAAATAATACTAATAAAAGTGTTCTGTGATTTACGAAAGTTTTGTGTATATGCCTAGCATTCTGCGATTTTCCCCCATAGTCCTTGAAAAATTTCAAATGGGCCTTAAAGAGTACTTGAAAAGTCCTTGAATTTTTTTCCTTTTTAAGAGTGGGAACTCTGTTAAACCTACAAACTAAATAAAACAACTTATGCTATATATACAAATATAAACATTTTCATACAAAATATTTTGTATAAAATTGCAAATTGTATAATATATATATAATAATGATGATCTATTAAGCATAGTAGAAGCCAAACAACAGATACAATATCACTGAAACACCAATGACCAATAAGATTAAAAAAAAAAAAAAAAAAAACTCAGGGGATGATATACACAAATTTAAGGAATCCAGATTTATTAATTAACAGCCTGCAAAATGAACGAATCAATAAACTAACACAACAAATCTTAACTGAAAACCATAAACTATATCGAAATTTATGAAAAAATAATTTAAGAAACTTAAGGAAGGAAGGAGGCAGGCGGCAAGACTTGTGACTTGCCTGTGAGGTTTTATATTATATATATATATTAATATGTAGCAGATAATTATAACATTAACATTAATTAAGGCAATATGCAATTGCTTTAAAAATTAATGAAATTTTAAATGAAAAAATGTTTTTTTCTGACTATTTAAAAAAATATATTGTACAGTATAGGACCCATAGTCCGGAACCCACAGGACCAGAAGTATTCCAGATTTCGGAATTTTCTGGATTTTGAGTCTTTTTCCTAGTATTGATTTCCCTATGTTATAAAACACAAATCAAGAAGTGATAGGCACTAATTTTTGTCTATGAGCAGCTACATATAAAATTTTATGAAATTCTGTGCCTTATTTCTTTAACTAGAGCTGCACCAAAATATTTGTCACATTTATAGACAAAAATTTTCTAAAAATAGTCAAATCATATGCAAAGAAATCAAAAACCGGAAGTCATTTTTTTTTTTTTTTTTTTTTTTTTTTTTTTCCAAGTCTAATATTTTCTTCAGTTGAATATAGCAGAAAGTAAAAAAAAAAAAAAAAAAAAAACATTAATACATATACATAAACATGTACACATGCACATTACTGACAATGCCACTTACAATCAGCAGCTCGGTTGCTCCATTAGGATCATCAGTGCTGGTAAATGTGAATACTAACGTGATCATAAGAGTAGAAGGCTAAAAGAAAAGATTTTACTTTAAAAATTTCCTTATTTTTCCTATTTACATTTTGAAAAAAAAAAAAGAAAAAACTTATTGAGAAATTTAAAATCTCCAGAAATCGGTAATCAAATAAAAAATTGGCAATTTAAAAATATTTTATATTTAAAAAAAAAAAAAAAAAAAAAAAAAAAAGAAAAACTAAAATGATTCTGGATTTTGGAATTTCAGATAATGGGTCCTATACTTTATAAACAAAATAATAAAAATAATTAATGAATAATTCTAATAAATTTAAATAAAATTAGTAATTTAATAATATAAATAATAATAAATTCAAACTGAGTAAATTTACAAATATTTTATTTATGAATTGCACAGGAAGAAAATCTCAAATGGTGTGTGGTCATAATTGCATAAATTGCAGGCATACTTTTTACTGGGAGACTCACAAATCATCAACAAGGATGCCTTTTTTTCTGCTGAATGGCAGATTTCCGCTTTTTATAATTTTTTTCGGTTTCCCTCCCCTCAAATTAACGATCGGCAGTCAAACAGACCTTTGAAGTCATGCAGTTTCCAATCTTTCTCCATCCACAACATAAATATCAATATGTATATTAAACTTGCTTTGTCAGATTCTAGAACCTTTAAAAAGGTAGGCTTGCTCAGTTTTTCTCATATGCATAGTTATATTGTCTCCCTTCCCCCTATAACTAGCGATTTTTCATTAAACAATCTGACAAAGCTTTGCAATTTTTAGTTGTTCTCTATCCATTACATAAGTGTCTGTGCTCATGATGAACCTGTTTTATTAAATTCTAGAACTTATAAAGAGGTATGTGTAATTATTTCACTTTAAATTATGTTAAATTAATATTATTAATTACCACATTTACAGACTGATTTATTTAGAAACTTTTTAAATAAATTTTTATTTGTGATATAGCAGTATTCTTTTATATTGCTTAAAATATAACCTTTTAGAATGCAAAGTAACTATGTAAAACAAAGCTGAAAAAAGAAAAAAAAAATTTTTTTTAGATAGGCAGGTAGGGGAAAAAATTGAGACATACGCTATGTCACAAGGGCAGCTTCATCTCAGGAAATCTGTTTTTGAACCAGAACATAGCTATCTTAAATGATCTTAATATTAAAAATTATAAGGATTATGTTTTTAATCTTCTGTAGACTTTAATGTTAATAATTTTACTTTTTATAGCAAAGATACCTATTGGCTCAATTTGCTTTTTTTTTTTTAACAAGTTATGGATAATCTGCCGATGCAGATTATCTATAAATATTTTTTATAAGTTCTTAAAAAGTAACAGCTGCAGATTATCTGCTGCTGCACTGAATTATACACTGAAAATTATGGTATGATAATTTTGTTTTGAAGATACTTAGCCTTAATGTGCCATAAAATGTTAAACTTATTTTTTTAAAGAAAAAAAAATAAGTAAAAAATAAATCAATCTATAAGGTAACAGTTATAAATTGTTAAAGTAACCTGTTTTTCATGTTATTGATAATATACAAATTATGTTTTACCAGGGCCTGAAAAATCTCAAAATTTTTATATGCCCTATCGGGCATGTTAGTGTGGAGGATGCATGCCCAAATTAAATTTTTACATGCCCAAATATCTTATTCAAATTAATGCATATTAATAGTAAAAACATTCACATATCTAGTGAAAAGAATTTAACGACATATCTATATTGACATTGCTTGTTTCAGTTTAAGTAAAAGTCTTAAACAGGATGGTATATTTTAAAATTATTTTTTAAAAGTTATTACTTTCTTCTATATGTAATATAGAGAAAGTATTGGATTCGTAAAAATTTTCGACCTCGGGTTTTTGATGGATTTACACGTTTTGAGAGCTGTAGAACACGATTTGACCCTTTTTAGAAAATGTCTGTCTGTCTGTCTGTGTGTGTGTGTGTGACAAAATTTTGTGGCAACTGTATCTCAGGAACTACTGCACAGAATTTCATACAAATTAGTATGTAGTTGCACCTTGACATAAATTAGTGCCTATCAACTTTTGGTAAAAATTGTCTTACAGGTTGCGTTGCCATCCCGCTTTTTCTAAATTTTTAACATGGTGATATAGGACAAAATTTTGTATAAATGTGCATAAAGAGAATTATTTTTTAGTAATCATTATGAAATTTACAAGAATTATTTATAATAGAGGTAGTCAACTGGGGAAAAAAATTTGTATGCGTAGGAGCCTCGTGAACCCCCCTGGGGGGGAAGTCCCCCCTCGAGGGGAGTAAATTTTCAAGATGGGTATCTTTAGAAAGGTCTCGTCAATACCTTTAAAACGAATGGTTGAACTATAAATCTGTGATAATTTAAAACAAAGTTATCGATTTTTTTTACTTTTAACAAAAAGTAACTTAGAAAAAAAATTTTTTTTTTTTTTTTTTTAACGAAATTTAACCAGGCTTGGTATTTAGTTGGCCCCTGACATAAACTGGGGCTGATTAGATTTGGGGATCAATCACTCAGCAGGTGGTGCTGTGAACGTATTTTTTCTAAATTTTTAACATGGACAAAATTTATAGGACAAAATTTCGTATAAATGTACATAATGGGAGTTATTCTTAACCTGTGATTGTGAAATTAATATGAATTATTGATAATAGTAGTAGTTAATTAGGAAAAAAATCTCGGTCATCGCTTCCCCCCCCCCCGTGGGGAAAGTACCCCCCAGGGAGGGGGGGGGGAAATTTTCAAGATGGGTATCTTTCGAAAGGTCTCGTCAATATCTTTAAAATGAATGGTTGAACTATAAATATGTGATAATTTAAAACAAAGTTATCGATTTTTTTTTAACAAAAAAAAACTTTGAAAATTTTTTTTTTTTTTTTTTTTTTTTTTTTAAATAATGTTACTGCGTGAATTTGTATAGGAAAATATAGAAGAAAGTCTTGTGGTGGCCACAGCATACTAGTTTTTGATTAAGTATTTACATGCCCAGCCGGACATGTAAGAGGAAAAAAGTACATGCCCAGTTTGAATTTTTATATGCCCCGGGCACGTCAGACAATATAATTTTTGAGCCCTGTGTTTTACAAATATTATGTGATTCTATTGTCAAGTGACAAATATTGCAATTTTCCATTATTTAGTAGCTCAATGATATTTAAAAGTTTATTTATTTATTTATTTTATAATTGTTTTTAGTTATATATTTTTTATTTCTTCTAGGAAATTTTATCTGTGATGTCATGTTGTCCTCTACACACTCTGATTTAGCAATTCTAAATTCTGGAACTTTAAGGGCTGATAGAATATACCCAAAGGGAGATTTTACTTTAAGAGATTTAGTTACACTTTTGCCAATGATGGATCCTATGATTGTGTTAAATGCTACAGGTATTTTATTTTACATTTTATCCATAATCTTTAAATTTTCCTATAATAAGCTTTTCTTAATCTGTTTATCAGTTTAAATGCTTAAATCAGGGTTGCCACGCTACCTGGAGAACTTGAAATAGTCAGTGAATTTGAAAATTGACCAAAAGTCAGGGAATTTAAATATTTTAGCCAGAATCTGGAAAAGTCAGGGAATTTCATAGGCTGATTGCCAAAGACTAACTTTTCTTCCAATGTAAGTCATTTTTCCTGTTTTTTTTTTTTCTTTTTTCCTTAGCTTCTTCCATTTTTTTAAAGAAGGCCTCTTAGAAAGACCCCTCATGGAGGGCAATCTCTCCTTAGGTCAAAGTAACATGTAACTTTTGTGTTTTCAATTGGTACTGTAAATATTTTGCCCTCAACACAGCCAATGCACAATATATGGCTAGAATGGAATTTTCTTAGAACATGTCTGGAAAACCTGGAAAAGTCAGGGAATTTCATTCTCCTATTTGAGCGGCAACCCTGTTAAATCCAGTAACTGAGTTAAATGTTATTAGTATTTTATATCTTAGTTCAAGATAGCATCGGGTGGGGTACATATAAAATTTGCAATAATTTTTTTTTATCTGTGGTTCTAGCCACAGGTTTTTTTTTTAAAAAATTAATAATATTCTCTTCCTCCATGGTAATTTAAAAGAATATGACTCATAGCATGGGTTTAATTACAGTTATATAATGTTTAAAACGTTTTATGCGAAAATTATTTGTCTTCCAATATATATTTGCTTCCTTATTATACATTTTTGATCTTCTGTCAAAATATTTGGAACAGTGTTTTTTTTTTTTTTTTTTAAGTATGTTTTATGTACATATGATATTTTGTTAGATTGCACTCTAAAGTTTTGTTTTTAATTAGACATACCTACTTGGAATAATATTTAATTCTCTGAAAGATCTATTCTATAATATAGCTATTTTCCATAATAGAATTTTAATTCAGTTTCTTATCTATTTTTTTTATTTTTATAACTTTTAATTGTTTTGTTAATAAAAAAAAGGAAATTTTAATAACAAATCTAGGATAATATGTAATCATATTATATTGTCAGTGATAAGAAACTTAAATTTTAGAAGTATGAAATGCAATTCTTTAGTGTTTATTGTTATTTCATTTTGTAATTTAATTTAATTTTAACTATGGTAGTCAGCTTACTTAATAAGATTTTCTTATAATTTCAAAGCGTGAAATAATTTGTTTTGTACTTATTTTATTTTTTAGGTGAACAAATATATAGAGCATTAGAGAATGGAGTATCTCAGTATCCAAAATTAGAAGGTAGATTTCCCCAGGTATCTGGAATCTCATTTGCTTTTGATCCCAAAAAGCCTCCTGGAAGCCGAATAGATCCTAAATTTATTAAAATTGGTGATGAATATCTAGATATGAATCAAGTATGTAAAATGATTTATTCTTTTTATTTTGTTTACTTATTTAAACATATTTTTGTGCACATTCTTTTTCATTCTTTTTTTTTTTTTTTATTCTCCTCTATATTCAATTGAAGAAAGTATTGAATTTGTAAAATTTTTCAACTTTTGAATTTAGATATTTTTAAGCATTTAAAGAGATCCTGGAAGCATTTTGGTCATTTTTGAAATAATGTCTTTCTGTCTGTGAATTTGTGACAAAATTTTCTTGCCAGTTCTAGATCAAAAACTAACATGCGAAATTTCATTAAAATTTGTATTTAGACATAATTGTGTGGACAAAAATTGTGTTTATCAACTTTTTGTGCCTATTGCCTAACAAGTAGTGTTGCTATTCTGCAGTTTCATCCATTTACAGGTAGGCTATAATATCGCAGCTTCATTTTGTATAGTTGCACAAAATTTAATATTTGAGGTAGCCATTATGAAACATTACACTAATTCCATTTGAATGAATATCGACCAAAAGGTAGTACTGCTATGCTGCAATTTTTTCTATTTAATAAAGGTTATATCTCAGATTCTATAGTGTATAAATGCATCAAATATGAGATGTGAGATGATTATTACAAAAAAGAATGTTGGCTGAATTTGTGTGTAGATTAGCAAACATGTGGTGCTGCTAGTACTTACCTTCTGCAATCTTCCATATGACTATATCTAGCATCTGTTAATTAAAATTGCAACAAACTGTATATGTAACATTTGTATTGTGAGAAACAATGTTGATTAACTTTTGTGTGTGTTAATTGATCCCCCCCCCCTTTTTTTTTTTCAATATGCTGTGAAACCTGTTTTATTAACTTAATACAGTCATAAACAAATGATAATAAAATATATAAAAGGTAACAAACCACTTTAAAACACGTAGATACAATATTTTTATTAAAAACTCCACAAAGCTTTTCGCCATAATAATAATAGCATCATCAGGTGTAACTGCGTTACATAGAACCAGCAATATATAAATAAAGAAGTTCAAATGGTTTAAAGTTACGGTTACAATAAAAATATTTTAAAGTTACAGTTACAATAAAAATTTTTCATTTCAATATCATTTTCAGTATTATTTATTTATTTATTTTTCCTCTATTAGCACAACACGTGCCATATTTTATGATGTGATGCAGCATCCTTGGAGTTAATAACTTAAAAAAAAAAAAAAAATAATAATAATAAAAAATACTGAAAATGATATTGAAATGAAAAATTTTTATTGTAACCGTAACTTTAAACCATTTGAACTTCTTTATTTATATATTGCTGGTTCTATGTAACGCAATTACACCTGATGATGCTATTATTATGATGGCAAAAAGCTTTGTGTAGTTTTTAATAAAAATATTGTATCTATGTGTTTTAAAGTGGTTTGTTACCTTTTATATATTATTTATACACGTGAAATGTTTTATAATTTTAAACTTTTAATAGTTTTTAATCTTAATTAATTATAATAAAATAGTTCAAAAGAAACATCATTATATTTTAAGTTCCATTAAAACTTTCTAATTTTTTGAATATTTGCTTTTTTTCTCCTGCTAAATATTTGTTATTTTCCTGCTTAGATTTTTGTTCAATTTAACTATTTCATAATTGTTTTGACGATTATTTTTTCTCCAAATGCTAACAGTATCTAAATCTGATCCAGATAATAGAAAAGTATGAAGAAATCTAAATTCTTATTTGCATACCAGGACTAGTTGAATGATTAATGTGTGTGTATAATCACTACCCTGAATAATAGTTTTCTCAAATTAATTTTATCTATTCAATACTAATCGAGCTTTAACACATTCTTATTAATTTTTATTGAATTATTTTCTAAACACTTTTTCTATCTGTTTTAAATTTCAACAATTCTAATTTTATTAATTTGTTCTCACTTCTAAAATCTCTTGCTTTTCTTTTATTATGTAATAAGATTGTTAATTCATTATGTAATGTCACTTTAAATAAATAAAAGAAAAATTCTGGAATCTTCCTTTTTTTTCTCCATTGCAACGGAAACTCTTGTAAGAGCCAATCAGAGGTAATCAAGTATCATGTGATATATTTTGGCTGTGGCTGAAGGAAGTTACTGTTAAGAGTTTAGAGTTATCTTATGCCAAAAAAACATGTATTAAAACATACATACAGGCTTTCCAGCATGTTGTGGGATTTGCCCAATTCAGTTTTAATAAAGAACAGTCTCTATCATGTCTTTCGAATTATTGCTGTGTTTAATATAATACACACACATTATGTGACAGTTACTTCTTTTATCATTGTCAAATATTTTACTTCAGTGTGTTTTTCTTGAATTTTAAATGCTTTTATTTTTCCATTTAAGAAATACCGTTTAGCTACAAAAATGTATATGTCCCAAGGACGAGATGGATATGAAGTGCTCAAAGAGTGTGAGGTTTTAGTAAGTATCTATAATATGTTATTTATTCATCAATATTATTATTATTTGTAATGACAAAAGAAAACATAATTTGTTTAATTATAACTTCAAAAGCAATTCTTGTTTTACTTCCTTATACAAAGTATTTTTTATTGCTGCCTTCGTCAGCGTTACCAGTACAAATCTTGCAATCGTTTTTTAACTACCTTTCAGAAAAGCTCAGAACACGGTGATAATTCATTTTTTAAAATATTTTTAGCCAACTGTTTCGCGTCCAATGTCAATGTTTTTTAACATTAAGTATATTTCTAAAAGTGTATAATGAAGTCATGTGGTGCCCACATTAGATTATTTTCCATCCTTTATTTAGATTTTTAACAAAACATTTATATTTTGAAATTCATTTATTTTGAGTATTCAAAATTTGATTTAAATCTTAAATGGCCATTTAAAAATAGAAATATATAACATTATAATTCTATTTTGATTTATTTAAGTTATATAATGTCAGGAATCATGCTTTAGAAAACATTTTAGCATGTAATAATTTTTGTGTAATAGAGGAAAATTTTTGCTATGTATTTTCCAAGGTACACACATATTCAGTAATTTATAGACTCTAAGAATTCTGTAAAGATGTGTATAAAAATATGATGTACCTATTGTAAAATAATCTTATTACTAGATTTTGGTAATCTTGAATCCATTTAACAATTCATTCTTGTGACTTAAGGATAATTATTTTTTGAATAATTTATTACTGAACATATGTTAAGCATTCATCATATCACGTTTGTAACTCCCAACTTAACCCTATAAGCGTTAAGCCCGTTTTTTTTTTTTTTTTTTTGGCATGCATAGTCAAAATAAAAGGCTGGTGTAGCTAAATTTTGAAAAATATGTTGCTTTTTTCAAGAAAATAAGATTAATAAACATGTGTCGTATACAGTATTAAATTTTCATATTTATACTGTGCATAGCATTAATTTTATGAGTCATTAAACAGATATACCGAAAAACGGCTGACGCTGAAAGGGTTAAAAGAGGGGGTTATTATAGTTTGAAGCCTTTGTCTTTCTGTATATGTGTGATATTCTCGCTCACAATCAATGGACCAATTTAAAGTTCATTTTTTAAGTTGAAATGCTGATTTAAATAGCATGGTTCATAGCTATGTTTGTGAAAGTCTGACAGATTTTTTAAGGATTAATTGAATTGGGATTTTTTCCGTCATTTTCCAATGATGTATCAAAATTTGTGAGCTGTCAGTCTTTCCAACTTATTTTAGATGATAACTCACAATGGTTTTTGGATTGGAATGAATAAAAGGCTCTTTTTGATAATAGGGAATTTTTAACCAATTTCAATAAAAATTTAATTTTAACTATAAATTATGATTATGAATTCAGTCTAAAAATTTCTTTAAAAAAATTAGATATTATGTAGAAAAATAATATTTAATTAAGTACAAAGCTAGTCATGCATTGATATTTTAAATTTTGTGAGCTAGTGTTCGGAATTGAAAATTACAGATTTTTTAGAGAAATAATGTTTAATTAAATTCGACGTCAGACTTTTTATAAAGTTAGCTTTGCACTTGGTTATTTTATTAAATATGTTCTTTATAAAGTAAAAGTTGATCTATTTTAAAAGGCTTTTTGAGCTTCTTGTAATTTTTTATGTATGTTTTTATCTTTATAGTTGAGTTTTGAAGAAAGTCCTGAATTACGCACAGCTGTCCAAAATCATTTTGAGGCTATCAAAGTCGTCACAGGTGCTGTTCATCATAAAACTCGCCATAGGCAAAGTTTAATTTGTTTGTCTCGCAGGTATATTCTTAAAAATATATTTTACACTATTCAAAATAAAAGTTAAAGTATTGTTTTGTGAAATCACCACTGTAGAAAATTGCACAAATATTAATAAATGAATAAAATATAGGGACAGAAGGGTCTAGAAATTGATTCTTTTGGTAACATTTCAGTAAGAATGAAGAAAAATTGTAAATATTATCAGATTTTAAATTATAGATGAGTTGATTGTTTAGTTGCTGAACAAAAATGCATGTTTAATATAACTTAAAATGCATGCACAATCTTTTTTTTTTTTTTTTTTTTTTTTTTTTAATTAAATGATCTTGTTGAAAATTATTTTTAAAGATGTGTTATATTATTATTTTTAATTTTAGTTACCTAAACTGACATATGGGATTAAAATTACGAATGGAGAAACAACATTTTGAACGAAGATTTTTTTTTTTTTACTTTCCGAACACTATAGTGAGGAAAGGATTGCAATCATGTCAAAAATCCGAATTTGATATTTTGATGTTTCTATACGTTTTGAGGTCCCCTGAGTCCGTTTTCACTATTTTGACGATGATATATGTATGTGTGTGTGTGTGTGTGTATGTCTGTGAGTGAACGCGCTAGTGTCTAAACGCTTTGTTCAAATATGCTGAAAGTTGGTACATATATTGTAAGTCACCATAGTACGAACCCTATTGATTTTGGTGAATCTAGCACTTATAGTTTTTTTACAGGGACACCAGGAAAAATTCTTTATCATTATGGCCTATGGGACCAAATTTTTAAAAGTACGATTGCGTTTAAACACTTTATTTATCTGAGCAAAAAATTTGTGCACAATGCCATAGGTCACAGTTGCATAAACTGTATAGATTTTGGTGAATTTAGCACTTACAGTTTTTTTACAGGGACACAAAGAAAAATTCTTTATCATTATGGCCTATGGGACCAAATTTTTAAAAGTGGGATAGCATCTAAACACCTTATTCAATTGAGCTGAAAATTTATATGAATATTATAAATCACTGTTGCACTAACTATAAACATTTTGGTGAATCTAGCATTTATAGGTTTTTACAGGGACACAGCAAAAAATTCTTCATTATGATCTATGAGCTCAAAGTTCAGTAGCATTAAATAAAATATTGTGTAATATATGGAGAAAAATACTCAAACACTCTATTATGGTTTTCTCTCTTTTGTTTTAACAACGCCTCTTTTTTTACTTTATCTACAAAACTGTTAATTACTCAATGTTCAGAAAATCGAGTAGAGTCACTCCAGATTTTTTTTTTCTTCTAATGAAAAATGGAATTAAAAAAAAAAATAATATAAGCATTATCCAACTTATTATTAAGAAGTTGGAGTTTTCATTCTAATTTTTCAAATACCACAGCAGATATCATAAATTTTATCTCTTAATTTCAAGAATTAAAGTTAGAATTGGCAAGCAATTTTATACTTGTAATTAGAAAAACTTGATGAGTTAAGAAAAGGATATATTGATGCATGTCACCATAAGATGTGACACTAAATTCATCATTCACAGCTAATTTTTATCTGTTTATATTATTTTTACTTTTTCTTACCCATAAGGTAGAGAAAGTATTATTTTCGGGTCAAATTTTTGAACATGAGTTTTTGTTATATTTACACGTTTTGGAGTCCCCTGAATCCGAAAATGATGTTTTTAGCAGTTGATCTGTGTGTGTGTGTGTCTGTCTGTTATCAGCATATCTCAAAAAGAAATTGTAGCTGAAAGTTCAAAAGTGGTATTCTAAATATGTATCATATAGGGATCAGAGTTGTAGTGATTTAAATCGCTGGTTTAAATCATGATTTAAATCAATTGATTTTTTTGAAAAATATCACTGGTTAAAATCACTTCTTTTAAATATCAAAGTTATTGGCTTTAATGGAATGAAATTGTTCATCTAGCTTTAAAAAATGAAATTTTTAAGTATTTCTTATGTAAATTTAAAAATACAATTTGTAAAATAATAACAAAATATTTCATTAAATGAGCTAATATTTCTCATATCTTGACTTTAGCTTATTAATACATTTTATTGTATATTTTAATTATTTATACAAGTACAGCTTTATGACTTGGGTATGAATTGTAAATATTTAGGTAGTGTAGAATTAATTAATATATATATGCTAGTTTGTCTTTGCCCGCCTTGCGGTTGATATTTAGAAAGTAAAATATTTTCTTTTTTATTTAGCTCTCATACCAGTTTATATCATTTAATATTGGCTTACATGATATTTTAAAAATAATGGCATATTTTACATTGTGGAGTTTAAAAAGTCCTGAAGCCTCCTAAACGTTTTAAAAACATCATGACCTTTTAATTTAATTATGTATAATAAGTTATATATACTTCTGGGCAGAATGAATTGTACACACTCAATACAAAAAAGGTAAAAGAATAAGTGAAAGTGTTAAGATGGTAATGGAAATGTGAATTTTGTTAATGGGTAAAGTGTGAAAACATTTTCTTGATTCTAGTGATATTTGTTTAGCCTAAGTAAGAATTTTGTAGGTTTTTTTTTTTTCCCCTTAATTCTTTATTATTATTTTTTTTTTTTTTTGTTTTGTTTAAAAACTATGAGTGAAAATTTCTTTCTCTTAATACATTGTTTCAGTTATGTTTTTCCTATTAAATTATCCTTTTCCAAAATTATTTTATGTGTTCCATACCGTGAGTAAGATTTTCTTTTCTTTATTTCACTACATTATTGTAGCTACAAAGTCAAAGTCTCAAATTGAGTGGCTCATGCTACTGCATTTGTGATTGCTATAAAATTATTTCTTATTAGGAAGATACTATGTTGAATAAAAATATTGGTAATAAATGCCTACATGGATTTTTCTATGAGAATAAAATATTTATATTTTTTTAATTTAAGTAAAATGATTGATATTGTGGATATTATGCATATATGTACACACACATACACATAATAAAACACAAATGTTGTACAATTATGTATGAATAGTTTAAAAAAATCATTAAAATCAAATAAATCTTGATTTAAATAAAAAAAATCCGATTTAAATTAAAAAAATCAACAACCCTGATAGGAATGCTGCACTAAGCTTTTTGTTGTGATCAAGCAAATGGTTCAGGTACAGGGACACCCAAGAGAATTCATATACATTGTGTCTATTGGGGAAATTGCAGATAAAAAGAGTTTAACATCTGTAGACTGCACTAAGCGAAATTAAATGAATACATATTTTTTATATGCATAAAAACATGTTTCATGTAGAATATGGTATAGAAATCATTCATTCACTGTTCGTTTACAGGGCTACACAAAAGAACTAGATTATAATGTGACAATACTTGAAAATTGATGGAAGTGTATTTCAGGTTGATCCATGTGTTATTAATATAGGATTATATTTATGTGCACCATGTGATGTGTACATAACTTTCAGAAGATATACAGGGCTGCCAATATTTAAGCCATAACATTCTTTTTTATTTGTTAGTGGAAGTGCTTTACTATAATATACTATATCTAATATTTTACCATGTCCAGGCAAGCTGCTCAGGAATTGAAATTAATTCCTCAAAGTCATATGGAAAATAATGTAATTTTTTAAGCTGAATATTCATCGATTGGTTTCTTGTATATTTACACGTTTTGAAGCTTCCTGAATACCAAAGTCAAGTTTTATGGTTTGATCTTTACCTGTGTCTGTTAGAGTAAATTAAATAATTTCAGGCGATCCAAATAATGTATTTTGAAGTGAATACGTTTGTTACAAGAAAAGTTTGTTCAAGATTGATAAGCTTCAAGGAATGATACGTGTAGAAGTTGTCTAAATAATTTTAAATGGACTTTTGAACTTAATAACTGATTTGAATTCTCTATAAATGTAGTTACAATAATGAAACAGGGCCCCCCTCTCATAGAATTATTTGTCAAATAAAGCTGTTCCAAAACCTAAGTTGAATTGTTTTAATATAGGTTTACATAACAGTACTCGTTATCTTAACCCTTAATCCCCAATCTGTACTTATAGTATTAAATTTCGGGGTAAGAGAAAGTCGTGTGAGTGACACACCAGATTATTTTCTTAATTTTAAAAGTTGTGCAAAGGTTACTTTTTTTTAATAATGTAAATTTTGTGTTATTTCTATGTTAGGTGTTTTTCTAACAAGGAACCTCAACTTTTTTCTCAACTAGTATTGGATGTAAATGTTAGTGAGAAAGTTACTAGTGATAAACTAATGTTTCTGAAATATCTCTTAAATTGAGTATGGAGATCTGGCAAAAAATTATACCAAAGTTTTCATAGATTAGCATGTTTGGTAGCATTTATTTAAAGTATAATATATGTATTTACATAACGTATGTGATTGAGGAAAAACAACCTACATGTGATATGTTTAAGTTAAAATGGCACAATATTATATTTATGGTTGTATAATTCATTTTTTCTAATGGAAACTGATTTTTTTTTTCTTTTAATTAACAATACAAATTACTGTATGATGAAATTACAAGTATTCAATATAGTTTTCACATTAATGTTACTTTTTGTAGAGATCTGTGATTGTTAGTTTTGAACCAAGATCAAAGAACCAAAAGTTGAACCAAAAGTAGAAAGTTAGTATACAGTGCCCATTGGGAATTTTCTGGGTGTGACAGAAGCAAAATGCTAGTGATGTTGTACTCTTTATGACATAGATTAATAAATTTATAGGGTGTATCCTCACTATAGTGAAGTTTTATTATCTTCAGAAATTATTGTTATAATGACTTCTATTACAGTTCATAAATGTACTTTCAACTGTTTTTAGAATATTAAAACAGGAATAAACTACTACGTCAGAAACGCCAAAGAAAAATTATTGAGGTGCATACAGCTGTTTCGGTAGCCTAAAGCGTACCGTCATCAGTGCAAAAAAATAATTCTGAATCTGGAGAAGTACTCGTATATATAGGAGAGGGACCGGATTTAGTTCAACCAATAGGATTACGGAAGAGGTGGGGAGTGTGGCCAATAGGAATTAAGGAATGTGTAGCTGTGTAAACAGTAGAAAATTTAAGGAAATGTGGACTGAATGTAAAATTTCCAACAATCAGACAAATAGGGAACAGCGAAATCACAATTTACAAGGTTTTTAAAATTTTTATAAATATGAAAAGCTTCAAAGAAATCGAGTTCATGAATGGATTTAGGTCTGCAAATTATTTTAGCTGAATTAAATTTAAAATTATGATTTTCCTCCCAGCAATGTTTAGAAATAGCCGATTTATTGGTTTCTTGTTTGCGGACGTAATTCATATGTTCTTTTAGACGAAATTTAAGACTGCGTTTAGTTTGGCCAATATATGATAAACCACACTGACAGGATATACTATAAATGCCCCAAGAATTATGCATATCAATAGGATCTTTTAACTGAGAAAAGGTGAGTTTATTGGAAGGCGAAAATATTATTTTAAAATCATATTGTTTGAGAATTTTAGCTATGGTTTGACTGGTTTTAGAAAAATAGGGTAAAACAATACTGATATTAGAAGTGACTGATTTAGTAGACGAAATACGAGGGAGTTGTAATTTTTGGATAGCTTTGTCTATAATGGAAGGGTCATAACCTCTGTCAATTGCGATGGCTTTCAGGTATTTAATTTCAGATTTCAATAAAATAGGATTTGAACAAATATTAAGGGCACGGTTTACAAAAGTATAGAAAGCAGCCATTTTTTGGTTAGGTGGGTGACATGAACGCGCATGGGGAGGAAGGGAGACTGCAAAATTTTTACGATAGACAGTGGTTGAAAATCCATTTACAGTGCGAGAGACGAGGGTGTCAAGAAATGGAAGGGAGCCATTATTTTCTATTTCATATGTAAACTGGATATTACTGTCAATTGAATTTAAGGTTTCTAAGACATGGTCAATATTGTGAAGAGATATGTCAATAAGCGTGAAGGTGTCGTCAACATAACGGGTCCAAAAAGGAAAAGATATTTTCTTAAAAAGCTTGCTTTCGAAATAGTGCATGTAAATGTCTCCTGCTATTATTTGTTTTTAGAATAGTTAAAAGAGGAGAAGAAATTTTTCCTATTTTTATCTATGTAAACTTTGGGGATTTTTTTCTCTTTGGATCTTGAAGCTTAATTAATCCGAAACATTAATTTCTTGCTACTAATTTACCATTTGCACCCTAACCTAATCCAAAATTATTTGGAAAAATGTTTATGTTCACACTTGTAAGTACAGTCGAGCCTCATTAACGTGAACATGCTTAATGTGAATTACTTTTAACATGAACTGTTTTCCCAATCTCTGTCAAAATGAAGATTTGTTTAGTTATATGAATAATAGTTACTGAGAGTATGAACTACTGATAACATGAACAGTTTTTTCTTCCCCCTTGAGATTCACATTAATGAGTTTCGATTGTATAAATTAATGCTGACTGTGACTCTAAAACAAAAGGGCTGCTGGGTGGGGGGACTTCTAAAAAAGGCATTTTCCCCTTCTTTCCCTCACTTTACAAAACTTAACTACTGCTTTTACTAGTGTAGATATTTTTTGAGTATTGCTACATACACTTGCTCTCACAGAAATGTGTGCACAAGGAAATAAAATAGTAGATGTTTAGAAACAAAAATACTTGAGCTGTGAAACTGTCCTCAGAAATCTTCATAGCAAGTAGAAAAATTTCTACTTGCTTCTGGATACTTAAAGTATTATTAAATTCTGCTAAATGCTAAAGTGTGCTAGGCAGCTGTGCTAAAAAGGCAGCTGAGTGATGCTTCCTTCCAAATTATTTGATTATTTTGACAAAGAATATATATATATATATATATTAATTTAAAATATGTTATTCTTGCTTAAGAGGCCTCTCCACTTATCGTCCCCAGAAGCGAGAACCAATGTCATTCTATGGAGGATTTCGACCCATTATAACTTATTAATTAATATATATTTTTAAATTCTATTTTCACATTCAGAAACTTCACAACTATTAAACAATTTATCGCTTTCTAAAAATTACTTTTTTTAAATTTTTAATATTTTATTTTGAGGTTGTGAAATGTGAATTTACACAATGTGAAATTTTTCATTTTTGAGCTTAAAAATGAAATCTTAAAAATAAAAGAAATCAAATTTTAGAAAGCGATAAATTTTTCAATAGTTGTGAATTTTTGTAAAGTAAAAACGGAATTTAAAAATATGTATTAGTTAATGAATTATAATGGGGCAAAATTTCCCATAGAATAACATTGGCTTCGGCTTTCGGAGATGATAGGTAGAGAGTCCCCTTAAGTGCAGCTGTTTTTATTATTAATGAATTTTCCCTGGATTTAAGTTTGTTTATTGTTTTTGTTTAGACATAGTGTTGTTAAAATGTTTGAAGAAGGTACCTTACCCTTAAGAGCCCCTCTTAAAAGAGGAATGAGTTTAGATGCTGTTGGGAAACGGAATCTTTTTAAGTTGCAACAAGACAAGACTTCTATCGACAAAGTGGAATATGAACAATGCAAGTTAGAACCAAAAGTAGAAGATAGAATTATTATTCTTACAGATGAGGTTAGTTTCTTCACGTTTTTATACTTATTTTTCATGCTTGCATCTCTGCAGTTTGTATTTAGTGTTTTGTTTTACAGTGGGAAAAAAAAAGTGCTTTATTTATTTATGTAATATATGTGAAAAAAAGATAAGCCACTGTACTAATGTATATTATTCTGACTACACTACGAGAAAGTTCCAAATTATTTTGAACTTGGTTTAAAAAAAAAAAAAAATTCTTTTCAGATTTAATCATTTGTAAAATTTATATAAAATATTATATGAAAATTTTTTATTTGAAAATTATTAGGAAAATAAAAAAATATTCTCAAGGTAATGAATTTTTTTAAATAATGCTTACAAGAAAAAAAAAAAAAAGTATTATTGTTAATCAGTCTGTTATGTGGGATCTTTAATTTTTTTTCTTCTTTTTTCTTTTCTTTCCACTAAATCTAATTATTGTAGACTATTTCATTATGTTTTTTCTTTGGGGCAGAATGTTTTTGTATATCAGTTACTGTTACTCAGAAAAATGACCAACTTTGAAAGTTTATCTGCAAAACTTTAAGTATTATGTATATTGTATATCTCTTTGTAATTGAAAAACATTAAATTTAATATAAAAGCTAAAAGTAAGTGGCATTTACTTTTATAATTTAATAACATTTACTATGTAACTTTATTTAGCTAAAAAACTAAAACTAAATTTCTCTATTTATTTTTTATTATTTAATATCTTTTACTATGTAACTTTATTTAGCTAAAAAACTAAAGCTAAATTTCTCTATTTATTTTTTATTATTTAATATCTTTTACTATGTAACTTTATTTAGCTTTTAATACAGTTATATCTTTTTCTAACTCCCATCTAAGAGTCTTTAGTGCATTCATACAAAATAATGTTTATGAAGTTCAATATTTACTTTAAAATAAATAAAATAATTATGATTTTTTTGTAATAAATAGCAAAAGTGAAATGAAATTCTACAACTGTATAGTAATGCTTAGGAAACATAGTTCTTTCCCACTAAAAATATGTGCAAAAAATCCTTTGGTAGAATTAGTTTCATAGTAAATATAAAATAAGGAAATAAGGAAATACTACAGTCTTCAGTTTTATAGAATGGTGATTTATTGAGAAGGTTCTTAATCTTCAACTATTTATCAGCAGGAAAAAGATTTAATTTAATGATAGGTTAAATCAGTTGCAGAATAAAACAAAAAAGGATAAAAATGATAATGATAAAATTGATATAATTTTTGCTACAAGTAAAATACATGATTGATAATAATTTTGTTTTTGTGAGTAAATACTTGTTTTCTTCTGAATGTGAAACATATCTATCAATGAAACATTTTGCTCTTGCTCTTACAGGAAGCAGGGTCTGTAAATAATTTTTCTTTTCTTTTTCTTTCTCTCTCCTGCTTTTTATTTTAATATTTCTTTTCAGTTGGTTGGTACAAAAATACTATTTACTATACAAGTAAAAATAGTTATGCAATGTTGCCACAAGCTTTTAATGCTATAAAAAATAAATAAGTAAAAATAAAATGTCAGTTCTTTATTTTCATATATTAATAAACTTAAACTAAATAAATATAATTTTATATTTATTAACTGAGATTTTAATATATTCTAAAAGTTTTGTAAAATGTTATATATCAATTAAATTTTTAATTAAATTTATACAAAAAAAAAAAAAACCTGATAATAAAATAAAATAAAGTAAAAATTTAATACTAAAAATTTATTCTTTAATCAAGTCTTTAATAATTTTTTTACACTTTTTTTCTGAAAAAGGGTTTAAAAATTCCAAAAACTACAGCTATATAAAATCTCCAATATTTGCAAGAGTTTTCTTTTTCGTATTATAATAAATAAAAAAAACATTCTTTTATTCATTCAGCCTCATTATTCTGGAAACATTCATCATTGTTATTTGAATTGATACTTTTAAAGGATATCTTTCTTTTCTTTTTATGTAAGTACTTTTTTCTACTTCATCAAACAGTTTTTTGCAACTGCTTTTTGGATTAGCATTCTCAAATCATGATTTCAAAATTCCTTTTAGTTTAGCTTCAAAAATTTTTTCTTCATTAATCTCACCCATTTTCACCGAGCTTAAAAATATATTTCTCTTATTCTTCATCGTAACTTTCTTTATATTGCTATTTTTATTCTAATTTTCTGTCATTATTTGCTTCTTGAAAACCTTGTTACTCCACCCCTTTTCTTTAAAATTAGTAGATAATTAAATTGTTCATTTTTATTGGCAAGAACTTGAGTAAAATTTTATGGCTTGTAGATTGTTATTTGGTTATCGTTATCATTTTATGCTACATAAAATTGCCAGAAAATTGTTATTATTATTTTTTTAAAGTTTTTATCAGCATTCGTGTTACTGAATGTAAATTTAGCATTCAAATCCGTAATTTATCTAAGCACAAAAATAGCACAAAATACTTTTTTCCCCTTTTTTTCATAGTAAAATTCTTTTTAAATTTTCATTTTTTTGCTTTAAAGCATGTTTTTGTGAAATTTAATGCTTGTGGTAAAGTAGACTTAAATCAGATTTGCTTTTGTTTGGCTTTCTATATGATATTCGGCACATTAAAATAATAATAATAATAATAATTTGTTGTTATATTTAAAAGCATTTCAATCTTAATTTATTGTTTAAAAACCATCCTGAATATTTTTCATTAGTTATTAGATTGTTCTCTTTTTGTATATTTTAAATTTTCTTTCTAACTAATATCTGTCTACATTGTTCTCTGATCTTAAAATTAAGTTCAAAATGAAATCTTGGATATATTCTTGAGATATTTATATGGTAAGAATTTTCTTGATTTTAGAATTTTTCTTAATCTTTAGTATTTATTAAAAACTTCTTCATTATGAGAAATATAAGTTAAATTTTTATCTCTGTACTAATGTATTTTAATTATTTATTAAGTTTTTTTTAATAAGTGAGATATATATTAAATTGCCACTTAATAGTATATATGAAAAGCGAGGCTTGACTGTCACACAGGCACTATGCACACAATATTTCTAAGGGGCACAGAATTTTACTACTAAGTTAAAATATCTCGTTTAAATCTTCCAATTCTTTCCTCTAATTCAGCTATGTTTTACTTATATAAATGAAGTTTTAAAATAAATAAGCTTGCTGAAGTAATTTTATTTATCTTTGGGGTCAAATGCAGAATTATTTTTTGGCTAAATACTTTATTCAGTTAGATTATTAGCCTGTAGAAAAATGTGTCAGCAGGAAACACCTGCCTAATGGGCACACCTTTTATGGCCACAAGCCCCCAGAGGGGCTGTGAGTGGTCTACTTCTGTCGACTAGTCTCTTCCCAGTGGTTCCGCGGCCAGGGGCATGGCCCTGGAGAAAGCTGTGGAGGAACAAGATCTGAAGATTGCTGGACCTAGCTGCTCACCGAGCAAACTAGCTCGAGTCCTGGAATCACACTTCAGCCTGTAAGAGGAGTAAGGCCAGGGGTGAAGAGATGGAATAGTCAAAACAAGATTGCACCCCAACCTCCAAGCAATGGCAAAGCACTGCCGCCATAACAAACACCGATTAATATTCATTTTAAGTAAATTGGAGTGTAAAGGTTGATATTTTTATTTACCAACTATGTGAAAAATACCAGAGCCGGGATCCGTGCGTTAAGCGGAGGTGCCCGGGTTCGATTCTCGGCTCTGGTATTTTTCACGTAGTTGGTAAATAAAAATATCAACCTTTACACTCCAATTTACTTAAAATGAATATTCACGGTTGATGAATTCATGAAGATGAGCCTCAATTTAAATAAGGTTCCACTGGAACAAAAATCATACCGATAACATCCATGCCTCCGTCAGCTCAGAGTCAAAGACTATTCAAGGGCTACCACGAGGAGGACGCCTGTAGAGAAGGTTTAAAATGTGCTTCACTGTATTATATGAATAAATTATACAAATAGTGTTTTACTATTTCCAGTGTGTTATATAAGCATTTTATATTGCTTTTCTTTTGGGATAATATGTATTTTTATTGCTCAACAAATTCAAATGGCTTAATTTTTTAAATCCTAGTTTAATTTACATAAATATCAGTTAATTTTCACAATTAATAATAGTTGATTCATTTTTAAATGAAACTATTTATTGTTTCACTCTAACAAATAAATTTGCAATATGTATGTATATCTAAACACATTATTTCATATTTTAGTTATATTTAAATAAATTATTTGATTATTCCATACTTTTTTAGTTCATATATATGCATCATTTATCTGTATATTTACACTTTACATATTATCTTTTTCTTTCTTTTCTTTTCTTTTCTTTTCTTTTTTTTTTTTTCTTTTTTTTTTTGCATATGTTTAATTTTACAAATTTCTATAAAAGCAAAATTGATTAATTCTTTATGACCTATGCAATTCCATCTATCCTATTTAATTTATGTTTTTTAAATTTATCTATTTCTCTTTCTGTTTTGTTCTGTATTTCCTTGCTTTTGTTTAAAAAAAGTCTTTTCTCATTTCAGAAACGTAATGCTGTCTTATGAGGTATTACGATTATTTTTAGTTTTTTTCCTCCCACCCAACTTCCTTGCACTGCCTTGAATTTTCTTGCTTTTGCAAGATTATTTTTAAGATCTCTATAACTCAACAGTTCATTCAGCTTGTTTATACCCATTTATTTAACGTTTTTTTTTTTCTTTGTAGCCTTTATTGCCAAATTTTGAATTTATAGAAATGCTCAAATCATATAATATGCTTTTAATTTAATTAAGCATACCATTAATTTATGTTTTTATATTTTAATTAGACATTAAGCTAAGTAATTTTCTTACGATCAGAATTTTTTGCTTGTTAAAAGTCATTAATCTAGTTCAAATTTTTTTCTTTTAATTATTGTTGACTAGTTTGCGTAATGATAGTGTAAGCCCTTTAGAATTCATTTAGTGTATTTAAATGTACAGAAAAGCATTGCTTATATGTCTCTGAAGGGACTGAGATTCAACAAAGTATAAATGAGTAAACATAATAAGCAACTTCAATTAAAAAAAAAAAAAAGTTCTACTCAAGTTGCACTCATTGGCCTAGTCATTAGGAGTTTTCCATGGTTTACTTCAAAACTCCCATGAGCTAGGACCACTTAGAAAGATCCCGTTGGAAATTATCCCATCCAGTCTAATGGTCATATCACACGGGATCATATATACTCAACACAACATTATACGCAACATGTTCACTATGCTGAACAAACGAAAAACTGGTCAGCTGTCTGCAGGGTTCCCCAGAATTGATAGTGTGATGTATTCCCTTCTCTAAAGGTATTCCAGGAAAAAATCCTGTTTATTCCTCCTATTGGTCAATTTTGATCAGCACGCTCAACATACTCAGCTTTTTCTAAACGGTTTCATAAAAGTTGATCATCCGAAAACTTGCTGTCCTTGAACAAAATCAGGCTGAGTATGTTGGGTATAATGCTGTGTTTAGTAAAATGCTGAACGAAAGTCTCTCGTGTGATATGGCCATAAAACTCTCAGATAGTCACTGGACCTTAACCCTGTACCACTAGCTTGATTCTTAAAAAAAAAAAAAATACTGTGAATGAATTTTTATGTAAAAGTAATAATTTAAATGTTTTTTTAATGAGTGGTAGTTTATTATTTCATAATAGTAAATTATAATTATGAATAAATTAATGATAAATAAATGTAAGAAAAACCATGCCAGTTGTTTTAATTTATTTTTTTAAATATTTTACACATTTAATTTATATTACTATCATTTTTAATGTATTATAGTATTAAAATTCTAGTTCAGCTGACATGTACTAAGTTTGGTGCATTTATATTTATACTTTAGAAGCTTAGATATAATCTTCCTTTACATTGGGGTCCTAGGTTTGGTGTATTCCCCTACCTAGACTGGTGCATAGCAGCACCAATATAAGTCGAGGTCCAATCAAAAATTATATTTGGTTAAATTCTGTCCATTAATTCGTGAGATATAAGATACACAAAATTTTGGTAACATATACACACAGAGACAGACTTTATTTATTTATTTATTTTAAGAAATAGTAAAATTATGTACTGCACATCACAAAACATGTTGATCTCTCAAAAATCAGAGGTCAGAAATTTTCATAAGTAATCCAATGCTTTCTTCTTATGTATAATATTGAAGAAAGTTAAATACATATATAAAATAAAGAATTAGTATACATAGTAAGCCAAGTAACAGATACAATATCACTGAAACCACATAGACCAATAAGAATGAATATTTTTCAAGTTGGAGAAGCTCAGAAAGGTGAAAAAAATTCATCAGGGGAGACCTTTTTCACCCTTGAGCACCAATGTACGATTTTGATCACTAGTGACTATAATAGCAATCACTAGTGGGCCCCCTATCGTACATGAAATTGATTGAAGTGAAATTTAAAATGGAATAAACTATTAATTACAAATTAGCAAAGAATCTAACAGAAAACAACTTTAATAAACAAAACATAATAAACAGTACTCAGAGAATGATACATTTGGAGTCACATGGATTAAAAAAAGTATATTAATTCAGGGGTTTATATGTTTATGGAGTAAAAACAAGCAAAACTCAAGGTTTAGTGGTATAGCTGATAAAGAATAATGAAACTATATAGCAATATGGATATTTATTATGCGTGTAAGAGTATTATTACTATTTTTAAGAATAGTTGACAACTCAAATGAAAAAATTGAACATTTAAAGGAAAAGGGAATAATGTATATTAATACTAAGTAAATGCAACAGGCCTTCTGTTTTTTTTTTTTTTTTTTTTTTTTTTTTTTAAATATATAATTTCATATTCACACCCAACCTCCGTAATCAAACATCTGCCTACCCAACCTCTACCTTACTTGTTGTCTTTTATTGTTTTATAATTTTTTTGGGGAAAATATACAAATGTGCACTTTCTTTTTATTTTTTTTTATGTACTGACAGAGATATGGTTATCGATATAAAACGGAAAATACAAAGTTTTCAGGAAAACTCATATGAGAAACATTTAAGCAATGCTTTACTGTATTATAAAACAAATTAGTTGGTTAATATTAATGACTAATGTTTTTTAATTAGAGTAGCTCATACTAATATGGCAAAGTTTAAAGATGTAGCAGTTATTTAGCAACTGCAGATGAACATAGCATGTCAATTATTATTAAAGTTCAACATTATCCTTCCTGTGTTCTTATGGTGGAATTATTTTACATAGTTATAAATATACTAAACCTCCAAAATTTACTCATTCTTATATATGCATGTTCCAGTCTAGCCATTGTTTCCCTTTTTAGAGACTGCCTTGCATATTATTAATGTTGAATGCATTTTAATAATAATAATAAAATTGAAAGTATCTATTACATTTAATTTGCACTCTATATAAATAAAGATTTAACTAATATGATTTAAAAATAGCAATAAGCATAAAAATGGCTTTTTTTTTTTTTTTAATGAATGAATAATAACAAATAAAATTTTTGAGTTTACTAAGTAAAAAATAAAAAAGGTGAAAATCAATTGTTTAAAAAAAAAAAAAAAAAAAAAAACAGAATTAGGAAATGCATGAGTGTTTATAAGTGATTTTTTTTTTTTTTTTTTTATCATTAAAGATAGTTTTATCAATAAACGTATAGAAACGTTATTTTAAATGTTTAAATATTAATCAATATTTTGTTGTTTAATTTTAATGATTAATTCTTATATGTTAAATTCATATTTTTTTAATATTAGGCTCTTAGAAAAAATTGACATTTTATAATGCTTATTAATTATTCCTTTTAACAAGTGCAATATTTAATTCACAAAACTGTGTTATGTCACTCATATATATATATCTGTATATATATATAAATTACGTGTCACGATGTTTGTCGGGGGTAAACTCCTAAACTAAGGAACCGGTTTTAATGAAATTTTGCACACTGTGTGCAGTTTGGTCCAACTTGAGAGATAGGATAGTTTTTATCTCAATTTATTGTCACAATATTGTTTTATTGCAGTTATTTGTTAATTATAGACCTTTATTAAAGTTGCTCCAAAATATCTGTGAGTTCCATTAATTTAATTGTTGCAAAAAAAAGAAAAAAAAAAAAAAAAAAAATACGAGTTCATTTCTTTCGACATAAAAATAAATACATTTAATCAAACGTGAACGTTAAAAAATTATAAAAAGTTAAATTATGCATCTCACGAAAATTGACGTCATAATCAATCTAAATATTTTATACACATTGATAAAGTGCTAATGTAGTTCTATCATAGATATAGTAATATATATAGATCTCTCATCCCCATGTTATCGTACAAAGATTTTTGATGCCGAAAAAAAAAAAAAATAAATAAATAAAAGCTTTGGAAACAGCCATTAAGTGGTATTGAAAAAAAAAAAAAAAAGAAAAGAAAAGAAAGAAATATGAATTTGAAACTGTATCTGGAGTCTTCCATTCCCCTTTAGAAAATAAATTATTCATAAATTTCATTTGCTAAAATATTAGTATGTATTCCCGTGTGTATTCACTCGGGGAAAGACGGCCATATTTTGGTAAAAACGTAGTCTTTTCCCAAATGAAAAGGAATAACTTTTTTCTCCCCAATGATCACTCTATTCTATATATGCTATACTATATCTATGAGTTCTATACGCAAGCGAAGTGTGACTCACTGACCGTCTGTGCAGCCAAAAAAAAGATTTCCTATGTTAATTGCCCACTGGATTTTTTGTAAGAAATTACTAAAAATCGAGGAAATTTATTTCCCGATTTTAATCCTTATATTTGGGTATAGATATGTATTAGTTATCGCGGGTGTTAGATTGAATTATTTTGCTGTCAAATTGACAAAGTGCTAATGTAGTTCTATCATAGATATAGTAATATATATAGATCTCTCATCCCCATGTTATCGTACAAAGATTTTTGATGCCGAAAAAATAAATAAATAAATAAATAAAAGCTTTGGAAACAGCCATTAAGTGGTATTGAAAAAAAAAAAAAAAAAAAAAAAGAAAAGAAAGAAATATGAATTTGAAACTGTATCTGGAGTCTTCCATTCCCCTTTAGAAAATAAATTATTCATAAATTTCATTTGCTAAAATATTAGTATGTATTCCCGTGTGTATTCACTCGGGGAAAGACGGCCATATTTTGGTAAAAACGTAGTCTTTTCCCAAATGAAAAGGAATAACTTTTTTCTCCCCAATGATCACTCTATTCTATATATGCTATACTATATCTATGAGTTCTATACGCAAGCGAAGTGTGACTCACTGACCGTCTGTGCAGCCAAAAAAAAGATTTCCTATGTTAATTGCCCACTGGATTTTTTGTAAGAAATTACTAAAAATCGAGGAAATTTATTTCCCGATTTTAATCCTTATATTTGGGTATAGATATGTATTAGTTATCGCGGGTGTTAGATTGAATTATTTTGCTGTCAAATTGACAAAGTGCTAATGTAGTTCTATCATAGATATAGTAATATATATAGATCTCTCATCCCCATGTTATCGTACAAAGATTTTTGATGCCGAAAAAAAAAAAAAATAAATTTGCTAAAATATTAGTATGTATTCCCGTGTGTATTCACTCGGGGAAAGACGGCCATATTTTGGTAAAAACGTCGTCTTTTCCCAAATGAAAAGGAATAACTTTTTTCTCCCCAATGATCACTCTATTCTATATATGCTATACTATATCTATGAGTTCTATACGCAAGCGAAGTGTGACTCACTGACCGTCTGTGCAGCCAAAAAAAAGATTTCCTATGTTAATTGCCCACTGGATTTTTTGTAAGAAATTATTAAAAATCGAGGAAATTTATTTCCCGATTTTAATCCTTATATTTGGGTATAGATATGTATTAGTTATCGCGGGTGTTAGATTGAATTATTTTGCTGTCAAATTGACAAAATTTTAATTTTAAATTTCAAAACTCTGTCGCCCTTGGCTTTTATTATTATTATTATTATTATTATTTGGCATCAAAAGCGTAACACGAAAATATACATGCCAGATGTATACATTGTACGAAATGTAATATGTATTATTCATTGTACGTATGTATGACATGTAATATGTATTGTACGAAATATTGTTTCATATTATTCATTACTCTTTTAATATAAGTTGTTAAAATAACCATGATTTTTGAAAGGAATTAAATATTTTCGCCAGATAATTTGGCGATATTCTTTTTTTTTTCGCCAAGGATGACAGAAATGAAATCTATTCCGCTGCAAAATATTAGTATCTTACATCAGATATTTTATTTAGACATTTGAAAACAAATTTGACTTCAAACTATGATAGAATATTTATCATTTTCCTTTTAATTAGTATATTATTAGTATATTAAAATTTAAAAGCATGGTATATAAAAATTTTTTTTTTTTTTTTTTTTAAATCTTATAATTATTCTTATCTTAATCCTCAATGTTTCCCATCTTTATTAACTTGAATTTACTATTAAAATTTTAACGTACTCAAAAACTTCTCATCACTTCGTTAAAATACACTAAACTTTTCCAAAATCTTTTTCTATTTAAAATGATACATGTATTTACTTTAAATGTCCAATATTTCATAAGATTTCCAATTTTAAAGTTTTAAAATATTTATCAAATTAACTTATTTTTCTGGTTTAGCCTTATTGTTTTCCTTTTTATAACTACAGCTGTTGCCCTCTTTAAAATATTTAAAATGATGAGGTCATTTTATAGTAAAATTATCCATTATAGCATATATTATATTTAACTCCTCCATAAAA
Source organism: Salticus scenicus (assembly GCA_963930645.1). Classification (NCBI taxonomy): domain Eukaryota; kingdom Metazoa; phylum Arthropoda; class Arachnida; order Araneae; family Salticidae; genus Salticus; species Salticus scenicus. The sequence continues at coordinate 142,228,384 of OZ005658.1, forward strand.
ATTGATTTTAAAATCGTCTGTCTCTTTTATACTTTTATTTTAATAGAATTTTAATATAATTTAATTTATATATTAGTCATTTTAGCAATTTTATCCAAAGTAGCATTAGAAATAATATATATCACTTCTCCATTAAAATTTATAGGACCCTACAATAAAATTAATTTGTGCTTAATATCAACACTACGAAAATTTTTATCAATCGCTTCCAAATTTTGACCTAAGTTTCAAATCTCAACCCTGTGGGTTTTTACATCGGCTACAACGTTTTCGTCTTTGTTCGTAAATAATAATTTGACTGTACTAAATAGTTTACAGCCGTATAATTCAACGTATAACTTAGTCACAGCAACGCGTGGCCGGGTCTGCTAGTATATATATATATATATATATATATATATATATATTAAATAAAAAAAAAATAATAATAAAGTTATTTTTAATATATGAAACTGAATAATGATTATCATATTATTCCGTATGTATATATATATGAAAGGATAAAAAGAATTAAGATTTTAAATTAATATTAAGTGATAACGTAATATTAATATATCAGAATAATTCTTAAATTTAAGACCATCTTAACGGAAATTCTATTGTAAGAGCCCATGTAAAATTGATTTTTCAGCAGAGCACGTCATAATGTGGGAATCAGATTTGAAAACAACTTTTAGAATAAAAATTACGCAATTGTAGTTTTAGTGACAAAACAGTGCTTAATCCCAAATATCTGGACTGGCCATAATCTAAGCTGGCCAATGATTAAGCGTAGGCGGGAACTAACTCATCTAAATGTCCAATAGAAGTCATAGGAGGATTTTAAGTTCATGCCAGAAATAAGCAGTATTTAAGCGAGAGCACTCGAAAACTGGTGCCGTTTTATGTGCTTGTCTTGCTTAATTAATCTATGTTAATCTAAGTAAAAGTAACAGCCCCAGGAGAGGGAAACGGGCTGCGGTTCTAAAAGATGATCATCAAAGATCGGCAGCTTTCTGATTTGGCTACCGATGGTAGATGCCAACGTGCTTGGCCCTATTGACTTTGAATAACCTGTAGAATGGCCAAGTATATTGAATAAATGACTGCATAAACTATTTGGACTCGTTACTGAGTGGAAAGTCTAGATTCATTTGAGATACTATGTGGCAGAACTAATAAATTCATTATATTTATATATATATATATATTATTTTTCAAATTTATTAAACAAATGCAGGAATGAAAAACCTTTTAATTGCCATAAATTCATGTTTCATTACTCCTTTAAAAAAAAAAAAAAAAAATTATACATTGATTTAATTATTCTTGGATTATTCAAACTTAAAAATTTCTACACACACCATAAAACAAATGAAAGCACTATCAGATTGGAAAAGACATGGCCTTTCTTCTTCAAGTGCATGCAGGTGCTACTGTGTTGGAGGCAAAGGCAAGACTGTCTTGCAAACACGTTCTACTGCCATGGAGGCCAAAGCAAGTCTGTCTTGCTTTTGCTGCAAGGCAGTAGCACATGTTTGCACCTAGTGTTCATGTTATGCATTTTTTAAAGGATGTTGCGCCCTGCCTTATTTTATTTTAGCGCCCATGCACCCTGTCCTATTTTATTTTAGTGCCCATGCACCCTGCCCTATTTTATTTTAGCGCCTGTGTGCCCTGCCCCCTTTTTTTCAAATGAAAATGCACCCTATATTTTATCTTTTAATATCGTTATTTTTTAAAGATATTTACCGTTTTTGCTGACGAACATACACTTATAATAAGTTTTGTCTGATTAAAAATCAGACTTTGCACACTTTTGCACAAACACGATCTGAAAGTTCCATAAAAAATCATTTCCGGGCACAATCTATGTATTGTCATTCTGTTTCTTAGTGCGGGTGGCTAAAAATAGATCGTTAGCCACGATTTCACCGATGGTTTATCCGCAGTGTTGCCTGAAGCCTGCGTATTGGTGATATCTTTTAAGTGTATCCAAGAATAGAAATGTCTGTTATGGAAATAATATATTATATAATAGAATAAAGAACCACAGAAATTAAGTGAAAGTACTGAAATTGGTATTCAATTCTCATGTGCGGGATTTCAAATATTCTGCATATTTCCTACTTTGTGCTGACGTGTAATAGTTTCCACGTAAAATGATATTGTATTATCTCAAATTTGCTTTTAAACTTACTTAAAAAAGTAATCAACGAACTTAAAACAGATCTTACTGAAAAATCAAACAATTTTTTAAAAAGTTCAAAATATTCGGACGAGAAAATTTCGTTATATTTTGGTAATCAGATTCAAAAATTAGGCATATTTCAGCAAACATATACCATAAAAACAGAAATCTCGCTGAGTTTTGGCTAAATATGTATTTACTATTTGTGGTGTCAATTTCGAGAAACATTGCAAATTTTGTCCATTATAGTAGCGAAAAATAATTGCCTTATCTTTATTTAGTAAAATGGAGAAACAGTTGCTTATTTTAGCAATTAGCCATGATAAAAATAAATTTTGTTAAGGTATGTGCCTACATAAAAAGCACTTTTTTAAAAGTACATAAAATTTTCCTTCAATGAAGTAGCTGGAGCTTTAAAAACTGTTCATTGGTTTCTGTTTCAACAAGAAAATTGCCGATTATGCATAGACAGTTTGGAAAAAGTAGATTCTTTTATATATAAATGCAAAATACAAAAACTAAAGCAAACATCAATAAATGATTTTTTTTTAAGTCTAACTTAAAGAGGTAAATATATTTTTACATTTTATTTCTTCTTACTCATTTATTTTAAATATACCATTTTGCATGAAAATACTGATTATCTTAAAATGACCATAAAATATTTCTCTACAGATATCATTTAATTAAATTCCTATATATCTTTTTTACTAATTAATTTTTAAATTCATCCTATATATATTTTGCTGTTTTGTCATTTAATACAAAAATATTTTTGTGACCCTTCGACTTCGTCTTAACGAGGTTTGACTGTACATATATAATGTGTAGACCCCCATTCCACAAAAAAAAAAAAAAAAAAAAAAAAAAAGAATTTACACTTCTATCTATTTTATTGCGTAAACACACAATTGTATACACAATAGAAACCATTCCATATGGATTTATGTCTGATTTAATTATTTATAGGGGAAAAAATTGCTTGGGGCATCTATATGTAAATGAAACGCAACGCAACGAGACCTGACCTGACCTGACAAATTATTTTTACCATGAGACAGGATTTAAAATTGAATTTAACATTTTAAGAAGTCAAAATTGTGTCTGTGTTCATTGGAAATGGAAACTTTAATATCATTGCATGTTTACATGTGTAAATGCTCCCCGTCCCCAAGCTTGCATTTTTCATAAATAATTAAATTAAAATAGACATAAATCCAAGAAGGTGCTTCTGCTGTGTTTCTTCGTTAATTAGGTAATGTGATAGGTGAAATGTTCTCTTTTTATTGGTATAATATTAAAGGATTAATGTTTATAGTTAATTTTCTTTTTTTTTTTTTTTTAAATACCTTAAAATTTATCCTTTTAAAAAGCAATGGATATATTTCGGCATGCTATCGCAGCCCTCTTCAGCATTGCAAATGATGACTTTGTATTGCCGGTAGCTCCAAGGTAAACAATCCTCCCCTGCTGACGCTCTAACTTAATTTCATTTCTTGATCTTTAGTATCTGTTGCCATTCTTCAGGGATTAAGCTGTGTTTGCAGTCGTTAACAGAAGAAGGAGTGGTAAGGATTTCTATGGCTTCGCACTTTAAAGCAAACTTATGATTGTTATACTGGGCTATTTTTTGAGTATTAATGGTGTTAAGATTAATGGGATTATTGTTATGGGTGGTAGAAAACGCGGTAGAAAATTTATTAAGTTTAAGGTCGGAAATATGTTCTTTTTCGTGTTCTTTTATTTATTTTGTGAATTGTACATTGTATAAACCATTTAGTGAGTGTTGAAGAAAGTGCCCTTTTCGATAAATCCGCTCTGCCCTTTTTTTGAAAAAATGTGAGCAAGCACTATTTGCACCTGAAGAAGAAAGGCCATGTCCTTTCGAAACCAGTAGTGCTTTCATTAATTTTGTGGTATGTGTAAAAGTTTTTAAGTTTGAATATTGATTGTACATCATTTCTTTTATTTAGTATTATTCTTGGATTATCTGGAACATTGTATGGATTTCAATTTAATAAGCATTAACTTAATTTTGTTCTTTCAATAATTTTCATGACTCTTTAATAAATTCAATATGTAAAAAAAATCTCATTGGTTATATTTTTTTTCTCATCTAAGGTAAAGGAATTGCTAGAAAAGAGAAGACTGGAATTCATCAGCCTTACAGTTGATCCTGTGATTGAAGAAGACGAAGAAAATTTGGAACAAAATTGAAAGTTATTATCAATTTAAATTATCTTTTTAAAAATATCTGCTAGTTTTAATCATCTCATATGCTGTTTGAGTAATCCATTAAAGATGGTCATGATGCATTTTTAGAAATTTTAATGCATTTTGATTAATATTAAAGATTAAATATGATAGATATTTTAAGAGTTTCGAAATCTAAAGTGCAATAAATTGATAAAATTGTACATTCTGACTAACAACTGACTTTAAAATAGTACAGTATATTTTTTTACCATTTCTGATTTTGTATATTTTAGAAGCTCAATTTGTTTTCTTACTGTACTATAAAATTTAATTTATTAAAAGAAAAAAATGCACAATATTTCAAATGTGATTATTAATTCTTCTGCCATTTTTCCTTCTACACCAAGTCTTTAAAAAATGTCTTAAAATCTAGATATAAAGGAATATGATATAATTTTTATGATAAAAATTTTTAATTTTGTTTTTTAAGATTTAATAGTTATTTTGTTGTGCGATCCTTGTGTGTATATGGATTGCTTTGGAATATAAAATGGTAAACAATGTTGTGTAGTTGAAAACTGAATCAGATTTGCATAAATTGAAGTAGACTGAATTTATTTTTAAGCCACTGCGAAAATTAAACTTTTGAAATTAGTTTTTTTTTTACTATAAATCGATGCTTTTTAAATTTGCTTTATTTGGTTAAAGGTTTCTCTATACCTCTTCTTAAAATTCCCCCATATTTGCCAGCCAAATCCTACATTATTCTATGGGGAAATTTGTTAATATAATTACTTATTATATACAGGGTGCATAGGAAAATCCCTTTAACCTGAAAATACTTGCGAATGGAGAGTGCTACAGCCACGCTATCTCTTTTCGTTTTCGATTTGCAATGGCTAACTTCCAAATTTTACGCTGTCATTTGCATTAGGTCGGGCATAGTCACTTTACTATACCGTTACCTTACTTGCGTGGTTGTAGCACTCTCCGTTCACGAGTATTTTCAGGTAAAAGGGACTTTCCTATGCATCCTGTATATATATTTCTTTTTAATTCTATTTTCACATTTAGAAAATTCACAATCGTTAAATTAGTTCTTGTTTTTAAAAAAATTATTTTTTTAAGTTTTAATATTTCATTTTGAAATTGTAAAGTGCATTTAGATCATTTTTCTCAATTTTAACTATGTAATGAAATATTAAAAATTTATAAAATAAGTTTTTTGGACAACAAGAATTATTTTAATGTACTTAAATTATCTGAATCTTAAAAACAGAACTTAAAAATATACATTAGTTAATAAATAATTATCGTAATAAATTTCCTCATAGAGTAACGTGAGTTTTAACTGCTGGTGAATGTAGGTAAAGAGCTTTAAAAATTATTACAATTGCAAATACATAGTTTTTTTTTTTTTTTTTTTTTTTTAGTTATTTAAAAAAAAAAAAAAAAAAAAGATTTTAACAAGAAATTAATTATAATAAATATCTTTATAGATATTATTAATATGTTGATTATTAAATAAATAATGTAGCCACATATAACATAAATAATCAAAAAATCTGATAAGAAAATAGAGATATAGTTAATTTCAGAAAATTTTTGAGTGGAAGGCTGATTTATACCAACTATGTGAAAAATACCACAGCCGAGAATTGAACCCAGGCCTTCTGCTTTACATGCGGATGCTCAAACCATTGAGCGACCCTGGCTGATTACCAGCTAGGCATTTCTCACATAACATTCGTTGGCAAAGTCACCGAGTCTGTAAACACAGCTATATCAAGTGACATTAATATTCATGGCACAACTCCAATAGACCACGAAATTTTAATATAATTTAGAAAAAAATTTATTCATGAACCACAAAAGTTCATTTCAGAAAATGTTGGAGTGGAAGGCTGATTTAAATCAGCCTTCCACTCCAAAATTTTCTGAAATGAACTTTCGTGGTTGATGAATAATTTTTTTTCTAAATTATATTAAAGACATAGTTATCAAAATAAAATAAATAAATGAATTTGCCTCCTTTAATTAACTAAACATTGCCTGTTACTTTCTTCTACATGATACAGAAGAAAGAAATGGATAACTGCAAATTTTTGGCTTTCAGTTTTCCATAGGTTTAGACATTTCCAAATATTCTGCACGTGGTTTGATATTTTTTAGAAAATGTCTGTCTGTGTGTTTGCCTGTTTTTGTGTTACAAAATTTTTTAGAAGCTGTATAACTGAAAAAATGTATTGAATTTCACAAAATTTTATACTTAGATTGACCTTAATATAAATTAGTGATAAGGTTTTGGCATGAATTGTCCAACAGGTATGATTGTTATGGTTCAATGTCCTACACATATGGGAAGACTAATGTTAGAAATTAGCAGTTGAAAGTTAGGCAACATTGTCACATTTTTTTTTTCTTTTTAGTTGCCAAAATGCTTTACCTAGGCATAATTTTAAAATAATTCAAATTGCTTCAGGAGAGCTGCCAACTATTATATATATATATATATATATATATAATGATTTATTAAGCATAGTAGAAGCCAAGCAACAGATACAAGATCACTGAAACCACAAAGATAAAATATATATGTATATTAACTTTAGATTCCTTTGCATAAAACTAGAAACATACTTCATTTTGTATTCTGAAGTTGTTAGTCTTGTCTGATTGACAAAATGACTGACAGCAATTTAAAAAATAAATTTTTATCATTAAAGAATTTTGAGAATATAATAATACGTAGGGGAAAGTCGAAAGTCGCAGTGAAGGAATAGATGGGAATGAGAGAAACAAGCAAATGCAGAATATACATCTTATCTGCTTGCACTCACAAGACGTGCATATCGGTGTTTGTGATTTTTCAAAGCTTGGAAAAATAAAAAAATAGTTTTCGTCTTGCTTTTAGGAAATATATACACATCAAATGATGATTAGATGCAAAATTGCAGTTGTCAAACTGTAATTTTTATAAAAACTAGGCATTAAATGTGATGACTGGGTGTAAAATTACAGTCGCCAAACTAAATTTTTTAGGTGCAAAAAATACGACTAATAACTGCTAATTTCAAACCTTGGTGTAAACTCAATATCAGATTCTGTTGTATATAAAATTTGAAAATTTTAAACTCATTAAAAAATAATGGTATTTATAAATTGATTTAGATGAAGCTTAGTGTGTATTAAAAGCTCATTTCAAGGTCTCATATGTTATCAAGTATATTAACTCTCAAGTATATTAACTTGATCGTTGATTGTTTCAAAATGGTGCACACTTGGAATTTTCAAACTCATATTAAAAATGCATTTAGGAAGATTTGCATGAAATTCGCTATTTCCCACAGCCCATTTTAAGGTCTTAACCAAGTTTATTAATTAACTCGATCTTCCATCATGTTTCAAAGTGGCAACCACTTTAAAATTTCAAACTCACATAAAAAATATATACGAACAAATTTTATATGTAAACGTCCCTCTAAGCAAAATTTAATTAATGCATTAATAACTAGCCATTATTATAAATTGATCACCGCCAGTTGCATGTTTCTACGATAATTTACAGCAAAATTAGTCGGGAGGTGACGATTTTTTTCCAATCATACATAGACCATAAGAAGGTTTCAATAAATTTTATTAATCTTTGCAATCCGCCATACTGTTTGAAAAGGGCAGCCATTTGAAAAGAATAAAATAATCAACCTGCTGTTCCGATTGAGACGGAAGGACTTGTTTTTTTCTTATTGCAACTTATTTTGAAGATAGTTAAAAATGTAATAATTCAGTGTATTTCTTAGGAATCAATTTTGGTTGGAACTTACTTCTATTTATGCTTTTCTGTTTTCAGTTTAAGTTTATGGGTCCAAAACATAGTATTATGTATTTAGTTTTATAATTTCATTCTACTTGATGACAAATAATAAACTTTGTATAGCTTGTCTTTTTTTTTTTTTTTTTTTTTTTCCTGTTTAGTTGAATGTTAGAGATATGCAAATAGTTAAAAGGAAAATATTTACTTTGCAATTGAAGAAAGTTCTAATATATTTTCTAAACTGCATGTTAATGTGATATTAACTTCACATAACATATAATCTGTAATGAATGTAATTTAAATATGTGTTAAGTGGTAAAACTGTTTACTGTACACACATTTATGAAATCTTTTTCAATTAAGGCTCCATTCTACCTCTTACAGTTTCCTTATCTGCAGTCACCAAATCCCACATAATTCTATGGGGAAATTTCTTATTAAAATTATTCATTATCTCGTGTTTTTTAAATATTCCATTTTCACGCATTAGTTTGTTTGTATTTTCTAAAAATTTTAATTTTTTTAACTTTTAATATTTCATTTTGAAGCTATAAAGAATGAAAAATGCATTTAGTTCATTTATGATATTTTTTAGCTCCAAAACAAAGTATAAAAGAATTAAAATATTAATTTTTGGAAAACATGAAAAAAAGTAACAATTGTGAATTTTCGAATGTGGAAACAGAATAATAATAAAAAAAAAAAGTAAGTAATGAGTAAGTCTAGGCACAAAATTTCCCATAGAATAACATGGGCTTTGGCTTCTGGTGACACAAGGTAGAGAGGCCTTTTAAAAAAATGAGCACAGAATGTGTAGCAACATTGTAAGATTTCTGGATTTTCATTAATGTAACTTTCGGGGTATTGTATTGTGTATTTTTATGAAATGCAATGTGTTTATTTTAACAATATTTAATAATTTTTACTATGTTGTTTTTAATTTATTATAATCAAATTACAATATTTCTGAGTGATATTTTTCTATTTCTTCAATATCCTTTATATCAGCTGTAATTGTTAAAGAATTTTAATTGTTGTGAAAAATTTACTTCTTTAATATGATTCATTATTCATTTTAAAACAGGACTGTTCATAATCAATGATGTTATTGAAATGGAAAATAGTATTTCATAGTTTTAGTTTAATTTTTATTTCAATTTGATTTTACTATTTTTTTTTTTTCTTTTTGTTATGGTTCGATTATTTAATGTTTTACAAATTAAAATTTATGTAATCAATGTAATTACATAATCAACACAATTATATGATAGAAGAATAAATCCGGTGACTCTTTTAAAAACATTTTTATTCTAAAAAGTAACTTAGATTACTAACAATGAAAAGTTAGTAAACTAAGCTATTTGTTTTAATTTGTTAAAAGTGCAATATTTAATGAAATGATTTATAAATGAAAATGATCTGATTGTTATTATTTTATGAGTATTAACTTTTTGATATTTTAAAAAATGTTAATAAGTTTTAAATTATTATTATTTTTCTATTTTTATCTAGATGGTTATTTATTATAACTTTAAAATATTTATTTAAAATTTTGCGCACAAAATAATGCTTTTAGCATAAATTACCAATCTAATTTATCATATATTTTGGTACATGAAACAATGCTTGTGTGTTAAAATATGCCCTTCAAAATTGGAAGAGGAATATTATATTTTCTAAGACCAATATGTAACACACACTCAAAAAGAAAAAAAATAATTACTTTCCTATATATTTAATATCAATATTAGAGAGTAGATGAAGACAAAAAATGTCCTTCTCTGCTCGGTCATTATTTTCTTTGATATTATCATAAGAATTTGTTATAATAACAGGAGACTTGGCTTTAAAATATTAAAACCCAAATAAACTACTACATCAGAAACGCCAAAAGAAAAATATTTGCGATGCATACAGCTGTTTCGGTAGCCTTAAGCGTACCGTCTTCAGCTGAATTCTTTTTGCACTGAAGACAGTATGCTTAAGGCTACCGAAACAGCTGTATGCATCTCAAATATTTTTCTTTTGCGTTTCTGACGTAGTAGTTTATTCGGGTTTTAATAAGAATTTGTTGTTGGTTTTCTTAGCCACTTTCGAATTCAAACCTTTTAGTTTTGTAGTTCAAAAAATGATAACATTAAGAAAGATATTGATAATATTTAAGTAAAAGGGTATAAAGTATTTAGAAATTTTATCTACTATCATAATTGAATTTGCAAATCTAGTCATTGTTTGTTTAATTGATATTATATTAGGACTATTAGACATTCCTGTTCAATTGTATTTCCAAAGAAAATAAAAGTAAAACATTGGGAGGAAGAAATCCCATAATTACAAATGTGGAGGGGAAAAAAAAAACAAAGAAATTAACACCTGTCAGAAAATCAGAAAAATTAGTTAAGGTAAATGTATCAAAGAAATTGTTGGGTCGGGCAGGGCAAAGCACGTACAAAGTAAACAGCGCAATGTCTATGGGGAATGTATCCGCCTGATTCTTTGCAGCCCCCAGATGGAACTGCAAGTACCAAATTAAAATCTTTATTTCATACCTGAAATATATTCCAATTTAAGGTTTACCTAGCCTATTAATATAAATGTTGCAAGCAATATAAACGAGCAATATAAATGTTGCAATATAAAATAGTTGCAAGCAATATAAACGAGCAATATAAATGTTGAGTATTTTTTTTTGTTGTTGTTGTTGTTTATTTGTGATCTGTTGCTGCTGGTTGTGTTTTTTGCAGCCCAATCACTGCAGGCAGTTGGCACTGTTGTAGGCAGACATCTTCTACCATTACATTGCAGTGCTTGTCTTGCACTTTGTTTGGGGCAGGGCTTATGATTTCTCATCTAATATAAGACTAATATTCCTGTCTTATTCCCATATTAGTTATATTAGGCATTCTTAAGCTGAGATCGAAACATATGATGATGATGATGAAACATGTATACACTTCCCTGAAATATTTGGCATGTCCTTACTAATGTTTTGTGTGAGCCCCCATGTTAATCTACTAATTTAACTGGTGCATCAACCCAGTATTATTACACTGGTTTGCCTTATTACAGCCATAATTTAGAACAAATGGAATATAAACACTGAATAATTGTTTCATAGTGAGTCATAGTAACTAGGTTAAATATAATATCTTTCTTTTCAATATATATAACATTTTTTGGGTAGTCACTAATCTAAATTTATTCATAGTTGAATGCTGGAAGATTAACTTATCATAAATTTATGGTATTATTTTCCAAATTAAAAACTACAAAACTTTGGTCAGAATTTATATTTTCCTTTATTTACCAGTTGTTTTATTTGCCAAAGTATATGGTACATATCTTTTAAGATAATTTGTTTTATATTCAAAGTTTCTAAAATGTTTTATAAATAATTTAATATTTCAACAGTTCTATTTAAAAAAAGCTAAACAATAAATAGATCCTCAGTTATGGCACTGATGTGAATGTAGTGGCTGGCTTCTAATCCAATTAAAATAAACATTACTGTTATAACTAAGGATCAATTTTCATGAAATTTTACCTGCACAACCTATTTTTGTGAGCTATTAGTTATGACTCTTTTTTATGAATGTTACATGAAAATTAAATATTTTTGTTTAGAAAAATTCATTTAGTGAAATGTTTGAAGTATTATTGATGTACTGTGATAGATTTTATTTGTGTTAAAAGTTATTCTGTTTATGTAATTATGTGTTGAATTGAATTCATTAGTTGATTTAGTGAATATGAAAAATGTTATTTCGGAAAGTTTTAAAAATTTATGAGAAATTAGTTGTATATTGTTCTTTGAGATTTTTTAATACACTATGTTGAAAACATATTTATTTATGTATTTTATTTAAAAACAGTGATATTTATATAAAACTAAGTGTTATGAATTGCTTGTTGATTATTTTTTTCTTGTATGTAACAAAAATGAAAGAGTAATTTCAAATTTAAATATATTTTTTAATTGTTGAAATTTACAACATTTTTTTTAAAATTGATTCTTCAAAAGAATTCTTTCGTTGTTTTACATGGCATCGTGGTATAAGTTTAGAGACTGGAAATTTTATCAAGTAAAAATTCTTCTTTGACATTCTTAAATTTTTTTTTTTTTTTTTTTTACAAAGATTTTTTTATTTTATAAAAAATGTTTTTGTCTGTGGTGAAATCTTCACCTAGAGCATATCTTATTTTTAACTCTTTCTTAATTTTGTGTAAACTTTCATCAATATTTTTTCTCTTTGTTCATTTATTTATTTATTGATTTTCCTATAAAATTTTAAATAATTCTACATTTCTGCATAACTCTTTTTCTACATTTTTTGCTTTCTTAGATCTGATCCATTCTCTCTCTTTCTTAGAAGTTTTTTGTTACTTCATCCATATATTCTTAACCGTTTAGAGGCCGAATATAGATCCAGGTATATTTTTCATTAGTTTTTTTGCATATTTTACCTTGTAATACTTTAGTTAAGGGATATTAATCATTTAAATGGGAAAAAAATATATACATAAAAATAAATATTATAAATAATTATTAAGATTATTAGATTATTAAGATTAATATTACAGATTATTAATATCATCCATTTAATATTACCGTAAAATCCCAAAAGTAACCCCCCCCCCTTTTTGAAAAGCAAAACGGATAAATTTTAGGTGTGTGTGTGTGGGGGGGGTGTGTGGGTTATAATCAAGATTCTTTAAAAAAATGAAGAAAAGGGAGGGGAGGTTATATTCGATGGAGGGGGTACTTTTGGGATTTTACGGTACTTACTTAAAAGGAAATATTATAGGTAATTTCGTACATTAAAGGTAGAAAAAAGCTGTGTAATGATTCCATTGATAACATGCATCCGACACTTTATGAAAAATTAGTTAAATTAGAAATAATATATAAATATTAAAACTTAATTCAATACCAAACTTAACTTGCAATGCCGACGTACTGTAAGTGCGCCCGAAGATTGGACGTAGCTTTGTTGGATGGAGAAAAAAAAAAGGGGGGGGGGGGTTACATTCAGGATAACGGAGACATTTCACTTTCAGTGAGAAAAGGGAGGGGGGGTTATATTCGATGGGGGGGTTACTTTCGGGATTTTACGGTATCAAATTTGATGCCCTTTTTGATAATAAGAGTTTTTAAAGTATACCAACTGATTTTCAGAAGCATCAGATACTTTCAAACTTTTATGCTTTTCTTTTAGTTGTACTCTGTAGAAAAAAATATGAAAATTATCATTTTTAAATTTTTTTGTACAGTTACCAACTAATAATAGGAATGTTGTTTCTATTCTAAAAAATCAAGTGATCTTTAAAAATATGTCTGCTAGTTTTATCCAATCAATATTGGTGCAGTTTAATTTTTTAAATAAGTTTTAATTTGATGTTCCCAATTGGGAACATTGGCCTCTAAACGGTTAAATAAAAATTTTAATGAGCAAAATTATCCTCAAAGGGTTAAGCATTATTAATGAAGTTTATTTCCTTTTCAATGTTTTTGAAAGGTTGAATAATAATAATAGTAAAAAAAAAAAAAAATAAGACAGTGCTTAAGTATCAGACGAAGCGTCTAATAGCCCATCATTGGGCGGTAGGGGTTGACTAGCACTGATTTATAGTATCCACTGATTAAATGCTATTACATATAAACTATTTTTAATTATTAAAATTTTGTTTTTCTATTTTATCGAGTACTTGATATAAAATATACTTCTGTAACAAAGTATTTTAATTTGTAGTCTTTCTCCAATTTGTATAATTTGTTTCCTTATATAAAGAATGTATTCTTTTTATGTGTATTATGTATTTTACTGTAGATAAAATTTTTGTTATTTAAGAAATGCTGTATTCACCAGAGTACATTTTGTATATTAGTTGTGAATATCCTTAAAAAGAATTAATGGAAACATATATAAGTACCTATAAACGTCTTAACAGGAAAAGGTATTTCTTTTACTCTTTAAGAGCATATAATATCTATCCTCGCCAAAGGCCAAAACTTATGCTATTCTATGGGGGAAATTTGATTATAGAATTACTCATTACATAATGTATGCTTTTAAATTCCATTTTCGCACTCAGAAAATTCACAACAATTAAACTTGCACTTTTTTCCTAAAAAATTGTTTTCTAAATTGTTTTTCTATTTCATCAACTAAAAAATGAGAAAAATGCACTTAATTAAATTTTTGCATTTTTAGGAAACAAATATAAATTGAATGGTTGTGAATTTTCAGGATGTGAAAAAGAAAATGGAATTTAGAAAAATCAATTAGGTAAGGAGTAATTCTATAAACCAATTTCCTCATAGAATAACAGAGGTTTTCGCTATCAATGAGAATAGGTACTGTATGGTTTTTTACTAGTTTATTGAATTTATAAACATTGTTTTCTGAATGCATGCATTTTTAAAGACGTTTACAATACATTATGATCTTTCTAATAAAGTAAAGCATCGTTTATATGTCTTGTAAGGGACTGATGTAAAAGGACATATAAATGAAAAGACATAATCGAAATTAGAAAAAAAAAAAAAAAAAATTTGATTACTACAAATTTAATGGTACTAAAGCTAAATTTATGTGAAATACTAATTAATAAATCAGATTGCAGCATTGTTACAACCCCAATACCCCGCTTTCCTTTATTTTACAAACCGAAACCTAAAGACATATGCTACATCTTGTTCATTATTTATCTAAGTACTTAACATTGAAAGAGCAAATAAGTTGTTGATAGCTGAATAAAAAATATAGAAAATCTTTTTGAAGATTTTATATTACACAGACCGACAAAAATGAAGTTGACAAAATTTGATTTGATGATTTCAGCTGATCTTTATGTTTTTTGTTATGCTGAAACCGAAAATGCAGCCCATTTTTCTCTATCACATATAGATTTTTGTCAATACTGGGTGTTTACTGACACGATTTCTTACATATACCATCATAACAATCGGTTGGTTGATATGGTTTTAAGTCGCACTAGTGCTTCACAATTACAACAGTAGGCATCTATTATTAATTAATCATGGAAACATACTATAAAACTTACTATATAATTATATTGGTGGAAAAGTAATAGAAGAAATTGTATAGGTAGACACCCTGTATTGACAGAAATCTATACGGGATAGAGAAAAGCTGGCTTCAGTTTCAGCACACCAAAAAACATAAAGATCGGCTGTACACGACTTCTCTCATCTCCGGACACTGTCTCTTAGACTGCAGCCGGAAACGTTGCAATTAGACCTCACAAAACCGTGATAAAGGCCAAAGCTGCCATTTTTCTCACGTTTTTACAATCTGGTGCAACTCTAATCGACTTCTCTCATCTCCGGACACTGTCTCTTAAAGATTGCAGCCGGAAACGTTCCAGTTAGACCTCACAAAACCATGATAAAGGCCAAAGTTGCAATTTTTTTCACGTTTTTACAATCTGGTGTGGCTCTACACGACTTCTCTCATCTCCGGACACTGTCTCTATTACAGTTAGACCTCACAAAGAACGCAAATTACAAAATATCGAAACACATTTGATTTATAAACAAAAATTGAAAATACATTTAAATGATCATGTGGTAACCATCATGATCTAAACATTGTTTTCAAGATTTATCGTTCACATTCCATCATTTTTGACGGGGTTATATACTAGTATAATTATATTGATGGAAGAGTAATGGAAGAAATTGTATAGTCAGGCACCCTGTATTGACAAAAATCTATACGTGATAGAGAAAAACTGGCTTCATTTTCGGTTTCAGCACACCAAAAAATATAAAGATCAGCCAAAATTATAAAATCAAAATTTATATGTCGACCTGTGTTATTAGTACCATTGAATAAGTGTTCTATGTTTCAACTGCTTTTGAGTTAGATTTGATGCTAAGTTAATTTAATTAGTTAATTTAATTGGTTTTTTATTAGTTTTATTTTTATTTATTTTAAGGACAGTTTTTATTCCATATCTGTCTAAAATACTGAAGCTATTTTATTATTTAAGAATGTAATTATTTTTTTGTAATATTTTCCCCACTTGTTAAGGTCTTTTTTAACAATTTTAAATATGCTCTGAGTGAATATAGATATTCTGTAATTAATTTCATACATATCATTTTCCAGCTCTCAGAGTTGTAGATTTATTGAGATTCCATTTAGTAGAATTATTTAATTTATTATCTCACATGTTTATAATAATATATTCCAGGACCTGATTAATGCAGGTGCATGCGGGGGAACGTGCCCCGGACCTTGAATAGCAGGGCACTTAAAACTAGTCCTTTAAATGACATTTTTGCTTTTTTTGCCTCTAAAAATTGCAATAAACAGTATCTTAAAATGCAAAATTCTGTCATTTTAACAGGGGAAAGCATAAACCTTATATATATAGACTACACCACCAATAGGACTTCCCATTATAGTGAATGTCTTCAACATGAGGGTGTAATCTGATACCTTCATCCTTTGCGGTCAGCACCGTATGTCACATGACAGAGAGTTGAGGACAATTCTTCCATAAGAAAGCACTTATTTTTGTAAGAATTCAAACAAAAAATTCTCCCTTTCAGAATGGTTTCTCACAAAAGAATTTTTTTTTATAATTAATCTATGACATTTTAGCTTTCCAACGATGCGTAAATCTAAAGGCTTAAATAAAAAGTATGTGTACAATACAGAAATTAAAAAACTCAAAACTACTTTCTTTCCTATGGAAAAATCACATAATATTCATTCTCGTCTCTCTCTCCTGGTCTGCATCACGTGATAATTTCGCTGGGGAAGCTACTTCATGTCGCAGACAGATAATGAGAGGGGATGCATGGTCTATTATATAAGGTCTATGGGGAAAAGGGCCCAAAAATGTGTGTGTGCCCAAGGTGTCACATGGAGTTTATCAGGCCCTGATTTATTCATTAGTAATGATCTTAATACACAAATTTAATTAATTTAGTTATATGATTTTATTAATTGACAAATTCAGTCTACACCATTTACTTTGATTATGGATTAAACAGCTTTTTGATTTTATTTATTTTTCTTTTACTAATAAAGAGTTTAATGGCAAAATTCTTAGTTTTGAACAAGCATTTTAGTTCACAGAATCTTTTTTTAAATTACCAAACAACGAAAAGTGATGCAATTCAAACATTGCCAATGATACTTAATTTTCAAAATTAGAAATAAATTTAATTTTGTGCAGTCATCAGTTTTGGCCATAGGAATAATTCTAGAATTAAAAGAAAAGTTTGTAAGGAAAGCCATTTCTTAAACTAGTATTAAAAAGCTGCAAGCATTAAATTACATTAAATATATTGTTGTTGTTGTAACTATCATTATTAAAAAGAAGCTTTTATTCTTTTTTCAAACCAAATTTTCCGCACATGTATGTTTCATGGAAAAAGTAAGTAAGCTTAATTACATAAAACAATATTTAAAATAAATTTTTATTTGACTATTATTTTAATAAAGTGCAGTTTTTTGATGATATCTAAATTGCTCTAGTAATGTAGTAGAAAAAAAATCGATTAAATATTTTAAAAAATACATTTACTGTTTTCTTCATTAGCATTCCATTAAATATGAAAGATAGACAAAACACTTTTGGAAATACTAACTAAACCTTACACATTTATCCAACTGTGAAATAAAAACTGTAAATAAAGTATATGAAATTAGATTAGGTAGATTATAACATTTCATACATAAGCAACTAAGCTTCAATAAAAAAAATTAAGGTTGCGATGGAAAATCATTTTTTCATTAATTTTAAAGTGCTTATATTTATTTGGTGCTTCAGTTCAATTTGGCAGTTTTTTTTTTTTTTTTTTTTGGTTAATGTATTAATTAGTTTTGCCAATCTTAAGTATTTTTATGGTATTATGTGTTCTTAGAGATTTTAGCTTTTACCTTTTAGTGTAATCCTTTTTATTAATATATATATATATATATATATATATATATGTTACCTCATTTTTATTGCTTGCCTCTTACAATTTACTGTTTTTAATATGTCGTTATATTGACATTTGTGATTTATTGTATTATTGAATAATTTTAATGTCTTTGGCCTCTTCCTTTAAAAGAATTTAGCTTTAAACTTATGTCTTTAATCCTGCTGCATCATCTACTGTAGATATTAAAAACTCCTGCCAATACAGTGTATATTTATCCATTTTAATAAAAAGTGTAATAATTCATATTTAATATATTTTAAGTAAGAAAATGATAAGAGTTACTTTTGAAGCTCAGAGAGTTTTGGGATATTGGTTGTCGCTGTTCGATTATTTTTTTGCATATTATAGCTCATTAAGTCAGAAACTATAGCTTAAAGTGGATTCCAAACCACTAAAAAATTGGGACTCAAACCTGGCACCTGGGAATTGAAAGTCAGAGCCCAGGTTAATTTTAAAGAAAAATTTATAATATTTGTTTGACTAAACAAGCATTAGTTTTTACTTTCTTCTATATGTATATATAGAGAAAGTATTGGATTCGTGAAAATTTTCGAACTTTAGTTTTCAATGGATTTGCGCGTTTTGGGATGTCCTGAACACGATTCGACTGTTTTTAAAAATGTCTGTCTGTGTGTGTATCCCGAATTTTGTGGACGCTGTATATCACGAACCAATGAACGAATTTTTTTTTTTACTTACTTTTAACGAAAAAAAAAAAAAACTTTTTTTTTTTTTTTTTTTTTTACGAAATTTAACCAAACTTGATGTTTAGTTGGACCCTGACATAAACTGGTGCTGATTAGATTTGGGGATCATTCGCTCATGAGGTGGCACTGTGATCATATTTTTTCTAAATTTTTAACATGGCAGTATAGGACAAAATTTCGTATAAATGTACATAATGAGAGTTATTTTAATCATGTAATTGTAAAATTAATATGAATTATTGATAATAGTAGTAGTTAACTAGGAAAAAAAATTTTTGCATGTGGGGGCATCGCTTTCCCCTGGGGGCAGTAAATTTTCAATATGGGTATCTTTCAAAAGATCTTGTCAATACCTTTAAAACGAATGTTTGAACTATAGATCTGTGATAATTTAAAACAAAGTTATCAATTTTTTTTTACTTTTAACGAAAAAAAAAAATTTTTCATTTCTTCTGATAATTGCAAAAAAATTACTTTCTTTCGGCATTTAGTGATATAATTCTGTCAGATAAAAATCATCTGCACTTATAATGAAAAATAATTTGATAATTTAATAAACAATTTATATTGAATAAATTTTGTGTAAAATTATATAGAAGAAAGTCATGTGGTGGCCACTTCATACTAGTTTTTCTTGAACATGATTATAATGAGCAATCATAATAATTACATTGTCCCCTATTTAGTTTAATATAGTTATTTCAATTTTATTTTCTCTATAAATACTTAATATGCCAAGTATAGCTAATGTGAATATTTATCAATTGAGAATCTCTTTTTAACAATCGGTAGTGTTTCTTTGTATTGGAATCTGATCTATTATTTTATCAATATAGGGGTGAGATGAAAGAATGGATCTTTATAAGTAATTAGTGGTAATCATTAAGTAAATCAATCCTCAAAACTTTCTTTATGAACAAAGTTCTACCTATACCCATATTGTTAAAACTGATGAACAGATGTGTTCCAATTTACTCAAAAGAAATTTTATTGAAAGAAGAGTTAAATTTTCTTTAGCTTTTAAATTCCTTGGCAAATAATCCTTGATGCTAAAAAGAATCTTTACACACATATTGATGTACTTATGAAAATATAGTAATTGAGATTGAATAACATATGTATATATATAAATCTTTGTCAGACATAATGTCTTGATTAAGTATAAAGATATTAAATGTTCATTTCTTTAAATTTTAAGTTTATATAAGTTAATTATTTCTGTAATATTATAAATAAAAATGTCTGGTTTAAAAAAAAAAAAAAAAAAAAAAAAAAAGGGGATGTTATATATACCATAGAATCTTGAACATTGAATTTCCACCTACTCACACAGAATTACCCATACAGAATCGAAAGTTAATCAATAATTGCTCACATTATTTATGTATTATGTGCTAGTCATTTACTGTTATTTTTCTATCTGGTATTGCTCTAAGCTGGTAGATGAAAGGTGCCTAGTTCGAACCTAGATCACATTTATCAACCAAGCGGTCTGGAGGTTTTCATGGTTTTCTCCAAAAATAATGCGAATACAGAATAGGAGCCTTAAAAAAGACCCCCCCACCCAGGCTTAGGTCCCTAGCTAGTACACCAACAGACAACCATTTTTTCCATCCAAAGTGCCATCTAGTAGACATTTTTCATCTAAATGTTTTTTAATTCTCTGAGTGTATCTTATTAAATGACCATATAACAAATTTGATGGCAGTCTGATCATCTGTTGTAGCAGCAAGAGGCTGTTTTACAGCGGAAGTTTAATTATAATTATCCTATATGTATAAACGGAAAAAAGAAATGTAATAATAAATTAATACTAAAAGTTGTAGTTTAACTCTTTCACTATCAATATTTTTTTCTGTTAATAAATAAATAAAATTATTACTTTTATATATGTACTACAGTACAATAATCTCGATGATATATGCTGAAAATAAATCACTTTTCAGTGTCACTATGGAATATGCTTAGAAAGACCCCCACGGAGGGCATTCCCCCTATTGGCCTAGGACACATAAGGAGTCAATCGGCCTTAATCCTCCAACCAACCAACCAACCACTATGGAATATTAGTAAAATATGTACTGAGTATTAATTACTATGCATATTTAATAACAGGAGACTTGGCGTTGGAATACTAAAAGCCGAATAAACTACTATGTCAGAAGCGCCAAAAGAAAAATATTTGCGATGCATACAGCTGTTTCGGTAGCCTTAAGCGTACCGTCTTCAGTGCAAAAAGAATGCACTGAAGACGGTACGCTTAAGGCTACCGAAACAGCTGTATGCATCGCAAATATTTTTCTTTTGGCGCTTCTGACTTAATAGTTTATTTGGCTTTCACTATGCATATTTATTTCATAGTTATTTGAAACTGCCAGCAGGCCATGTATGTCCTAGTGGTAGTGAAAGAGTTAAAGTAATGTATTACAACTCTCTGAGCTTCAATAAGTGAAAATCTTGTGTGTTTTGAAATGAAGTCTTAATATATTCAAGCAATATTTTTTCTGAAATTGTATAGTGCTTAATTTTTATACTCTACACTGTTTCTTTCATATTGTTATTCCATGTGCATGTATTGTAGTGGTAACCAATGTAGTTCTTTGTTGTATGAATATGCATTGCCAATGTTAATGAGCTTAATTTTTTTTTAGACTTACAAAAAAAGCTAGAGTTAAATCTGCATTTCAGTCTAAAAATAGTTTTGTGAATTATTATTATTTTTTAATCTGATTATATGAACTTGATTAAATGAAATAAACTTGATTGTTTAATGTTTTAAAATTTGTTTTGTGATTCAATTGATATTTATTGTTACCTCCATTTTCACTTGATAAGATATTAACTGTAATTGTAATCAGTAATTGTAATTTTTGATTAAAGTAAAAGTTTTATCTGTGATATGCAACTTTTGGTCTTGATTCAACACATATCTTTAATATAGTAATTCCAGAATTCATTATTTATACAATAATTTAATTTATACCCATTGACATTTAATTTACATTATTAAGCTCTGGGACAAATAGAATTTAATATTTTTTATATTTGAATTAAAAAATATATATATTTCATTAAAAATATTCTGTTGGCACAGCATAATTGAGATTATATTTTAAACTAAGCTGTTTATTTTTAAGCAAGTACTGAATATAGGACAATCAATTTGGTGATTTTTTAAAAAATTTACTAACTAGTGATACTGAGGATGTATCTATTTGCCCCCCTTAAAGAAAAAAAAAAAAAAAGATCCAATGCCTCAGGGAACATATAATTCTAATTGTGCAAACTAATTTCAATTATTTTCCGATTTTGTTTCTTTTTGAGAACTTTGATAGCCATTGGAAGCTTAGGCAATATCTATAACCAAATGCCATTTTTCATGCTATTAACAACTATTTTTATAAAAATAAATAAAATAGTAAAGTAATTATAATTTTCTATTACATTTTTTTTTTTATCCGTATAAAAAATTTTGAATTTTATTAATAACATTTAAAATTTATATTGGCATAACATACTTAAAAAACTATTTTTATTTCCTGCATATAATAGATCACATAGATCCATTTATGCAAGAAATTTCATTCAACTTACAAACTTATAACTTTTAAAAGAAAAACATTGCATTTTATCAAAAGAAATTTCTGGTATGAAACGAAAATTTTAATCAACAAATAAAGCTATATCTGTTTCAGGTGTTAAAAGTGAAGAAAAACATTACATTGTATTAAAAGAAATTTTTAGTATAAAACGAATTAATCTGGTATAAAATGAAAATTTCAAATCATAATAAGCAAACTTTTATGTTTTATTAAAATAAATTTCTAGTATAAAAAGATTTATGTGTCCTGCGATTTATATGCGAGAAATTAGGATACTCTTTAACATGTTATGTAATCGTACATGTACCACCCTGGGTATTCATGGATAAGTATAAAGCTGGTGAGGCAGTCACAGACCAAGTGTTTAACGATAAAGCGGAAATTAGAATTTAAGTCTTATATTATGGCTTTCTTGTTGCATTACATTCAGTCTGTTCATACGTTTTATATCATTAGCTTCTGAAATCACCACTAGAGCGCTAAACTCCACCCATGATTTTTTATTAATGGATATAATCGTTGTGTTTAATTGGTTAACCTCTGATCCAGACAGTCACAATAGCGATTAGATAAATATGAGTTTCCAACACTTGAAATATTTATTTATCAACGTTATTAAAGAGTTTATGTATCGGGTAGTTTAATTTTGCTTTCAATTGATGTTTTGTATTATTAAAAAGTAATAATTTATTGACTGAAGGTTTTTAGAGGAAATTCATTATAAATAAAAACTTTATTTTTATCACATAATCATGAAAATTATGTTACAAAGATAAATTTAAGAATTAATTCTTAGTTATAAATTTTGAATACAGGATTTTTAATTAATTCTTTTTTGCTAAATTTCATTTACATATATATTAAAGTGTAAAAGATGTAAATGTTAAGTTATGAATCAAGATCACAAGTTGTATTCATTATTCCTGTATGACATTTGCAAAGTATATAACAATGCATAGCCACAAAGAAATTACTCTTTTTATTGTTGTATTCTTTCAAAAACTTCTATTTCTTGCTTATTGTACATAAAAATGAATATATACTTTTATAAACAATATTATAGATTAGAATTTGATGTACAAAAGTATTCAACGATTAAAACATTTTCTTTTCAATAGTAGTGTTAAATTATTTTTGTGTCTGTACATTACAACACAAACAGCCCTAAAACAATATTAATTTTCATAATTTGCATAACTTTGATATTTATGGATTTTTCAGTGACTGGTATTTCAAAGAATGACTCAAATCAAATCACAATAACATAGCAGGCATGAGAGTGCAGAAAATTAAAAAAAATGAGGAAACACGCATGTTCATAAAATTAATTTCAAATGAAAAATAACACACATGGGGAAAATTATACAAATATGTTCATAAAATTTATTTCAAATGAAAAATAATGCACACAGGGAAAAACTATACAAAAAATTTAAAAGTGACAAATTAAACTAAAAGAATAATGCACATCAACATAAAACATTTGTGTAAAAAAAAAAAAAAAAAAATCTACTTCTTTATGGGTTCTAGAATATCATAAAGCAAGTTTAAAATTAATATTGACATTTTCATTGTGGATGGATAAAAATTAAAAAATAAACGGCTTCCCACAGAATGTTTGATTGGCGATGGTTAGAAATGGGGGAAAAAAAAGGGAGGGGGGGGGGAGGGAGCAGGACAAAAAAAATTACATGAGTGAGAAATATTGAATAATTCTGTTCTTTTTTATGTTATAGAATCTGATAAAGCACGTTTAAAATGAATATTGAATTAAAATTTTGGATGGAGAAAGATTGAGAACCTAAAGTCTTTCGTGGAGCGTTTGAACACTGATCGTTATAGGAGTTTGATTTAAACAAAAAAAAGAAAAAAAAAAAGAAAGGTGGAATTAACGGAAATCACATAAAAGTGGAAAATCGCGGATCCCCGGAAGAATCTCATGCCTGACATAGTAAATTTGTAATATAATTCAACAAGAGAGAAAGGTCTTCATCAACAAGGTAAAAGTAATTATGTAATTTATTTCAGATAATTTGGAGTGGAAGGCTGATTTTTTTTTTTTTTTTTTTTTTTTTATACCAACTATGTGAAAAATACCAGAGCCGGGAATCGAACCCGGGCCTTCCGCTTTACGCGCGGATGCTCTACCACTGAGCTACCCTGGGTGATAACCAGCTAGGCATTTCTCACATAATATCCATTGGCAAGGAAGGCCCGGGTTCGATTCCCGGCTCTGGTATTTTTCACATAGTTGGTATAAAAAAAAGTCAGCCTTCCACTCCAAATTATCTGAAATAAATTAAGGTTGATGAATAATGAATTTCAAAAAAAAAAAAAAAAAAGTAATTATGTAAGTTTGTGAAATAATCCATGTATATTATTTTTTAATAGCACATCAAGTTTTTTAAATAAATAATTTTTATATAATTGATTAAACATTTTTAAACTTATAATTTAAATGGTAAATTTAGTAAGTGTTAACTGTGATTGATGTAAATTTTTTACCAAATAAAACATAACCTGAAAAACGTTATTTCTTAAATAGATTAGCATAAGAATATTTGTGCCACATTTCATAGTTCTGTGATGATCAGAACATAGTTAAATATCATTGATAGTTTGTGACATCACGTGCAAAGTTATTATGGATTGTATGTAATTTTCATACCACTATTTTAAAATGCATTCTATTATAATAATTGTGTGTGATTAAATTAAAGATTACTAGTTGCAAATAGTGGTATGAAAATTGTTTATAAATCATAATAACTTGGCACCTGTGTAGATTAGAGCTATAAAATTTTTTCAACGTTTTGATGCCTCTCCTTATATAATTTAGCTGTACTACCTGATATGTAAGTTTACTGATTAAATAATATTTTTTAAAGCTGCTAGAAATAAAGATACTGACATTGATTACATTTTGTCTTCTCCAATCATTGATATCAGGTATCTTGAATAAAAATATAGCATTGATTATATATTTTCTAAGTTATCAAGTATCCAATCAAGATAATTTACAATTAAAACTCTCTTCAGCAAACTCCCAGGTATATTAAGAACACATTTAAAATGTCTAATCTAATATTAAAAGCTTATTTCAAAATACTATTATTATAAGCACAACTCAAATTTCACAAGGAATTTCTATTTTTGTCTAAATTAGTAATAAAAGGCAATATAATAAAATTTTCTCTTCTCTTCTGCGAGTACTTTTTCTTTGTGAAATATAAAATATGTTAATCAGTTTTGCAGACTAATGGATTTCTCTAAATCCCCTTTGACTAATTGGCTATTTGTGTTTACTTAAAAAGCATTAAGACCAAGTTTTAATGTATTGTATTTCCAATATGTACTTCCTTTCTTTATACAGAGGCAAAACTACTACTTGAATACAGAATGAATGACGAGGGAAGATTTATTAATGATATATCATCATGGTTGCTTCAAAATTTCCTATCTTTTTTTGAAAAGAAAGGTAGATGACTATAAAGCACAAAGCATATTTAATATTTAAAACTAGTCGCCTTTGGTGACCATCTGGTTCGCGATCCTTGAAAAATCCGACTTTACAAAACACCCGCTCACAGCACCTTTTTCCTGTTTCACGCCCTACAACAGCTTAGTGACAAATAGTGAAAATAGCTTTGTTGAAAAATTTAATCGCAGTAAATTCCCGCTCAGTCGCACCCTCTTCCCGTTTCAATATCTGAAACAGTCTGTTCGCTCACCATGTTATGATCTTTCAAATTTCTGACTTTAGCAAAGAAAAGTCCCGCTCTGTGGCACCTTATCCCTATTTTAGAACTTACAACATCTTCCTTGCTCATTAGAATTCGAAATATTGAAATTTTAAAATATCACAGTGCCATCTGGCGGTAGAAATTTCTGTAATCTACTGTTCAATTCCAAATCAACAAAGCTTTCAAATGATGTATTACTTATGAAATTATTTTAATTAGTAGCTGAGATACAACAGAAAACCTAATCAGGAGACCTTAAAACGTATAAATCAGGTGAAATATCGAATCCCACTTTCGATAATATAAAAGTACTTTAAAATGTCTTTCGAATGATGTATAATTTAATCATAATTAGAATTTGAAATTTTAAAATATTACAGCATCAATTAAAATGTAAATTTTTTGTTTATTGACCGAAATCGATGAAATTTGAACTGCATTTTTGTCTTGTGATGTGATTGCTGTATAGTAAGTTTTGTGTGCGACAAAGGAAAATTGAAGAATTTTGAAATTTTCATTTTTTAATTGCAGTCAAAAAACGTGTAACCTCAATCATTAAAAGATGTTTTTCTTTCGCTCCACTTTCGAAATATCGTCTGCGAAGTTAAAAGAGAGTTACCATGGTAATCAATATACCAAGTATTGTTCGACCTGCAAAAGTGATAAGCACGATTCAGAATCTTATGAAAAAGTACATGGATGCAGAAAATTAAAAAAATTATAACTGATTCAGTTTTTGAAATAAACTCTCAATCTTTTAAGATCTGATTTGCCTAATCGATATCTATATACAAAAAAAAAAAAAAAAAAAAAGAAATGATTTACCTCTAAAAGATTTTGAGTTATAAAATGTTTTGGGAAAAAATTGATGTTTCGTAAAATCTAAAAATATGGATTGCTAATCCGTATTTCGTTAAAACTTTTATATGGTTCGAAAGAGGATTAAATGACCTTTCAAAATATACCGGTCATTAAGAAATGGGACAATTAGTCTTTCGTAGAGGGCGGTTCCAAAAAGGTGATTGAAAAAAAGAGAAATTTTGGACCTTTTAAAAAGTTTTTTTAAAAATGTAAAAAATCCGTATTTTTCAAAAAAAAAAAAAAGTATCTCAAGAATCGGTAATAAATGCTCTTAGGCTGATTTTCAATATCTCGAATCGTTGAGCAGGGATTGCTTTACAAAAATGCGTGAAAATTTCCCTCTGTGTTACTTCTTTTGAGGAACACACTGAATTGGTGAAAAATACGATCTGCTGGCTTTTTAATTAGACATAGGTTGACTTTTTAATATCTCCGGAACTAAGTAAAAATTTTAAATTTTGTTTTTAGGAGCTCCCCAGGAAGGCTCCTGAGCACCCGTATGTCAAATTTTGTACTTCTACATTCAGTTGGGACTGAACGTATAGATGCACAGACAGAGATCTTCCTTTATTATTATAGATTGGAAATTTCTGTAAAAACAAAACAGTTAATATAAAATTCTGGGATGAAAAATTTTCAGAAACCCCTAATTTAGGTTTATAGTGTCATTTTCAAAGTGCAGTTCTTTTATTTATCAATCTCCAGCTTTTTTTTTTTGTCTAAAAGAAGTGAAATGAAAAATAAGTCTCTTTTAAACTAATCCATTTCTAGTAGGGGTAGGAATCGATTAAGTGTTTTAAATGGGTTAATCGTAGTTCATTAATCGAATTTTTAATCGGTTTTCATTTTTCTTTATATAATTTTATTTCAATGATGAATAAAACTCTCATATTGTGTATATATATTATATACATATTATTCATAAGTCTGACTGAAAAAAAAATTTTTTTTTTCAAAAATTTTTGTCTAATTAAATTATATCTTTTTCATAGCTGAAATTTAAATCAATTTTCAGAGTAATATTTGGTGACTTTAAGTTTTAAGTTTATATAAATATTTTCATTTCTTAATTTTATTTATTTATTTATTTATTTTTTAAGTAATTTTTTTTTAATTCATTTTGAAAGAAACATTAAATAAATTTACACATGTTTTAGTTTTATATTTGCAGGCCTAGTCCACCACGCTTGTCACTATTTTTAAATGAATTCTCAAAATTCCATATCATTATCATAAAAATCTCGAATTCTTATATTTTAGTTCTTCTTTGTTACTTCGGAGTAGGACACAGAAGGTTATTTTCTGTTTCTACTTCAATAGTTACTATCAGCAATTCTGAACAGACAATAAACGCTTGAAGATATTATGAAACTCTGTTGACATTTCCCTCATCAGAGGGATAGTGGAAATCTCAATCCCTTCTTTTCTTTTATCTTTAGCATTTCCATTTTTTGAAAGTTTCTTGTTTCTGAGAATACTATTACACTAGCAAACACTTTCTGTAGAAGGCTAAACAGGTGGTGTTGCTCGAGAATGCGCATGAAGCGGCATTTTGTTTAATAACTGTCCTCCCTTTTTCTCTATCAACAAAGGTGCAAACTTCTTTTGAGAGGTTTTATTTTTTGCTTTTTCATTATCTGATGGATGTTTTTCAGAATGTTAGTTAGCAAAATATGTGAAAAAATATTTCGTAGGCAGAAAAACATTTTTACTTTAATTCGTAGTTAGAAAATTTTAATCGGATTTTGAAAAATTTTAATCGAATTAATCGATCTGATTAACTCGATTAAAACATTTGATCGGGACTAAGCATTGATCGATTAACCGAACCGATTAATCGGCACAGCCCTAATTTCTAGGCATTAATTTTTTGATGTAGAGGGAAAATATATATAGAGAAAAAAAACTCTACAACATGATTTGAAATTAGTAATTAGTTGTATTTTGCATGAAAAAGTACAATTTGGTTTTGTTATTTCTAAAACATTGTTTTAGGTAAGAATTTTTTTTTTTTGACAAAAATTTCATATACAATACAAGTTAGTAAAGCACAGAAAATCTTTAAATATTAGATAGAAAAATTAAAACATGTTTTAATTTATATTTAAATTCTTAACTCCTTGACAAAATTACTTTTACATTTAAAATTTTAATTTTGAAACATGACAATTACAGAAAATGGGTTATTAGACAACAACCAGCTGAAATTAAAAAATATTACATTAATAGTATAAACAAAATAATAATTTAAAAAAAAAAAAATTCTTCACACAAGAATGAAAATATCTGAAAAATCTCTACTAGTTAGAATGATAATACAAGTTTAATTGTATCCCCCTACCCCGAATTTTAATAAAAGAAACTAATTCATATACTAATGCTCAAAATAAAACAGGAATAAAATTGTTAAATATATATTTTATTTTGTTTCCAACAAAAATGAAAAAAGGGAAGACAAACTGACTAGTAACTACAAAATTAAACACAAATTAATAAATAAATACAAAAATTAAAAACTAACATACTGTTAAAATTTATTTTAACATGATAAATTACAAACACATGTAAAAAAATATATTAGATCTACTGCTATAGATCTGCTTTAGCTCCCATTGATAGAGGTATAGATTTCATTTCTGTCCTCATGCAAAGAAATTCACCGCACACACACATTATTGTTACATCTATGATATTTAAAAGCCACCAGGATAAAGTTGAAGGAAAAGATCCGCTATAAGACCAACACAATATCAGATGTATCAAGTGGGCAGTTACAGTAAAATCTAGACATAGTTTTGTTCTTTGTACAAAATACCAGAGAGCAAGAGATCTAAAGAAAGAAAAAAAAAAAAAAAAAAAGGAAATTATTATGAATACATATATTATGATACTTTAACATACGTAAGTCTTAAAAAACAATTATATGTCAAAACATTAAAATTACATGAAGCTTTTCACCAGTAAACATTGGCATCATCAGGCAAAAATGACACATTAAAACATGTAAGTCTTAAAGTTACATGAAGTTTTTTGCCAGTAAACACTAGTATTATCAGGTAAAAAAGATAAGGATAATAACCAGGTTTCTTTTTTAACTGATGATGCCAGTGCTTACTGACAAAAGGCTCTGTGTAATTTTAATCTTTTAACGTACTAAAAGTTTTTTAATACTTAAGCGCATTACAGTATCTTATAATTTTTAATCTTTTAACACATGAATTTAATTTTTACTTTCCGAACACTATAGTGAGGAAAGTATTGTAATCATGTCAAAAATCCGAATTTGACATTTTGATGTTTCTATATGTTTCGAAGTCCCCTGAGTCCCTTTTCACTATTTTTACGATGATATATGTATGTGTGTGTGTGTGTATGTGTGAGTGAACACGCTAGCGTCTAAATGCTTTGTTCAAATAAGCTGAAAGTTGGTACGTATATTGTAAGTCACCATAGTATGAACCCCAGTGCTGCCAACTCTTCCGTTTTTCACGGGAGACTCTCGTTTTTTAACCCTATCTCCCGTTTTTACGTTTTAATGTGTATTTCTCCCGTTTTTCTAATATTTTCAAAAAATCGAACTAAAAACGCTAATTTTTGACAATTCGTAGGTGCCATCTTTTCAGATTTACGAAGGCATTCCAATTCACAATCTTTCTTCATCCACAACATAAATGTCGATATTCATTTCAAACTTGCTTTAGGAGATTTTAGAATCTCTAAAGAAACAGAATCCTTCTATATTTCTCGCTTACGTAATTATTTTTAACTCCCCCTCCCCCCATATTTTCTTATCTCCATCTAGTGATCGGTGATCAAATGCTCTTTTGGAACTCTTTTGTTTCTCATTCTTTCTCCATCTACAAGCCACAACAAAAATGTCAATATTTATTTTCAACTTCCTTTATTAGATTCTAGAGCCTATAAAGAAGTAGAAATGTTTAACAGTTTACACTCATGTAATTATCGTTTGATAATTCCCCCCCCCCCCCCCCCCCAAAAAAAAAAAAAAAAAAAAAAAAAAAAAAAAAAAATCCCTTCCTCCAATTAGCTTTCTCATTCTACAACAAAAGAATCAAGCATTTTCCCCCTGGTTTTAAAAAATGTAGAGTACTGCTAGTTAAAAAAAAAAAAAACATTTTAGATTCTTGAGGGCGATTTGAATTTTTAAGGACACATTTGACATTTAAAATCCGAACACTTAATTTAAAAATTTAGTTATAAATATGCATACAAAAAGAAAAAAGTCTGTTTTTAAACTTTTCTTTACTTTTATTTGTTGTTAATGAGCTGATTGTCACACACAATAGTTTTATTTATATTTACAGCATTTAGGTTATTTTCTACAAATTCAGTAATGGGGGGGAAAATAGATTGGGGCAAAGTGTTTCTTTTTTTTTTCTTTCTTTTCCAAACAAAGATCAGGCGAGGTGCAGCACCCTCCTTAAATTATCTGGGAAAAACTCTGGATCAATGTTCATAAAAACATTGATCCAGTTGTTTTATTAGATTTTAGAACCAACTGAAGCGATATAGGGTTCAAAATTCTTTACATATCTAGTTATTTTTAGACTTTGTTAATGAACTTGTTAACTATTTGTTTTTCCCCAATAAGTTTAAAATATAAATTATCAAACAAAAGTTATATTAGGTCTTTTTAGTTAAAAAAGTATCATGTATTGAATAAAATAATTTTGTTTTGTTTTTCTCCACGAAACCGTAAATCTACCTTTTTCTCCCTTGAAATTATGTAAAATCTCCTGTTTTTTTTTTCCACCAAGGTTGGCAGCTCTGGAACCCTATTGATTTTGGTGAATTTAGCACTTACAGTTTTTTTTACAGAGACACCAGGAAAAATTCTTTATCATTACGGCCTAATGGGGCCAAATTTTTAAAAGTGCGATAGCGTCTAAACGCTTTATTAATCTGAGCAAAAATTTTTTACACATGTCATGGGTCACAGTTGCACGAACTGTATAGATTTTGGTGAATTTAGCACTTACAGTTTTTTTACAGGGGCACAAAGAAAATTTTTTTATCATTATGGCCTATGGGACCAAATTTTTAAAAGTGCAATAGCATCTAAACGCCTTATTCAATTGAGCTGAAAATTTATATGAATATTATAAATCACTGTTGCACTAACTATAAGCATTTATGGTGAAGATAGCATTTATAGGTTTTTACAGGGACACGACAAAAAATTCTTTATCATTATGATATATGAGCTAAAGTTCAGTAGCGTTAAATAAAATATCGTGTAATATATGGAGAAAAATACTGAAACACTCTATTATGGTTTTCTCTCTTTTGTTTGTTTAACAACTCCTCTTTCTTTACTTTATCTACAAAACTGTTAATTAATCAATGTTCGAAAGTCGAGTGGAGTCACTCCAGAGTTTTATTTCTATTAAGAAATGAATTTGTTATATGAATATATAATTTGATTTTATTTTGCCTTTAACTGATTACAGTTTAACCAATGAATTAGGTTTTACTTAATTGATGATTATTAATTAAGAAGAAAATAAAAAGTTTTTTTATTTTTCTCCTGCTATCTTATGTATTAAAAACACTAAAAAAAAGAGCATTTGAGCAAATCTGAAACAATCACATTATTATCATTAGAAAAATGGGCAATGTGTCTATGTGTTTCACATCTAATAATTTTATAATTGCGTCTTCATTTAGATTGTCTTTTGTACATCCTAACTGTGCCCTTATCTTTTCAACACATATATTTTAAGTGTTCAAAAAATATAAAATTTGAGATACGATTTCCTATTTTTTCAAGAGATTAAAAATAAGTCTTTTTCATTTGTCACACAATTTTTGCCAAAAATTTGTGAAAAATGCAAACACTTTGAATGTTAAAGCCTGCAAATTGTTCTAAACTAAAGAATTTTTGGAAACTAAAGAATTGACAAAGTGTGGATGTAAACTGTCTTGCTTGTAATTTGAGAAAGGTGTAATCAGGAAAGTAAAGATTTAAGCCAAGTAATAGTTATTTAAATTTAACCCATTAAGTGCCTCAATATGAATCCCACTGAAAAATTTCGAATTTTCTGTGTATTTTGGGCTTTAATGTGCATCTCTAATCATACATAATAATATATATATATATATATATATATATATATATATTGTTAGAAGATATGGTTCCAAAATGGGAGACTTAGCCCCTAATGTGGGTAGCATAAATGTAGATAAATTAGAAAACCCTTTTAAATTAGTTTTCTTGATCCCTATTTGTTATAATTTAAGAAAAGAACTGTTTTTGTTCATATTCATTGTCTTAAACCACTGCATTCAAATGAGTTATTTTTGGTGATTTTTTTTCCCCCTATGATGTAAAAACAGGCATGTTTGTTTGAATAATAATAATAAAAAAAAAAAAAAAATAAATAGAATTTACATTACAAACTTAAAAAAAAAAAATAACCAATGAAGCTAGGCACTGCAAATATATATATATATATATATATATATACACCCCGCGACAAAAAGATAGGTACAAAGGGTTTTTTCTTTGATTTTTCATAAAATAACATTATCTAAATTGTGCTTATCATTTATTATTATCATAAAATAACACTATTCCCGGACTAATTTAGAAAAGTTTTAAGACTAACATTTTTTTTAATTTAAGACTACACACCACAACAAAAAGATAGGAACAAAGTTTTTTTTTTTTTTTAATTTTTGAATATGATTCAAATATTTAATATGTTTTTGATATGATAATATTTTGTTATGATAATAAATGATCAGCACAATTTAGATAATGTTATTTTATGAAAAATAAAAAAAAACCCTTTGTTCCTATCTTTTTGTCGCGGAGTGTAGTCTTAAATTAGAAAAATTTTAGTCTTAAAATTTTTCTAAATTAGTCTTAAAACAAAAATTAGTCCAGGAATAGTGTTATTTTATAATAATAATAAATGATAAGCACAATTTATATAACATTATTTTATGAAAAATCAAAGGAAAAAACCCTTTGTTCCTATCTTTTTGTCACGGGGTGTACATCTCTAATCATACATAGTTAAAAAATATATATATATATATATATATATATATTGTTAGAAGATATGGTTCCAAAATGGTAGACTTAGCCCCTAATGTGGGTAGCATAGATGTAGATAAATTACAAAACCCTTTTAAATTAGTTTTCTTGATCCCTATTTGTTATAATTTAAGGAAAGAACTGTTTTCTTTCATATTCATTGTCTTAAACCCCTGCATTCGAATGAGTTATTTTTGGTGATTTTTTTTTCTTATGCAGTAAAAACAGGCAAGTTTGTTTGAATAATAAAAATAAAATAAAATAGAATAGAATTTACATTACAAACTTAAAAAAAAATAAAAAAAAAAAAAAAAATAACCAACGAAACTAGGCACTTCAAATATATATATATACAGGGTTTAACCTGGCAAAAAAATTACTTTAGCATTTTAGCGAAAATAGGCAAGCACTATTTTAGCTTTTTTGAAACTTAATTAATTCTTTGGATACCATTGATTTCTTTTACTTATCTTTGTTATCCTCAGTTTTGTTTTCTATTCCTTTTGTTCATTGACGATTTTAACCAAGCATCCATATTTGTGACTTTAAAAATATGAATCAGGGAAACTATGTTTTGATTTTATCAATAGAAAAAGAGGTATTCATATCATATGTGTAAAATGAAAAAGCAATTTAGAAATCAAGTAAAGTGTAGTGGTAGATAATCGGGAAATACTAGTGCTAAAAATGCTTCTATGAAGCAAATTCTGAATTCTAACATACTTTTAAATATTTTTGCATTTAAATTCAATCCTTGAAAATTAAAAATAAATCCAAATTACTATATAAATAAGGATTCCCAAAAATGTCAGTCCTTTCGTAGTTTTTGCCTGCAAATATTAAAAAAAAAAAAAAAAAACTGAATTATTATATAGAGATATTTTATACAGTTATCCAGTTTTAGCTTTTTAGCGAAATTCTGACCGATTTGTTTTAGCAAAATATGATACCTTTTAGCAAAATGCTAAAAAACTAATGGCAGTTTAAACCCTGTATATATATATATATAAAGATGTCTTGGGGGCAGTAAAAGCATGGGCTAATTGGCATTTTAAAGGAAATTCCTGGACCTTTCAACAAGACTGGATGGAAACCAGCTCATTGACCAAAATCAAGCCTGGAATTTGTTGAAAAGAATTTTCCTAACAGTTGTTTTTGGATTAAAATTTGTAGTGGTGAGTTTATTTTGATCTACGTTTTTAAATGGTTATTGGACAATCCTTTGTAGTGATGAGTTTTATTTTGATCTTCGTTTTTTCTGGTTTTATTTACAATGGGTGTTTCGGGCCTGAGAACAAAGAAATTCTTAGCTTTTGCTTTCTTTGTGACAGAAAAGCATCCATTTTTTTAGCATATTTGCATTCTACCAGGCCCTTGATAACGTTAGAATGCAAATAATGCTTTTTTCTCATTCCAATTTGCTATAATTCATTTAGATTTTACTTTATTTCTTTTTTGGTTAGATTTGGGTGGTCTTCGTTTTTGATCAGAATAATTGTTTGAATACTGAAATTAAATCATCTTTAAATTTCAAATGTTTGCACTGATAATATTATATTACTATGTATCTATCTTAATTACTTGTAGAGAAAACATAATCTTAATCAAATGTTCCCACAACAAGAGCTTAATGGGTTAAGATAAATTTGCTAACAGTAAATAATTTTTTCCATGAATTATGCATTGAATATTTCAGACTTTTTTTCCTCCTTGAAAAGGGAATTACTAATGTGCATACATAGTCCTGAAGCCCTACAAAGTGTATTTTGATTACTTAAGAAGCTTCACTGTTCTTGCTTTGAAAACTGCTATTGAAGGCAATGGAGTATTTTTCTTTATTTGATGTATTTAAAAGAGGCCACCAGGCTAGTAAATTTTTTAATAAAATGAAAATAAATTTTTAATAAATGAATCGGCAATCATATAAAAAAGAAAAATATATACATCTTTGCTACACTTACATGAAATGTGAAAAATGAACTTTGCTGATTTTTCACACTTTATAGCTTCAAAATTAAAATGATCAATTTTTTGAAAAAACAAGAACAAATTTAATGGTTGTGAATTTCCTGAATATGGAAACCGAATTAAAAGATAAAAATAGTTTAATGAGTAATTCTCATGACAAATTTTCACACAGAATAACATGGGGTTTGGTTGGTGATAAGTGGAGTGCCCCATTAAATCATGGAATGTTTAACAAAGACAAGTTAATGAAAAGGAGAAAAGATTAAAAAAAAAAAAAAAAGTTATAAAGAAAATGCTGAGTGAAAAGGAAATTATAAATACAACAAATAAAATGTTGATTTTTCTCATGCATTATCAAGAATTAAAAAATAAAATAAAATAAAACAAACAATGGAGTTATTTTTGTTAGTTCTTGGATAAAAATTCAATTTATTTTTTAAATTGGGTAAAAACTTTGTCTATATTTTTACTCAAATTAGCCAACAACCAAATCAGTTCAACCTCAAGTAATCTATAGATTTGAAAACCACATGAAATTGCAAGTTGAAAGAAATCAATTTACGATACTAATGTATTGATTAAAAGAAAAACTTATAAACACTTTATATGCATCACAAGAGATGTAAATTTTAATCCATTCTTTCTCACTTCAGTCAATATCACAAGGTGAAATTTCACTCTTAAATTTCTTATGCCTGTGAACCTGTGATATATTTCCAGACTGAAGCTTTTAAAAGTAATGTACAAAAAATATTGACATACTCCATACATTAGCCATATCCCATACTTGGAATCATCCTTTTTTTTCTTATTTTACACTAGCAGGATTTACCTGCTTTGCTTGTCATTATATTTAAATGAATTTCAAAATAATAATAATAATAAAATCATTGAAATTGCTCAAAACCTCACCCAACAAAGTTCCTGCTGCCTTCAACAGTATCTTCCCTCTCTATACTAAGCTGCCAGTTCCTGCCCCCCTCCCCCACTGCTTGCATTTGTATTTTAATCAGACATTTTAATTTGTGTGTTTATTGGCT
Source organism: Salticus scenicus (assembly GCA_963930645.1). NCBI lineage: Eukaryota > Metazoa > Arthropoda > Arachnida > Araneae > Salticidae > Salticus > Salticus scenicus. The sequence goes on from OZ005658.1 coordinate 142,265,515, forward strand.
GACAAGTGGCACTGCTGTTATTAAAGAACTACTTTTTTGCAAATCATCTCTGTATATATTGAATATTTTAATTTTGGTAGCAAGGAAATTTTTAAAGTTATACTGACGCCAATTTTGTCAGATGCATGGAAATATTTGATTTCTGATAATTTTTTATTATTCACATTTAAATCAATACATTTCTTTTCATATCAGGAAAAAAAAAAAAAAATGAATGAATGCATAAACTTTCTTGATATCAGTTTAATATGCTTTAATGCTAATACAGTAGAGTCTCGAAAGTTCGAGTCTCAGAAGTCCGAGGTTCTGCTTAATTCGAGGTGCCAAATTTTCCCCCTAGCAACCAAAAGCTCTTCCCATTTCCTCTCGCAACAGAAAGAATGCAGGTCTTATTTTTCGTTTCTTCCTGGTAAGAATTTCAGTAACCCACCACCTTTTGTTCTCTTTGTTTTTGAAGGTGGCTAGGTAGGGGTTGGTTTGAAAGGAATTTTCAAATCAGATCTACAAGAGTTTTATTCTTCCAAGTTCAATTGTACTAGTAGCTTAGATGCTAGTTCGGGACTAGCTGCGTTGTTAGTTGCTCTGTTGCTCATTTAAATTCAATACATGTGCTTGATCCTTATCATTTTGGAAACTTATTGCTGCTGAAAGTGTTGCGTTAAGGTGCCTGCTGCGAAAATGAGTGGAAAAAATAAGAGAAAATTTGTATCTATGATAACTAAATTGAACGCTATAAAAAGATTAGATGCAGGTGAAACAATAAAAAGTGTTGCTACCGATTTGGGTGTTGGAGAGGTAACAGTTGGTGACTGGCGCCGCAATCGAATAAAAATTGAGCAGTTTTGTTCACAGAAGTGCAATGAGACTCCAGGAGAAAAAAGAAAATCTATGAGAACATCAGACTATGAAAAAACTAGCAAGGCTTTATTTCTTTGGTTTACTCAACAGCGTAGCAAAGGTACTCCTATAAGTGGCCCTATTCTTCAGGAAAAAGCTGTGTTTTTCAGAAATCAGTTCAAAGAAGGAGAAGAAGATTTCGCAGCAAGCGTTAGTTGGTTAGACTGTTGGAAAAAACGATATGGTGTACGTCAACTAAATATTTGCGGTGAAATACTCTCGGCAGATACGTCAGCTGTGCAGGCATTTCAAAAACGGATTGAAGACATTATATTGACGGAAAAGCTCACACCTGACCAGTTATATAACTGTGACGAAACAGGTTTGAACTTTAAGATGTTGCCCTCAAAATCCCTTGCTTCAAAAGAGGAAAATTCAGCTCCAGGTCACAAATAACGGAAGGAACGATTAACCATTTTAGCATGCGCCAATGCATCTGGAAATCATAAAATGAAACTGACTGTGATTGGGAAATCTGCCAAACCTAGAGCCTTAAAAAACATCACTGAAGAAGCCTTACCAGTACATTACACAAATCAGAAAAGTGCATGGATGAATCGAGAAATTTTCAAACAATGGTTTCTAGAACATTTTGTTCCAGAAACACGGAAGGCATTGAGAAAAAAAAAATTTGCCTTGCAAAGCAATTTTGTTTTTAGATAACGCTCCATCTCATCCGGACGATGATGAGCTACGTTGTGGTGAAATCCATGCTATATTTTTTCCTGCCAATGTTACAAGTTTGATTCAGCCAATGGATCAGGGCGTATTGGAAAATTTAAAGAAAAAATATCGACGCCGTTTGTTACAACATTTAGTTCAGTCTGATGATGAAAGTGTTGCGGATGTTTTGAGGAATGTAAGTATGAGAGATGTTGTCTACTGGATAGCAGATTCTTGGGAAGAAGTTCAACCTACGACAGTAATTAAATCGTGGACTAAGTTTCTACCTGAATTGGTTACGCCTATTGAGAAAATTAATGATGATGATAGTGAAACAATTGTTTTGAAAGATTTGGTGAAGGAATTACCAGGCTGCGAAAACTCTAATGCAGTTGATCTAAATGAATGGCTAAATAGTGACGACAAGCTGGAAATAACAGACTCAAATATTATAGAAATGATGGAAGATGAGGAAGAATATGAAACAGAAGAAAACGACTCTCCGTTATCAGAAAAAAAAAATATCTCATAGTGAAGGTTCTGCAGCCTTAGAACTAGTCTTAAAATATGTAGAACAGCAAACTGAAGCCACCCCTGCAGATGTTTTGCTTTTGAAGCGTTGGCTGACTATCGCATCAAGAAAGAGGAGTAATATACTGAAGCAACAAAAAATTGACAATTTTTTTAAATTGTAAAGAATCTTTTACGTCATTATACTAAAGAATAAAAGATTTTAAGGTAATATGTTCATTTTATTTAATTTCATTTGTAGTTGTTAAAAATTTTCTACTTTTTCGGAAAATCCGAGTTTTCAGTAATCCGAGGTAGTGTCAGCCCCAATTACCTCGGATTTTCGAGACTCTACTGTATAATGTTTTTATTTCCATATTTTAATTAATTTTAAAAAACTAATCGAAAATTTGAAAATCACGCTTTAAGTTACATCAAGAGCGGTCAAAATAAACCTCTATGCAAAATTTTGTAGCTCTGCAGTCAGCTGTTTATTATTATATGCAGAGATACCAACCTAAGGAATTTACAATGGAAGATAGCTTATATAAAACTACATAAATTATAACTTTTATGTGTTTTATTTAATTTGAAAGAAAAATATTAAATACTTCTGTGATTTTATATGCAGAGATGCCAACTTCTAATGACAAAAAAGCAGGAGATTTTTTAACAGAAATCACGGGACTTTTTCCAACAAGAAAGTTTGTAAGAAAAATGAGTAAAATAATGCAAATTTAATTTTAAGTAAAGCTTTATAAGCTGAGGAGGTATTTACAAAACATCAGTATTAAAATTAAATGAATAATATATGTTTCTTGCAGTAAAACAAACTATCAAAAAAAAAAAAAAAAAAAAAAAAAACCTCAGACATCAGTTGTTTAAAATTTAAGTCAAAATAGACAGATTTGATAATATTGCTCCTAATATAAAACAATAAGAATCTTAATTATCTTTGTTAAAAAAAAGGTAATAAAAAAATGAAAATATCAGCTATATTCTAATGAAATTTGAATTCTTTAAGTTTTCAATAGTTATGGTATTTAAAAAAAAAAAAAAAATCATTTGATAATGAGACATTTTTCAATATGCAAAAATGAAAGTTAAAAATTTATTCGTAGCAAAAATTAGTTTCAAAGCATTGTATAGTAATTCACATTCAAACTGAACTTGATAAATTGCAGGGCAAGATAAATTTCAATTTTCTTTCACATTTTTTTACCCAATTCCACAAATTTTAAGCATAAATTATGCTAAAAGGGATAGATAAAAATTACATCAGAAAAGCAGGAGAAATGAGTGGAAAAGCAGGAGCATAGAAAAACAAGCAAAAAGCAGGAGACTCCTGCCAAAAGCAGGAGACTTGGCATGTCTGTATATGCTATTTATCCCTTTCCGACCAAAGCTACACATAGGTTAGACATCTACAGCAGTCGTATGTAATAAAAACAGGAAATGAACGATCATACTAATTCCCAAAAAGTGTAAAGTACCATTTTCAATGGTGGTAGTACTCCTTTTTTTTTTTTTTTTTTTCAGCTGGCAAAAACAGAAGCCCAGTGGCAGAAAGTTTTGTAGCTGTCTGCGACAAGCTTTAAAAATTTCATAATCTGTCTGCAAAATTTGTGTGTAATCAGGGGTGAAAATAGCTTACACTCAAAAAAGCCTGAAAGCTGATGTGGGAGGGGGGGGGGGGGCTTAACATCAGTGGTGATCTTGTGCAACAATACACAAATACAATTTTACTACAGAACAATATAGTATAAACAATTGTATTCATTCATCATCTCATTCAATTAAATATTTTATAGCAATGTTTGACACAACACAATATAAATAATAAAAGTATTAGTTTTAGTTTTGATACAGAAATTTTTATAAGTGAATTGTTATCTGAAAGTTGCAGAATTTTTTTTTATCATTGCAGATAAAAACTGTCTGCAAGCTGTTTTTCTGTGTCCGTGACTATGTCACCGTGTTTCTGCCACTGGGAACAGAAGAATGTAATGTTTTAAGGTAAGAATGTTCCAGTCAGAAAGGGATATATATATACAGCGATGCAGATTGTGTGCTATAGAAAAAAAAATATATATATAAATCCTGTAAAACTCCATATTATCATAAAGCAAAAAGAACCAATCCTAAACGATAAACACAAGCGAGCGACTGGCACGAAATCAAAAACAAAGTTCTGATTTCGAGACAAGAAAACAAAGTTCAGATGTGAAAAGATTAGCAGTAAAAAGTGTACAATACAGTAAATCGCATTGACTGCATAATGAATCGCCAATGGGTGTCCTATAGCAAAGCTAATACACTTCTTTTACCCTTTCTCTAATTCATTATTTAAGTTATCAGTACAGTTAATTGGTAAGTTATTTTGTAGTTAAACGAAGGTGGGGGGGGGGGGGACTAGGGATAGCTTTTGCAGATGTGATATTTCTGTTTTCGGCAGAGGCCGATATCTGGAAAATTCTGACAACCAGAATCAGGTCAGTCCTACGATTGTCGAATAATGGATCCTTTACTGTATTTGAAGTGGAATGTGTAACTAAATTTTGCAACCAATCTGCTTATCTCAAAACTTTTCCTTCCTAAAAAAAATTATCTTTTTGTTCTTTTAATACTGATAATTTCAAGGGCTTTTTAAAAATGTTTCTAGTTAAAATAATAATAAAAATTAGTTGTTATACTATATTTGCCCCCTTTTTTTTTATTGTTCCAGAGCACATTGAGCTAAATGTTTTTCATTGTTTCTTAACAGTAACCACTTCCTACATAACATTAGTTTTAAGACAATCTCAAAAAGAGCTAGTTAAAAATTCATAAAAAACTGTTTTTCATCTACAATAAGATAAAATTTTAATTTATATCATTAATATATAAATTTATTTATGTGGGGATCCATTTTTTTTTTTTTTTTAAAGAGCCAGGATTTGGACTTCATGGGTCCCAGGATTTTGAAAGACTAGCGGCATCACTGATATAAATATATAAAATAATGCAATTTTTTAAAGGTGTTAAAATATTCAGGATAATTTATAAGACATTGAATTATAGAAAATAATAATGAACTTTTAACTTTTAAGAATTCGGTATGAACGGATTGCACTTAGCTTATTTTAAATTTCTGTCATAAAATTTGCCATTCAAACAAGATTATTTTTGCAAATAAAAATACTTATAGTATTCCATCACTAGAATATTTAGTAATATTTTTATGAGTAAATTAATTTTGTGATAATTTGCTTCACATTAGGTTAATCAGTTACTCTTGCTTAATCTCTTTTTGCTGCAATATTGAAAATCATTTTTTTTTTTTTTTTTTACTTACAAAGGTAATAGAAGTGTTGTAACCAGTCAAAATTTTTTATATCGCATTTTCACCTGATTTATATGTTTTAAGGTCTACTGTGTTGAAAAAAGTGATTTTTAGCAATTGGTCAGTGTGTATTGGGAATCTTCTGACTATCATATGGAAATGGAATGACAAAACTTTAGAATTAAGTCAGGTACAGTGTACAGATGATTTTGCTTACCTTTGGTGAAAAATTAGGAAACCATAAATTGGTACCTAATTTCAAAAACGGTTTTAATGATTTTCTTCAAAGTTGCTGTTTAAACCCTGTATCAGATGTTCTTTTGTACATATCAATTGGCTACTTCAGGAAATTAAATAGGCATCCTGAATAAGCAGGTCATTTTTAGGACTCATGTTTAAAAACAGCTGCATGGATTTTCTTCAAACTCACCATATTAACACATCATTCAATAAGTCCCAGGACTAATCCCCAGATAGCGTCACAAATGAAATATTTCTGTGAGGGTAATGTAAACCTAACTTTCAAAAGATACATGTTAAAGTTTCATGATATTTCGATTGTTTGTTGCTGAGATATCAAAGTTTTAGTGACCCTACTTTTGATGTTTTCAAAATGAGGGACAAAGCTGAATTTTGTTTGTTGTTTAAACATTGTTTTATGATGGACGAAAATACTGTTGAAACTGTTAAGCCATTGCTAAATTTCAACAATATTTTTGCCTATCACAAAGCAATGATTAATCAACTCATGAAATTCAGCTTTGTCCTTCATTTTGAAAAGATCAAAAGTAGGGTCACTAAAACTTTGATATATCGACAACAATCGATTGAAATATCATGAAACTTTAACGTGTATCTTTTGAAAGTTAGGTTTACTTTACTCACACAGAAATATTTCATTTACGACACTATCTGGGGAGTCCAGGGACTTATTGAACAATGTGTCAACTCCCTTTTAGATCTCTTTTTACATGTAATTGTTCTTTTTCAGTGAACAGACAAGTTTGCAAAATTTTGGTAAAAACAACTGAAAGTCAGTATCTCAAAAATGACGAAGGATTTTCTTGAAAGTTGCTACATAAACTGCTTTTTAGATGCCTTTTTGCATATAATATTTTGTTGCTACAGAAAATTTAAGAAGCATTTTGATTAGGTAGACACAGTTTTAAATCTTAAAAATGGCTCAACCGATTTTTTAAAAACTAGTCATAAGACTTCTTTTATATATCTTTACATTATTAAAATTTCAATGCAAATTTGCCTGAAAAAAAAAAAATCTACAAAATCTCTAATTTTTAACCAATTTAGAGATTTTTGGACAGTGAACTCATAATTACTATTTACAACCAATTTTAATTTTTATCAAAATAAATTTAAAATATGCATAATTAATTTCTTTTCTTTTTTTTTTACTTTAATCCAAAAATCATGTGATCTATGATCTTAACATCAGTTGGAAGACTAACAGCTTGCAAATTTCAAAATACCAATACAAAATGTGGCCATAAAAAAAAGTATATATATATATATATACATATATCACATTTTAATTAATAATAATAGTAAGAAAGAAATGTATCATACAGGATAGACAAAAGTTTCAAACTCATAAACATCTTTCTTTCTTGACTTTCTTGATTGTAGGGAAGGGGGGAATAAGAGAAAGTAATTTATCACAACAAATTCAAATTTTGTATGCGAGATGAGTATTTTTTACAAATTGGAACATAAATGAACAGGAAATAAATAAAATACTGAACTTTTATTATATAACATTAAACTGATAGAAAATGAAAAAACAAAATTAACCCAATTGACACAAATTTCTTTAAACGTACATGCAATGCGAAAGCAAATTAAATAAAGACATTTTTTTGTTTGCATGTTATAAAGTTGTATGCAATTTTAATCATAACACAATGAATAGTAAAACTGATCTAAAAATGTCACCATGCATTTTAAAATTCGAAAAAGAAAAGGAGATATAAAGTACCTACCCACATAAAGAATTAATAAGAAAAGATCCAGCTAAACATCTCCCATGCAAATCTTTTACTTGTATTTCCTAAAAGTAACAGTAAAAAAATAAAATATGAATCATACAAATACAAAATCATGTATACAGAGTGATCCAAGTCACAAAAAATATATACATATATATGTTATTCAAAAAGTATTGGCTGTAGCACAATGCGGTTTCCACTGAAAAGCACAGAAAAACATGGGATTTTTTTTTTTTTTTGGTAAACATTATACAGGCCTAGAAGTGACATTTTTAATAAATATTATAGGAAATATAGGAATTTTATAGGAATTAATTTAAGAAGGAGATACCTTTATGCACACAAAAATTATGTATGAAATATTAAAATTATGTATACAGTATCAGGGTTCTCACAAAGGGAAATTTTTATATTTCAATATAATTATTTTACATTTGAATATTTGTTGATAGCTATTTTAAAAATATCTCTATTTAAAAATAGTGGTACCTAAATTTCCCTCTCTGACAGCCCTGTACACTACCAAAAGTCTGGATTTTTCAAAGAAATGTGTATCACTGTTATAAAAAACTCTGGCTTTTCCGATGAATCCTTGCGTGAATCAATCCTAGAATTAGCCATGGTTAGAGGGTAGTTCAAAAATTATGTGTAAGAAAAACCTAGATTTTGATCTTAGAACTCTCAAACAATATTAAAACTCAATATTTTTTTTTAAATACTGCATCGTTGAAAGTGGAAAAGAACTGTCTTTCCGATTCCAAAATCTTTTTTTTTTTTTTGGGAGGAGATGACGTTTTAAAAATGCGACTTCTTTTCTACTTTCCGTTTTAGCGCTTTGGAGCGGCATTTATCTCTTTCGCTATTAAGAAAAGCAAACAGTACAAGGTGATAAATTAATTGGTAGTTAATGTTTTAATTAATATCTGAATAACAGAGGTCTACAACTAAAATTTAGGTTTGATGATTTTGGCTGATCTTAATGTTTTTTAGTGAGCTGAAACCAAAACAGTAGCAGTTTTTCTCTATCAAGTATAGATTTTTGTCAATACAGGGTTGTCTTCTGACATAATTTCATCTGCGATTTTTCTGCCAATATTGTTATACGGTAACTTTTATAGAATGTTAATTATAATTAATCATGGAAACATACCAGAAACTATTGAAAAGGAAAAAAATGTGTAGGTAGTGCATTGACCAAAAATCTATACGTGATAGATTAAAATTATTTGCAATTTCAGCACACTGAAAAAACATATGTATCAACTAAAATCATCAAATGAAATTTTTCAAACATTTTTGACAGACATAATCTTTTATTAGTATCGATAAAGCTGTACACAAATTGGCATTATATCTAAGAAACAAGCAACTAAAAAAAGCTCAACCTTGACTGCGCTAATGTTAAGTCTAAAAAACTTTATAAGTTCCATGGAAATGACATTAGAAAAACCTTAGTATTTTAAATAAGCAATATCCTTTTAAGAGGCACCTTACACTTTTGAGTATTAGATACTGGCTCAACTTCTAGGAATTGCTTGTATAATGAGAAACAGCGATCTCTATAAAATATAAAACTGCCAATTTTTGTAGATCTACAATGTGCAATGTATAATAAGCTCATTACGGTACAAACATATGCACATAGAGACGTACAGTTATCTTGTTTTATTAATATCGATATGTTTCATAATTTTTTTCTTCGTTTTACATAATTAGTATTCATTAGAAATAATTTTAACGATTTCTTGAAATGTATTTTCAGTGATAGTCATTTTTCGGTCACTTAGTATTTTATATCAGGGATGTCAGATTTGCTGCCCGGGTAGATACCCATTTTCCCCGCTGGGCTGGGTTTTTTACCCTAAAAAACCCGTGGGTTTCTGGGGAAAATGGTTTTTTTTTTTTTTTTTTTTTTTTTTAAATAAAGGAATTTTATAATATTTAAGCTCTTTTAAAGCAATAATCTGCAGTAAAATACTTCTTTAGATGAGAACTTTATATACAGGAATATCAATCAATATTTACTTTATTATTTAAAATTTTCTTAATTCAGAATTGAATGTACTAAGAAATAATTTAAAGTTATATAATAACGAAAAGAAAAAAAAATACAATTGCAAGGTAATAGAGAAAGATAAGTTTACATTCATAATTTAAAAGCAAAAGTTTATCTTTTTATTAAATAACAGAAATGGTGGGAAGATAACAATGGAGCAGAATAAAAATACTTTAATGAAGGTTTACTTTCCATACGAGAGATTTTCAGACAAAATTTCAAACAAATATATAATTTCAACCAGTCTTCTTCACATTTACTTTTCAATTGGTGGCACTGTACTAATTTTTCAGTTTTGTTGTTCCCTAATCTGTTACGAACTTTGTTTTGGATAAACCGAAATGTTGAAAAAAGTTTCTCAACTGATGCGAGCTAGCAGTTAATGAATTTAGTAATGCCATATAATTACAAAATTCTTCATTCCCAGGAGTTGTGGCCTTTTTAGCCATTATCTTCCACCATTTAGATGGGCTCAATACTTCAGCAGAATTTGCAAGAAACATTGAATTCGGATAATAATTGTTATCTGATATCTGCAAAGTCATTAATGATATCACATAATCATTGCCAATACACTATTGCCATTGTAAAGCTAGCTTTTCTTCAGCATTTGTGAGCTTTTACACCTTAATATTTTAGATGTGGTAGATACATCACCATATGTGCTAGTATGATACATTAATAGTATCTTTTTTGTATGACATTTTCATAAGGAAGAAGTACATTTTCAGGCACATAATGAAATCTCAGACAGATACTTTCTTTTGTTTATTCCTGTCTTCATCAGATAATGATAACACACTGGAGAAAAGTTTTGGTTTAGACATTACAGACAGGAACAATTTCATTTTTTTTTTTTTTTTTTTTTAGATAAGAAAAATTTAGATTAAATCAAAACTTCTGTAGCGAAAATAAAAACAGTTTTAATTTAGATTTGAAAAATTTAAAGCTTTAGTTGGATTAAGAAGGGATTTATTTATTTTATTACATATATATATATTTAAAATCACTTTAAAACATCACACATCTTATTTGAAAAAATATAAATATTACATTGTCTCTTTATTTTTTAAAAATAAAAATAATTTGTGAACTAAATTTCCAATATGTAAAATCTCCTCCATACCTATTATATATTCCCTAATTAAAATAATGCTTAGATTTGGTTGAGTAGATTATATTGTGATAATTAGAAGATAAAATATATGTAAAATATGTGAAATGAATAGAAGATAAATCTTGAAATAAAAATAAACCTGTGCAAGCAACAAAATGTAGTTTATATATAAGTAACCCCCGAAGAACACAACGAATTGGTTCAGTGTTCTTTAAAACTGTGTTGTTCGAGATGACCAAAAAAAAAAAGATTCCGTTTAAAAAAATTTTTATTTTTGGAATTCATATTGGTAAGCACTTCTAAGAAATCTTATATGTAGTGATGCATATTCTCTTATTTTTTCTTCATTCTTTTTTATTGTACGAATAGTAGCCTCATTCAAGTTCTCTACCTTTGCAACAACTGATAATTTTTCTCCTTTCTATAGTCAGTTCAAAATTTGTACTTTAGTTTCAAGTGAAATTGTACACCTTTTTCGAACTATCTTTTGACTTTCTGCAGACATTTTGTAAATTAAGGATTTAAAAAAACAACTTGGTTGAAAATATTAAAAATTTGAAACTCAGGATATCCTGCATTTTATGCTCAAATGAGTTCAAACTTCCATTTAATGAAAATTTCAACAGGGTTGCCACTCAAATAGCAGAATGAAATTTCTTGACTTTTCTAGGTTTTCCAGACGTGTTCTAAGAAAATTCCAGTCTAGCCATATATTGTGCATTGGTTGTATTGAGGGCAAAGTAATTATGGTACCACTTGAAAACACAAAAGTTACATATTACTCTGACCTAAGGACAGATTGCCCTCCATGTGGGGGTCTTTCTAAGAGGTCTTGTTTTCAAAAAATGACGGAAGCTAAGAAAAAAAAAAAAAAAAAAACCAAGAAAAACGACTCTGCGGTGGAGGAAAAATTCGTTTTTTTTTTTTTTTTTTTTTTTGGGGGGGGGGGGATGGTATGAAATTCCCTGATTTTTCTAGATTCTGGCTAAAAAATACAAATTCCCTGACTTTCATGGTCACTTTTCAAATTCTCTGACTATTCCAGGTTTTCCAGGCAGCGTGGCAACCCTGTTTTGATAAATTCATCAAATTTATACAAAAAAAATTATGATTGACGAGTATTTCCCTTATTTTTCACAAAATAATATAATGGGTAAAAGTAAACAACATGGAATTTCAAAGAAATATCGCAATGAAATTTGAATTACATACTTACATATACATTTGTAAGTAATATGTATTTATTTTAATTAAAATGGACTGCAATTAAGAATTCATACATGATTTTTCAAATTTCGTGATAAAAGTTATAATTCCCTTAAAATTCTGAACAATTTTGCCTTTTTAAAATGTATTTTAAAAATGATTACTTAAAATTTACATTAAAAGCTACTAAAAACCATTTTTAAAATCACCTTATGCTTCACCTTAAGCATAAGGTGATTTTTAAAATGGCGTGCAGTAGTTTTTAATGTAAGTTTTGCCTTTGATCATAACTCTATTTTATGAAATAAATGACATATTTGGAAATAATTTACATCAAATAATATATATAATTTATTCTTTTTCAAAAGAATTACTCTAAAATCGTGTAGTTTGAAACTGTGTAATTCAGGGGAAGTACAAATAAAATAGCTTAAAGCTATTAAGATTATACAAGATGCTCTGATAATGAGTGTATCAATGAGAAGGATGTTTAAGGCAAATACTATTTAATTTTTGTTTGTGTCCACCTATATTGATAACTAAATTAAAAAAGTATACATATAGGTATGTGTTATATGATTTGAGATTAAGTGAAACTGGATGAAACATGTGAATATAAGATAATAAAAGAAAGAACTACTTTTGTTTCAATAAAAGTAACATCAGGCAAACTTACTGCACATTTCAAATTTTGTTCTTTTTGTTCATGACTTTTGATAGAATAAAAAAAAAAAAAAAAAAAAAAAAATTGTTTGTACTTTAGTTGTATTAAACTTTGTATTTTTATACAATAAAAATTCAGAAATCATTGTTTTCTGATGATTATGTGTAAACATGTTAAAACAATACATGTACAGTATTATCAGTTTTATTGATCAAAAATGCTTGTTTAGTATTTGCTAAACTATATATCTTCTCATATAAAACAAAATAATATATATACTATACATTATTAACTTTTTGGAAAAAGAAATTCTATTTTCCCCATTTTGCCCAAAAACCCCGCATTTTCTACCCATAAAACCCGGGTTTTTTAATAAAACCCACCTAGGCTGGGTTTTTTTTTTACAAAGAACCTGGGTTTTTTACAGCCCTGTTTTATATGGTGCATGTATTAACTGTTATTCTGATATAAGATGGCACAAAATAATTTGAATGCAAAAGTACCTCATGACGATAAATATTTGAAATCTTTACTCGTGATGCTAAAATTTTATAAGAACTAAATTTCTTCAATAGTACAAAAAATCTGAAGATGACATAAGTATTAACTAATATGTTTGTTTACAACTTTTCTTTGATCGTGCCAAAGTATAAAGATTACATAACATTTTTTTCGCAATGGAAACTGTTTCATAATCTATTCGCGAAGCATGTGATTTCTTTTAATTTTTTTCTATCAAAAAATTTTTAAATATTTATTTATGTCTTGTTTGGCAATTTTTATGTGTATGTAAGTACATTTTAACAATGCTCCTTTTTTTATGACAACATAGGGAGCATTAATAAAATATATTAATAAAGGGCACCGAAATTTTTCTTTGCCTAGGGGCGACATGTACCCTTGTGCCGGCCTTGCTCTTGGCCAAGATTTAGAGATAAAATTCATATACTGCACATTCAATCAGACGTTCGGAAGTAGTCAAAACTAAAATATAGGAAATATTGAGAGACAATTAAAAAATATAGGAAAAATAGTAGGTTTCATAAATATATAGGAAATACAGGAAATATAGGAGCGCTGCGAGGCCTGATTATATAACAAATTTGATTTTTTAATGAAGATTTATTAAAAAATCAGTTTAAGTAAATATCCTTCATCAGATGACGCTTTAATTATAAAATTACTTTTTTACAGTGGTGTACTACCTTCAACAACATAGCTAAGAACTTTAATCCGTCAGAACATGGGTGAGGAAAACTTCCGTAAATGTCTCAGATACCCAATGCAGTATGTTCTTTGGATAATATTTAATACACCATTTCCTTCCAGTATTTTAATGCTTACAATATGACACGTACAAAATTAAATCACGCAATAAAAATACAAAGTACTAAATTTCATGTTTATTATAATTTTTTTTCACAGTATATATAAAATATTTCACGTACATTGCATTCTAGTAAACAAAACGGATCTCATAGACCCAACCCGTGTACTGGTGGGTTAAGGCCAGTTAAAAATTTTCTCACATTTTTTTTTAATGAAAGAAAAACATTGCTTAAAACAAGCATTGGAATACTTATTTGTAACTCTAGGAAACTAATTTAATAGACAAAATTTTTAATTGATGAACATGATAATCAAAATTAATTAAAAATGAAAAATTGCCTAATTTGACCGTGTAAAAACTTTAAGGCCACCAGTAAAAATTTAATTGGCAGTAAAACTTTATTTAGGGAAGTGTCTGTAAAAATATCACGAATGTTGGAAATTAGTTAAAAAAAAAAAAAAAAAAAAAAAAAAAAAGGCTGGAATTTTATTAATTAGCAGCGAAATTATAGTGTACTTTAGCAAGTAGTTGAGATTAATTCACATTTATTTTGCGTATGGTGTGCAGGTTTCTTTCAAAAGTTTTGAAAAAACAAGGTGTATTCAATTTTTCTTTTTTAAAAATTATAATATTTAAAAAACAAAATATAAAAAAAGATAACACTGTATATTTATATAATGTACATACATTATATAAATCCTTTAGTGAGTGGTGAAGAAAGTTTTCTTTCATCTGTCAATATATGCCCTTTTAATCACAAAAGAAGTGCCCTTTTCGATGCCTTTTCTCCCCCTAAAAATTTTGAACACTATCTATCAACAATAACTTTTCCAACTTTCATGGTATTTGCTTGAGATTTTCATACAAGTAGCACATTATATTTGGCTAATAAATTATGCAAATAAAGTTTTGTCAACATCTACATATGCACAGTTAAAACATACTTAGTAAAAATACCCATATTTCATATGATATTTACCTAATATTTTTATATTCTGATTGTGGTATGTTGTGTCTAATGTAGCATGTCAAATTTTTTAAAATATATACTCACTTGTTCATCCCACTCCTGAAGTTTCAAGATAATTCACTAAGTACTTTTTGAGATAGTTGACAATGTGTTTGAAACTGAAAGTTTCCAATTACTTACAGAAGGGCAGCATATAAAAATAAAAAATGGTAACTGTGACAATTTTTTGTACATCATTTTCTTAAACTTGAGCACCTCGTAGAAATTGTGAATCTTGACCTAAATCTCTCCCCCTTTTTATAGAGCTGTAAAAGATTTTTAATTAAGCTATAGATAACTATATAAAAACAGACACTTACTTTATATAAAAAAATTTGGTCAAGTGATTGGCTGTATCCAGAAATAACATCTGTTAGAAAGACACATACTCCTAAAGACATATAAAAAATTGCTTGGATAGTCAGAATTTGGCTGATAATGAGAAATGGATCCCATACTGAATATCGAAAATGACCTCTCATCATTATTAATTACAAATATAACTTTCTTTTGTAAATAATTAATGATTAAACCAAGACAAACTTGACATGCTCTGAAAAACAGAAAAAAAAAAAAAATATTTTAAACAACAGTAATCTAACAAGGAGAGGTCACGACATGGAAAATTCAGATCGGGATGAAATTGCGCAGAATTACTATGAAGGTAATTAACATATTAAAGCAGTAGGACCCACTAGCCACAGAATTTCGAGAAAAAGGCATTTCAGTCATCATTAAATACAAGTTATTTCGCAATGTAGACAACATTTCAGTGGTGTGGTCATGGTCAGCAGAGTAAATGGCTGCCATGTCGAGGCCCCGGGTTCAAGGCTACAGACGGGAATGTTTTTCTCACCTTTTATTTATTTAATCTAAGCATTTTATTTTATTGTTACTTTCTCTTATAATTCAATTCAAAATTTGAAAGTTTTAATAAATTATTTCTTGAACTTAAAAAAAGAAAACAGAAACATGTATGTTTTAAAATATTCTATTTTTTATATTTATAATTTTATATTAAAAAAAAAAATATATATATATATATATATATATATATTTAACTATATTGGTTTAACTATAAAATAAAGTAAAATCTAAACATGTTATTTCATTTTAGGTGTATTTAAAACAATGCTAAACTTTGTTTTTTAAATTTCAGAAAAAAAATATTACAGAGAAATAATGATTTTATTTGTACATATAATTACGACCCAAACAAATTAATTACTTCTCCAATCATTACAGCTTCTTGAAAAATTTTAATACGGGATTCCGATTGTATTAAATTATATTACAGGCAAACAAATACTAGAAATATGCATCACCTTTAAATGTAGAGTTTAAATATTAATCAACGTATGTTTTTCTTCGACAATCTGTTTTTATCCTTCTATGCATGAAATAAAACTTCAGCTGCTCTCTAATATTAACAATCTCAAAACGATTAAGTAATTCATACATATTAAAACCATATCAGGAAGTTTAAACCAACATCTGTTTAATATTTGTTTATTATTATTTTTTTGTCTAGTTTTTTTTTATTTTTATATTTGTTATTCAGGGTCTAGTTTGTATATTCGGCTTATTTACTTATTTTGTTATTAAAACTGCAGTTGAACGATCGTAATGATTGTAAAATTTAATCTTTTGAATAATTAAACGTGAAATTAAAAAAATTTAATGAACAATAATTATTGAATTTTTAAAATTCAATAATTATTGTTCATTTAAAAATATTTAAAAATTATGTAGGTTATATTGATTTAAAAATTAATATTGATTTAAAAATTATGATGATTTAAAAATTATGTAGGTTATATAGTTATAATTTTATGTATGCAAAAGTTATTATTTTCTATAACTTAAAAAATAAATCTTAGCTTGTTTTAATTATAAAAACAAGTAAAAATAAAATGAAATGCTTAGACAAATAAATATATATACATATATATTAAATAAAAGCAGTGGTGGCGTCAGAAATTCCCCGACGGGGGGGGCACCGGTTCCCCGACAAGGGGGCACTATATGTAGAAACATTTTTACAGGCATATTTAAGAGAGATGCAACGAACAATGGTTTGGCCGAATAACCGAATACCAATTAATCGGCCAAATTATAGCCGAATATTCGGCCTATTCGGCCGCCGAATAATGAACTGATTTTTGTCTAAAAACATGGTATAGTATGCACTGTATGCACAATTCTTGTACATTTCATAACTAAAATGTATTATTTTCTTTTTTAAAAGTTATTTTTATACAAATTTTTAATTTTTAAAACCATTACTTGATTCTGAAAAAAATATTCGGCTATGTTCGGCTTAAAAATTGCTTCAATAATGATAATTCTTTGCAAGTTTCTTATGAGGTATTGTCTAGTCATATTTTAATAGATACTAGTGAGCTTCGCCCGCTAGCGGGTCACTATTTTTAAATGAATCACTATAATGAATGAATTCTCAAAATTCCATATTCTCGCTCATAAAAAAAAAAAAAAAATCTTTTTGATCGAGTAAAAACTTACAACGGGTCCCCACTGCCGTCGGCAGCGTAGACCCGTGCGCACTGCACGTGCACATATTTAGGGATACGCATATTTATTCTCTACCTTTCCTGCCCCTCCTAATTAACCTATATATACCAATTTTGAACAGTCTAACTAAACTTCTATTTTTTTTGTCTGCCTAGTCCCTCTTTCCACCTCCCCTTAATAATGTAGCACTTTCGAAAATATCCTCATTCAATTGTAGGCCCCAAAACCTATATATACCAGTTTTGAATGGTCTAACTCAATTTCTATGTTTTTGCCCCCCCCCCCTGCTCTCTAATAACTTTACACTTTCTAAAATATCCTCATTCGACTCTTAGGCCCCCAAAACCTATACATACCAATTTTGAACGGTCTAACTCAATTTCTAATTTTTTGCCCTTCCTGCCCCCCCCCCCCCCCCCAAACAAATTTACACTTTCCAAAATATCCTTATTCGACTTGTAGGCCACCAAAACCTATAAATACCAATTTAGAATGGTTTAACTCAATTTCTAATTTTTTGCCCCCCCCCCCCTAATAATTTTACACTTTTGAAAATATCCTCATTCGACTTTTAGGCTCCCAAAACCTATGTATACCAATTTTGAACAGTCTAACTCAATTTCTAATTTTTTGTCCCACCTGCCCCCAATAATTAAAAATATCACTGGAAGGATTTTTTTTTATTATTATTAAATAACGAAGGATAAATATTAAATATTTTCATTATGCTTTTAAAAAAAATCAGAATTTGCTTGTATGGTTCAGTTGGGACAAATTTGAATAGATTAATTTTAAATTTAACAGATTATGTTAGCTTACTACAGATATATGTTTTGCACTTATTGATATAGCATAAAAGTTTTTACATGATCCTTACATTAAAATGGTATGATAACATTCATTCAAGGTATGAAAGATTTTTTTTTTTTTTTATATTAGTTAATTTCAAATAAAATTTTCACAATACTTGACAAATATAAATTCTAAAATTAAAAAATTTTATTGTGTAAATATAAATAAAAACATTACTTACACAATTATTCGGCCTGGGCCGAATAATGGACTTGATATTCGGCCGAAGCCGAATATTCGGCTGACAGGCCGAATACGCCGAACATTCGGCTTCGGCCGAATAATCGTTGCATCTCTAATATTTAACACCATGCACCTTCCTGTCAGTGTCTATCCGCTATGTCAAATATACAATGGTATTTTTCTTTTTGTTTGTTTGTCTGTTTTTTTTTTTTTAAGTGCTTCCGTATTATTTTTAACACCGACTAAGATAAGAAAGAGAAGGGCGTTATGATAAGTTTGAAGACTGTGTGTTTGAGGCACTGTAACGGCCAAACGAATAGACCGTCTTCAATGCAATTTTTCCCTTATTAAAAAAATAATAATAATAAAATAAATAAAGGCTGATTTATATGGGATGGTTCTTAGTAAAATTATGTTTGATAGATTTTTTTTAAATTAATTAATTAAAATGTAACTTTTCAGGTCACTTTGCATTAAGATTTTAATATTTGCGTGCTAGCAGTATTCCTTTTTTCATATTATTCGGCTAAGACATGCGAGCTTGCAATCTTCCGAATTTAAATCATGTTAGATTATAAATCCCGAATTTTTTTTTTTTTTTTTTTACAGTGGAGCTGAAAAACAAGTATTTTAAAAATCTTGAATTGTAAACTGATTTTGGCAAGAGTTAAAATTGGTTAAAAATAATATGAGTTCACTGTCAAACTTTTTTCAATTCATTTAAAAATTATTGAGTTTTAAGATATTTTTAAAATAATTTAAAATGTGATTTTTTTTTTTCCCTTTCAGACCACTTTGCATTGACATTTTAAATTAATTTTACAAGCTGCTAGCCTTTTAACTTCCAATTCATGTTAGATGATAAATCACGTTATATTATAATCATATAATAGAAATGTACCGTTTTTAACAAAAAAGAAATTTTTTATTGGTTTTGTCAAAAATTAAAAATAATGATTTTGATTTCACAGTAAAAAAAACTCCTAAATTCAGTTGAAAATTGGAGTTTTTAAAGAAAAATTATATTTAATTAAATTCATCACCAGTGCCACATTCACATTTCGTAATTTATGAGCTAGTGTTCTTCCAGCTGAAAATTAGAGATTTTATGGAAAAATTAGAGTATTAAATTCAAGGTAGATTGTTTTTATAAAGTTTGCTTTTTAATTAATCGCCGTGTCATCTCGTCAATGTATCGAGCTATTCCCTATCATTTAAAAAAAAATATATATATATGTAATATGTATATTAAAAAAAAAAGTAAATCATGCATATTAGAGCATGAGCATAGTTGTGAAAAAATAAATAGAGTCAAAGACATCCAACAAATGTCAGATAAAACTTCCTTCTTAACATGGAATACATTTCATTTGTAACCAAGTATATACATATTACATTTCTCTTAAATGTTCAAATTTTATTTACAATATGCTGATTTAAATATGCACTTAAGGTATAATTTTCTCATAATCATACAACATCAATATTAAAATTACGTTAAAATTAATCTTCATAATGTTAAATACTTCATGAACAAATGCAGTAGACTTCCAGAAATCTGCATGTTGTAACCAATGTAACTATCAAACCGACAGTAAAATTTTTAATATGAAAAGTTCAAGATAGCACTGATATTAACAATGATTCATCAGAAATTGAATCTCACGAAACACAGAAAGTTAATTTTATGCAGATTGCTTTCTGTTGATGATAAATTTTAAATGCATTAATGCTATAAATAAGAAATAATAATTGTTCATAAATAACAATAAATAAATAAAATAAAAAAATATTTTTGCCTATATTTAAAAAAAAAAAAAAGTAATAAAAGGTAATATACTTGTAATAGAAGCTTATATTGTATCACATGTTGTGTAAAATTTTGTATCTACTCTTTATTAGATAAATTTTAAGCTCTTAATTCAAGAAAAAATTAAATTAAACTTCATTATATGCATATTTTTTACTAAGTTGCTTATTCTCTTTAATTTTTTAATTATGTTAATTATTTTCCAAGCATACTTATTTCTATTTTTCCTCATTTTTTATGCATTACAGTATCAAAATCTCGTTTCATAAATGCTAATTTTCACAAAATTCCAAAATACACATAATTTTTTTCCAATTTGTGTGGATTTCTGGGAATTTCCTGCATACACATTAAATTTAAATTTAAAATTAAAAAAATAAAATCCCTTTACGTATTATTGTAACTGAATTCGGCTTTTGGGATAGGTTTTATCAAATATTGTTACTATTCTTTCTAAATCTAATTTCTTTGATCTTGCACTGTGAAGCCCTAAAATAATCAAATTTTGCAACCTGCTTTTTGCACTGCAAGTTCTGAGGTAGTTTTTCCCTATTCTAACATTTATAAATTGAACCGACAGATGTTTCACTCGTTGGCTGAATTATTTCATAATTATTAATATATTTTATAGTTGGTTGGTTGGTTGGGTTTTAACGTTGCACTAGTGCTGCTCACTAGACAATTGGCGACGGTCTGGGACGTACCCTATCCCTAAGGATGACCCGGAAACATGCCATCACAATTTTGATCTTCCATGGAGGGGATAATATTTTTTTATGAAAAAAAAAAAAAAAAATGCTGAATGAAAAATTGCAATATGACTTTTGAAGATAATAATAACCTTTATGAGCTGCTGAATTGATAAAATAGAGCAAGAACATTCTTTACTGTTTCCGAAATTTTTGATTTTCATACAAACAAGCATTAAAAATCGGTAAAAGTTGTATTGTTCCCCGATTGCCTTTTTTTCCTTCCCTTTTGTTCCCTGACTCTCTAGCAAAAAGTAATTAAAAGTAAATTTAAAAAAGAGAAATACATTTTTAATTTGTTGGTGATGCAGAGTGTAGCGATGTAAAATAAATATAACAATTTTAATTTCATATAATTATTAAAACGACTCTTAATTACACAGAAATATTTTAATGCTTTGAATTTGACAGATATTAAACAAATTATCGTTATAAAATTTCACAAATAGTTAAAAGAATTTTCTCTTTAGAAATAGAATGCAAAAAACAAATCTTATTAAAAGGTCTCATTTATTTTACTTATTTCATTTCTCATTGTTGAAGCTGTCTTTAAGTTCTAAAGCAAAAGCGACACATTTTCATCTTATTTTTTAGCTATTTTCTTTGGATGTATCATCCTCCCTACACCTACAGTCGACATAGACACACAATATTTGAAAACAGTATCCTGAATAAGAATTAGTAGAATTAAAGGCAATGTGACTTAAATCAATATGCAAATTATATTTTCGTGATCTATTTGAATGAAATTTCGTTCTTTTTTGTTCTTATTAAGGGGGGGGGATTAAAATGTACTTTTTTCCTATGTACTTTTTAAAGAGCTATCTTATTCTTAAAAATTTCCAGGGAAGAAAAACAAAACATGCGTGTGTGGTCTAGTTGCTGTTCACAGACAAAAAGGGAAATGGAAACATATGTAGTCTATATGCTTTTTGTCCATTTCAAAGAGAGCTGGATAACTTCTTCACAGAAGCATCGCAAGTGTGATTTTAGAAGATAAGGAATGGGTCAATCATTGTAGTAATAATACTCGCCGCTTTCTTTATTTTCCTGTTGTCGTTCCCACCAACTGACATAGAAGAGGAATACATAGTATATCAATGCTAGCAAAGCCATCACAGTTGCATGCCATTAGTTTTTCTGGAAAAAAAAAAAAAAAAAAAAAAAAAAACTTCTCTAGAAAGACAAACTCCGAATGATGAAAAGGAAAAAAAATATTTTGTTGCTGAACAAAGGGGAAAAAAAAGGTATTTTCCCCCCGACAGATTTTGAGAATCTGCCCCGATGGGGGGGCACGAACTCCCCGACGGGGGGGGCTGTGCCCCCCTTCCCCCCCCCCCCCCCGGCCCCCCTTCTGACGCCACCCCTGAATAAAAGGTTTCCTTCATTTTTACTTTATTTTATAATTAAAGCAAAGCTAAAATTTATTTCTTAAGTTAAAATTTTAAAACCTACATTTTTTTTTTTAAGTTCAAGAGAGAGAGAGAGAGAGAGAGAGAAAAAGGAATTATTTATTAAAATTTTGAATTGAATTATAAGAGAAAGTAACAGTAAAATAAAAAGTTTAGATTAAATAAATAAAAGTGGAATAAAAAAAAACATTCCCGTCGATAGCCTCGAACCTGGGCCCTCCGCCTGGCAGCCATTTACTCTACTGACCATGCCATTGTAACATTTTGAAATAACTTGTATTTAAAGATTACTGAAACTTTAAACGCTTTTTTCTCGAAGTTCTGTGGCTAGTGGGTCCTACTGCTTTAATATGTTGTTACCTTCATAGTATACTATAATCCAGCACAATTTCGTCCCGATCTGAGTTTTCCATGTCGTGACCTCTCCTTGTAAATAAAAATAGATATATACAATTAATAGTCTTAGATCTAATTCATATACAGAGTTTCCTCCCAGACAGACTGAAAAAACATCTCTATGTAGCCATGCCTCCCTACAGAAAATTCTTCTGAGCCATAATGCTATACTTGGTATTTGCAGGGTTATTCATATTCTCCATGAATTTTAAAATACTTTGATTGTTTTAGAAACTCGTTGTTTTCACTCATTTCTGTTGTTGCCTAAATACTTAGTTTTATGCTCATTTTTAAATTCCAAAAAATATATTCAATTTTAATAGCAAATTAACAATTAATTCACTAATAACGTTCTATGATCACCTAATGAATCGTTTGTCTGAATTTAAAAATAAAAAAAGAATAGTTATTGAACAGTTTTGACTCGAAAGAAAAACATTGTTTGTTATAACGAAGTATATATTTTGCAGAGGTAAGTTTTTTTTATATTACAATAGTAAACGTATTAGTAAATCATATTTTTATGTATGTTCCACATATGGTACGTTGAGCTAAAGAGTTGTTTTTTCCGTAAAATATGGTTTTATTTTTGTAAGTTTTCCCTATCTTCTGATCACTAATTACAACCTATATATTTTTGTCGCGCACAAAAAAAAAAAAAAATTGAGCCTTGTAGGGTTAATGCACATAATTTGCATCGGAACAGCTTTACTATAAGGCACCCATTGCTTATTGCCATTGCCGATGTTTTGATCACGTGGTATGATGGTGTTTTGATTCGGTTTGTGAGTCGGAACTGCGAATAGTTTCACAACGTCGTGAATCGAATCAAATGTCATGAAACGATACTTTTCATTATTATGAAACATTTTTTTTATGTTTCACTATGTTTTCTGCTGTTTGCTCGCTTCGCGAGCATTGAAACCAAAAAAAAACATCACTGGACGCCCCTAATTCGTGGAGCATGAATCAGTAAAAGCATGAAAATTCATGGAGCAGCGGTCACTATGTTTTCTGCTGTTTGCTCGCTTCGCGAGCATTAAAACCAAAAAAAACATCACTGGACGCCCCTAATTCGTGGAGCATGAATCAGTAAAAGCATGAAAATTCATGGAGCAGCGGTCACTATGTTTTCTGCTGTTTGCTCGCTTCGCGAGCATTAAAACAAAAAAAAACATCACTGGACGCCCCTAATTCGTGGAGCATGAATCAGTAAAAGCATGAAAATTCATGGAGCAGCGGTCACTATGTTTTCTGCTGTTTGCTCGCTTCGCGAGCATTAAAACAAAAAAAAAAACATCACTGGACGCACCTAATTCGTGGAGCATGAATCAGTAAAAGCATGAAAATTCATGGAGCAGCGGTCACTATGTTTTCTGCTGTTTGCTCGCTTCGCGAGCATTAAAACAAAAAAAAACATCACTGGACGCCCCTAATTCGTGGAGCATGAATCAGTAAAAGCATGAAAATTCATGGAGCAGCGGTCACTATGTTTTCTGCTGTTTGCTCGCTTCGCGAGCATTAAAACCAAAAAAAAACATCACTGGGCGCACCTAATTCGTGGAGCATGAATCAGTAAAAGCATGAAAATTCATGGAGCAGCGGTCACTATGTTTTCTGCTGTTTGCTCGCTTCGCGAGCATTAAAACACAAAAAAACTAAGTCCCGAAAATATAAGGCGCGAAAAACTAAGTTCGAAAGATATTCGATGCGCGTGCGCGAATATTCGATGCGCGTGCGCGAAAACAGAGCTCTGGAGCGCGAAAAAAATGTTTCATGACATTTTGATTCGATTCACGAAGTTGTGAAACGATTCGCAGTACCGGCTCACAAACTGAATCAAAACACCATCATACCACGTGATCAAAACATCGGCAACGGCAATAAGCAATGGGTGCCCTATAGTAAATCTTAGCCATTTGCATCATGTCTCCAGATTACTGCATTTGTTGTACAGTCTTATTTTTTTTTTTTTTTGTAGATGCAAATTTTACATATTTTATGAATTGCTATTACTTCTAGTGATACCAGACTTGGTTCAGCATTCATGGTTTGCAAATAAATTTTATTTTGCTGCAGATAGATTCAGAAAACTCTGCAACTGGGCCGAAAACTTAAACACATCTTAAAAATTGAAAGTAAAAATAAATTAATTTTTTGTAATGTCCAAATTCATTTAATGTAAAAAATAAAAGAAGGCGGTAGGAGAAGCTAAACTCCATCTTGAGAAGAAAATGGTATATTCTGAGTGAAAATTTTGTAACTTAAAACTATGAGATTACTTTATTTACAATATTTTAAGCAATTCTGCAGAGATGCGTCATGCGAAATAAATAGAAAGGAAATGTACAAACCAAAATTATTCTAATCAGAGACAAAAGGAAAAGTCAACCATGCTTCTTAATTCATAAGCTAATAAAAATAAAATTGAAGTTTCAAAATGATAATAATCAAAAATATTATTACATCTTGTCACAAAATCAAATGACATGTCGTATTTGTTTATAACACGGTTTATAACTAAAAAAAGAACGTTGTTGCCAGATTATAACAAAGAAAAAAATGGAAAAATTGTATCTGTAAAAAAAATAAAATAAATAAAGAACAACTTTTTAGTTTAAATATATTACTTTTTCCTTTTACTATCATAAAAAAATTTAAACTTTTGTCTAGTGTTCATTCTGAAAAGTTTTATTTGCGCACTAAGAGAAGAAACTCTGACTCTGAGGTAGAAGTAATTTGTTACAGACAGAAATTATCATTACTCCGTGGTTGCTATATATGGAGTACCAGAGTTATTTGACAAATAAGACCTGATTTTATTTTGAGTAAGTTTGTTTTCACGATTTTTGTAAAGTGTACTGAATTGACAGATAAGTTTTTACTTTTGTTTTTATTTAATTTGGTGAAAAATTCATTTAGTCAGTTAACTTCTTGAAAGAAATCACACGCTGATCGTGCCGTGTGTATCATACATTTTTATTGATTTTTACAAATACTGCTTAATTAATAATTCAGTTAAACAGTTTATTATTGATACTGATAGCTATGTCTTCGAATAATTTCTTTAATTCTGCTAATTTAGGAACAATTATTGTATGAATTTTAAAAGTAAAGTAAAAATTTTAAGTTAATAGTCATTCTTTTCCTAAGTTTTATATGTAATGTAATTTTATAGGTATTATTGCAATCAAGACTCCATATACAATATAGGGAGCCTTGATTGCAATAATAATAATTATTAAAGTTTAAAAATAATCAATAGTGTGTATAATATTATTATATGGTGGATCATCTTACTTTTTGCAAGTTAAAACTCCTGTTGGATTTAACGAAGCATTAAAATATTTTATGTTAAAATGCAATAGTTTAGGTAGGTATAAAATGTAATTGTACAGATGAATTTAAAAATATAAAATTTAACATTCATTTATTTGACCCATGACTCTAGAAGAGGGGGGAGGGGGAAGTCTGCCTGGCAAGAATTTTTTTAAAAAAAGCCCCCTGTGCCTTGTTCAAAGGAAAAAAAAAAAAAGATAATTATATTTAGATTCTTGTTTATACGTTTTTGAGAAGATATATGTATTTGAAATATGTATATTTTCATTATATACGCAAAAGTGACAGGTCATATTTTACTTTTAAATGATTAAATTTGTAAAAGGTTCAGTTTAGAGATTGAAAAGTTTTTGATTCAATTTATATTGATTCAAAACATTTTAAAAATGACAATATTTGGTCAAGATGAAAATAACTTGTAAAAAGGAATCAAATTTCCCCAATCTTCTCTAGTAATTACAAAGGGCTGCCAAATGCTTTGCCCTGCTGTATTTGCCTACAGTGTGTCAACGTATTATAATGACTTCATAAATTATAAGAGCAATAAATCAAATAAAAGTATTGTGTCATGTTTTGTAAAAATTGTTTCATAATATGCTCGTTTTATCCTTAAATCACATTTAAAAGTATAGGTGAAAAAAAAATATATAAATAGAGATCTTAAATGATAGTAATTACTGGTAGTTTTTTATTATTTTTAAGTAAACACTGTAGTTTAATAAAGAAGCATCACAAAACTGGCGTTGTAAAAATTATTACTTACAACCTTTGAATAAACACCATAAAATGCAATAAACTCGCAACAATTGTTTCGGGGCGAATAAAGTAAGCACGAGTGCTGCAGTCAAAGTGGCAACGTGCGTTGCCGATTTGACTGCAGCACTCGTGCTTACTTTATTCGCCTGATGAAGGGTCGTGTATTTTTTCGACATGAAACAATTGTTGCGAGTTTATTGCATTTTATGGTGTTTATTCAAAGGTTGTAAGTAATAAACACTGTAGTCATCATTTAAAAGTAGATATGTATAGTGTATGATAGAAAGTTTAGGCACTTTTATGGGAAATGTTTGCCCCTTGGCAATTGGGTGGGTTTCTTAGTTTTGCAGTTGATAAATAGCAGCATATTCCAATCATTATCAAACTTAATTATTAACAAAACATATGCTGAATTAATAAGAACACTAGATGAGAGGTATAATTTTTCAAATTATACGTATTTCATTCTTAACTACAAGCAAAATATATTATGCTGAAAAAGTTAACTACACATTTAATGACTGTCATGTTGTCTATTAAAAAAAAAATCTGGTGTGAAACAACTAAACGACTTCCATTACCCACTATTACATGTATCATATGCACTTTTTTGGAGATAATGTGATCAGAAGACATAGAATTGAGCTAATGAAATAGGCAACTGAAAATTTTCCAGTAAGAGAAAGTTAATACACGTTTGCAGTAAACACATGAAAACATAAAGACATAAAATAGAGTTTACATAGCAAGGGGGGGAAAAAAAGGTAGTTTTTTTTTTTTTGATACACCAGTTTTCGAGATCTAAAACTGATCTATCTGATCAGGATGACTATTAATTTTCCTGTAATAACTACATAAAGCATGGAAAAGGATATTTAAAATGGGCTTATGTAACAGTTTTCAAGAAAATCATTAGAGCCGTTTTTGAGACACCGATTTTCACCAAAACTTGGCATATTCAGTTGTTGACCAGAAAACAACAATTACATACAAAAGGATATTTAGGTTAATATTGCAAGTTTGAAAAAAATCCATACAGCCGTTTTGAAAGGAATCCACTCACAGTACCTGAAATTCAGCTATTTATACGGGATGCCTATCAATTTTCCTGAACTAACCAACTATATCATTCAAAAGAACATCTAATAGAGTGTTTATATAGCAACTTTGAAGAAAAACGTTAGAGCTGTTTTTGAAATACGGACTTACAGTTTCAGATGTCCCACTTCCGGTTTTCTAATTTTCACCAAAATTTGGAAAAGTCATCTGTACACCAGTTCTGTCTTAATTCTGAAGTTTCATAGCTGTATCTTTATTAATTTCAAAGATATGATAGTCAGAAGATTCCCCTCACACATCAGGGTTTAAGCTGAGTAAAATTTTCTTTAGCAAAAAAGCTAAAATCAGAAAAAAAAGCTTTAGCAAAATGTTAAAATGCCAGAAATAGTAGAAAAAAACGAGTTTCAGTTTACACATTATCAGGGATGGAACACAGGCGCACAACTCATACCGGTATTTGTTTAAGAAATTCCTCTACCTACAATATCGTTGATTTAAGAAGTAGAACATTTTGTTACTTTGATAGTGGTATGAGTTCTGCGCCCGTGTTCCATCCCTGCATTATTCTAAACGTCTCGATATGTTTGATTTTAATTTGTAAATTAAACTTAAGTTTTTAATCAGGTCTTTAAAGAGTTGTACACAGAAGGTAAAAATTTTTTTAATTAGAAATGAAAAACAAAAAAGTAATTACTGTAAAATCCCGATTATAAGCCCCCCCCCCCCTTGAAAATAAGCCCCCTCCCCACTTTTAGACAATTTTTGATTTTTTGCATAATCTTAAAAATAAGCCTCCCTCTCCTTTTTTTTCATTTTGAGTAAAAAATTATTTTCTAAAATCTTACGTATGTTTAATGATTTTAAATAGATGTATTCCTTTAAAATATTTTTTACAGCAACATTAATTAACTCCCTTCTCCTTCTGTTTTAACAAAATAACAATGAGGTGGGAATGAGAACTATGAAATAAGTATAGATCTATACTGAAATTGTAAACCTATTTTCCAATAGATGGCAGCACCAGTTTTAATTCCAGAAAATGTTCGTACAGGCTTCCTCAATATTCATTAAAAAAAAAAATCTATAAGTAAACTTTTCTTTGTTTACCTTTCATATACTAAAGAATAAATAGAGTTCTTTTATTTACTTATTTAATAAAAGTTACATTTAAAAATATATATATATTAACTTTTCTTTTAATTTAATTATTTCAATTAAAAAGATTGATGTCGTATTTTTGTAAAATGTTATGTTTAACAATAATATATAAAAAGAGTTTTATGCATTTAATATTCACCTAAATATATACTCTTATGTCTTATCAATTTATAAACACTAAATTAATTAATGTTTGATAACCTTTCAAGATTCACCTTGCCTTTACTTTACCAAAACCAGTCTAATTTTTTTATTAGTCTTTCATATTAACCATATGAAATAAGTAATTAAAATTATCAATTTAAATTAATAATAAAATAATTTTAAATTAATAATTTAAGACTTATTTCGGTAAGTTACATTCAATTCTGAATTAGATAATAAATATTAGTTTTATTCTCTGGTGGTAGATGGCGCCACCACAACTTTTTAAAAAAGAAATTTCTAATAATCCCGATTATAAGCCCCTCCCTACTTTTTATTGGTTTTGCATTTGAAAAACGGGGGCTTATAATCGGGATTTTACTGTGGTAATAATTGTACTTACCACAGTAACCAGATTAATTCAAATATAGTACAAGCGTATATTTTAACACATTTATTGGCAGACATGTAAAATATTAAACTTTTTAGATTATTACTTTATATTGTAAACTTTTTTAAAGCAATATGAACATCTTAGATATGACTTATATTCTTTTTCTGGAGATATAATTATCACTATAGCATGTAAAACTACATTAAGCTTATACTGTATCTGAAAATAAAATCATAACTTACAAAAAAAAAAGAAAGTAATATAAGTGAAATTTGTTTATTACTATTCAGAGCTTTTTGGTTTACAATTTATAATTTTTCTTTCTTTCATATTAGACCACTTTACAAATGCCTCATGTTTATTTACAAATTGATTTCCTGTATGTGATTCTTATGCGTAGTTCCACGTTTGATTTTCCTTATATGCATGATCCGATGGATTTTTCTTGATCAATGTTGTTATTTTTTTTTCCATGAAAGATTCATTATAATATTTTTGCCGAAGGTTTTTTTTTTCAATTTGTGTTTAGTAAGATGCTTTAGCAAAAAAACAAAAACATGTTATTTCATTTTCGCATTTTGGATAAGTCTTTTAGCATATCGCGAAAAATGCTACCATAGCAGAAACACTGACACACATACATACGTGCACACACACTGACCAATTGCCAAAAACTACTTTTTTGGACTCGGGAGACCTTAAAACATGTAAATCAGGTGAAATCTCAATATAGAAGTTTTGGACCAAATACAATACTTCCATTAACTACGGTAGTCGGGTAATGGGAGTAAAAATAAATCAAAGGTTGATCCAGGTTAGAGTCCTGCACATCCGACCTGAATCCGACAAATAAATTTTATTCAACATGAACCCACACTAAAGAACTTTTGGCAACTCGCACCCGACCCGAACCTGATTTCTTTATACCCAAAACCCGATTTCTTTTATCCGAAAACCGAATCCAAATGAAAATTAATAATTCATCTAAAAATCATGGAAAACATTTTTAATTTATAAAATAAAATAAATTTTGATTGTCACACTGCTCTGTGTGTGGTAAATCATTTTAAAAATAATTAAAAATATAATTACTAACTTATAACTAAGTTAAAAATTAAAATATCTGAAAAGTGGATTAATAATAATTTTTAACTATATATGTGTGTTGTGAACTTCAAGTGTACAAAAATGGGTTTCTAGCTTAGTGCTTGTAGTTTTATTGTTTAATGCTTACCACACACAGGATAATATTAAAATAATACAATGCTACAGCCAACTAAACATCCACTAAACTCATCTAAATCTACATTCCTATAACTTCTTAGAAACATCTGCAAGAAAAAAAATATTAATTATCAGTTTAAATTCACAATCTATTTTAAGAGGGTGTGAGTAATCAAAATAGATGAATCATACATCAGTGGCGGATTTAAGGGGGGGGGGGCTAGGGGGCTGAAGCCCCCCCCCCCAAAACACTGACATTCACAATTGAATATTGCAATTGTAAATTTTTTATTGGTCTACAATAACACTTTGAAAAGTCTTAGCCCCCCCCCCCCCCCCAAAAGTCAAGTTCTGGATCCGCCACTGTCATACATCTGGTTACTGTGGGAGAAGTAGCTTGTTTTCAACAGCTTATGTTCTAAATAATAATTGCTTTTTTTTTTTTTTTTTTTTGTTTATTGCTTTAGTTGGATATGGATGTTTATTTTACTATGATAATTTGGGTAAGCGTATATTCATTTTGGGTATACAGAACAAACAAATTTCTGCTTTATTAAGTTTATATTTTTTTGAAGGATGTTTTCATGTCGGTCTGAGTCGTTGAAAACTAAACCCGACCCACAGTAAAAAAAATCCAGTCAACCTGACCCGCAAGAGAAAAAATGTACGTGACCCTGGGTCGGGTTTGGGTAAAATCGGGTTACCCGACCCAATGCAGGACTCTAATCCAGGTTTTAATTTTTGGGGCTCATTTTTGTGAAAATTTATTTCTTTTTGCAATAAAAAGAATTATTGTACAAAACTTTTCACTTTAGCAGTTATTCTATCTAATGTTTAATATCAAGTTAGCAGCATATTATTGAACCAAATATATAGACACTCATTAAAAATAATACTGTTAACGTGCAAAATTTTTACAAGATCATCATTTAAAAAAAAATAAGTCTTGTGAAAGGGCTGTTGTTATGAATCTGAATTTTGTGAAAGGACCCATTTTATGGATTTAAATTTTGTGAAGGGGCCCATTTTAGAGATTTGAATTTTGTGAAGGGGCAGGAAATGGATCCCAATTTTTACCTGGATCGACCCCTGTAAATAAATAAAAGAAAAAAGAAAAAAAAAAACACTTAGCATAAGTGTTATGTTTTATTAATTGTAAATTTTTAAATGTACATATAATATACCCTTTGTGATTTGAATTTTACACTAATTTATTGAAAAGATTTGCTTCTATGATTAGGTAAAGTTTAGTATCATCTCCTTTCTATGATTCAGGTAAAGTCTGGTATCATCTATACTTTATCTAAGTCTAGAAGATACTTTTTTCAAAACCCTTTTGGGCTTAAGTGTAGTTTCGTCCATCGCTTATGTTTGGCGTATTTTGTGAGTGCACTAGATCGCCAGAGATAATGGTCTTTGTGTTTACTTCTTCTACTTTGCTTCATATATTTCATCCTCAGTGTATGGTACTGAGTTTAGCTACTGAATTAAACATGCATTTTTTTTAACATTTGAATTGAAAGTTTGAGAACGACTTCGTATTATATCAAAGCACTTTTAAAGGAAGTGTTTTACAGTAATAAATTTGATATATCTTAGTTATTTTTGTTGAATAGTGTCATTTTTGAAGTAAATAATGAAACTGGAATGAAATTTATTCAAGTCAAAGGATATTAATCAGTATTGTTAACTTTTTATTGAGTGGCTTCATAATCCTTTCTGTGTATTTAAATATAAAGAGGATTAGAGTAAGTTTTTTTTGTATAAATAGGTTTGATAGTGTATTTAATTATTATTTAGGAAATAAATATTTATCTCTAAGCAAATATTGTATATGTAACAGAAATATATTTATGTATGTGAGTCTATTGTATGTTCGTTTTAAACAGTCCTGATTGCTGCAATATGTAATTTCATGCATTTTGAGATATGTGCATTCAGTGATTTTTTTTTTTTTTTTTTTCATGTATGCAAAACTTAGACGTACATATTACTAATTGCGGCAACACAAAACTTTGTTTATTTTCAGACTGGCGTATTCAGTAATGTTTTTCCTTGGTTTTCATGTATGAGAAGAGTATACAGGCGTTATACATTACTGATTGCTGAAGCACAAAATTTTGTTTATTTTGTGATAGGGGGTGTTCAGTGATGTTTTTTTATGTGATTTTCATGTATGCAAAGTGTACAGATGTGCATATTACTTATTCCTACAATTGTGAATTTTGAGCATTTATATTGTGTTTTTATGTTCTGAGTTTTATTTTTTTCTGTTTGTGATTGGTTCTAATTTTGTAATTATTCAGTAAATTTTTTTTTATTGTATTTTATGATAGTTTGCTTGTTTTCTATGTATTGTTTCTGATCAAACTGTTTTTTCTTCCAATGTGTTTTCCTATTTGGTTAGATCGGCGAAAAGCTTGCTTTTATACGGTGGGGGAGGGTTACAATTTGGAACACGATGCGAAACAATGCCATCTGGTGATTTCTGAAAAAATCACCAAGAGGTGGCTGAAAATAAATTTTCCTCTTTTATAATACTTTATATTTTTTTAATAGTACTTTTCTTTTATGGTGGCTCCATATGGGAGCAACTACAAAAAAAAAATCCCCCCCTCCCCCCCCCCCCAAAAAATAAAAAAAAAAATAAAAAAAAAAACACTGGTAACTGCAATTTCAATGTGCATGAATTACAATAAAACATGAAAATTAACAATACAGCAATCAATGTGTGCATGAACTCCTCCCCCCCCCCTAAAAATTGCTTAAAAACCCTTGTCTCATTATGCACGAATTAGTGAAAAAATCAATTTTTATGCACACAAATCACTGGAAAATAAATATAAATAATAACATAAAAAATTAACAACCTGTAGCAATCAGTGTATGCATGAAACCCCTCCTCTCCCCAATAAGTAAGTAAATAAAAAATTACCTGAGAACACTAATTATTCTCATTGTACAGGAATTAAGGAAAACTGTAGTATTGATGCACATGAATCATACAGAAAAATAAAAGGAATAAAAACAGGAAATTTAACAATATAGTAATCACCATACATATTTTATGAACTTTAATCACAGAAAAAAGAAAGATATTCTAACCCTATTGTGCATAAATTACTGAAAACCACAATTCCAATGAAATGAACCAGGACGGTGCATTCATGCTATTAATTACATTGCATTAAGCTTCATCCTTTCAAAGTGTGTGTGTGTGTTGTAGAAGTTTTTATATAATCTGAATGTGACAAGATAGCAATAAACATATATTCAGGTAAGAAATAATTAGATGTAGTACTACTAAATATTACTAAAATAAGTGTTCTTGTGTTTAAAGATTACCATAAAGATTACGTCTACTATTTGGTGACTTGTACATATGGCAGGATGCTATTTCAGGATGAAACCATTTGAAATTTTCTTCTCTCATGCAATTCATAAATAAAATATTTGCGATAAATGACATATATAAATGTAAATTTATTCAATTTAATTTCATTATTGTTTTATTAAATTTTTTGGTTTTGTTTTCCGTTTGAGAATTGTCATGCTATTTGGTACATTTAGCAACTCATACACTTGGTGAGTCCTCTCTTCAGAGAATTAAATTTGTGATGGAATGTCTCCTAACTATTTCTATGGCTGAACCCCATACCTTCACCATTTGCCCATTGCATAGCTCTAGTGTGAAATAAAACCCACTCAACTTCAACCATGTACATAGCATGACTCAACAATTGTGCTAACCCCGATTCATAAACAATTATTATTTACATTTATTATTTTTATTATTAGTATTAATTTAAAATTATTTGTTTTTTATATATTATAATCATTTTAATCATTATTGTTATTTTTAGGTCTGCCTCTAATTTATCAAATGTTTTGAACAGAATTTGGAGGTTTGTCACCAATCATGAAATAAATCTGCAAAATCTCAAAGTTGTGATCCTCGATCAGAAAAGTACCAAATTTTTTATAATTTTATTTATTTATTTATTTTGGGGGGGCTGCCTTTAATTTAGCTAAATGATTTGAACATAATTTGGCAATTTATCACAAGGGCTGAAATCTAGTTTTGGGATCTTCATCCAATTGGCATATTTATTGTATGTTTATGACAATGCACTAATTTGTCAAAGACAGCAGACTCTGAGTGAAATACTTTCTCTATTCTCTTTTCATTCTGTATCATTCTACTATGCACAGTTGAATGGGCTTGTCATTCATTGGCATATTTGAGTGAAGAGAAAGGAATGACGTCATGCATTTTGAAATTGAAAGTGTGTTTGGAATTTAATTATGTAAAAAAAAGAAGCACTTTATTAACATTATTAATTTATATTAGTAGAAAATTTTATTTGAACTTCTTGATTTCACCTTAGTACTTTCAAGAGGGACCCCCCCTCCCTCCCCTCATTCATCTGGGGTGCTGCAGTAGGAGCTTTCTGTGTGACTAAATTCTTCTTCTGCAGCTTAGCTAATTATGATAATCAGACTCACACAATTCACCCCCCCCCCCCAAAAAAAAAAAAAAAACATAGAAATTATAAATAATTCATTGTCGTGTAATGGCAACAAGCCAAGTCAAAATATTGATCGAAAGTGGTGCTACTTTTTGATGCACAGGCCAGGAGAAGAATTTAGTTGCACAGAAAGCTCCTACTGCAGCACCACAGATGAAGAGAGGGGCCCCCTCTTTAAAGTACTATGGTGAAATCAAGAAGCTCAGGTAAGGTTTTGTCCTAATATAATAATGTATTTGGAATGTTGATGTATGTGTTACTCTGGCACAGCAGAATGAGAATTAATTTTGATGCATTTATACTGTGGTTAAATAGTAAAGTATAATTGGATATGGACTCTTCCCAGTTTCGTCTGCTCAGTCATGTGATAGAGGAAAACGAATAATCGAATTCAATTAAATATTGTTCTTAAGAACAAAAATGTTAATAATTAATATAAAATAAAATAAAAGTAATATTGTGCATTTGTAAACAGTAGAATAGTTGTATTTGTAAATTTAATAATTTTTTAAAAACATTTTATGTGTTTGTTTATTTTCAACTGTAAGAATCGATTTTTGTAAGGTCTAGTGTAACTGTTACATTAACTGATCTAGCAATAAATAATAGCTTGTTCTTGTGGAATGTTTATGGATTATAATTTGAAATTTTAAAATGTTTTCATTTAATTTAATTGCATAAATGTGTTACAACAAGTTAGCTAACTTAGTTACTGGTCTAAATGGATTTACGCAGTACAATATTGCACTGTCACTGATTTAAGTACCAAAAATCAGAGTATTTAACACGTTCTTCATGAACATCAATAACAAATATAAACTAAATGATGACTGTAAATGTATACAATACAGCAAACAAAAGATGATGAATAATGCTGTAAAATGGATTAAAAATGATGATGTATAAAACAATAACACAGATTAATTACAATTGATCAAAAATAAGAATAGAAAATATGTTATTTCAGCAATCGCTATAGATAAACAAGACTTCGTCTGCTATTTGTTTTTCCTCTATCATGTGACCTCTGACGTCAGGTGGGAAGAGCCCATTCCAAACAGAATTGTTTCTGCTACAATTCAATTTTTACACCCATTTAAATTTTCCTAGCCAGTCTTAAGTTTTACTTTCCATTTAAAGGTGAAAATTAAGAAATTTTGCTAGTGGTTAATGGTCACTATTCTTCATTTTGTTAAGGGCCACATTTTCATGATACTGGCTACTCAATGTAAAAAATAATATGTATATACACTTCAAAATATTAGAAATTATATAACTTAAAACGAGACATCACTATAACTACTTTAAATTAGAAAAACCTTTTTAACTTGCCTCGTTGTTGGCCGTAAGCTTTTCACCTGGACTTCCAGGCCTCCTCAGCGGCTTCATCTGTCGTGAAGTTCGGACGGTGTTGATGTCTGTGGGCGGTTCTCTTTATGAGATGTCTCCACGCTTCATTTGGGGTCATTGCACACATTATGGTTGGTTGTAATTTCTAAAGATTCACGGAACATCGCGTAATGGTAATTGTTATAATCGGCTAATTTTTTAGTTTTAATTAAATCAATAAACTAGTTAAAGACAGATTAAAAAACCTAAATAGCATTCCTAATTTTCAAAAAACCCCCCTCTAAATTTACATCTTCAATTCCATATGACCGAGGAGCCGCTAATAAAATTAAAAGTTCAGCTAATAAATACGGTATCAATATCCCGATAAAACCAAATAGAAATATATATCAATTAATACGCAACGATAAAGATCCAATTTCACCACTAGAAACTGCCGGAATATACAAAATACCTTTTATTAATCAAAATAAAAACGCAGGTTCATATATCAGAGTTACTAAAAGGAAAATTAAAACCCGCATTAACGAACACAAACACGATATTAAAACTGACAAAGTAAATACCGCACTAGCTAAAGCATATAACAGCGAAAATATAGAGATTAAATTTAACGAAACTAAAAAATTAGCCGATTATAACAATTACCATTACGCGATGTTCCGTGAATCTTTAGAAATTACAACCAACCATAATGTGTGCAATGACAGCGACGCAATGGCCCCAAATGAAGCGTGGAGACATCTCATAAAGAGAATCGCCCACAGACATCAACACCGTCCGAACTTCACGACAGATGAAGCCGCTGAGGAGGCCTGGACGTCCAGGTGAAAAGCTTACGGCCAACAACGAGGCAAGTTAAAAAGGTTTTTCTAATTTAAAGTAAAACACTTCAAAATGTTTCATCATGTAATATCATAAAAAATAATAAAGATAATAAAGATAATTTTTCAAATTGTTCACAATATATGTTTACACCCTTTCAATCCTTGATTTTTACATTTTTTAAACTGTTTCATTATTGAGAAAATCTAATAAATTTTTAGGAAAAATTATATTGCACTCCAGGATTGTGAAAGAACCCTGGGAGAAAAAAAAAGCATAGCTTAGTGGGTTTTTTCTCCTTTTATCAGGATTTTTGAGAAATATTTTCTTTCTTCTTCTTTATTTTATTTATTTTTCATAACATGAAATATATTATTAACCACTTCACCTGCCATTCTGAGATAACGGGAAACATAGCCTTCCACATACTACAGTTGCCGGTGAAGTGGTTAATAAGGCTATTTAAAAAATCCAATGTTAATTATTCGTTAAAATAAATAAATAAAAAATAAATAATTTTAAAATTTCTAAAGCTTTTTTTTTTATGATTTAAGTTATAAAGATTTTTTTTTTTTTTTTAATTAGATAATTGCTCTTTAAATATTCTAAAACTTTGTTTATCTGTTCTGTTTTTACAACAAAAAACTGGATTTACATAATTGTATAGTGTATGTTGCATTATTAAATATTTTGTATTCAACAGATTTCCATCAGTTGTTAATTATTGTCCTTCTACATTATTTAGCAGTAAGATAAAGACACTAGTGTTCGCCAACCCTAAAATCTGCGTCAATAACTACTACCCTCACAAAAGAAATGTCTAATTAAGCATTTAATAACATCTATGAATTTGAATCTGCCTGTGCTAGATTCTCTAGAAGCAGAGAATCTACTATGGGCAGATTCAAATTCATAGATGTTATTAAATGCCTATTTTAATATTTCTTTTGTGAGGATGGTGATTACTGGTGAAAATTTTAGGGCTGGCAAACACTAATGTCTTTACCTCATTGCTTAAGTAAAGTTTTCAGATATTGTTTTATGATTTGATTTTTATTTATTTATATGTTACATCCCTTGAGCCTCACAGTTTTCTTTATATTGGCAAACAGTTCTATTTTTTCTTGCTTTTATTTGTTTATGCATTTTTTTATTGTGTTTTCATGAGGAAATTATAAATTACTTTTGATTTTGCTCTACTGCATAATTTGAGCACCTCCAAAAAAGCCTTTTTTTTTTTTTTTTTTTTTTTTTTTTAACCCACCTGGTTTTTTTGGGGATCGGAAAATCAAACCAACCCTGATCAGCTCTGAAAAATAAGATAAATAAAATCACATAAAATGAGTAAGTTTATGCTGTTTAGTAGACCAGGATT
This sequence comes from Salticus scenicus, assembly GCA_963930645.1. Lineage (NCBI taxonomy): Eukaryota > Metazoa > Arthropoda > Arachnida > Araneae > Salticidae > Salticus > Salticus scenicus. Next base: position 142,304,379 of record OZ005658.1, read on the forward strand.
AAAAATATTCTGAAAAGTTGGGTAAAAGAAGAAATAAAGTAATTTCTAAAGAACTTACAATCTTGTAATTTTGAAATGCTAATGCAGTATACATCATTTGTAGAAAGTGCAAATTTTGTAGATCTGAAAATTAAAATTTTGATTTAGTGGCCAGTAAGCCCTTATAATTTAATTATTCCTTTTCACAACTTTAGAGGACACAATACCCAAGACAGAGCTAATAGAGGACAGCTAAACCCAACATTATTCTATGGGGAAATTCATTTGTACTATTCATTGCCTAATATATTTTTTTAAGATCTGTTTTCACATCCAGAAAATTCACAATTGTTAAATTTGTTTTTGTTTTCCAGAAAAAAAAAAAATAATAATAATAATAATAATTTTTTTTTTTATTTTGGAGCTAACAAAGAGAGGGGGGGGGGATGCATTTTTTATCTCTAAAAAGAAATATTAAAAATTTTAAAAATCAATTCTGAAAAAAAAAAAAAAAAAAAAAAAAAAAAAGAAAAAAAAAAAAAACAGGCTGTATTACACTGGGCTGCCAGAAGAAAACTCTAGTCCTTATACTTTTTTTTGGTGTAGGAAAAAAAACAAAAAAAAAAAACATTTTTTGGTTGTAAATTTTTAAAATGTGGGTAATGAGTAATTTTATAAACAGATTTCCCTTTCCTAAACCCTCCAATAGCATTTAGTTTGGTGTCAGTGAAGCTGTGTATTGTAATTCCAATTTTCAACATGTTTAGAATATTATTATTCTTATTCAAGAAAAAAAAAAAAAAAAAAAACTTTTTAGCTAAAGAATTATTTTGATCAATTAAATTTATTAAAGTCTGTACATTTTTAGCATTGCAAGTAACATAATTTTTTTCTAATTAGGTAAAAAATGTCCACCTTGTTACCATAGTAACAGAACATACAAAGAATATTTTACAAAGTAAGCAATAAATTCTCCCATTTTGAAATAAGCAGTAATGTGCGGTTTTGTTTATGCGTATCAGTATAAAAATACTATTTAATATTTACTTTTTATTACAGATACATGTGCCATGCCACCTGGTAAAAAACTTCGAAAAGAAGAATTGTGCCATAAAGTTGGCATCACCCAGTCTTCAAAGGTGTATATTATCAAACTTGAACCTGCTAAAAGTTGTGAAGATGAAGTTGTGACTTGTGATAATGCTAAGGATTCTATTGTTAATGAAAGTCAGGCTTGTGCACCATCCAGTGATGAAGTTTTGTGTGATGAAACGTCTCGGGATTCATCATCATGTGATTTTTCATTACTTGATAAGTTTGAATGTAATTTAGAGGTTGGCACTCAATCCGAGCAGGATTTATTGGTAAAGAAAGAACCTGAGTCTGACGTTTCTGAGTTTCCTTGTGACCCGTCTCGAAATGTTTCGCCAGTAGTTGCCGGTTATGACTTCAAATTAAATGTCAATTTGGAGTCAGCTTTTCAAGATTCTGTAGATTTTGATGATACATTGCATATAAACACTCAAAGCAGAAGAGAAAAGAGTACTAAAAGTAATGTACTTGTTAATACAAAAAAATTAAGGGGATGGAATGCTACACGAGGCAAAGTAATATTTCAGGAAAAATGGCTCAAAGAGTTTCCTTTTCTTGAGTATGATAAAAAAAATAACCTGATGTTTTGTAGAGCTTGTAGAAAATATGTCAATGATTGGCGGAAAAAAACACCATTTGTAATTGGGAATTGTAACTTCAGAGAATCGATGATAAGATATCATGAGAGATCCTCAATGCATGCGGAATGCCAAGAACTTGCAGATACTGTTGCCTCTGAAGGTGACGAAGCAGTTGACAAAGATTTATACAGAGAGCAGTTATCGCATGTGTTTAAGTCTGTGTACTTTATTTTTAAAAATAAAATGCCATTTACTCATTATCCCCAGTTATGTGCGAGCCAGAAACGGGAAGGTACTGATTTTTCAGTATATACGTCTCATTTGAAAGTTGTGCCTTTGTTCGGTAAATTTATATGCATGGCATTCGAAAAAGAAGTTGCTAAGAAACTTGAAACAGTTACTGAATTTTCTTTGATTATTGATGCTTCTTTTCGTCGTAATATAGAAAGTCATGATCTCGTGTATTTGAAATATTTAGATGATGATTCCATCGTGAAGACAGTTTTTCTCGGTGTTATTGATTCTAGCGCTAAATTGCATGACTCTATATATTCTCTTTTATGTGATCTATTTAAAAGATATGGTGTGAATTCGTGGATTGATAAAATTGTGTATATAATGACTGATAAATCAGACAAGCACTTGTGGCTTGAAGGTTTAAATGATCTTATTAAAAGCATGGGTCCCCAGAATTATGCTTGTTCAACTACATATTTATCTCATAAAATCAAATATTGTGCCAGTGTTGTTCAAAATCATAAAATTAGCAGCACATTTGATGCATTACTTTGGAGCATGTACTGCTACTATGAAAAAATTGACAAAAGTAAAAAGAATTTGCCTCACATGAACCAAGAATTAGATAGGATTGTTGATTGTTATGGCAATCTGCCAAAAAATTCATATACTACTTTATATTATGAAGCTTTAATAGCTATCGAGGAAGATTATGATGGTTTTGTGAAGTTACTGGAATCAGAACAATTGATGTTACATTACGATGCTAAAGTTCGCAAAGCAGGTGCTAGAATTTTATCTACAATCACTCGAAGTTGCTTTCTTTGTAAATTGGCTTTGTTTATCGATATATTTTCTTGCTTGACTAGTTTTGCAGATCAATTAAGTAAAGAAGACATTTTACCATTTGATGTGCAGATACTTTTGGAAAAAGTGTGCACTGATATTGATAAAGCTGCTTCTGGTGAGGGTTCCAAATGTTTAGAAATAGCTGAAGAGTTGGTTGATAATCCTTGTAGTTTTAGAGGTTTGGAAGTAGTCGAAGATGGTAGTATTAAGCATGTTCTCCCAGATATAAAAGAGTTTAGTAAAGATGTGATTTCTTATTTAAGGTCATTGATTGATGATGATTCGTTATTAGAAAAATGTTACATTTTTAATGTTAGTGTGTGGCCAGAGGATGAAGGAATTACAGAATTTGGAAATACTGTATTCTTAGAGATTTTCGCGAAATTCTATCCAAATGTAAATCTTTCTAATAATGACCATCTTTCAGACGAGTGGAAAGAATTTAAAGCTAAAGTAGTTTCTATATTTCCATTTGAAATTAGACAAAACTCAAAATCTGTCATTTCGAGAATGGTTTCAGAATATGAACATGAATTTCCAAATGTTATTGCATTGTTAAAAAAGATTCTTTTACTGAATTTTGAAAGTAGTGAAATTAAGAGAGGTTATCATGAAATGTGTTTAAATAAATCGTTTTCACGCTCGATGTTATCACTGCAGTCTCTGCAAACTTCAATGATAATCTCTATGTATGGTCCGGCACTAAATGACTTTGACTTTTCTCTAGCTTTGGATCTCTTTCTGAATAGTAGGCACAGAAAATATCGAAAGAAAATCATTGATAAGAAATTGTTAGATTTCTGAGTAGTGAGAGAAAATAATAATGAAATTCTGTTAATTATGTTTTGTTCCGTAATCTTCATGCCAAAAACTTGAAATTTTTTTTTTTATGTTGAAAATTTTTTGAAAAAAAAAAAAAAAAAAAATGTTTATTTGTAAGATTTTAAAGAGTTTTTTTTATATTAAAACTTGCATTTAAATATAACCTATTTTCTATTATTGTGTTGTACTAAATGTAAATTACATTGTACTAACAAACCTGTGCGAAACTTTTGCACTTTTTTTCTATATAATATAAAAAATTGAATAAATAAAAAATTCTTCTGATGTCAGCACAAGATTAATTTTTTTTGGGGATTTAGTGTTATACCTCTTTGAGATAGAAATCTGCATTCATTATGGAAAATAATTTTAATAAATAATTTGTTACCGCATGAATTAGTATGAGATAATATAGAAGAAATACTTGTGGTAGCTACAACATACTAGTTAGAAAATATCTGTGTTTGTGTATGTGTGATAACAGTTTTGGCAGCTCTAGCTCTAGAACAAGTGCCCAAAATTTCATATGAATTTATATGTTGTTGCTTCTTGGCATAAATTAGTCTATTATATACTTATTATATTGTACTATATACTGTTGAAAGTATTTTTTTGTGCGTATGAATAACATATTTCAGTTTAATTAAGATTTGTGCAAAGTAAAGTTTTTAAAATATGGTTTATAGAAATACCTCTTGTAGAACGCAATGCTTTTGAATACTTTTGGATGTTCCTAGTCACAAACCAGTGGCGGTATTTACTCCATTTTCCATGGGGAATATCGGAGAATGAACTTGAATAACGCAATATATTAAAATCACACAATCAACTGATTGGGAAGAAAATCATATTTTTTGAAATTTATTTTTCCGACTGAGTGAAAATAATGCCTGGACCTGTGAGTCGAACCCCAGATCTTTGACTTACAAGGTCAAGGCTCTACCAATTGAGCTATCCAGGCCGACAAACTGGTGGACATTACGCACTCAGACAACCTTTAGGCAGAAACAACTGGTCTATCATGTAGATAGCCCAACAGAAATAAGCCGCAGGTAAAGGAAAACACCATTAAACAATGGGAGAAATAAATAAAATATATTAAAATCATACAATCAACTGATTGGGAAGAAAATATGATTTCAATAAATATGATTTTCTTCCCAATCAGTTGATTGTGTGATTTTAATATATTGTATTTCTTTCTCCCATTGTTTAATGGTGTTTTTCTTTACCTGCGGCTTATTTCTGTCGAGCTATCTACATGATAGACCAGAAGTTTCTGCCTAAAGGTTGTCTGAGTGAGTAATGTCCACTGGTTTGTCGGCCTGGATAGCTCAATTGGTAGAGCCTTGACCTTGTAAGTCAAAGATCTGGGGTTCGACTCCCGGTCCAGGCATTATTTTCACTCAGTCGGAAAAATAAATTTCAATGAATTGAATAACACATTTCAATTTCATTAAAATTTGTGCAAAGTAAAGGTATTAAAATAGGGTTTTATAGAAATACCTCTCATCGAACACAAGCTTTGGAACACTTTCGAGCAGCATTGCCAGATGAATACTACAGTTTCATTTTTTTAACACCACTAATTTTGTAAAATATCAATCTATAGGTTGAAGCAGTTGTTTTAATATAAAAATAATGGTGTACAAAAATAAAACTGTAGTATTCAGCTGGCAACCCTTCTTTCAAGCGATTGTATACACAAAGAAGCAGTGGTATTTTTTCCATTTTCAATAGGGAACATTCGATGGTGAACTTGAATTACATATATCAGTAACAAGAAATTCCATTAATATTCCATTAATATGATTCCATTAATGAGTTAGAGTGCAGACTGATAGACAAACCAAAATCATTAACACTTTTCAACTTTGTTGAACTTAGTTCGAAAGTGTTAAAAAGAAAAAATAATTTTCTGAGATGTTTCTAAAACTAAAATTTACTTGCTTTCGATGACATTTAGTCTTATTACTTCTCTGAGATGAAAATCGTCTGCATTCATCATGGAAATTAATTTTAATAAATAGTCTGTAGTTCATGAATTTATTTATAAAAATATTTAAGACAATTTTGTGATGGCCGCAATATGCTATTTTACCATGTTTTTATTAACTTTGATTCTTGTTTGTTTATTTGTCTGGTACAAATCTTGCAATCGATTTTTAGCTAACTTCCCTACTAGTTAGACATTTGAAACTTTCTGAATAGCTCAGAACCCAATGACAACACAATACTTCAAAGCCCGATTTTCGAATTTTTGATGAGTTTTATTTTAATTAATTAAAATATGAAAATAATAACCTTCTAATAAATAATAATAAAAAAAAAACATTATAATATTAGCTATAATTTAATTGTTGTCAAAAAAAAAAAAAAAAAAAAAATTACGAGTTTATTTTCTTTCGCCATAAAAGCAAATACATTTAACCCTTAAATGCCATGTGTTGCCTTTCTGCAACATACCCAATTTTGTCTTCTAAAGTATTATTACATTAATATTAAAGCTCTAATGCCTCATGCCTGCCAATTGACAACAAATTGATTTTTAGCTGTAAAGGGTAGTTAAAATAAAGTGTGATTTTTTAAAGTATTTTTTTATTTAATAGAGGTAAGAATAAAACATTTTTAAATTGATTTAAAAAATAATCAGGCATTTAAGGGTTAATTAAACGTGAACGTTAAAAAATTGAAAAAAGTTAAATTATGCATCTCACAAAAATTGACGTCATTATCACTTTAAAAATTTTATGTGCATTGATAAAGTGCTAATGTAGTTTTACAGCTATGATTTAAGAGAAAATTTAAAAACATGATATATAAAAGGTTTTTTATCTTATAATTATTTAGTATTATTTTCATGATTTGTATAGGTTGAGTAATATAATTTGTAGCCATACAAATAAAACGAGACATAAAATTAAAATGTTTATTAAAGCAATATACAGTAGTTAAACAAGAACTATGTTTTCAGTAAAAGGAATAAATTACAAGCATCAATGGAAAAGTGTTATTTATATATATATATTTAGCTGCTCTTTCTCTTCTCAGTTATTTAGGAAAGTGGAATATTTACAAAAGGAACAGAGAACAAATCACTCCTGTCATACAGAAACATTAAAATCGAATAAATTACAAAAATATGTTTTGTAATATTACATTCATAGTACAGTAATAAAAAACATTGTAATGAGTTTATGGCACATCATAAATATTTATACAAATTTTGCAGTTTGATGAGGTGGAAGATTTCTTACAGGATATTAAATTTTCAAAAATGTTCGATATCTATATATTTTAGTTTACAAAAGAAAAAATAAGTCTGTATGTTTGGATTTATTTTCTTTTATAATTTAAAGGAAAAGGAAAATATATACTGGTAACTAATTTGACATTTATATAAAAGACAATTCCCCCCCTCCCCCCTCCATGTTTCTTCATTTTAAAACTTTATAAAAACAAAAGATGATTAAAAAAATATATTCTAAGTTAAATAGATGTGGTTTTCCAATAAATTGCATAAATACAATAAAAAATTTGCCTCATAACATGGCTATTAAATATTTGGCCCAAAGTGCTAAGCAAAAAAAGTGTATTCCGTTTCTTTATTAAGTAAAAATATCTTGGTTTAATTCAGTGTACATGAGATTTTTTTTTTTTTTTTTTTTTTTTTTTCAAGAATACAAAGAAAAAAAGTAATTATTTTTATAAAATGTTTTTTTAGATAAAGAAAAATACTTTTGTATAGCAGTAAATATTTGAAATAACTAACATAAGTTTTATATAAAAGAAATTTCAAAATGAGCTACAATAAGCAAATTGTATTCTGGAATCTATTTAAATTGTAAGTAAATGTTAAAGATGTATGAAATTTGTTTATCAATTGAGAAAAAATATTCAAGATTTTGAATTTTTTAAATCTTTTGATTTCCTGATATCATGTGTTTAAGTTATTACTGAGTGTAAGTCAAGCGTAAGTCATTAATTAATAAATCAGTAAATTAGTAATTCAAATTTAAAAATGCGCTTTCTCTTCTGTCTCTTTTGACAAACAATTACATGTTTCATTCTAATTATTTGTACTTAAGTGTTAATGAGTTATTAATTATTTAAGCAATTTTAAAAGAGGCCCCATGCTCATCTAATAAAACCAATTGATATACTCATTTCTAAATTTTCTAATTACATGCTTAATTGTCAGTAAATATCTATTATTACTAAATCAATTTTAAAAAAAGTCTCAGTCTGTTTTGTTGATCGTATAACCGTATAATAAAACTCTGTTTTTTTTTTTTACTTGATGAAAGGTTGTGTTATTTATTTCAATCCAAAACAATTGTTTGTGTTTATTTTATGGTGTTTGTCTACAATGTTTTTATCATTCATCTTTTAACATCGATTTTCTGATGCTTTTTACTGCAGTTATATTACGTCTTTGCATAAATTTGTGCAGTTTTTTATTGCTTCATTTCATATAAATACATCAAATCAAATGACAATTTTTAATCAAAATACTCTCCATTACTTTCTACAACCTTTGCCCATTTTTCGGGTAACAAATGTATACCATGGCGATAGAAGCTTTCGTCTTTGAAGGCAATAAAATGACCTGCGTCCACATGAAAATTTGCAACGACCTAATAAATAACTTTTTAGCATGATGCTATTTTAATAAGACTCGAATGAATACTGACTTTTTGCTCATCTACACTCATATATGCTACAACATATGGGAGGAGCACAGGGTCTCATATTCCTGCTGAATATTTTATAAGAGGATCTTTCGGCTGCCTTAAGATCTATTAAGGTAATAACTATGCCGAAAGCTCCATTTTCTTCTTAGCTCTAATGTAAGAAATAAAATAACATTTATTTTGTGATATGAAAAGATGTCAAAATATGATTTTAAAATATTATAATTAAAGTCTGGATTATATGCATGTAGTAGCTGAATGGTTAGTGCTTTAGGCCTTCAGTTGCCGGGTGATTCATACCTGAACCCAGCTTTCACCAGCCAGAAGTGTTTCTTGCTGGAACAGGGATTCATCGCCTCATGTGATTTACGACATAAACATACTCTGCTACCAACATGTTCCAAAGTGAATCTCAACGCATCCTTCAAGGCAGCATTTTTCCACATCTCAACAATTCATTGGCGATGTTCCCATGACCATGTTAATCGTCCAACTTTGTAGTGTACATTTGGCAGAGGGATTTTTGTAGGACGACAGCTTCTATATAGCATAGAGACAGTAGTGGCACCAGAAATTCCCTGACGGGGGGAAACCCCAACAGGGGGCCACTAGATAAAGAGAGTTTATTATATGAGTATTTATCAAAAACTGCAATACTGTTAATAGTATTACTGTTAATATTTGTACCATTCCATTTGTTAGTACTCTTCGTGGTTTTGGAGATCATTGTGTCACAGAAACATTTTCTAAAGATATCATGGTCAAAATGGGTTCTGGACCTCTGAAAACGTGTATACTCATGGAAAACTGGAAGCTGAAAATTTTTATGAATCCAATACTTTCTTCTATTGAATATAGAATGGAAAAACTGGAATGCTCCAAATTTGTAAAAGGAAAGAAAAATGCTGCTAAAAGTAGAAAAACTGAAAATTTTGTATTTGTTACCCCGATAGATTTTAGGAGTATGCCTCGATGGGGGGTCACAAACTCCCCCGTCCCGGGCCCCCTAGCTGGCACCACCCCTGATAGAGATGAGATGGATTTTAACGGTATAGTAGCTTAGAATACAGGTTGTTGTGTACCACCATTAAATTTATGAGTGATTTGTAGTACTATGGCCCGTCTATTTGCTGTTGCAAAGTGGCTTCATCCCACTTAATATAAGACTTGGCTGCGATCGAGGTGGATGGGCAGGAATCACCGTACTTTAGAATGAAAAAATCAGGGAGAAAAGCCAAAAATCTGTAGAAAATAGCATGAGATGAAAACGAAAAAACTTGCAACTACAAGTGTAGGAAAAAGAAAAAGAAAGAAACAACAGCCAGAAAATGCAGGAAAAATGACAAAAAAGAGATACTGACGAAATTTGGAAGGTGCTGGCACACGAGTCCTGAGGTTATCGACAGGCTAATATAGCATCTCACTTATTTACATGCTGTTATCCATGACAGATGACTCTAGGAAGAGAGTTTTTACTAGAATTGACATGACGTACCTATGGTACATCCTTGATACAACTAAACGTGAAAATTCGATTGTTTGCACTACATCTGATTCCGGGATGCAGTGACCCATTTGATAGTCTCTCAGTCATTTGCCCGCAAACAAATGCACTTAGATTAGAGTGACCATTTTTTTTTCATTGAATTTGCGGACAAAGATGGCGGTATCCTCTAATTTCGAGGACAAAAAATAAATAATTAAATCATCTTAAATTGTAAAATTTTAGTAATTTTTATGTAGAACGCACCTAAAAGAACTTATTTCAGCTTATTTATTATACATATAATAAATTATTATAATAAAACATTAATTACTTAATAACCGGCGTCCCCAAATGTTTTGTAATTTTTTGGGGACCAAGGTAGTTTTCGAGGACTGTCCTCGAGATTCGAGGGCATATAGTCAGCCTAGCTTAGATCTGCACTCTTATCCATACTGCCTTAGCAGACTATTCCTGTAATTCCAATATGAAATACTTCTTATCAAATAGCTGCGTATTTCATTTTGAAGGCACTTCTAGGATTGCACACAGCAGTAAATTAGCATAACGCCCTATCCTTAAATCATTTGTCCTTTGGTGTATAAAGGCGTAATTTCTTAATCGGAGAAAAAAAAGAAAAAGAAGCTATTGAAAATATAGTCCAAGTAAACAAATGCATGTAATCCAGACTCTAATAATCATGAATTTCTTCTGTTTATTCCATCTGTATGTTCATTATAAATATTGTATAAACAATATCTGTTACTGAAATCTATTACAGTTATTAGATATTAAATCTATTACAGTTATTATTACTATCTATTATCTGTTACAGTTCAATATAAAGGAGAGATTTTAAGTATAATTATTTTTTTTTATTAATTTAAAACATTTCTTAACGATAACGATTTGAATCTGTGTCATTTTTCCGACGTTATAGGCAGAATAACACCAATAAGGTTTCTTTTTTAATTTTCTTTTCCTTTTCCTCAAATGTTGTTGCTGGATTTTCTTGTATTTCTAATCAATTATGTGCATATTTAAAAGAAAAAAATCGTACTAAAAAGGTAGAGCTAATCGGATAAAATCGGATCATTTGATAAAATTTTAAAAATCGTGCCTTAGTATTACTAAAAAATGTATGCAAAAATTTTTAAAAATAAACAGTGATCAGTCTTTATAACATACATAATTCGTTAATAATGTTACACGCTATATACAAATATAAAATTATTTTGTTACAAATGATACAATAATGAAAAATACATCTGGACTGAAACATGTTATGAAATTGGCAGGTTTCATTTTTGTTAAAAGTTACGATTTTAGTGTTATTGCTTTTCCACTTTTGTTATTCTTTGTTCTACAAGACTTAAAAGTTTGTCAGAATACTGCTGCAGAAGCATCAGCGCTGCTTGGGGATCAGTTTGAGGATCGGCAGTGGGTGTTCTAGGTCCGAACGCTGTAGGCTGTAAGTTTTGCTGGGCTTGCCAAACACCTTGCGCAAGCGTTGTAGTCATGGAAGTTTTTTCGGTTGTGCTAAGATTAGGATCTACTGTCACCTGAAATTAAAATAAATAAAGTGTAAAACTACAGCATATTTAATAAAATATTTATTAAAATTATGTATTATCGTAAATTATGTATTTATTAAAATTATGTATTATTCTCTGCAAATAGTCCATACTAGTGACAAGAATCATATCGAAAGATTCTATTATTTTCCTAAAAGAAACTAGAAAAGGTACTTAATATAGGAAAAAATAGCTATTATACCTAATATTAAAATAAGCTGCAATGCATTTGCATTTCCAGTTATTTGATAATTTTTATTTCTTTCAATACGTGTATATTTCTGAAAATTTCTGTCATTGTCTTTTTGTTTTTAATTCCTGCCTAATTATTTCTAAAATTAATTTTATGTGGAATGTTTTCAAATTTCTGTCATTATTGTCTTTTTGTTTTTAATTCCTGCCTAATTATTTCTAAAATTAATTTTATGTGGAATGTTTTCTTTTAAAAATAATTCAGACGTTGTCTTATTATTTTGGATCAATTTTTAATTTTTCTCGTCTTCTTTTGCCATGATCTTCTTCTTTCTTTCTTTTTATTATTATTAAAATTTTTTATTAAGACCAATAGACTAATTACCTGACAAAAGCACTATTCCCTCAAAGTGAGGGAATAATATATATATATATATATATATATATACACTGGGTGATTCAAAAGTCACAGAAAAAATAAAAAATGTATTATTCAAAAAGTATCGACTGTAGCGCAGTGCTGCCAACTCTCCCGTTTTTCACGGGAGACTCCCGTTTTTTAACCCTATCTCCCGTTTTTACGTTTTAATGTGTATTTCTCCCGTTTTTCTAATATTTTCGAAAAAACGAACTAAAAACGCTAATTTTTGACAATTCGTAGGTGCCATCTTTTCAGATTTACGAAGGCCTTCCAATTCACAATCTTTCTGCATCCACAACATAAATGTCGATATTAATTTAAAACTTACTTTATGAGATTTTAGAATCTCTAAAGAAACAGAATCCTTCAATATTTCTTGCTTACGTAATTATTTTTAACTCCCCCTTCCCCCCCATATTTTCTTATCTCCAACTAGTGATCGGTGATCAAATGCTCTTTTGAATTCTTTTGTTTCTCATTCTTTCTCCATCGCTTTATTAGATTCTAGAGCCTATAAAGAAGTAGAAAGTTTAACAGTTTACACTCATGTAATTATCGTTTGACTTCCCCCCCCCCCCCCCCAAAAAAAAAAAAAAAAAAAATCCCTTTCTCCAATTAGCTTTTACATTCTACAACAAAAGAATCAAACATTTTCTCCCTGGTTTTAAAAAATGTAGGGTACTGCTAGTTAAAAAAAAAAAAAAAAAAAAAAAAAAAAACAATTTTTAGATTCTTGAGGGCGATTTGAATTTTTAAGGACACATTTGGCATTTAAAATCCAAACACTTAATTTAAAAATTTAGTTATAAATATGCATACAAAAAGAGAAAAGTCTGTTTCTAAACTTTTCTGTACTTTTATTTGTTGTTCATGTGCTGATTGTCACACACACAATAGTTTTATTTATATTTACAGCATTTATCTTACAGCATTTAGGTTATTTTCTACAAATGCAGTAATGGGGGGGGGGGGGCGAGGATAGATTGGGGCAAAGTGTTTTTTTTTCTTCTTCCAAACAAAGAACAGGCGAGGTGCAGCACCCTCCTTAAAGTATCTGGGGAAAACTCTGGATCAATGTTCATAAAAACATTGATCCAGTTGTTTTATTAGATTTTAGAACCAACTGAAGCGATATAGGAGTTCAAAATTCTTTACATATGTAGTTATTTTTAGACTTTGTTAATGAACTTGTTTTTCCCCAATAAGTTTAAAATATAAATTATCAAACAAAAGTTATATTAGGTCTTTTTAGTTAAAAAAGTATCATGTATTGAATAAAATAATTTTGTTTTGTTTTTCTCCACGAAACCGCAAATCTCCCTTTTTCTCCCTTGAAATTATGTAAAATCTCCTGTTTTTTTTCCCACCAAGGTTGGCAGCTCTGGTAGCGCTATGCGTTTTTTGCTGAAATGCACAAAAAGACATCGGATTCTTTTAGGTAATAAAAGTTTTATTATAAAATTAGTTTAAACTGTCTCTACCAGGTGGCACTTTAATTGTAAAATTACTTTTTTAACAGTGGCACAGTACATTTAATAGTGTTATTAGGACTACAAATTATCAATGTGACAGCCGTCGTTCATGAGAATGGCCCTCAGATGTTTCGCATTGGAAATTCTCATTAAAAAAGCTTCAGTATTTGGAAAATGGCGTCATTTGAGAAAGCGAATTTGTCTAAAATGGGAGAGGATACTGTGAGTACAGCACGATTTGTTCTTGAAAAATGTAACTAATATTTTTTCTGATATATATATATGTGTGACGTATTCTTTTTACTCCGTGTCACATAATACCTATAATGAAGAGAGGCTTTCACTCATTAACGAGTTGAAGGATTATAGACAGTCGTTTATCGGCACATCTTGAGCATCTTACTGGTTATAATCCAGGATTTAGGTCTGAGTAGGTGGAACCGAGTTCATCGGAGCCGAGGAGAACGGCGACAGCCGCGATTAAATCGCGTTACCTCCCGGGGCCGTTATTTTGACGTGATTTTACTAAGCAAGAGCACACACGGAGAGAGCCCTCAAACTCCACACGTTTTCTCTTAAATATCGGAATTTTTGGCGCGAATCCCCATCCTTCCTTCATCTAATCATTTTTAATTAACTTAATGATTGACAGCTTAGCTGAGGTCCAGATTTCCGGTATTAATTAATATGCATCATCTAACCACAATAAACTGAATGTTGCGTTTGTTCAGCACTTTATTAACCTAAAATTCGTTCACTTTTATGACTTTCGCGTTATGATTGTGCATTGTAATAAAACTTACTTTACAGTTAATGCGAATAAGTTTCCTAATGTAAAATAAGAAAATGTTCTTATTGAATTTTGCCCTGAAAATGGAATGTTATGGACCGCGGGGCTTACATATTTCAAAGCGTGGTGTAATGAAACTAAAAAAGACGCAATTTGGAAGATTAGAAATATACAAAGGTTTCTAAAGGAGAGAGCCTGCAAACCCCGCACGTTTTCTCTTAAATATTGCATTTTTGGTGCGAATCCCCACCCCTCCTTCGTCTAATCATTGGCTATTAACTTAATGATTGACAGCTTAGCTGAGGTCCAGATTTCCGGGATTAATTAATATGCATCATCTAATCACAAGAAACTGAAAGTTGCGTTTGTTCAGCACTTTATTATCCTAAAATTCGTTCACTTTTATGACTTTCGCGTTATGATCGTGCATTGTAATAAAACTTACTTTACAGGGGAAACTTTAGAATTAATTTCAAGTTAAGAATTTCTAATGGGATTTTCTTTAAGTTATTATTCACTATTAATTTAAAATAATAATTTAAAATCTTACCTCTCTTTATCGTTTCATATTTGGAAAACCGCATAGAGATACAGTTAGTAGTTTTTGAATAACATATTTTTTATTTTTTTCTGTGACTTTTGGATCACCCGGTATACTATTAGCTTCTGAAATTTGTGATTTTAAATAAAATTAAAAAATTACATCTTTTCAAATTATTTCTTCATGGGGTAAATGAAACTACCTATTAACTGATTTTTAGAAAATAAATTGACAGAATAATTATTTTTAATCTCGTAATATTGGAAATTATTCTTTAAAGTACGTATTGAGCACATTTTTTTTTTTTCCTCATTATCATGTTTTGTTAGGAAAATTTTTGGAAATTTGTACTACAATTATAAAAAAAAAATTAAAATATTATTTTTTTCATATTTGCTGGAAAATATAAGCGAATATGTTTAAGTTAAAAGATATTATAAAGTCAAAGAATTTTTTTTCTTACCCTTTGAAATAACTGCACAGCAAAAGCTGTGACTTTCTTTAAATCATCGGATACTTTCTCACAAAGCTCTTTAGTTACTGAAAAAAGAAAAAGAAAAGAGAGATTATTTTGCTAATTTTTTTACTCTAAAAGATATACATATGGGAGGCTCATTGTAAAAGTGGTATAACTCAATATTTTTTAAATATGTATATTTTTGATTAATTGTATCACATTTTGTCACATCTTTCATTGTAAAAAAGAAAAAACTCCAATATTTGCATTAAAATCCCATAAATGGCATTACATTTTTTTCTCAGAAATTTCTAAATATTCATTATAAAAATGAAGTTTCTAAGTTACTTCAAATTATTTTTAATATAATTTATAAATTCTTATAACTATGATTTGTATTAAACACAAAAACCGATAACACTTACTTAAACTTGACTTTTTTCCTACGCATAAATTTTAAAAAAAGCTCGTTATTTCAAAATCAATTTCCAAGGAGATAATTCACTTTTACAATGAACGACCCATATGTCTTCATACTTGCCAACCTAACCAGGAAGATTGTTTGTTCCCGCCCCCTTTTTGTACACCACTTAATTTTTAGAGTAATTATCTTCAAGTATATTTACGATTAAATAAGAAGAAAAGTACCCTAAAAAAAGACTGGTGTGAAAAAATAAGCGGAAAGGGGCGGGACTAACAATCTTCCGCGTTAGGTTGGCAAGTATGTGTCTTCGTCTTGATATACATGTTATCTGATATACAATTACACATATCTGAAAAGAAAGAGGGAAAAAAATCTGCTGCATGATTAATTTTTATTTATTTTATTTATTTTTTTTTGTAAATTTTATGTTTTTGAAAATGTCAAATCCTAAAATTGTCTCCATATCTAACCATCACTCCCCCCTCCCCGCCCCCCCCCCCCAGAATAATAGGACTTTTTACTGTTCCTACTCCATTCTACTTTTTTTCCATTTTCCATTCTGCCTTATCTTTTTAGATTCACTCTTAGAAATATTATTTTAACACTTTTGCGACTGCTGACGTAGATTCACGTCATTTGGAAATCTGTAACTCCACCAGTGAGCGTTTCTTTTTCAGTTTGTATGTTTCTATATTTCTTAAAAATATTTCTTATATTCATATTTATACAATCAAAATACTATGGATACAAATACTTTCATTAGAAAGAGTATAATTATTATGTAATTATAATTATAAGAGTATAATTATATGTAATAGAAATATGTGTACATCAAACCTTGTTCTGAAATAATGTAGTTTGAAAGACTAACGCCCAAAGGTGGAACATACTGTCAAAAAGACAAAAACATGCGGTCGCGATAATGTTACAATAAGAAATAATCATTGAATGCGGTTTTTATAATCAACAATATGCAGACTATGTTTTCACAAGTTATTTGTAAAAAAGATATGCGACTTCCTTTAAATTTGGGGTTCTTTTGTAGACATAGTACCGTGGATGAAATAAATTTAAGAATTTCCTTCGAATGATTGCGGAAGTAAATAGCACACTGAAAACATTTATATATACTATTTATATATAAATGTTTTCAGTATACTATAAGTAATATGAGATGTATTGTAACAGTGTGTATAATTTATCAAGAAAGATTTGCTATAAAGTATGTATAATTAATTAATGAATGTGAGATATTTAACAATAATGATAAAAAAAATTCATACATTGCCATTATATATTTAAATAAATTTTTGACAATACATGATAATTAAATACTGATAATGGTGTAAAATACAGTGTAAAAAGACATTTTATAAAAATAGGTTGATAAGCTATTAAACATACTATGAAGCGCGAAATAAAGTAAAATAAATAAATAAAAGTACATGAAGAGCTGATGAAAATGAGCTAAATTTGGACTTTAACGTCAGAAAAAATAACTATTGTCTAATTATTAATCTAATTATATTTACATGATATCAGAAAATAATAAAAACTGATACAGAATTCATAATAATAATAATAATGATTAAAAATTCAGTTAAAATTATAAGTGTAAAAGAATGTAAATAATGAAGAGAGAGTGGAGGAAAAAAAAAACTAGTATGATGTGGCCCACCACATGACTTTCTTCTATATAATTTTACACAAGATTTATTCAATACAAATTGTTTATTAAATTATCAAATTATTTTTTATTATAAATGCAGACGATTTTTATCTGACAGAATTATATCACTAAATGCCGAAAGTAAGTCATTTTTTTGCAATTATCAGAAGAAATGCGATTTTTTTCTAAGTATTTTTTCGTTAAAAGTAAAAAAAATCGATTGTTTTAAATTATCACAGATCTATAAATCAACCATTCATTTTAAAGGTATTGACGAGATCTTTCGAAAGATACCCATATCGAAAATTTACTCTCCCCGGGAAGGGGGGGGGGGGGGTTGGGCGATGCCCCCACATGCACAAATTTTTTTTTCCTAGTTAACTACTACTATTATCAATAATTCATATTAATTTTACAGTCACACGATTAAAATAACTTTCATTATGTACGAAATATTGTCCTATACTGCCATGTTAAAAATTTAGAAAAAATGCGATCAAAGCGCCACCTGTTGATCGAATGATCCCCAAATCTAATCAGCACCAGTTTATGTCAGGGTCCAACTAAATACCAAGTTTGGTTAAATTTTAATTATTTTAACTGTTATATGGTATTGGAAAATTCTAAAACATCAACATTTGCGGTAAGGAAAACATTTAGGGGGGGTGTGTGGAGGGATTTGCCACTGAAATTATACATTACATTTCTTATATTTTTTAAATCTATTATTAATGTTATTCATAAACATTATATTTTTTTGTCTTTAGGTGTTAAATTAATTCTTTTTCATTCTCCGAATCAAATTCATGGCCATAAAATTACCAAACAGTGATAAAAATGAGGGGAGGGACGATGTCTTGAGAAAACGGTGGTGACTGGGCAAAATGGTAGTCATATTCGGATTCAGGAGGTCATTTTACATAAGAATCAGCAAGAATGGTATCAGGGGTCGATTTTTTTTTTTTTTTTTTTTTTTTTACAGCATAAGTTAGTAAGTTCTAAAAAGTCGGCGAGTGAGCAACTTATAAACCTGATAATTTCAAATTAAGATTATTTTAAAAATGGTATAGTAATTAATTGATTGATTTCTTACATGGCGTAGTATTTAAGTCCAAATAGTTGCTAGCAACAGTAGACGTACTATCTCGCACAGGTAAATCATTCGGACTAGCTTCTAGTTCTTCAATATATTGTTCCCTACTGACGTCTTTTACTTGCTTTATCTGGTTACAAAGAAGGCTTTTTACAGATTCTGTTTCGTCCATTTTTTCACTCTCTCTCGTTTGGTGGGAGTCATCATTCATTTTTCTCAAGTCCCAATCACTTTTTGATTTGGTAGGCTCTCTTTCCGATTTGTGCCTTTGTCTTTTGGAAGTGTCTACTATTTGATTCCTACCAAGAGAGTCTGTAAAAGCTTTCATTCTCCTAGCAACTATACCGCGTGGTACCACTGTGCTAGAACGGGATTCCGTTGGAGATGCTTCAGAAGATGAAGAGTCTGAATAATTAAGTCTTCGGTTCATTCCTACTAAAGACAGTCTCCTATTAGAATTCGATTGGCTTCTACACGATGTATTGATAGTGAGGCTGGACATGGATTTGTTTAGTGGTAATATTTGGCTGGAATCGAGCTGAATGGACGGAGTTCTTGGCGAAGGCATGGGACTTGGCGAAACGAGAGATGTGATACTGGCACTTTGTTTGAGGTTTCTCGCTTGATAGGAATTTTTTTGGATATTGTGATTTGATTCTTTGCTAGAAGGGGTATCGTCAAAACGGATGCTTTTTGCGTGTTCCCATAGAGGTGCGCTTTGTCCACCTAAAGAAATAAACAAATATTTTATTAAAATAAAATATTTTATTCAAGCACTATTTTAAAAACTAAATATTTGAAACGAGTAAATTTATTTAATGAAATTTTATTTTTCCGACTGAGTGAAAATAATGCCTGGACCGGGAGTCGAACCCCGGATCTTTGACTTACAAGGTCAAGGCTCTACCAATTGAGCTATCCAGGCCGACAACTGGTCAGCATTACTCACTCAGACAACCTTTAGGCAGAAACACCTGGTCTATCATTTAAATAGCTCGACAGAAATAAGCCGCAGGTAAAGGAAAACACCATTAAACAATGGGAGAAAGAAATACAATTTTTATTAAATTTTCACTCAGTCGGAAAAATAAAATTTCATTAAATATGATTTTCTTCCAATCAGTTGATTGTGATTTTTAATAAAAAAAGAGTAAATTTATGTTTGTCAAAACTGGAATCTTTTACAATTGCTTTAGTAAAAAAAAAACTATTACTATCAGAAAATGGTTATTGAAAGGGAAAAGAAAATTTGGAAATTGCGGCTGTTCTTTTGTCTTAGGAACGACAACAATAAAAATAATAAAATCTAATCAGTTTCCTTTAAGGAGCAGCTTCACTTACCGTGTCTGGAAGCCCAAACCAATGTTATTCTATGAGAAATTTTGTTTACTTGCAATTCATTAACAAATACATATTTTTCAATTCTGTTTTCACATTCAGTAAATTCACAACTGTTGAATTGACGGGCGTTTTTTTAAAATGGATTTTTAAAAATTTAAATTTTTATTTTGAAGCTCTAAAATACGAATTTTCAATATGTGAAATTTTTCATTTTACAGTTAAAAAAAAATAAACAAATAAAAATAAATAAATAAAATAAAATAAAAATAAAAAGACAAATTATATAATTATAGACCATCCTATTCCTGAAATAAATTACAAATTAATCTTTCACTAGTTATAGAACCAATAAAAATTTCAAAATCTATTGAAGTTAACTACCTGGTAGGGGAGTATATGGTAACCTCCTTCTTGGCATACTGGAAGATGTGATGTCACCAAAACTTGTACTTCTGCGCATGTCGATTAAATTATCTATAAAGACAAAAAGAATTAAAGCTCCTTTAGCATTTTTATATGACATACACTGTTAAAAAAATGCAGAAAAAATACAGAAATTCTCTGTAATTTCAGAAAAAAAGTCGTAAAATACGTTTTGTCTACGTAATTTTTCCGTAATTTACGACTTTTTTTCTGAAATTACAGAGAATTTCTGTATTTTTTCTGCATTTTTTTAACAGTGTACATATGTCATATAATAACTAATTGGATCAGAATAACTTCTAACATAAACATTATTCATAATTTAAATTCTAACAATAGATATAGATCTTATTTGCAGGTTCTTCTTCTACATTTTCTTTTTTTTTTTCTTTTTTTTTTTTTTTTTTTTTTTAAAAGTTAAAAAAAAAAAAAAAAAAAAAAAACTCTGTGAAAATATGAAATATTATGAAAATACTAGATGCGATTGAAAAAAAAAAAAAAAAAAAGTCTGTGACTGAATGTGTTATTATTTTTCATATTTTTGAAATTGTAATTTGTTTTTAATTTCAATCCATTGCTTTTGCTTAGAATTTCTAAATATGCTTATAGAATTGTGTCACAGTTGCCAACTTAGCACCTTTTGGCAGTGTTGTCAGACTGGGGGTTTTGCCCCCATTTGGGAGAATTTTGGGCTTCTGGGGACAATTTTGGGGACCAAATGTATGTGGGAAATTTCGAGAGGAGTTTTGAAATTTTTGGGGAGAAATTTGGGGAATTTTTCAACTTTTTTTGACTTATTTTAGTCTACCTGTTAAGTTTACAGCATTGCCAATTGTAGGGATTTGTCCGTACGCGTAGGAGCTTTTAACAGCTTCTCTTTAGCATGTAGGGACTTTTAAAGGTAGTTCTTCTCCTCAGGACATCCTGAAAATGAAAGCACATCTTGCGTACATCCTCAGCATTAAAGTACTTTATACAGATTTAAAATTTTACGATAACTAGTGTGTACATAAAAGTTATTTTTATGTATGGGGATCTTTTTCAAAAATGAGCGTCATTTGGGTAAAAATCTGGGTTTAAATCCGTTAAATCTTTATTATTTATTTATTTATTTATTTTTGTAAATAATTTACTTTTCTTTTTGTAAAAATTGAGTTGGGGATTTTTTTTTTTTTTTTTTTTTTTTGGAAAAAAAAAACCCTGATTTGGGGAAATTTGAAATCCTGTTTGGGGAAATTGACTGTCTACCATCTGGCAACACTGCCTTTTGGCTGCTGGAAAATTTTAATAGAAATATTTATTGTATTTAATCAGCCAACTGTAACGGTTTTCACTGATTAAGTAAAATAAAAATAAATTATTAAAATTTTCCCGTAGCCAAAAGGTGCTAAGTTGGCAACTATGAATTGTGTATCGATGGATGTCAGTACAGTATTATGCCATAATTTTATGCAGGATTATTTTCATTTATCAATATGGCTGACAAAGAAAATCAATAATTAGAAAATCTTTGAAAAATTTATTGCATATAAAAAAAAAAAAAAAAAAAAAAAAAAAAGACAAAAATATTTCTCAGGCTGTCATTCCAGAATGATTATAAATTCAGTTAGTCTACCTGTCTATCTTTCTGTCCTTCTGTTTGTACATTGTGTGATGGTATTGCTAAAGTACATTGAAGATTAAACGAGACAAAGAGTAGTTGGAAAATGTTAACAATCTATGAAAATCGCTATTTTCC
Source organism: Salticus scenicus (assembly GCA_963930645.1). Taxonomy (NCBI): domain Eukaryota; kingdom Metazoa; phylum Arthropoda; class Arachnida; order Araneae; family Salticidae; genus Salticus; species Salticus scenicus. The sequence continues at coordinate 142,326,251 of OZ005658.1, forward strand.
GTTCTGGTCTTTTTAATTTTTATTTTATTTATTTATTTATTTATTGACATAGTTATTTTCAAATTAGTACCACTAAAATCAAAACAATGAATGTTATTATTATCCTTATTCTTTTTCTTTTTCTTTTCTTCTTTTTTCTTTTCTTTCTTTTTTTTTTTTTTGTAGTGTTTTCAGACATTTATGATTTTGTTGAGTTTTTCACTTAACGGTTTTTTCTTTCTTTTTTCACACTAGTGCTAATTAGACCAGGGTCTACTGCTTAAACTGAATTCTAAACCACCAAAGATGCCATCATTTTAATTTATTCTGGCTAAAAATACTCTGGAATGAATTAAAATGTTGGCATCTATGAACCATTACGAACTTGTATGCTTGAATCGGGATTCGAATCGAGACATTTTTAGAAAAACTGTTAAAGAATCGACTTTAAATGTGGTTGAAATGAAAACGACATACCTACCAACATACTAATTATTATTCCGTAGTATTGCTAGTACCCACCCGTTTTTTTAGAGGAATTTTCTTGAAATGTAATTACGATTCAATAAAAAGTAATATGCTTTAAAATAAATGAAAAAAAAAAAAAAAAAAAAAAGGCAGGTACTAGCAATACTACAGAATATTAATTAGAATGTTGGGAGGTATGCAATGATCATTTCATTAAGATAATGCGCAGCTCATTCTGCTAATAAAATGCAAGAATATGTAAGAAAAAGTTTTTGAAACTACCGCATTCAACAGACTTAATTCAAATAGACAAGAAATAGTTGGAAAATTTTGAAACTATTTTTAATAGTATGAAAAAGTAATTATCAACCAATTTCACTATTTTCGAAAATAGAGGGAAATATTACATAAATGCTGAATGGCAGAATATTAAATGTAGGGGGGAAAATGGACGTTGCATAATTGTATGTTCATTTAAATGAAATTCAGCCCGAGAATTTGTTAGTTTTTTTTCTATTTTAAAAGCAGAAAAATAACCACAGAACCTAAAACATAGATGCTAACATTTTAATTTATTCTGGAGTATTTTAAGTCCTGTCTTTATCTTATCACTTACTTTTAACACTTTCGCGACCACTGACTAGTGTTGCCAGATTAGACGCTTTTTTTTTATTCAACTACCACGAATAATTTTTAGACGTGATGTTTCATATGTATAACAGACGATATAGCAACGAAGTAATTAGCAAACCGTTACAATTAAAATTTAGTGGTGGATTTTGAATAAAAAATGTCCTCAATGTGGCAACACTGCCGTTTGCGTAGATTAACGTCATTTCAAAATCTGTAACATCACTAGTGGGCGTTTCTTTTGCAATTTTTATGTTATTTGTTTTTTTTAAAATATACACATTATTCATATTTGTACAATCAATATGCTATGGATACAAATACTTTGATTAGAGAGAGTTTGATTATAATATATATCCATTTGTAATATAAATGTGATTACAGAAAATTTTGTTCCGAAATATTGTAACTTGGGAGAATAACGCCCACGGGCAGACTTTACTATTTAAAAGATAAAAACATGCGGTCGCGAAAGTGTTAAGAGTAGTTTATTCTTATTTTATCGGAGTTATATATTGGAGAAATTTTTTCTATAAATAAAGTGGTGCGAAATAAAGGCGCGGCTAAAATTACTCCAGAATAAATTAAAATGTTGGCATCTATGCTTAAAATGGTACAAAAACATTTCAAATGTTTGGTACTGATAAAAAGTAACAAATATAGTAATTATGAGATATATCAATGTTCATATATAAATCAGTTTAAAGACTGTTTTTTTTTTTTTTTTTTTTTTTTTTTTTTTTTTTTATTAAATTCTGAGAAAATTTTTAGATTGTTTAGATTTTCTCAACTTAGACTATAAAAGTAATTAATTGTACCTTTTGGCATCAGTCGAGGCTTTTCAAGTATGTCCACAACATCACCGGCATTACTTAGGTCACCAACACTTTTACTGGAACTTAAACCACTTTTGTAACCAAGCTGTAAAAATAATTATGTTTATTGTGAAACGAAACACTATTTATGTTAGTCTAAGCCATACTTGCCAACATCCTGATTAACATTCCGTAGTGTTGTTGTTCAGAGGTGCCAACCTAATCCGGCAAATTGTTAGTACCGCCCCTTTTTGTACACCACTAAATTTTTAGAGTACTTCTCTTCAAATATATTTACGATGAATATTGAAAACAAATACTCAAAAAATTAAGTGGTGTAGGAAAAGGGGCGGTACAAAGATTTTGCCGGATTAGGTTGGCAGCTCTGGTTGTTAGTCCCGCCAATTTTTTCACATCAGTAAAATTTAGAGTAATATTCTCCAAATGCAATTGCGATTAAATAAGAAGAAAAATACTCTAAAAAGATACTGGTGTGAAAAAGAAGGCGGGACTAACACCACTACGGAATATTAATTAACATGTTGGCAAACATGGTCTAAGCATAAAACATGAATTACAATTTAATATAAGAAAAATCACATGCTTAAAAGAAAATTATGTCACTTTGATTAAGAAAAATCAGTCAATTGTTATAGCTGACAACTGAAATATTGAATAGTTTTTAATTTTTTTTTATCTTTCACGCATATTACAAACAAATTTGAAGAGAGTAAACGAAGAAAAATGAGTACATTCTATGATTTTCTGAAATTAATTTAATTTATATTTAAAACATTTATGAATATTTCCCTAAATGCATAAGGTTTTTTTTTTTTTTTTTTTTTTTACTTAATTTGGATTTTTTTCAAGGTTCGCGTATTTTACACATGCCAGCCAAAAAGATCAGCCTATAAATGCAGGTAAGTACAATTTCCATTCGTTTTTTTTTTTTTTTTTTTTTAAATACCTTAAATAGATAGCCGCGAAGTAAAACTACAGTATAAGGTATGTTTTCAATCACGATATTTTGAAAAAAAAAAAAAAAAAAAATGATTGTATAAGGTTTCAAAAACAATGTGAATGACTACACAAATAACTAGAATAAAATCTGTTTACATTAATTTTGAGGCTACATAAATAATCTTTTCGATTTAAATTGGGGGACAACGAAGAAATAATTCTTACATTTATATATACCGTATATTTCCGCAGATAAGCCGATAGTTGAAACATAAAATCCAAGACCGTCTTATAGGACAGATACAGAGAGAAATTAAATAATAATAATAATAATAAGATTGAGATTGCAAACAAAACAAAATAAATCTCTGACTGGAGTATTTAAATTCTTACAAAAACTATGTATTCATCATTTAAGGCTAATACCTCATTAAGTCAGTTCCTGATTACCAAACAGGCACGAGAAACACGTGCTTCCCTTTGAAAATTTTGAAAAGACCCCAAACTGGAGAGCTTGTTGTCTAACTTTAATGTATGACTTTGTTGTATGATTTAAAAAAAAAAAAAAAAAAAAAAAATCACAGTAAACCCGATTACACAACTATCATTCCTAGATTATAAAACACGGGTTAACGAAGCTTTCAAACATACATTTACAATGAGATAATTTTATACGTATTTGCCGACATCCTAATCAATATTTCATAGTGTTGTTAGTCCCGCCCTTTTTTTCACACCATTAAATTTTTAAAGTAATATTCTCCAAATGCAATTACGATTAAATAAGAAGAAAAAGATTCTAAAAAGATACTGGTGTGGGAAAAAAAAAAAAAAAAAAAAAAAAAAAAAAAACATACTTTCTGTAATGGAAAATATATACAGAGCTGCCAATATAATCCGGATGATTGTTACTACCGCCTCTTTTTCCACACCACTTAATTTTTAGAGTAATTCTCTTCAAATGTATTTACGATGAATTAAGAAAAATAAATATTCTTAAAAAAGACTGGTGTGGAAAACGGGGCGGTACTAATAATCCTCCGGATTAGATTAGCAGCTCTGTACATACTTTCAGCCAGTTTGAATTTAGGTACCCTAGCCTCGTAGCGTTCCTAAAATTTTACCTTTATTTTATCATATTATGACTAATAACGTCAATAAAGAACTTCTATTGAATATGCTAAACCATTATCCCAAAAAGTACCATTTCAAAATTGTGGTGACAGTTATAATAAAATGTACGATAAATTTTAGGAACGAGGCCTGGGCAGTGCTGTCAGATTGAGGGAAATTTTTATTCAAACCAATGAGAAGATTTACTTGCGTACATTTTCCACCATTTCAGCTAAATACGATTTGTGATTAATATCAAACCTGTAAATTTTTCGATTTGTTTGTGTCTTTGGACTAAGGAGTCATTAGGGGCCCCCAAATCAGTTTGTGCTTCTCCTCAGTTGAAAGGTTAATTGGGGCCTGCATCAAGGGAACTTGGCACCTTTTACGTCGCACCTCTGAATGTTTCATATAAAAGCTTATATTTCTATTTAATATTTATAAATTAAACTACATTAGATTTTTTCAATGAAATGCATCTCAGGAAACAGTATTTATAGTTTTTGATATATTTTTTACAGATTTGAAACCTTTAAATTGCATTTCCCCAGTTAGCATTTTTTCACGAATTCATGATCTTCAAAATGCTTTAACTTCTACAAATAAGAGAAGTCTTAATAATTTATATATATATATATATATATGTGTATAGTATATATATTTAATGGAACCTAGGGTAGGTGCGCCAGTAATTGGCATGCTCCAGTAATTGACATCTATCCCGAAATAATTAATATATAAAAAAAACTAATAAAATCATTTAATTTACATATAAGAATTCTAACATTTTAAGTCAAACACTGGAGCATAGGTTGTTAATAACTGGTAAAATGAATAACTAGCAGTGTCAAACACTAGAATATAGGGTGCTAATTACTGATAAATTGAAAAACTGGCAGTGTCAATTACTGGAACATTGAGTGGGTGTCAAATAAAAATTCATAAAAAAAAATAATTGTTATCAAATGTACATATTTTAACATAAATGTTGTTCTGAATGTCTTTCATGCCATATGTACAAACTTAAGATTTCTAAAAATATTTTCTGGTGACTAGAACATTAAAAACATCAGAGATTGCTCTAAAAGTGTCAATCACTGGTGCACTTACCTACTTAAAATAATTAGGAATAGATTTTTCAATATCTTAAAAAAAAAAAAAAAAAAAATTAAAACTAAAAATATAACAAAAAACATGCATTTTTTTAGTTCATTTCCCGAAAACTAATTAATAAATTCCAAAATCCATTCCTAAGTCTTTTAAGTAGGTTGTATTAAACACAATAAATAAATAAATTAATTAAATAAATAAATAAAAATAAAAAAATAAGTTTTTTTTTTCTTAAATATCTGTAGAAGTTTTAGTATTTTGAAGATCATGAATTCACGAAAAAATGTTAACTGAGAAAACGGAATTAATTTATCCAAAACTATAAGAATTGTTGCGTGAAAATATTTTATTAAACATACGAAAAATAGTTCAATTTAGAAATGTTAAGTGGAAATATATGCTTTTATAAGAAACTTTTAGTAGTACCAAATCAAAGGTGCAAAATCCCCTTAAGTACAACTTCATTTTCGTTATTGAGAATATCATCATACGGGTCACGTTCTGTACCTAGCGAGCCTGTACCCTGTACTTAAATATGGCCAGCAAGTTATTCTTCTCTTCACAGAATATTTTTTCATTGGCATTTTAAAAATAGCGTCTTCATTTTTTGTTCAATATCGTACAAAATTTTATTTCGAATGCTACTACTCGATAGTCTGGTATAGGTGCCAAGTATACTGTTTTTGGCGGGAGATTTCAAACCGGAAAAATTTTATACCTGTTTTCTCACTTTGGTAATATTAATCGTCGAAAATATATATTACATTTGCCATTTAAAAATACTGCTGTCAATTCTGATTTAAAAGTTTAAAAACTTGGCAGCTCTAGTCTGGGGATCATCTTTTAGGACAAATATACGGTAAAACTAAAATTTTTACGAAAACTTTTATCTCGTACGGTAATATACGGTATATATGCTGTCTTTTACTTATTCAACTTTTCTTTGCAATATTTTCATCATCTTCCTGTTTATTTAAAACTCGAATCCAAAACAATCATTCAAACAAACGTTTAACTAACCACTTTGACCACTTTAATTTTTATGAATTATATAATTAGTTAATTTATTTTTAAATCAATATATTTGCTTAATTTTTCCTCGAAACATGTTCAGAATCTTTCTTTGCATTTTTTAACATCTGTATTCGATTTTTTTTCTTTTTTTTTTTTTTTCCGTTTCTGCAGTATTTAAACATCTGAAACTTCTACTGATGTTAATTTTGATGTCCTCTATTATGGTGGATGTTTTTGCTAAAAAAAAAAAAAAAAAAAAGAGAGAGAGAGAGAGAGAGAGAGAGAGAGAGAGAGAGAGACTATGTTATTTTGAGTGTATACTGGCATTTTCTTTGAATTTTGGATGAAAATTCGAAATATTAGCCATTAGTAGATTGTCTAAAATAGACTTAAATATATATATATACCGGGTGATCCAAAAATCAGGACAAACTTTAAAAATGAATAATTCAAAAACGAATCAAGATACAAAGATACGGTTTTCACCAAACGGATGAAAAAGAAACCGGGTTTTGTGTGGCAACGAAAAAAAAAAAAAAAAATTAGTTCTGTTGACGACCAACAGATGGCGCTGTAGTGTTTTATTTCACCAAAAGATGGTTTACAAATGAAAAAAGTGTTGATAACTTACAAGTCAGCTTAATTACAGTTAATTAGTACTACTACAATAACTGCTCAATGTGCTGTCCATCATTCAGAAGTACAGCGGTGAGACGATTCACCACACCGTTCACAGGATTTAGTAGCATTTCTTGCGTTATGGCAGACACATTTTGGCGGATGTCATCTTTCAGTGCTGCTAGTGATTCCGGTTGGTTGCGGTACACTTTTGACTTCAAGAATGCCCACAGCCAAAAGTCACAGGGTGTCAGATCAGGAGATCTTGGAGGCCATGCGTGATTAAAGTAGCGACTGAGAATGCGATATTTTGATGCATGTAAGCTTCGACAACCATTACCTGCCGCAGTTGCTCCTTTTTATATCGTTTGTTGCTTTGCATAATCCTACATCAGAAATCCGACAGCGCCATCTGTTGGTTGTCAACAGAACTATTTTTTTTTTCGTTGCCACACAAAACCCGGCTTCTTTTCCATCCGTTTGGTCAAACCGTATCTTTGTATCTTGATTCGTTTTCGAATTATTCATTTTTAAAGTTTGTCCTGACTTTTGGATCACCCGGTATATAAGATGTCAAAAAACACCACAGAAACATACTATTTCCACCATAAACGTAGCTTTTTTTTTTTTTTTTTTTTTTTTTCCGTATATGAAAAATTTCATTCCTTTGTAAAGTCTAGTTGAAGAAGACAAGGTGGTGTGTGTTTTAAAAGCTAAATGTTTTTGTTAGGGACTTAAAATTGGGTAGAATGCCATCCTTGCGAACATTTTATCCCGGCAATTATTAATAGCAAAAGGCAAGGATTCATTATCTATATCATTATATAAAGCGCAAAAAATTGTTTGTTTGTGGAGGGTAATCTCTGAAACTACTGAACCGATTTAAAAACTTCTTTCACTGACCGAAAGCTACAGTATGCCATATTGTTATAGGCTATATTTAATTTTGATAAAATAAATTTTAGTTTAAAATCTGAGCATTTTAATTAAAATCCCCATAGAAGCCGTAATAGAAATGGAAATAATGAAATATTAAAAGAATTAGCTGCTGCCAACATAAAAGAAACATTTACATATTCATTTCGTTTTTAAAATATCTTGACGTGAAAAGAAAAGAAATATATTTGCACGTGCATTAAATTGAAATTCATATAAAGCTTTTTTAATTGTTAAACTTACACGTTAAATCTGACGTCATTATAGAATTAAAAGTGTTTATTTTTCTAATAATTTAATTTGATATGATATGATATAATATCTAAGCATCAATGTTTAAACCACGGAGTCATTATTACTCCGTGGTTTAAACCGATGTGTGTAAACCACGGAGTAAAAAGACGTGTAAACGAAATTGGAATTTAAAAATAAATAAATAAAATAAAATAAAATAAAATAAGAAATTCTATTTTATAATATTATTTATTTTAATTTATAATTGTTGCCAAAAAGATTTACGAATTAATTTATTTTTAGACATATAATAAAATATATTTTCACGCGAACAATAATATAAAAAGTGAACTGGATTTTTGTAAAAAAATAATAAAGATCGAGGAAAATTATTTCCCCATGTTAATCCATATATTTGGATATAGATATGTATTAGTTATCATGTGCATCCGTTAGATTAAATTGGTTTTGTTGTAAAATTGATAAAATTGGAATTTTAAATTTCAAAACTCTAGGAAAAAAAAAATGGCAAATTTCCATATTCGATTGAAAACATAAACATTTCATTTCAAAAGATGATATTAACACAATAAACATCCAACTAATAAACTAATTAAAAGGGAAAGGATAAATATTCTAGCATAATTTGAAGTCAAATTTGTTTTCAAATGTCTAAATAAAGTATCTGATATAATATACTAATATGTTGCAACGGAATAGATTTATATCCGTCATCCTTGGCAGAAAAAAAAAATATCGCCAAATTATCTGGCGAATATAATTTAATTCCTTTCAAAAATCATGGTTATTTTAAAAACTTACATTAAGAGTGTAGCGAATAATATGAAACAATATTTCGTACAATACATATTACGAAAATATACATCTGGCATGTATATTTTCGTATTACGTTTTTCATCGCCAAATACAAAAAACGCCAAGGGTGACAGTTTTGAAATTTAAAATTAAAATTTTGTCAATTTGACAGCAAAATAACTCAATCTAACGCATGCATACAATAACTAATACATATCTATACCCAAATATGAGGATTAAAATTGGGAAATAATTCTTCTAGAATTTTAATAAAAAAAATAAAAAAAATCCAATGAGCGATTAACATGGAAAATCTTTTTCTTGCATCCACGGGCGGTCAGTGATGTCATACTTCGCTTGCATATTGAGATGTTTAAATTTATTTGGCGACTATTTTTAGCAACTAACAGTTATGGCAAGTAGCTCAATATACATAGCGCATACAGCCATTATTGAAATGTAAATAGCATTTAATTATTTGAGTTACATTATGTTGACTGGAAACCTATTTAATATACCTATGCTCTATAGCTATACTAATATAAACAAAAGAAAGGTTTATATGCATATGTAGAGAACGATCGCTAGAACTAAAAAGCCGATTGCTTTTTTTTTTTTCTTTCAATAATCAAGTTACACTGTCTCTCTCTAAGTGCTAGAAGCTATAATAAATTTTGGTAAAATAAATTTTTAATTAAAATTTTCAATATTTTAATTGAAAACAAAGCATAGATTTTATATCTATCGTCATTGGCGATTTTTGTATTTGGCGATCGAAAACGTAATACGAAAATCTGTATATTATCGTAGTAAATACGAGATGTATGTGTTTACTTCAATTACCCTACTACCGTAGGTAGTGGAAGTATTGTATAGGTTTTGGCAATTGGTCAGTGTGTGTGTATGTGCACGTGTGTGTGTAATCTTCTGGCTGTCATATCTCCAAAACTAAAAATCTGGAGTGACTCCACTCGACTTTCCGAACATTGAGTAACTAACAGTTTTGTAGATAAAATAAAGAAAGAGGAATTGCTAAACAAACAAAAGAGAGAAAACCATAATAGAGTGTGTTTTTCTCCATATATCACACGAGGTTTTATTTAACGCTACTGAACTTTGAGCCCTTAGATCATAATGATAAAGAATTTTTCGTTTTGTCCCTGTAAAAATCTATAGATGCTAGATTCACCAAAATGCTTATAGTTAGTGCAACAGTGATTTATAATATTCATACAAATTTTCAGCTCAATTGAATAAGGCGTTTAGATGCTATCGCACTTTTAAAAATTTGGTCTCATAGGCCATAATGATAAAGAATTTTTCTTTGTGTCCCTGTAAAAAAACTGTAGTGCTAGATTCACCAAAATCTATACAGTTGGTGCAAATGCGACCTATAACATGTGTACAATTTTTTTGCTCAGATTAATAAGGCGTTTAGACGCTATCACACTTTTAAAAATTTGGCCCCATTGGCCTTAATGATAAAGAATTTTTCTTTGTGTCCCTGTAAAACAACTATAAGTGCTAGATTCTCCAAAATCTATACAGATTGAGTATCTGTGACCTATAATATGGGTATAAAATTTTTGCTCAATTGAATAAGGCGTTTACATGCTATCGCACTTTTAAGATTTTGGTCCCATAGGCCATAATGATAAAGAATTTTTCTTTGTGTCCCTGTAAAAAAACTATAAGTGCTAGATTCACCAAAATCTATAGGGTTCGTACTATGGTGACTTACAATATACGTACCAACTTTCAGGTTAATCGAACAAAGCCTTTAGACGCTAGCGTGTTCACAAACATACACACATACACACATACACACACACATACATACATCATCGTAAAAATAGTGAAAACGGACTCAGGGGACCTCAAAACGTATAGAAACATCAAAATCTCGAATTCGGATTTTTGACATGATTACAATACTTTCCTCACTATAGTGTTCGGAAAGTAATAAAAATAGAACTACTAAACTTCACAAGTGATTCAGGTCTGGTGTACAGATAAATTTTCCAAATTTTCGTGAAAATTGAAAAACCGGAATAGGGTCATTGAAAACCAGAAATGGGACCCTAAGCCCATATTCAAAAACACCTCTAATGATTTTCTTCAAAGTTGCTATATAAATAATATATTAGATGCCCTTTCGATTGAAAAGTTGCTTAGTTCAGGAAAATTGATAGGCGTCCTCTATAAACAGCTCAATTTCAGACTTCGCAAGTGCGTTCCTTTAAAAACGCCTGTACGGATTTTTTTCAAACTCGCCATGTTAACTTCCTATTAAATATCCTTTTATATGTAATTATTGTTTTTAGGTCAATAATTGAGTATGTTAAGTTTTGGTAAAAGTTGGTATCTCAAAAACGGCTCTAACGTATTCTTGAAAATTTTTTCTTTAATCCAATTTAGATAACCTTTCTCAAGTATTACGTGCTTATTACAGGAATATTAACGGTCATCCTGATTAGGTAGTTCAGTTTTAGATCTCGGAAATTCGTGTTTAAAAAAATAACTATCTATTTTTTTCCCCTTATTTTTTAACTCGCTATGCAAACTCTGTTGTATGTGTCTTTATACGTGTATCAAGTTTCTCTTACTCGAAAATCTCAAAAAATGCAAGTAATATCTCCAAAAAATTGTATATATTACATGTAATAGTGAGTAATGGAAGTCGTGTGGTTGTTTCACACCAGATTCTGTAATAGTATTGTACGAATATTGTTTCATATTATTGATTTCTCCTTTAATATACATTATTAAAATAATAATCAATTATGGAAAAAATTAAATATATTTGCGAAATGAAAAAATAAATAATAATTAAAGCTATTATGACGTCAATTTTATCAAAAACATTTTCATGTCATAGGTTTATTTTTCAATATTTTTTATTCATGAGTAAAGAAATGTTTCTTTTTATGAAATAAATAAATAAATAAATAAATAGCATTAAGTAAAAATTGCCAACATTTAACAACTAATTAAAAAAAATAATTGTAAAATTATATTTTGACTTTCCAGTTAATAATATTGCCTGACTATAACATATAAACTGATATATTTCTTGATTTTTTACATATCAATCCATCTTTAACTAAAATTTGTTCATCAGTGCGAAGCCGGACGGGTCAGCTAGTTAATTATAAAGTGTAAAACTAAAGAAAAAAAAAATCATCCAGAAAATTTGATTTCATGTATACATTTAGGTTTAATTTTAATTTCCCGTTTAACATATAAGAGTACAAGAATAGTAATATGAAATTTTACCAATTTATATTCATAAAATATATTTCATTTTGATCAGTTTCATGGTTAGATTATAGCATTTAGTCTTTTTTAAAAATCAAAGCAACATCGTTATTTGCGACACACAAATTCGATTGTTATTTAACGCAATAATTTAGAGACACAACTTACAGTCTCCAGTTTTTTTCTGGCGTCATTTAATGCTCTTGTAAGTTCCTCCCTCTTTTTGGAAGCCATCTAAAAAAATATTTTAATTTTATTGTTCTTACCATGGCTAGAATTATTATTTCATTTCCTCTTTTAAAAATTAGTAAAATCGCGCACTGTAAATTATAATCAATTATAATCAGTGTTCTCAAGTATTTCCTACAGATTGCAAGGAAAATTTCCCTAAACACTTCTATTGTCCATATCAGGGGTCGTACTCTCCGCCTTTTTTTCAGGACACTCTCAGGGCTGAAAATGTTCTTCTTTACTGCTACCACTATTTCTATTAAATAATCTCGATCCTATTTAATCACGACACATTACTATGAAAATGTTACATATTTTTTGAATGAAATTTGTGGTGACAAAAAAGGCGAAAATTTCTGATCTATGAGAGTGTTCTAAAAAAAGGGCGGAGAGTACGACCCCAGTCATACCTAATTGCAGAGTTGCCAACATTTTAATTTATTCCGGAGTATTTCTTTGCTCCGCCTTTATATCATGCCACTTTTATTTTCAGAGTAACTTTTTCTTATTGTATCATATTTACAATATTTTAGAAAAATATTCTGTAAATAAAGTGGTAAGAAATAAAGGCGGGGTTAAAAATACTCCGGAATAAATTAAAATGTTGGCAACTATGTTAATTGTTCAGCAACTTTATAAATATACGGGGTGATTCTACGGTCAAAAGACGAACATGGAGGAAAGGTAGAGAACATCATTAGGACTAAGAATTGAACCCATGATCGCAAAGTTATATTAATTGATAAAGAACTATTTTTTTTTTTTTTTTTTTTTTTTTTTAAACAATAAAATACAGATAACTCCGCTTGCTGTGTTAATTTTAACATCTCGTATGCTCCATTATTTAGAAAAATCATACACAATGCTCGTATTAATGCAATCAGTGCGATAAAATACATCAAAAAAAAAAAAAAAAAAAAAAAAAAAAAACATATATTTATTTATGTAAACATTAGCACGTAAAAACTTAAAAATTCAATAAATAAATAAATAAATAATGCAATATTCGACATTCACGTCGATATCTGAATTTTATTTCTAAAAAATAACCTAAAACATCCGGTTCTTAAAGGGTTAAAGTGACGATTGCGGCCATGGGTTCCTGTACAATTCTCAGTTCTTGTGATGTTCATTAGTTTCCATCCATGTTTGTTCTATGACTGTGTAGAGTCCCCCTGTATATTATCTCAAATGACTGCCAATTTTGTACGTAAAGAATGTTTACTTATGCAAGTCTTACCACTCAGGGATGCAGAGTTGCGAACTTTTATAAGTTATTTCGGAGCATTGCTGGCATCGCCCTTTTTTCATACCATAAATTTTTTAAAGTAACTTTCATAAATATGTAACTGCGATTGAATAAGAAGAAAATTACTCTAAAAATATAGTCGCATGAAAAGAAGGCGGAGCTAACGATAAAGTTGACAACACTGTGAACGGTTCTTCTTCAAAAAAGGGTGAAGCGCTCAGGATATGTTGGGGCTGAAAACACGCAGTTAATTAGAAGTAAACATTTAGTCTTTTATGCTATCTTTTCTTCTTATAATTTGATAAAAATCACAGCAGACCTCACGCCATAGCACAGAAAAAATTGCTTAAATGGAAACAAATTTAACCCTTTGTCAACCCATAGCCACCAATATTTTTAATTATTCCGGAGTATTTTTTTGCTCCGCCTTCCTTACATACCACTTATTTTTTAAATTAATTTTCTCTTTTTTTTTATCGAAGTTATATGTAGGGGTTATATTGTATTTTTCTATAAAGTGGTGCGTGATAAAGGCGGGGCTAAAAATACTGCGGAATGAATTAAAATAATTGGCAGCTATGGTTAACCACTTAAATTCTGCACACAGGTTTTTCTTTTTCTTTTTCTTTTTTAATACAAAATTTCCATTTTTATTGCATTTGACATTTATTTCCAACTAATAAAGCAACTATATTTCACAGACCCTTTAAAATGTTATAAGATTTGTTTTTCTTACTTGTTTCCCCCCCTCCCCCCCGCCCAACAATTTAGATTTTAATCATTATATTCGCTTTAATTTCAACACATAAACTTCAAAACTAATGAATCTGCCATATCTGCCATGTTTCGTTTTTTGGCTGTCTGAAAATTTTAATAGTGATCTATATTTCTGTAACAGTTTTCACTAAGTAAATAAAATATATATTTACATTATTATTATTTTTTTGTCATAAAGCGTACCGACAAAAGAAAAACATCGAAATTTTAAACAATTTTCTCAGAAATTACGTCATTAATAAAATTTGCGAACTGCTGTTTGATAATCAATTATTTATTTATTTATTTATTTTTTAATATTATTATTATTATTAAATTTAATTTTCATAAAAAAAAAAACTTTTTTTTTTCCTCTTTTTTCAAATAATAGATTTACTGCCTGAATGAAAATAATGAAATGCTACAACATTTATCCCTCAAAATTTTATTTTAATTTAATTTTCTTTTTGAATAGCGATTGCTATCTTGAAATGGATTCATTGTATTTATTGTACACAAATAGAATTAAATAAATAAATAAATATTTATATTGGATGATCCAGAAGATTTTTTTTTCCTTTTTATTTATTTATTTTTTGTTAAATTGAACGAGTTAAACTTTGGAAGCAGTATTATTTCCGTACATTGACTTTAAGCCATTTTACCTTTTATAAGCTAGAAACTTTTGAAGTAACCCAAATTTTGCTCTGAAGCAAGTTGTGTAAGAGCAAAGTTTTTTCGTAATACCTATTTTCTTTCTTTCTCTTTTTTTTTTTTTTTTTTTTTTTTCGCTTTTTTCACTGAATCTACTCTTCTACCTGTTTTCCCAAACAATAAACTTCTTTTAAATTTGAATGTTGTTTTTTGTAAAAATTGCTATTTACAATTATTGGTGGAAGATTTAAAGAGAAAATATAAACTGCATAAACAATTGGTGCCCACATTTTAATTTATTCCGGAATATTGTTAACCCCGCCTTTATTTCATACTATTAATTTTTAAGAGTAATTTTTTCTTACTTTATAGAAGTTATACATTGGAGAAATTTTTTCTATATATAAAAGGGGCGAAGTAATGGAAGGGCTAAAAATACTCTGAAATAAATTAAAATGTTGTCAGCAATGAAATAACTCTGCATGAAAATTTGACCACGCCTCCTTCTAAAGTTTAATTGATATTGTGTTAGCTTTTAATCTCTAGCGAAAGTACTAAATTATTGCTGCACATTTAGGGACTTTTTCCTGCAGTAGGGAACACTGAGAGTAATACTATAATTAACCACTAGTTTACACAAATAATAAATGACAAATATATATACTTACTTTGAAAATAGTTGGTATGGAACTGATGACTTTCAAAAGTTAATTTTGGTTTTACCCTTTTTTCAGATAATAAAATACTCCTAAAAGGATTTTGTATTCATTATGCCTTTAGTAATTACCTATTTCTTTGCTTCTTTTATTTCCGATTTTTTTTTTCAAGATAGCTAGTTATTATTTTGTAATGATATTAATTATAACAAATCCATGGAAATTATGAATTAGATTTTTTGAAAGTGGGAAAAAAACATATATTTTATTGAAAGAACGGTTATTCATTTATAACAGAATTAAAAAAAAAAAAAAAAAAAAAAAAAAAAGGTATTCTTTCAATTTTTTGGACTTTGAAAGACATGGACTGCAATTAATAGAATCAAAATTAATATTTCTAAATTTAAACTGAATGGACTCTTCCCAGTTTCGTCTGCTCAATCATGTGATAGAGGAAAACGAATAATCGAATTCTGAGAATCGAATTCAATTAAATATTGTTCTTAAGAACAAAAATGTTAATATTTAATATAAAATGAAATAAAAGTAATATTGTGCATTTTTAAACAGTAGAATAGTTGTATTTGTAAATTTAATATTTTTTTAAAAACAATTTATGTGTTTATTTATTTTTAACTGTAAGAATCGATTTTTGTATGTTCTAGTGTAACTGTTACATTAACTGATCTAGCAATAAATAATAGCTTTTTCTTGTGGAATGTTTATGGATTATAATTCGAATTTTAAAATGTTTTAATTTAATTAAATTGCATAAAGGTGTTACAACAAGTTAATTAACTTAGTTACTGGTCTAAATGGATTTACGCACTACGATATTGCACTGACACTGATTTAAGTATCAAAAATCAGAGTATTTAACATGTTCTTCATGAACATCGATAACAAATCTAAACTAAATGATGATTGTAAATGTATACAGCAAACAAAAGATGATGAATATAAAATGATTAAAAATGATGATGTTTAAAAAAATAACGCAGATTAAATACGATTGATCAAAAATAAGAATAGAAAATATGTTATTTCAGCAACCGCTATAGATAAACAAGACTTCGTCTGCTATTTGTTTTTTCTCTATCATGTGACTTCTGACGTCAGGTGTGAAGACTCAGTTTCAAATGTTAAGTTCATTAGATATGAATCAATGGAATATTATGTAAACTGAAATTGATTAAGAATTTTTTTTTTTTTTTTATCTTTTCGTATAAGAAATGATTCATACACGAAGAAGAAATGAATGTATAAGAAATATACATGAAAACAATGAGGAAGTATAATGATTTAAAAGAACGATGTCGGAGAATTATTAAATGTAAAGTTACATACTCCGATTTTGTAGATTAAACAGCCTATTACCAAAATTAGCATTTTAAATGACGTTGACAACAATGTCATTCCAAGCTGAGTTAGTTCGAACGTCAAAGCACATATAATTAAAGAAATTTAACAACATAAATCATTCCCTTGTCCGTAACAAACAATTGAGCTTAAAGATTTGAATTTTTACAAACTTTACTACGTTAAAGGCATAGCTGCCAATATTTTAATTTATTCCGGAGTAATTTTAGACCCGCCTCTAATTCGTACCACTTATTTTTTAAAAGTAATTTTTTCTTATTTTATCGAAGTTATGTATTGAAAAAAATTTATCTATAAATAAAGTGGTACGAAATAAAGGCGGGGCTAAAAGTACTCCGGAATAAATTAAAATATTGGCAACTATGCGTTAAGGAATTATACCGTAAAGCAGGGATGGAACACTGGCACAGAACTCATACCGGCATTTGTTTAAGAAATATCTCTATGTATAATATTGTTGATTTAAGAAGTAGAAATTTTGTTACATTGGTAGTGATATGAGTTCTGCGCCAGTGTTCCATCCCTGCGTAAGGGCAGAGCTGCCAACCAAATCCGGCAATTTTTTAGTACCGCCCCTTTTTCTACACCACTTAATTTTTAAAGTAATTTTCTTCAAATATATTTGCGATGAATTAAGAAGAAAAAAAAAACTCTAAGAAATGACTGATGTAGAAAAAGGGGCGGTACTAGCAATTTGCCGGATTAGGTTGGCAGCTCTGTAAGGGTTAAGGAGATTAAATGAATAAGCACTTTACAGTCCTTAGATAAGAATAAGTTATAATCTAACGAAAAATCACTTACTGTATTAGTTCTTCTGCCTAATGTGCTTGTCCTATAACAGAAAATGAGCCCACTATAATTTATACTACAAAATATAGTACATATTTTTAAACTAAATTTACTAATAAATAAAATCTTACTAATATAAAATATTAATGAAACTTACTTAGCGTCTCGACTTGTGGTGGGGGTAGTGGTATGATATTTGGAAGAGATGCTATATCGATTCCGATGACTTTCACTTTCTTCACTCTGTGTCCTGTCCATGTTTTCAAAATTTTCTAACATGAATTTTTGTCTCAGGCCAATTTTTTCAAGGTTTTCGGTGCTTACGCTGAAGGAACTTGCAAAAGAAGGTTCTGTGTCACCAGGTGTTCCAGAATCTTCGTCATCAGTATTTCCGTCGTGCTTATCTAATATAAATTTACAAATTTTAGCTTTAATACCTTCGTATTAATTAGGAAAACGATAAATAACTGTATTATGTGAAGAATTTATCAGTTACTTAATAGTTTATATGTGATCTTGCACACTGTACAGCGTCATTTGATAACCGTTTGAACTTATGTATTTACACAGAAAGGTAATTAGTTGTAGTTTGTTTATGAGAAAAAGTAATTAATTTCTTATGACTAATGCCGATCCAGTGGCAATAAAAGAAAAGTAGAAAAAAAAAAAAAAAAAAAAGACCATCACTTTTAAGCATTGCTCTAAGACAACATTATTTAAACAAGAGGATTTTGCGTATTCATACTTAACCCCTTAAGATAAACAGCCGCTTTTAGGAGTTCAGTATAATATATAAAAAAAAAAAAGGATTTTCTGTATTTGTATTTGTATTTATCTCTTAAATGTATCGGCGTATTACTGCCTCAATTTCAAAGGATAACATTTTAGCATACCTGACAACAAACTAATCAATATTGCATAGTAATGTTAGTGTCTCTCTTTTTTTCACACCAGTGTTTGAGAGAGTATTTTCTTTTCTTTTAATCTCTTAAATACATTTGTAATTTTGAAGAGTAATATCCCATACTTGCCAACCATCTCATTATGAACCGTACAATTTTTAGTCCCCGCCTTTTTTTTCACACCAATAATTTTTTAGAGTAATTTTATTATTTAATCGTAACAACATTTGGAGAGAATTACTCTAAAAATATAGTGGTGTGAGAAAAGGGGCGTTTTTTCAGGGGGCGTTAACAATTGTACGGTTATTAATGAGATGGTTGGCAAGTATGATATCCTATTACTATCCAAAATTAACTTGGTGAAAAAGAATAAAAATAAATAAATAAAATGGTGAGACTAACAATATTACAGAATATTAATTAGGATGTTGTCAATTATGTTTTATTGATTTAAACTTGAAGACATAAAATTATTTTGTTAAGTTTTAGAGAGATGTCTAAAGGTAGAGTTTACTGTTCAAAATAGGGGAAAAAAAAAAAAAAAAAAAAAAAATTACCGTCCGCAAATGGAGAACCCTTTAACTACTCGTAAAATTATACACAACTAGAACACCAAACGGAACTTAAATTTTGCGTCCTCGCAGCGAGGACAGCGCGCGTTAAAGGTTAAAGAAGACGACCTTTAGTGTTTATTTAAAAACTGATAATGACATTTGAATGTTAATATTAGAACTCTGAAATATTTTAAAATATATAGATAGTTAGCTTGTTTTCTTTCCGTCTTTTCCAAGTAAATGTGATGCCAGGTAGCGCTCTGTAATTTAATTTTTTATTCTTTCAATGTGCAAATATAAATTTGATCTCATTATAGAGTCTTTTTTTTTTTTTCCCAACAATGTCTGAACGTTAATTAGTACAAAAAATAGTGCATTTTTTTCGGTCAAAGAATGTGACTTTCTGATGGATATATTTACCGTAGAGTATAGAAAAATGAGCAAAGGGTAAGTGAAACTTTAATATTCCCTTACCTGGTCATTCTCTCTTCCCTGAAATCGAGTGATATAGCCTGATATCTCCTCTTTTTTACAAAAAATTTTAACTTTACAAGAATTTATGTCCCCGTCTAGAATTTATGATTGATTGTATGAATATTCTTATAAAGGCTGTATACAAGATGTAGTATATTGAAATTTGGACTTAGAATGATCAGATTTGGGAATATCTAAAGCACTGAAAATTGAGCTCGCTTTTCAAAATTATCATTACATTGAAACAACAATGATATTTCCAAATTTTAAATAAGCCGCTTTTTTTTATAAGGTTATCTTTGTGATAAACAGCAATGCTGAAATCTGAAATAAAAACTTCAAGATTATAATTGAACTTGTAGGAGTAAAATTTCTACGATTAATTTGAAAGCAATCCCGAATTGTAAAATTCAGTGATTTATTTTTCCAGCCGTAAATACTGGGCCTATCTAGACTAGCTGTCCAAGCAGAATAACTAATACCTATAAGATCTCACAAAACACTAAGAATAATCGATGACAGAATGGTTTAATATCGATTGTAATTGATATTCATGCTAAGGGAGCAATTAAATATCAATTTATATTTGCTACCCTATCCTAAGTTTTGGTCTAGAATACATAGCAGACAAATTCTTAATTAACACTTTCGCGACCGCTAATGTAGATTCCCATCATTTGAAAATCTGTAACTCCTCCAGTGGGCCTTTCTTTCGCAATTTGTATGTTATTTATTTCTTAAGTATATACGCAATATTTATATTTTTACGATGAAATATACTATGGATACAAATACTTTAATTCGAAAAAAAATAATTATAATGCATATCTATTTGTAATATAAATGCGAATACAAAAAATTCGGTTCTGAAATATTGTAACTTAGGAGAATAACACCTACAGGCGGACCTTACATTAAAAAAAAACAAAAACATGCGGTCGCGAAAGTGTTTATATTCCATCAGAGTTCCAAACTTTTATAATTTATTCACGAGCACTTTTAGCCCCGCCTCTTTTTCATACCGGAAATTTTGAAAAAATGATTTTCTTCTTATTTAATCGTTGTCACATATTAAAGAGAAGTAATCTACAAAATTTCTGGTGCGAAAAGAAGGCGGGGCTAAAAATGCTCGTGAATAAATTATAAAAGTTGGGAATTCTGTAATCCATGGAACTGTTAGTACCCGCCCCTTTTCCTACACCACTTAATTTTTAGAGTAATTCTCTCCAAGTGTAATTACAATTAAATAAGTAAAAAAAAAAAAAAAAAAAAAAAAAAAGGCAGGTACTAACAATACTACGGAATATTAATTGGGATCTTGGCAACTATGAGAATATATATACAGTATATGTATACATATATGGATATGTATATATGTATACATATATGCAGTTCTACAGAACCATAACAATATTTTTTACCTGTAACAAAATGTGAAGATAAGGACCGTTTGATACCAGAACCACTGCGTGGAATTTTCTTTTCTTCGTTCTGACCGAAAATCTGGAATGAACTGGAAGTTAAAGAAAAAAAAAAAAAAAAGCATTAATCAATTGGTTAAATACTTATGAAAACATCGTGAAGTAAAGACAATATCTAAAGAAGGACAATTCTTTGCAAAATTTTGTGACTGAAAAAGAGAAAAACAAAAATCTATAGCATATTTTACATAATTTATTCACCTCGACAATAAATAAATAAATAAATAAATAAAATAAAAAACAATAATAAATAAAATGAATTAATAAATAAAAAAGAGCATTTGATCATCAGAAAAATAATATTATATTTCAGTTTATATCTATCGATATAATTTTTTTCCCCTTCTAACAAATCTCATCCAAATTACGAAGTAGTAATACATTTCAATAATTACGAAATATCCCTTTAAAGAAATATTTTTATTTGGTCAATGAATTACGAAAATTTCTTTTATATCATTAAAGTACCCATGTTAATTCCTATATTAATATTTGCAAATATAAAGCACTCCTTGAAAAAAATGTTAGTACATTTTGATTGAGTGTAATTTTTCAGTGATTTAAATCTTCCTATCAAATATCGAATATCAAAAACGTTTATAAAAACACGAAATATTGCAACATGCATAGAATGTCTAAAGAAAAATGAATTTTTGGAATATTTCTATATAGTTTAAGAGCATGCTATGAATCCTTTTTTTTTTTTTTTTTTTTTTCTTGTAAAATATTTTTTTTAGAATAACAAAAATTTGTATAAATACATATTGGAACAATATTAAACATATCCATGAAATTTCTCGCAAATTATTTAAATTTAATTTAAAAAAAATCGAAAGTTTAAAATTTTTTACCTCGATTTCACATTATTATATATAAAATACTAAACATATTTGGTATTTCTGGAAATTAATTTTAGTCTGTCATCCACTTAAGATGAATAAATATAATTTTAGCTAAGAAAAACATATCTACCGAATATATTTATTTTTATTTATTTATTTATTTATCTAAATTCAGTCAAAATATTAGTTTTATTATTATTAAACTAAATTAAGAAAATATTTTAAGCTTATCAAATAATTTTCTTGCAGATAGTACATTAGAATTCTAAATCTACAATGTAATGCAATAACATCAATACTGCAAGTATTACTTGATTTTATAGGTGATTAATATCAATAAAATCAGTTGAAATAATTTTACATTTCTTGACAAGATTAACCCTTTCAGGGGCGGTGGCTAGAGGGTCTATCCACCTACTTTAGAAATTTTTCTCTAAGTGTGCAGTGGCTACTTTTTTTTATAAACTTTTATGAAAAGTTAATGTGTACTTCTAAAATTGAAATAGAGATGGCAGAACTACAGTAACTTTAAGCAGGATGTGTCTGTGACTTTTTTAAATGGACGAGTTGCGGGGAAAATTTTTGAAGTTTCTTTTATATATTTTTATGAAAAATAATTTTTTATTCAAAAGTATTTGGTAGTGTAAATATACTGTAATGCACCTTTTAAATACAACAGATTTACATATTATCTTAGATCATTAATTTTAGTTTGATTTTTAGGAGCATCTTTTAGGTGGATAGACGCAGTGGCTAGAACGCCTAGCCACCACCCACAAAAAAATCCCCACATGCTGAATTTTTTTCTTCATCAAATATGACTTGTAGGAGATGTTTACTTTATGATATATATATATTTAAAAGGAAATTCAATCATTTTTACTTAGTGCCCCTGAAAGGGTTAATATATACATGTTTTAATAAATTTACATTATTTAAAATAACATATTATTTAAAATAATATAAAACAAAAATATACATACTAATTACTTCACACAATTTCCTTCTGTTTTGTAATTTTCTCGAATTAATTTTTGATTTTTACAATTTTTTACAGTTTTTTTAAAATAGGAAGAAACTAGATAGAAAATTTAACATTTCATTTTCAAGTATGATGGTATGAGTGAAATTTATTCGGTACCACTGCCAAAATAAACCCTTTTATAATTAAAATTATCTAAATTTGAATATTCGTTGAAAAACTGTAGATAAAATAAAAAAGCATATCACTAGCTATATACATAAATATCGCCGATTTCTATAATCATTCATCATTGAAATAACCTATTAAAAATAACATGATAAACAACTCGAAAATTTTAAAATCCGAAAAAAATAGCTTGTAGCGTCGCTTCCGTGAATCGTGATTATTTAAATACACCGCAATCCCCGATTAACCATTTTCCAAGTCTCAGAGTACATTTTAAATAAGTGCTACCTGACAAATTGAAAATTAGGCAATCTCATTTTGATGAAATTAAATGAAAAAGAATTAAGATGGATTATTACCTATGACATATAAATGGTTCTCATTCAATCTTCACCCTAAAGAGAGGAAGGGCAAACTAGTAGCAAAACAATAGTAAAGTTTGAGAAACGCGAAGTGTAGTGAATTGTACTCGCCAATACAAACACGAAACTAAGAAATTTATGCCAAATTTATCGCTAAAAGTATGTTTTGAATGGCTGATTAAAAAGATTTAATCCGTTATAGAATAAACAAAGAACAATTGGCGAAACAAAAAACGCCAAATAGAATTATTTTACTGACGCCAACGAGATGTCATTAAGAATTTATTTATTATTATTATTATTATTATTATTATTCGGGAAAGAAATGCAATTTAACATTAAACAAGCTGTGGCGCCTTTGGAACTGGAAACTAAAATCATTAAGAGAGAATATTGAAAGCAAAAAGCTATTATCTAGCTTAAATGCAGGAATTTTGCATTTCTGTTAATAGTAAAAAGTAATTTAGAAAAATAAATTATTTTATTGAGATGATAGATTTTAAAACACAACTTTAACATCAAACAAACTGCGGAGTCTTTGAAAATGAAAAATAAAATCATTAAGGGAAAATACTGAAAGCAAAAAGCTATTATCTAGCAAAAATGCAGCAATTTTACAATTTCTGTTTATATTAAAAAGTAATTTAGACAAATAAATTATTTTATTGAAAGGAGGGATTCTGAAACAGAAATTCGTTTACAAGGGGAATAGTAAAAATTTAAAAATACATTTATCCCTGATAAAAGATATAAATAAAATTAAATAGAGATTGACTTATATAAAAGATTGAATTAATTTTATAGAATATTATATAGGTGCAAGTCTCTCGTTTTTCAAGGGAGACTTCAAACCGGAAAAATTTTATAGCTGTTTTCGTTAATTAATCGTCGAATATATATATATATATATATAACATATTCCATTTAAAAGTACTGGTGTCAATTTTGAACTGAAAGTTAAAAATGTTGGCAGCTATGGAATAGAATGTTCCTTTCAATTGGAACATATTAAATTTAAAATTAGATTTTATTTTTTAAACGAAAGAATGAATTTGTATAATTATTCTTATTAAGTTGATTTTTTTTTTTTTTTTTTAATTTTAAAATACAAAATACATAAATTAGAAATAAAATTAAATATTTGGAAACAATATGTGTGAAACCTGCTCGCAAAGCTGTAATTACCAGAAAATTTTTTTAGTGAATTTTCACTTTAAATTTCAGTTGTACAAGTGTTTGCATGAATTTGTTTATTTAATTATACATTTTAAGGGATAATTTGAAATACGTAATTACTGAGCAAACTGAAGTTGTAGTCATAGATGACTACGCCATAACCAGCGTTGCGAAATATAAATGACAATTTTTTATTCAATATCTACCACTAAATTTTAATAATAACGGTTTGGTAATTGATAACACACTTTGACGATTTATCGTATATTACATATATCAAATGTCACTCCTTCAAATTGTTGGTGATTATTGAAATACAAAAAGTCCTAAATTTGACAACGCTGACCACAGCAATGTAAATACGTTTAAATGAACTGAGAAACTTATAATAATTTTCCGGTATGAAGTCTCAGTTGAAAATAATTAAGAATCTGCACCTATGCTACGCGTAAGATATCAAAATTTTTATATTAAGTATATGATAAAAACTGACAATTTGATATGTTTTAATTTCAAATGATTATTTCAAAATGCCAGAGGAAGAAAGATATGGAATATTTAAGAAGTGTTTACCTGTATAAGCTCAGTTTCACCATAGGTGATAGAGAAATATGATAGAATAAATTCCAATAGGCGTGTCTCCAATAGTCGACTATCACAAATATGAATCATAATATTAGTAATACTGCGCCTCGCTTTCCATCATGGAATATTTGGCACGTTTTCAAAACCACAAACTTTATTTTATTATGGATTATTTATTCCATCGCAATGCTATCGAAAAGGCTATCATGATCGATTATTTGAAAACAAAGATTCAAGGCACGTAAAAATTTCACCTAAATAAAAGCTATTCTACTACAACATTTTAATCCAGTTAGTTTCGACAGACCAATAAAAGGCTTCTGGAAAATCACTTTAAAACGGAATTAATCTCTGTTAAAGATAAGGAGAAATCTGTATTATAAGAAAAGATATGGCTAAGTCACGTGGCGAGCTTGGTCAGCATCAAAAAATAGTAAAATGCATTAAGCCTAAGTTTTTAACTTGAATATCCCGGGATTAATCTTACTGACTTCCAAGTTAGAAAATTTGACTAATATACAGAGTTGCCATAATTTTAATTTATTCCGGAGCATTTTTTAGCTCCACCTTTATTTCATACCACTTTTTTTTTAAAGAGTAAGTTATTTTTATTTTTTTTATTTTATCGTCGTTAAATATTGGAGAAAAATACTCTAAAATTAGAGTGGTGCGAAATAAAGGCAGGACTAAATATGCTCCGAAATAAATTAAAATGTTGGCAACTATGAATATATATTAGGAACAAGGTTCTCACAAAGGAAAATTTGAATACCTCTATTTTTATACAGCAATTTTTGAACTGACTAATCGTTTATATATCCGTTGCTATGTACTTCAAAAAATTACTATATGAAAATTCTGGTATCCGAATTTCCCTTTGTGGGAACACTATTTAGAAGATTATTGCTTTAAATATTTAGTATGTTTAAATTATGACTTATTTTATGGAGTTCATGTTTTACTCTTAAGTTTAAAATTGCGATCTACGAAGGTGACTCCTCTGCAAGAGAAGGGGGAGGGGGAGGCAAAAGAAAAGATTACGGCTAATGAGAAACCATAAAGCATAGCTACCAATATTTTAATTTATTCCGCAATAAATTTAGCCCCGCCTCTATTTCGTACCACTTATTTTTTAAAAGTAATTTTTTCTTATTTTATCGAAGTTATGCATTGAAGAAAATTTTTCTATAAATAAAGTGGTAAGAAATAAAGGCGGGGCTAAAAGTACTCCGGAATAAATTAAAATATTGGCAGCTATGCGTAAAGTATTTTTTATAAGTATTTTTTGTGTTGTTAGCTAATATTTACCAAATTTGTAGCGAGAAAATTTTTTCGGTGGGGTTCAAACTTTAGAACATAATGTTGTGTGTTAAAAATGATGTATCATTTAAAAATGTTTGACAAATACGCAAAATTTCGGCTACAGCCTTAATGTTTATATTTTCAAAGCGAAATATATATATATATACTTTACGAGGGTTGGGATTTTGCATTTGGGAATTAGTTATTGCGTTCCCATGGCGAGGACGCTGTGTGTTAAAGGGTTAAAACATAAAATCAGGAAACCTAAATTTCCCCTTGGCTACAGCCTTGTGTATAAGTGATTCTACAGCAATATAGCAGATTTGATATTCAATTAATTGATTCTAAATTTACACTTGTTTCCAGCTTTACGAAGTTATAAAATGACATCTTACAGTTCTGGAATTTCTTATTGTAAGGTTTTTTTTCCTTTAACCCGTTAGTAGTCGCTATAGACAGCGCCACCTATTACAGATTGCGTACTTTTATGTAACTGTCACCAATAATTTTAAAAAGTGATGTGATCGACGTTTCTTCGAGTTTATTCGCGTTTTATGTATATCAAATGCCACTTCTAAAAAATTTTGGTGGCTGTCAAATAAAAAAATCTGGCAACACTTAAGGATGGGCGGCAAATCGACCAACTAGCGACTACTAACGGGTTAAACTCGCTAAAGGGTTAAAACATAAAACTAAGATCACAAACGCAGTAGTTGTTATCGATGCTGATATACTTGCCCGAACTCGACGTAAAATCGACTCATATTATCCAAATGTCGAAGAGCATACACGTAGATGTGGCAGTTCATTGTCAAGAGCCGTAAAACTTTTTTAATTTATTTAACCATTTATTTTATTAATTTAAACCTACCTGCCTCATTTTTTGATTTATTAAACATCAGAATGCATCAGATCTTTCAAAGATACCCTATATAAGCAACGCTGTATTCAGAAAATTTTTTCGGAGGTGTTTCAAGATTTACAACGTAACTTTGAGTATTGAAAAGGAAGAATAACACAAAAATTTCGACAAATCTGCAAATTTTGGGGGCGGATAGCATGGAGGGGTGGGTTAACCCAAAACCTCCCCTTATTTACGACTTTGTGTATAAGTGATTCTGAAGCAATATAGCAGATTTGATATTCAACTAATTGATTCTGAATTTACACTTGTGTACTTTTCAGTTCTATGAAGTTTTAAATTGACGTCTTACATTACTGGAATTCCTTCTTGTAAGAGTAGTATTTCTTCCCCTTAGGTGTTTTTAAATATTTGCCACTATTAATATATTGAAACTCATATAACTCACCTATCTTTATAGTCGACGTTTCCTTCCGGATAGTAGACCACTTCACTGGTTTCCGTGGTACCACTGTCCGACCTTTCATCTTCTGCGTCCCCATCTTCCATACGCAAGCTACTTGCACTGCTGGAATCAGTCGGATGACGCACTCTCTCGGACCGTGATTTGCTGCTGGATCGATTGGAGGATCCCTGCAAGTTTTGAAATTTTGTTAGAATGATACGCCCAAAACATGTTAATTCAACATAAAAAACAATTTTAAATAAATATGGCCAGCAAATCATTTCAATGTTTTTGCGATGAATGAAATATAATGAAATATATTATTGATTTCGATATTATAAATCAACGTAAAATGTTAGATATATCAGTAAGAAAATGAAATATTTGTAACACCTATAATATTAAAACACAAGGCATTTTCAGTAAGACCAAAATCATATGATCTAGGCATGCGCGAGAAAATTTTGAACCAATTCGGACCGGAAATATTCCTTTCTCTTTATGCAGCGCAATACGAATACCGATGATAAAGTTCGAGCAAACGACATTAATATTTCATATGTCTATTCTATGGCAGACGCCTAATTAAAGCTCAATCATAAAAATAATCCGCACGATTAATTCATTGATTCATACTTTCCAAGGAAGTATATTAAAAGCAAAGCAATTCGCGCATATTTATCGGTTACATTTATGTATGATCGGTGTACATTTCGCCGAAAATTTCTTTATACAAAATGTGGCGCCATCTGTTGCTATGTAAATATATTATACTTCTTAAAAGAAAAAAAAAAATAAAGAAAAAATCGTTTAAAATTAACAAATTGTCAGTTTATTGTTCTTTAAAAGTTAACTTTTATCAGTTGAAAACTTTTGTTTAGAAAAGATGGAGATAGATATTTAAAATAAAAGATTTATTTATTTATTTAATTATTATTATTATTTTTACTCTAATTATTACAATCTCTATCTCTGATACTTCATTTCGATACCATATTACAGTAAAAATAATTTAAAAAGAATAACTTTAAAATATTGATATTTTATAAGAGTAAAAATTTACATAGTATAATTTATTATTAAAAATTTAATCAACAAACTAATTTACTAAAGTATTAAATTCATTCTTATTTATTTATTTATTTATTTTTAACAGTATACTTTTGTAGAAATATACTATTTTGATACAATAAAGTGTTATAATACTATTCCAGTAAAAAAAAAAAAAAAACTTTATTCCGATTTGCAGTTTATTTTTAGAATACAATGGATTAATATTTTGGATTATATTTAAGTGGTTTTACAAATATGGGAAGGAAAAATGAGAATCAAAACTATTTTTTTACACTTAAAATGCACTTATTGTCTTGGCAAATTAGAATTAATGATATATTTTAAAGTGAATGAAATCTTTGTTTTTCATGTATGTCTTTTATTAAAAAACTGTGACCTGTTATCGTTGATAAAAAGTTAATATAATTATAATCTGGTAGTAAATCTTTGTATTCATTTATTTTGCGTGAAAAGCAATGAATAAATTTCACAGTAAACATAAAACGAGTGCAGTTCTATAGATTATTATTCGATTTGGTGTGACAGGGAGGAATTCTATTGTGGGATTAATTTACATGCTTGATGCTTTGATAAGTATTATCACAAATATTGATATTATCTCATTAAGAAATATTGATTCTTTCGATAATTTATATAGATTCTGCCTTTTTTTTAATTACTCCTAATATTCTTTTGGTCATATTTAGAGTAAAATTAGAAAAACCTTGGAGTTTTATTTTTATTATATGGAGTATGCTTAAATTTTGTATACTGAAATTTCACGAAATTTATCCCTCCTCCTTCCAACCAAAAGATAATTGATTAAAACAGGGGGTTTTAAACCGGTTAAGAGGAATGCGAAATATTAAAGCAAGGGTGTTTTAAACTTTATGCCGTGAAAAGATTTTAGTTGCACATCATCCGTCAAATTTTGACGGGTATTAATTAGTTGAAGATAAAGTGTTAAAATTAGTATTTTAATGAGAAGGCATATAAATGACTGTTATATCATTTCATTAACTTTTGATTATAAAATGTCAAATGCTACCAATGGAAAATAAATTTAAGAAAACAGATTTTTGCAATATTAAAGGATTAAAACTGGAATTTACTGGTGTCAATACTTGTTCGGAAACCAATAATTAAAAATAGTCAGAAAAAAATAAATTTAATTTCAATAGTTACTTAGTATACAGTCCATTGAAAAATCGTGATATAAAAACTCCTTCATAATTTAAGATAACTATTTTCAAACTGCTTGATATAAATTTTCAAAGCTTCACCACTCAGAGTGGCTACAGATACAGACCCTTCCATTTTCCGTGATTCTTCCACCAGTATATTTAAATAATTTTTTACTTTATTAATTTTGCAAACTTACTATTAAAGATTCCAAAAGAAAAAAATTGGTGGAAGAATCAGGGAAAAAATGTAGCTGCGAGCCACTCTGTCACTAATTCGTCCATCATTGTACTACTACTATTATTTTTTTTTTAAATATAAAGTAGAAATAACTGCAGATGAATATTTGCGTAAGAAAACAATTGCAGGGATGGAACACGGGCGCAGAATTCATACCGGAATCTGTTTAAGAAATTTCCATACCTATAATATCGTTGATTTAAGAGGTAGAAAGTTTTCTTACTTTCATAGTGGTATGAATTCTGCGCCCGTGTTCCATCCCTGCAATTGTATAGTATTTAGATCATAACCGCCAACATTTTAATTTATTCCGGATCATTTTTAGCACCAGTTTCTTTATACAGGGTGGTTACAGACCCGCCTTCCCCCCCCCCCTCCCTTCCTGATTCTTACACCAGAATATTTATATGATAATTTTTACTTGATTAATGGGGCAAACATACTATTAAAAATCCGAGAAGAAAAATATTGGGGGAGGAATCAGGGAAAAAATGTGGTCTGTGACCGCCCTGTTATTGAATAATTTTCTCCAATTTATAATTACGATAAAATAAGAAATTTACTCTTAACCCCTCAACGCGCGCTGTCCTCGCTGCGAGGACGCAAAATTTAAGATTCAGCTGCAAAAATTCATTCCGGAAATATTTTAGCAAAAATTTACGTTTATAACATATCAGAAAAGGCCGGTTTTTTTTTTAACCTTAAAATTTAAAATTTCTTTTAGTTTAATTTAGTTCATGAATTCCAGTGGCAGTATAATTTAAATGATCCGAATTGTCTTGCGCCGCAAAGATTTAAAATAAGAGTGGTATGAAATAAAGGAGAAGTTAAGAATTCTCCAGAATAAATTAAAATGTTGGCAACTCCGTTTAAGATAAATATAGGGTAAAACTAACCTATATGATTCTTGGTAACTTACGAAAGATATCTTTATTTGTCGCAGCAGTGACATAGGTACGAAATGCGCTTGTTTAGATTCATTTTTGTGCGAACAACGGCAACTTACACCATAGAACTTATTTGGTAATATTATCAGAAAGTAGTTTCTCATCAGAAACAAACAATAGCTTATCAATCAAAATTGCCAGACTTACTTTTTTATTCAATTGTCACCAATAATTTTGAGAAATGGTATTTATATAGACCTGTCAATTTATCCGTAATGGTGTTAGGTCCCACCTTTTCTTCCCACCAATATATTTGTCGAAAAATATTCTTCTTAATTAACCCCTTCCGCTCCAGGCTAGCTGTTGTGTAAATATGTGAAATACCAGATTATAATTTTGAAATAATGCAATACATAACGAAGTAACAATGTGCATTATGTTGTGAAGTAAATATATTTAATAAATGAAGGTAGTAAATAGAATCAGACATTATTCACAGTTTTAAACACCGGCAAAACACACAAAATCGAGGAGCGAACATTACACACAAACGCAGTCGCGAGAAATCACGACACAACTGGCGTAGCTAAAACTAATAGGTCACCGAGACTACTAACGCCATTTAGTTGTCAGTAATAAAATCACAATTTCAAAATACCATATGACAAATAAAATAACTCTCTCTGATACCACTACAACGTTGGGCTTATTGTACCGTATACTTTCTTTGGACGTATGCACGTATGTCCATGGTATTAATGGCCATTAACACTAGGACGTACGCACGTACGTCCCTGGAGTGGAAGGGGTTAATCATAAGTACATATTGCTAAATGTTATTCTACAAATTTTCTGGTGTGAAAAAAAAGCGGGGCTAACACTATCACGGATAAATTAGCAAACTTGGCATGCCTGTATTTAAAACATGAGTCGAAGAATCATCGATTAATATATATCAAACATTATTTCTCAAAATTATTGGTGGCTATTGAATAAAAAACTCGCAAAGTCTGGCAACAATGTTGGTTATAAACGCAGGTTCAGCCCCTTTTTTTGTTAAAAATAATAAGGAAGAGTCCAGAGTTGCCAACATTTTAATTTATTCCGCAGCATTTTTAGCTCCGCTTTATTTCATACCACTTTTATTTTATGAAAATTTTTTTCTTATTTTATCAAAGTTACATATTGGAGAAAAATATTCTATATACAAAGTGGTGCGAAATAAGGGCGGGGTAAACATACTCTGGAATAAATTAAAATGTTGGCATCTATGGGAAGAGCATTGAAACATATTAACTAAATAATAATAATACATACCTGCAAACTACCTCATTAATAAGCGTAAAATTGTTAACGCCTCTTGAAAAACCGCTGCTTTCTTCCACACCACTCTATTTTTAGACTAATTTTCTGCAAATCTTGTTACGAATAAATAAGTATAAAATTACTCTAAAAAATGACCGGTGTGAAAAAGAAGGTGGGTACTAAAAGTTTTACATTTCATAATGAGATGGTTGGCAGATATGATAATACTCTTTAAGAGTGCACTTACCGCTATTTTGAGTTTTTGCTATAAAATAAATTTGTGTTTATGCTATAAAATGAAATCTTTATTAGGGTCATAAGGTCTTACTTTTTTCATAACACTACATACATAATATTTAATTAATCGCAGAAATTCGATGATTAATCAAAGCAACATTTATTTATTTATTAAAAAAAAAAAAAAAAAAGAGAGAGAGAGAGAGAGAGAGAGAGAGAGAGAAAGTAGTATGGGAAAAGTACGATGCTCTAACACCTGTTTTATAATTTGTTTCTCTAGCATAATGAAGCTTTCATATATAAGCATAGTTGAATACCTTTGATGATTCTTCTTTACTAACTGAATTCATGGAGTCGGATTCGGAACAACCATCCGTCTTTGAGTCAAAATTGGAAGTTACTGAAATAAAAAGTAAAGTGTGATTAATTATTATTTAAAAACAGTCGAATACTAAAATATTGATTTAGAATATACAAAAAGTATATTACATTTAAGGAAAATCTACCAGTATCTTTTATATTATTAAAATATTTTCTTATGTTTAAAAACAGTGGTTCGATAATGTAGATTCGTAACTTTCCGGGGCGTCGTTAAAAACTTTTAGGGGATCGCGGAAAATATATTTCTTAACAATCTATTTTTGAATGCCACTATTTTTATTGTACTGCAAATAGTACTAAATTTTTCTGCTTATAAAATGTAGTATTAAAAAATGTGACCTTGCTGACCCCTATAATAGCATTAAATTTTGACCAGTAAAACGATTTTTTTTTTTTTATAATTTAAATTTTGAAACTGTGTGTGTGTTTCTTAAATGATATACAAATCTGGTACACAAAAATTGTATTGAATTCATTCATCCACAATAAATTGCTTTGGAAATGCAATTTACTCTATCATTCCGTATTGTGTATATCTATCTTAACCAGAGTTGCCAACATATTAATTTATTCCGGTGCATTTTTAGCCCAGCCTTTATTCTATACCACTTTTTTTTTTAAGAGTAAACTTTTCTTATTTTATCGTAATTATATATTGGAGAAAAATAGTCTAAAAATAAAGTGTTACGAAATAGAGGCGGGGCTAAAAATGCTCCGGAATAAATTAAAATGTTGGTAACTATGTTTAACACAGACATACATACTGATGTGAAAACTTGAAACAGATTACACTAATGATACCGTTTTTATTTTAATTCATAAATTAATTATAGAACAAGTAAAAAGTTAAGACTAAATATGAATATTGTTATAATTATAATCAGTAAAACTCTGAAATAATATGTATATATTTTGCAAAAATCAATGTGATATTTGCAAAGTGACACGGTGTTTTTCTTTTGACATTACATCTACCATAACCGTTCATGACGTTCTCAAAAGTTTGAACGGACTTATTAATTTTTACTGTATTACTAGACGTCAAATTATAAATTTCATAAGCCGGTCACTTAATTTTATGCGACGTGCCGCATGCGGGTTGGTCATGTTTTGGTTAAGCAGCATTATATATTTAAATATCAGTTGTTGTATCAGTTGTCTAAATTAAGTTGTATGCACTTTTAAAAGCGTAACATTAGTGATCGAAGAAAATCGATGAATATCAGAGTCAATGAATATTAGAGATAAAGAATATATTTACAGTTTCGAATTGTAAAATACAATTCTACCTTCTTACTAATAAATAAATTTCTTAAATTTCTTTTTATTGAAAAAGAATTAAATATAGTTGCATGCAATAGTTAAAGCAAAAAAATTACCTATATTTGGTGGTATGGGGATAACTGAATCAGTATATGAATAAGATTTGACTATGAGATTTTGTCCCTCGAGTCTTTGAGCCCAACGACCACGTGGTTGCATAGGTGGTGGTGAAGATTTTCCTGGTGATTTCCAGTCGTCTGATATCTAGAGATAAAAAAAACTGTTGTCAGAAATTAACGTGATTTTGAAAAAAATAATATTTACAGTTTATTGCCCCAATAGTATAACAACAGGTAGAGCCATTTTCTGAGGGTAAAGACCTTAATTCTCTTTCCGATTGAAATGAAAACATTACAGTCGCACCGAACTTACATTCATGATTAGCTGTGGGCTGTGGCAGAAATATTGATGAATAGGCAACATATAAAGAAAGGGAGAATAAACTGTAAGTGTAAAAGAAAGTAAAGAATGTGTAGAAGAAAATACAGCCGGACTTCCTCGAACCTCTATTTAACGAACATCTGTTTTATGAATTTGTCCATTTTACGAACTTTTCCTTCGAATTGAGATTATTTTAAGTATTACCCTGTAAATCAATCTCCAAATAACGAAATATATTTTCCAACGAACTTTTTTTATTTGTAACTTACCAGTTAGTAGAGCACTGAACTCGTAATCGGAGAATTGCAGGCTTGATACTCGAGTCGGCCAAAAACTGTCACTTACATCGTATTCGGTTGATTTGTTGAATGCCTTTTTCTGGCGCAAGGTCCAAAGTAGGACATGCTGCGCCAACACATCGTATTCGGTGGCTGGTGCACGTAAAATCCGCTGTGGCTGTAATGTCCTCCATGTTCCATAAAATAAATATCTCTGGGGTTACCGAAGTGGGGGAGACACCATTTTCGTCAAGGATCAAAATTGTAATGTCATGTATCCGGACCACCCTCTAGGGGGGGAATACCAGAATAATGTCAGTTGCCCACTATGCAGTTCTGATGCGACGTTAGACCCTCTTAACCTCAACCTCAACCTTTGTGACATATATATATATATATATATATATAATTTAATTTCACAAAATATTTCCCCTCCTTTTTTTTTTTTTTTTTTTTTTTAGTTTTTATTTATAAAGTGATATAAAAAAAATAGTGCTTCAATAAAAAAAAAAAAAAAAAAAAAATCATTTTTATATAAGGATAAGCAAAACGAACAAATCCTACTAGTTGAATAATACTAAAATTAATTTTACATTTAAAAGTAATGAATTAGTGTATATCTAGATTACAATGTTTTTTTATTGTTCTTTTTTATTCTTTCAAAAAATAGAAAGTAATGTAATGCATGAGTATGATTTAATGCTATATGTAGTATTATTTATAAATTTAAAATTAGTCTTTATATAGATATAAGAAATATAGCTCTATCAAACGGATTTTTCCACGGTTAAAATTTTTTGGAGGATTTAGCGACTTCGTTAAATAGAGGTTAGACTGAAAAAAGTGTTCACACAGTACCAAAGTAATTCCACTAGGAGAACGAATTTTGTGAGACAGGATAAGCCGTGTTCAATTTACGGTCGCAACAGTTAGTTTAAGTTAGTTTATATACATACTTGGTAACATTTATACTTTATAACTTTATTCCTGAGTACTGTTAGCCCTGCTCTTTTCTTATAACAGTATGATTTTAGTGAAATTTTCTTCAATATATAATTATGATGGAATAAGGAGAAAAATGTTTTAAAAACATACTAGTGTGAAAAAAGGGCGGGATTAACAGCAATCCGGAATGAATTATAAATGGTATCTGGTATGTTATATACATATCTGCCAACAATAGAGGTTAGACTGAAAAAAGTATTCACGCAGTACCAAAGTAATTCCACTAGGAGAACGAATTTTGTGAGACAGGAGAAGCCGTGTTCAATTTACGGTCGCAACAGTTAGTTTAAGTTAGTTTATATACATACTTGGTAACATTTATACTTTATAACTTTATTCCTGAGTACTGTCAGCCCTGCTGTTTTCTTATAACAGTATGATTTTAGTGAAATTTTCTTCAATATATAATTATGATGGAATAAGGAGAAAAATGTTTTAAAAACATACTAGTGTACACCCCTTGGAAAAAAAAAAAAAAAAAAAAAAAAAGGCCCCTTTTTTCACACCACTTTATTTTTAAAGTAATTATCTCCAAATGTTGTTAAGATTACATAAGAATAAAATTGCTCTAAAATATAACTGGTGTGAAAAGAAAGGCAGATGCTAAAAATTTAAGCTTCGAAATGAGATGGTTGGCAAGTATGTATTAAAGGATAAAATAAGCAAGATTCTAAATTAATATTTAAATTAATATTAAATGATATCTTAATAGTATTAGCTCAGAATAAATCTTAATTTTAAGAACAACTTTGTGAGAGTTCTATTTTAGCGCCCCTGTAAAGTTAGTTTTTCAGCAAAGCACGTCGTAGCGCGGGAATCGCGATTAGAAGAAGTTTCATAATCAAAATTATGCAATAGTTGAAATTAGCGGCAATGCATTGCGAAATACGAAATCCTGGATATCCGGGTCAGCCAATGAAAGAATGTGGGCTGGATTTTAGCTGACCTAATTATCCAATAAGCATTCATAAAAATAGTTTGGGTTCCCGCCGAAATATCCATATAAAAACGGGAGCACCCGAAAATCGGGGTCTTTTTCCATGGAATCTTTTGATTAAATAGTCCATGTCAATAACAAGTTTAGTTTAACGGTCCCAGGAGGGGATTGATTAGCGGTTCCGCCGTTAATGGAACGATCTCGGCTACGGATCTGTACAGCGTGCTCAAAATGATGTGACTGTTAATAAAGTGTAATATGACTGTCTTCAAATAAACGACTGCATCATCAATTGTGGAGTATTTCTTTGAGTGAACCTCTCTTAATATGGAGTGACTGGAATTCATCATCATACAAAAAAGGAGATATATTACAAGGAGCCGGTCAGGATAGTCTACCTGTAAAGGAAAGCCAACAAGTCAGCATGAAATAAGTTGTGGTCAGCACCTTATATTAGTTTTAATTATTTGAATGGAACTGCAATATTTTGCAATAATGTCCTCCTGGGACCGGAATTTTTTCCAAACCAACCGGGAAGTTTTTTCCAAAACCAGCCGGAAAGTTGCAAAAACAGACCGGACTTTTCTAAATCAAGCTTTACGATGTCAGAAAGAAATAGTGCCCTTAAAAAGCAAGCAACATTACTAACATCATCTGTACTGAAATGCTATTAGAAAGAAAAAATACTGACTTACACCAGCTTTGTGTGAAAGATGCCAGACAGTGCCTTTAGGAAAAAGAAGGAAACACTTAACTTACATCACTTTGCTTCAAATGTTTCCGATTACGTTCTGAAATGCGTGTGACTTACGCCAGTTTTGATCCAAGCTGTTTCGATCTTAACTTACATCACTTTGCTTCAAATGTTTTCCGATTACGTTTTGAAATGCCGGTAAAAGATAAACAAGACGTGTGACTTACGTCAGTTTTGATCCAAGCTGTTTCGATTACTCTCTTAAGTGCCGTGTTTCAAGTGCTGGATGTAACAAACAGATGGCCTTATGTGTTAGCACCGATGTTTAGAATAAAATTCTCTTGCTCCACAGGAAATAAAAATAGGTTTTTTTTTTTTTTTTTTTTTTTATAATTTATTATTGTGTTTTCATCTCAGTATAAATCAACAAAAGGGGTGAGTGATTTCATTTCATTTATATTTAGGAAGGATGATTTTTATTGACTTTATATTTATCTTAATTTGTTAATAAAAATGAATTGTGATAATGTTTGACATCGTTTATTTTCGCGATATATTTTATGATTTGAATTGAAAATGTTTTAAGCTTAATAATAGATTTAAAATAATAATAATATACCAGATTTTTATTAAGTTTGCAAAAGTATTATATTTCATATGTTAAATTTAGAGATTTTCATAAATACTTATATAGAAAACTAAAATTTTTGAAATTTGATAAAAAAAAAAAAATAATTAATTAATTAATAATAATAATAAAATAAAAGAAGATAAAGAAATAAAATAAATTCTTAATTGGTTATTATATTTTATGTTAAGAGATTTAAAAATAAAATTTTCATAAATATTTATATAAAAAATTAAATTTTTTTTTGTTGAAAAATTTGATTCATTGTTTTCAGAAATAAGAATTTTGTTGTGTGCTATGTATTACTATAGACAAAGAGTAGCCAGAAGTATTTATGTTGAACGTCAATAAATTTGATTTATTTATTTGTTATATGTTGTTTATATTTATTTATTAGTAGGATTTATTAGATGAATTTAGACAAAGCACTTTCAGAAATATTTATTTTGAACGTCAATAAATTTGATTTATTTGTTTATTTTATGTTTACTTATTATTTGGATTTATTTAGGTGATATAATAACTGTGATAAAAAAAAAAAAAAAAAAAAAAAAAAAATAGACTATTTATATTGATTGTGATATTTAATTTATTGAATACTTTGGTAAAGCTGTGATAATTAATAAATACCGAACTTGATTAGCAAAATTAAATAAATTACCTGTTTCAAAAAAAAAAAAAAAAAAAAAAAAAAAAAAAATTCTCTCAAAAATTTTGAATTGTGAATAAAGTTAAATATGTCCGAAAGTGACACCTCAACATGTTTATTGACACCCCCTAAGGGTACAGAGGAAAATTTACTTGTGGATACCAATTTAGAAAATAACCTACTTAATGTGAGTAAACTGCCCTACCCAAACACACTAGTAAAGGCAATGAGTAGTGCCAATGATGTAAAGAAATCTTTAAATATAAATAAATCTCCCACTGTAAGAGAGGACGATGTCCTCATTGCTTTTTGCCCTGAAAACGGCATGATGTGGACGTCCTGGCTAATGTATTTTCAAGCCTGGTGTGAGGAGAATGGAAAAGATGAGGTTTGGCGAGTCCGTAATATACAAAGATTTTTGAAGGGTAAAGCTCTCACAGTGTATATAAACAACAGTTTAAACATGCTTCATTGGGAGGAATTGGTTGAAATTTTTACAGAGGAATTCACGACACCAGGTGAAACATCTTTAACAGATTTCTCGAGCATTTGCTTTAAGGCAGGTGAAAATGTCATGGAGTATTATCAGAAAAAACTCCAAGTAGGGCGAGCACTAGGCTTAGAGCCCAAGTTTCTCATGGAAGGATTAACAGACGGATTGCCACTGACTTTAAGACAACTTGTTGTGGCTAATGCGCCAAAAACATTAAACGAATGGAGGGATCTTGTCCACAAATTAAATAAACTGCAGATATCTGAAAAATCTGCTGATCCCCTTCCAAACAAGTTGCCAGGTCAATTTCAAAGGTTCACCTATCCACAAGACAGGGAAAATAGAAACCCAGTTCAATATGCTCCCCGACCACAACCCTGGAGTTACCGGTTTCCTCATGTGCAGAGACCACATATGGGATACCCTAATCAAAACAGACCAAATTTCACAAACAATACTCGAACCAATCTAAGAGGGCCTAGACCCCATTTTTCAAACCCAAATACACACATTCACTTTCAAGGCACTTTGCCTCCTCTCCCATGTAAACATTGTTCAAAACGCAACATTCCTAATGCTTTTCATTGGCATAGTGAATGCCCTTTCAAACGAGAAAATCCAACTCATGTCACAGAAGAGTCAACAGTGGTAGATAATACAACAGAAGGAACAAATAACACCTATTGACAGTTTGCCGCGACCGGTCGCATTATATACAAGGATATCCAAAGAAAAAACAAGCAAACTAATCAAGGTGTTAAACATCCAGAATCGTACTCTACCATTCCTTTAATCTTCGATACGGGCAGCAGCTTAAGCATTATTCCTCAACATTTTTGTCCATAAATTTAAACATCAAACAAAAAAGGTCTCACCATTACACGTCATTCAAACACAGGGGATGTTGACAATTCGAGAAAAATGTTACTTTAAATTACAAATTGGTAATATTACAAAAAATATAGAAATGTTTATATTAGATAATAACTTACCTTATGCTCTCCTTAGCTTATCACATTGTTGTCTGTTTCAATTGACTATTGATTGTGCTAAAAAGCTGGTAAAACAAAATAATACCATTCTTCCATTGTTAAAAAATATATCTAAATGTACACAAACTTTACATATAACTTCTGAAAGTGAAAATACCAATAGTCAAAAGAAAAATTTTAATATTCCAACAAACAATAGAGTACGGGAGTTCAAGTACACTCAAGCCACTGAGAACCACGTAAATCCTCAGTCTGCTAGAAAAGGAAAACTTCCTACTTTATTATCAAAATATGTCCAAATTTTTGCAAAATCTAAATATGATGTTGGAAGAATTCATATGGAACCACAAAGGATTCGTTTAACTTCAGATTTACCTATTTCTCTCAGAGCATATAGAACTTCCCCTAAGGAAGAAGAAGAAATTAAAACACAAGTTCAAAATTTATTACAGGCCGGTATTATAAAAGAAAGTTGTTCGCCTTATTCCGCACCTGTAACTTTGGTGTATAAACGGGAGGAAGGCAAAAAGATGCGATTATGTATTGACTTCCGTAAACTCAATTCGATCACTAAAACAGATGCTGAACCACTTCCCAGAATAGATACTTTGTTAGATAAACTAGCCAAAGCAAAAATTTTTTCCACTCTTGACTTGGCAAGTGGATATTGGCACATTCCTATCCACCCAAAAGATACTGAAAAATTGGCTTTTGCTACAACTTTCGGATTATATGAGTGGAAATACCTTCCCTTTGGGCTTAAAAATGCCCCTGCTATCTTCAATCGAACCATTAGAAGGATTCTAAATAAATACAAAATAGACTTTGCCTGTAATTATTTTGATGATATAATTGTATTTTCACAGTCAGAAGATGAACACTTCCAACACCTACAACAACTTTTTGATATATGTGTTAAAGAAAACTTAAAATTAAAACTATCAAAATGCAATTTTGCCAAAACAACAATTAACTTTTTAGGATACGAAATAACTAATGGCCTAATTACCCCTGATAATCCAAACCACCAAAAAATGTCAAGGAATTGCAGAGAGTTTTGGGATCAGTTAACGTTTATGCTAGATTTATTCCAAAATATGCCGAAACAAGAGCTCCTTTAAATAATTTATTAAAGAAAAATGTCCCCTATGTTTGGAACTAGAAATGTGAAAAATCCTTCCAAAAATTAAAAAGTAAGTAAGTACTTATAAGTAAACCTATTTTAAGACTTTATGATCCCAGAACTCCCTGTCAGTTATTTGTTGACGCCTCGAGTCATGGTGTGGGATGTGTTGTTAAACAGGCAGATGTGAATGGTACTTTACACCCAGTGGCATATCGTTCAAGAAATTTACGAGATTATTAAAAAAATTATGCAATTACGGAATTAGAATGTTTAGCAATTATTGATGCCTTAGATACCTTTTATCATTATTTACACGGTCAAAAATTTGTCATACATACGGATCATGCGTCTCTCACTTGGTTAAAAAATGTTAAAAATTTAAGAGGAAGATTATTCCGCTGGTCCCTTAAACTTAGTATGTTTGACTATGAAATTAAATATCAAAAAGGATCAACAAATATTGAAGCTGATATGCTATCTAGATTGTCTGTTTTGGAAAATGTGTCACACCATGTACACCTCCTAGAAATGAAATTAAAGAAAACCAGAAAAAAGAAAACATAGGTATTAACATTAAGAAAATTCTTGAAATTGAAGATGTAATTGTCATTAAAAAGAAAGGTTTGTATAAGATAATAGTCCCGATGTCATTAAGATTACGCCTCCTACAGAAAACCCACACTCAATTTGGACACCCAGGAATTTATAAAATGATAAATTTAATTACACCACAGTATTATTGGCCTAATATTAATAAATATATTGAAAATTTTGTAAAACATTGTCATACCTGTCAAATAAATAAAAAATGTAGACAAAAACGGTTTGGTTCATTACAGGAAGTACCGCCAACAGATAAACCTTTTGAATGTTTGTCTTTGGACACTGTTGGTGGGTTTAACTACTATAATTCTACAAAAAAATATTTGCATTTGGTCGTGGACCATGCAACCCGTTATGTGTGGGGATTTCCATCAAAAAGCGTTACCACTGAAACTTATACAAACTTTTTAAAACAACTTTTTCAAATTCAAGTACCTAAAAAATTGTTAACAGATAGGAATGCAGCATTCACGGCATCCCGTTTCAAAAAATTCCTTCGAAATTATGATACAAAACATTTGTTAACAAGTAGCCATCATCCCGAATGCAACGGGAAAGTCGAGCGCCTCAATCAGACTATTGTTACGCGTCTAAAATGTAAGGTTAACTCTTCTTCAAATAAAATTCCCTGGACTAAATTAATTGATGAAGTTTTAAATCAATATAACTTAACACCTCACTCTGTAACTCAATTCCCACCTAGTTATTTATTATTAGGAGATATATTACAATGATTATTTATTATTTATTATTAGGAGAATTACCATATGAACCATTATTAGTAAACAATAGTTACTATCCTTCAGTTGATGAAGCTAGAAAAATAGCAAAAGAAAAAACAATACAATATCATAAAAAAAACAAAATCCGATTTGATGCTCGATTTCTCCCTGTTAAATTTAAAGTTGGTGATGAAATTATTTATGAAGAATTCCAATACCCCAACACACGTAAGTTAAGTCCACCTTATTCAGGCCCTTATACAATCTTAAAACAAATATCTGAAGTTAATTTTGAAATAGACAAACCCAGTCCCCATTTTAAAAGAAAGTCAGAAATTGTTCATTCATCTAAGTTAAGATACTATAATAACCCACAAAAATTCAAATTAAGTCATGAATAATTTTAGTTAGGGATCAACTCCATGCCCCAAGTATTTTTTTTTATTTATTTATCATTCTCGTGATCTTCTGATCTTCACTATAAAGTGATCAGAGAGTGCGGGAAAAATGATTTGTTTTTGCCCTCTGTAAAAATTCACCAATTACCACCTTTATCCCAACTCACCTTTTTGGAAAGACTTGACTTTTCACAAGTTCAGGGGTCAAGTTACCCACAAAAACAATTTTTTTTTTGGCTTGCCAATGGCTGACCAAGCTCTATGTTGGTGCCAGTGTGGTATTTCAAAGCAATTAATTACTAAATAAAGTGATTAAGTTGGTTTTATGTAAATAGTTTGTAAAAAGAAAAGACCTAGTAGTACTGGTATTCTTAATATTAGTAGTAGTATTATTAGAGTGTATTAAACACTATTGTATTTATTAAATAGTTTTATGTGTCTGTTAAATGTTATATTTATGAAAAAATTATTGGTGTTAGTATGTAAATAAAATTTCTAGAAATTGTTAAAAATGTACTATGATATAATTGTTTTTCATATACTTTATGTTTGATTAAAATACCTTTGCATTATTAAAAAGATACACAAAGAAAAACACAGATTTTGTGAAAAGAAAAGTTTGTTTACAAGTTACAAAACATTTTTTACAATGTACTGTTAAAATTACAGTGTTATAATTATTGTTATATATTCTATATGGACTCAATAACCAAGATCAGACTTTTTACAACAATTATCTATTGTCAACGATCAACGTTATTATTCAAGACATTTAAAAACTTTATTGGCCAAAAGGAACTTTACATTTTAAAGACTTTCCTCAACAAACTAGTTTGTACATAAGAAAGATATCTTGTCAAAAATGTTATGCCGGTAAACATGTTATATTATAAATTTTTTTTTCCATACAGTATGTCATACGTTTTCATATATTATATTAAACTTTTCTTATGTTTGTAAACAAGTGCTGTAAATACCATTATATGTATCAGGTGAGCACGCTGACCAGTCCAACATACAAGTAAATAATTTAAAAAAGAGAAATTAAATTTTTTATAAATAAAGGGAAAGGCCATAACTCCTACTTAAAAATGATTCCATAACAAAAATTTCAGACGAAATTTTCTAAAAAATAAAATTTTCCATTTTTAAAATAAAATTTTCCATTTTAAATAAATTTTTCAAAAACTTAAGTTTTATAATTTGTCAAATTTTCCATTTTAAGTTCAACTTTCTCCTGGAGTATCTTCTACTTCTGAGGGACTTCCCACATACTTGCAGGCAAGTATGGGGGAGCATCGGCTTGGAGGGGGGGGGATATGAAAGGATAAAATAAGCAAGATTCTAAATTAATATTTAAATTAATATTAAATGATATCTTAATAGTATTAGCTCAGAATAAATCTTAATTTTAAGAACAACTTTGTGAGAGTTCTATTTTAGCGCCCCTGTAAAGTTAGTTTTTCAGCAAAGCACGTCGTAGCGCGGGAATCGCGATTAGAAGAAGTTTCATAATCAAAATTATGCAATAGTTGAAATTAGCGGCAATGCATTGCGAAATATGAAATCCTGGATATCCGGGTCAGCC
Organism: Salticus scenicus; assembly: GCA_963930645.1. Classification (NCBI taxonomy): domain Eukaryota; kingdom Metazoa; phylum Arthropoda; class Arachnida; order Araneae; family Salticidae; genus Salticus; species Salticus scenicus. The sequence continues at coordinate 142,371,154 of OZ005658.1, forward strand.
AATGAAAGAATGTGGGCTGGATTTTAGCTGACCTAATTATCCAATAAGCATTCATAAAAATAGTTTGGGTTCCCGCCGAAATATCCATATAAAAACGGGAGCACCCGAAAATCGGGGTCTTTTTCCATGGAATCTTTTGATTAAATAGTCCACGTCAATAACAAGTTTAGTTTAACGGTCCCAGGAGGGGATTGATTAGCGGTTCCGCCGTTAATGGAACGATCTCGGCTACGGATCTGTACAGCGTGCTCAAAATGATGTGACTGTTAATAAAGTGTAATATGACTGTCTTCAAATAAACGACTGCATCATCAATTGTGGAGTATTTCTTTGAGTGAACCTCTCTTAATATGGAGTGACTGGAATTCATCATCATACAAAAAAGGAGATATATTACATGTATATAATAGGAAATCACTTCAGACACAATGTTGTGACAAAGTTATACAATATCGTATATTTATATTTCAGAAAATACCTTCATATCAAATTGAAATAAAAAAAAAAGAAAAGAATACGCAATGTGCATTTTACATTCTTCTTTTCAATTTAATAAAACTTCAAATTATTACATACGCATACTTGCCAACACCTAATTAATATACCGTAATATTGTTAGCTCCGCCCTTTTTTTCACACCAGTAAATTCTTAGAGTAATATTTCTAAATGCAAATAAGAAGAAAAATACTCTAAAAAGATACTGGTGTGAAAAAGAAGGCGAGGTTAACAATACTACGGAATATTAATTAGTATGTTGACAAGTATGCATACAGAGACAACCGATTTTACATTTGCTTAAAATTCACATTTTTATAAGTTAAACATTTTCAATTGACCACAATTGTAAGGCTTAAGATTAATATTCATAAACAAAAATAAAAGTAAATTAATAGGTTTTTTAACCCCCCACTAAGCGAAATAGTCTGTGAGATCATATATAGCTCGAATTTTTCACTTTAAATTAGTTAAATTAGCTTTAGTTTATTCTTTCTTATTTCATAAATTTAATTTTTTCAAACTATGTGAAGCATATATGGAGGTAATATTATGTATATTACATATCATTATTATCCATATTATGTAAAAGGATAATTTTGTTTAATAAAAAAATATTTTTTCTGATTTTTATGGTTGGCTTTTTAGGCACATTGCGCCCAAACTCGATACTCTCAACATTGCGCCCGACAAAGGGCGCAACTTGAAAAAAAAAAAAAAAAAAACCACCCTTTACAAGATGCGAACCGACCGGACACCAGTAGAAGCAGCAACAACAACAACAAGAATAATAAAATATTGTCTTAAATTTGGTTGTTCAATTTCTTTGCAAAACTCATATTTGCCAACCATCTCATTATGCACCGTACAATTTTTTGTACCCGCCTTTTTTTTTCACACCAATAATTTTTTAGAGTAATTTTAGTCTTATTTAATCGTAACAACATTTGGAGAGAATAACTCTAAAAATATAGTGGTATGAGAAAAGAGGCGTTTTTTCAGGGGGCGTTAACAATTTTACGGTTATTAATGAGATGGTTGGCAAGTATAAGAACTACATTGGAAACGTTAGTTCTACCACAAACAGAATGTAAATTGTATTGAAATAATATTAAATAAATAAATGTTTAAATTGTAGGAAGATAATAATAAAATTAAAATTCTTTCCTAAACAAAATTTAATTTTGCATGAGAGGTTTATTTCTTTTCAACTGTATGTTGAAGAATTTAATTTCTTTATTGAACGTGGTCTACTACCAAATGGTAACAATGTCTTTTAAAGTTGTCAACTTTTATAATTTATTTGAGAGCTTTGTTAGCCCCACCTTTTTCCCTATTATATATATATATATATATATATATATATATATATATATATATAAAGCAATTTTTACTTATTTTGTCGTAGTTATAAATGGATAAAATTATTCTATAAATAAAGTGGTATGAAATAAAGGCGGGGCTAAAACTGCTCCGGAATAAATGATAAAACTTGGCAAGTCTGTGTCTTTTTGGCATCTAGAAGAACTAGTCTCCTAAAAAATCTTTCTTTTACAGATTTTAATATGCTGCTGAATTTTAATTTAATGCCATTATATTCATAAAAATATATCCTATATTCATAAAAATGCTTCTAAGTTTTTCTAAAAATTTGCCAAAAAACTCGAAAATGTTGGCAAATGTCTAAATTAATTTCATATGGCTACAAAACTGGTATTTATCCATTGGTTTCGTTTCTCTAAGATTGTGTCTGATATCACAATTTTCTATGCTTTTAATGTAATTATTGAATATAACTTAAGATCATCCTTTGATTTAATTATAGAAAAAGTGTAAAAGATGAAATGAAATAAATAAATAAATATATAAAAAATCTGTTAGAGATAGAATTTAATTTAATACGACAAAATTATTTTGCATCTTACCTTTTTTTTTTTTTTTTTTTTTTTTTTGTCTATTCTTCCATATAAAGGCATATGATAAGTGTACACACTCGTATAACCCCCCCTCCCCCCGATCGTATACCTTTATCGGGAAAGATGGCGTCTGCTGTCGTACGGTCTCTCATCGGATAGCGTTTTGTCTAAAATAGATGACTGTCGCGTGGCTCGCAAACTTGGAAACCAGTTCAAGCTGTAAACAGCGTCACCTGGTACATATTGAACGACTTTTTTATTCAACAGCCACCAAAAATTTTTAAAAGTATGATTTGATTTGATATATATAAAAGGCGAATGGAATCAAAGAAATGTCAATTGTATATATCATATATTACTTCTTAAATTATTGGTGACAGTTGAATAAAATGGATTAATTTGTAAATCCAAGATAATAATTTATCCTTTGATGAATTCTTTCCCGCCTTCTGAAATAAAATCTACATTAAAATTCCTCATGAACAAATAAACGAAATGAATCAAATTAAAAATTATTCATTTATTCCTCTATTTCATTGTAAGAACTTTAGAAAAATATTTTACACCATGATTTTTAATCTGATTGTCTACAAAAAGCTTCAGTTAATAAAAATGATGAAAGAAGTAATAGTCCTGGAGCATGTAAGAAAAATGCTTATTCGAACATTTAATTTTAATTTAATTTATTTTTTTGAACGGTTTGACCTTTTTTTTTTTTTTTTTTTTTTTTTTTTCAGAAATAGGAAAATTTTGTTTAACTATTTCACTACTTGTCAATCCAATAGCTAACAGTCAAATTTTAAATATGCAAAAGCTTTCATAACTGCATAAAATACTTGCCTTTTACTTCCATTTAAATAAAAGAAAATTGTTATACGTTCATTTTTTTTTCGACATAAAAAGAAACATATTTATTATTTACATGCAAATAAATTTATTTTCTTTTATCTCGGAAAAAATGGACGCACAATTTTTTTTTTTTTTTTTTTTTTTCATTAACTTGTTTTTCCGTTTAAATAATTTTAAAGATAAAATGGGGTTCTTATTTAATATCTTTTAAACTAGTTGGACTAAAAAATACAGCAGTAATTAGATTTTCTCCTGATTAATAAGTGTAGTAATTTTGATAGTGATCGGTTGGACAGTGTACCTTTGTACGGCGAATTAAAACCTGACGTATTCAGGTTGAAACACAGCAAATTAAGACGAAGTGAAACGTCTGACTGAAAGCAGTAGTCCTGTTATACTAAAAATAAAACAAACCCGATTCTTCACCTTAAAACTGGAAGCTGAATTCTTTAACAAAGATTAATTATATTAAATTTTCAAAATTTCTTTCGCACGTTTTCTTTTAATTTTCTTTTAATATATATATATATATATATGTGTGCGTGTGTGTTAATTTGATGCCAAAGGAAAAAAAAAAAAAAAAAAAGAAGTTTCCATTTGGTCTATCTTGTCTGAAAGAAACAGTCTTCTCGTAATAATAGTAATAATAATAATAATAATAATATACCTGTTTCTTCGCCCAAGACGGAAGTGACCCATCACTGAAATCATACGACACATCTTTTTCGTTAATTTGGTTAGAATTTTGATGAGATTTTGTAGTAATTGTTGTGTTCTTCCTAGATAAACAAAACATTTAAAATGCATTTATTAAAATACATTAAATGTTCAATTAAAATTACAAGTCAAATAATAATATATTTGTGTACCTCGAATCTTGCCAAATTCCAGAAGACATAGGAATTGAGGCCATATCTCCACTTTTACTCAAAGATTTTTGGCTTTGTAGCGTTAACTTCCAAACGAAAATGCACCTAAAATGTATAAAATTGAATTCAGTTAAGGTTAGTTAGGTTGGTTGGCTAAGTTGCTAGTTTCATAAAATTTTAAATAAACTTGATAACTGCTGTTTATTTAAGTGGACTAAGTAGAGTTCACAACTTTTATAATTTATTCACGGACATTTTTAGCCCCGCCTTCTTTTCGCTCCAAAAATTTTGTAGTTTATTTATTTTTAATATGTGACAACGATTAAATGAGAAGTAAATCATTTTTCAAAATTTCCGGTATGAAAAAGAGGCGGGGCTAAAAATGCTTGTGAATAAATTATAAAAGTTGGGAACTCTGGGACAAAGGGTAATAAAAATGATCCAAATCCACGTAATTAAAAACATCTAGATAGTTATTATAGAATATGCTAAGCTATGTAATATTTTGAAAATAATATTTCTATATCTCCTCAAACGTTATTTATTTATTTATTTATTTTTATTTTTATTTTATTTTTACAAATTTAAAAAGGATTTTTTTTTTTTTTTGTTACAGAAATAGTCATTTCTTCCTAATAATTATTCTAATTAAAAAGTGACTTGAACCTTGATGGCTTAATGATTTGAAGACCAGGTAAAAGTGGATGTTTGGCATAACTAATCCATTTCTTACTCTTTCTGTAATAAAGCGTTCAATAATAATCACATCAATAAATTTTCCCAGAACATGACAATTGTTACAACACCTCCCCCCCCCCTCCCCAATATCAGAGTGTTTCTTGTAATAAATGACAATATTTTTCAGAAGATTGAAAACTAGCCAGATCCTGTCCTGATTTCAATAACACGTTAAATAGTTCTGAAAAAGAAAAATAAACTTTTCTCGAGAGTTATAAAATGTTTGCAAACGAAATTATGTTCATATGATTTACCGTAACTGAAATTTTCGACTTTGGACACAAATTTATCAAAATACTAATCTCTGTGCACAAATGATGCAACGTAAAATTGTTACACTGCATGTATCGGTAAATATGCACAAGTCAGATTAGAAAATACAATTGAAAAAATTTTTCATTCAAATAAGAAGTTAATACTGCAGAGCTGCCAACCTTTTCAACTTTTAAATCAAAATTGACACCAATATTTTCAAATGAAAAATGTTATATATATTTTCGACGATTAATGATACAGGAAACAGCTTTAAAAATTTTCCGGTTTGAAGTCTCCCTTGAAAAACGGGAGACTTGGTACCTATGATACTGCAAATGTTATCATGTGTATAGTTTTTTAAAATTCAGAATGCTGCAATGATATATTGAGAAATAATAACATGGATGAATTAAAAAATATTCCGAAGTACTAGGGGAGTTAAGCATGAAAGTGACAACTTTAAGTAACAAAGGTCATTTGTCATTATATATGCTTCTTCCCTTCGCTTTACTTGAAAAAATTATTATTAATTTTAATTTATAGGTTTAATAATGGCATCGCCGCAATTTACATAAAAAGAAATTAAAGAATAAAATAAAATAGAAATAAATAAAAGCTATAGAAATTAGCATGCGAGCAAAAAGAAAAAATCATCACATACAAATTTGAAAAAAAAAAATAATAAAATAAAATAAAATAAAAATAAAATAAAACTACAATAAAAATAGATAACACCGGTAAAAGGAATATAGGAGAATTAGTTAAGATAAAATCTTTTATAACTACCACCAGAGGAGCTGCATACTTGCCAAACATATCATTAATAACCGTGCAATTGTTAATGCCCCCTGAAAAAACGCCCTTTTTCTCACACCACTGTATATTTAGCGCCATTCCCTCCAAATGTTGTTTCGGTTAAATAAGATTAAAATTACTGTAAAAAATTATTAGTGTGAAAAAAAAGGCGGTTACTAAAAATTGTACGGTTAATAATGAGATGGTTGGCAAGTATGGAACTGCATTATACAAAATCTAAAACTGTTGTAATTGAACCATAGGTAATAATATAAGATATAGCATGTGCCTTTTGGTTTCGGTTTTTAAAATCAAGGTATGCTGGGTGGTATGGGGGTTGTAACAATGCTGCAGTCTGATTGGTTGGCGATGTGTTGACGGAATTTTTGAATCGTCTGGTCTTTCTGTCAGTCAGTCAACGAGTTAACAGCCATTTGGAGCCTAGAACCTTCTGCCCTATTTTCGTTACTGCTTGACCATGTTGAGCATAGATTATTTGTATATATATATATATATATATATATATATATATATATGTAATGTTATCAAGTTCTGAGAAAATAACAATAAAACTAATAAATAAAATAAATCGTTTCGTATCAAGGAAAGAAAGAAAAGTAAACACAGCGATAAATGTGCCAAGGATGGATACCCTACTTCAAGGTAGTGGATCCTTGGGTGCAACCTCTGGCAATTCGCTAGAAGGGGAATTTAAGCTTTCGACTATTGACATGCTTCGTCTTGTTCATTAACCATCTATAAACTGAACCAATAAATTGATATTTTAAAAATGTGTTAAAAAATAAAATTGTAGTATTCATCTGACAACAATGCACTGAATGGTTAAATTAGTCTGCAGCTCAGTCTGTAGATACGAGGCTGCGTAGATGCATGTCACAAAGGACCTAGCGGCTACGGATTTGAACATTCTTCGACTCTATTTCTTCTTCTTCTTTTTTGTAATTAATTTAAACTAATTAGTTAAGTTAATAAGTTACTTAAATTCATAATATGTTTATTAAATAACAATATTTAGTTTAAACCTTATAAAACTAAATCAATAAATTTCTGTTTTAGTTTCACGAAATGATCATACCCATCTCCAGATACAGAAATCAGGTGTTTTCCGGATGGCATAAATTTAAGACCTGTCACCAGCTCTGAGTGGCCAGTCATTGAAGCCACACAGTGTCCGGTAAGGTATTCATACACATATATCGTCTTATCGGTAGAACTAGTGGCCACGTAAGTCCCAGTAGAGTCCATAGCGATCTGTAAATAATATGATATCTATTAGACAGTGGTTTAAATAAAGTATAAAATAACTATAACATTTAAAGAATTTCTCGAAGTACTTTCATTATTTTCTAGACAAATGCCAATTATTTAATTTTCTTTATTATACAAATATTCTGAAAGGAGCAAGGCACAAGCGTTTTAATTTATAAACTTTCACATTTTTTTTAAAAAATCAAACTAATACGCTGTCTTTTTAATACTGCATTCGGGCTTACTTTTTTTGCCTGCTGAAAGATCGTACAGTTATTTCGCCTTGTTCCATCGTAAACATATTTAAAAAGAATTACTGTAAAAATTAAGTGGTGCGAAAAAGGGGCGGTGACTAACGGTACTCCGGATCAGGTTGGCATCTATGAAGATTATAAATTCAGAGCTGCCAACTTAATCCGGAAAATCGTTAGTACCGCCCCTTTTTCTGGACCACTTAATTTTTAGAGTATTTGTTTTCTTCATTCATCGTAAATACATTTGAAGAGAATTACTCTAAAAATTAAGTGGTGTAGGAAAAGAGGCGGTGTTAACAATTTGCCGGATTTGGTTGGCAGCTCTGTAAATTTTAGTGAATCATGCTCTGATAAGGATAACTTAATTATGTTTCCGTTTTAAAATAATTTTAAAAAATATTTGTTAAAAACTATAATTCTAACAATAATATAACAGGGTTCATCCGACCCGTATTTATTCCTTGAGTCTTTCATCAGCATTTTTAAATAGGAACTTAGGAATCCCCCTCTTCCTTTAGTAAACACAGGGGTCATACACTCCGCTCTTTTTTCAGGACATTCTTAGAGACAAGAAATTGTCATTTTTTTTGCCACCACAAATTTCACGTAGAAATACTTCTAGTATATTTATAAGAATGTGCTGTGATTGTACAGATAAAAATTGATGTATAAAAATAGTGGCAGCAATAAATTTAAAAATTTCTAGTTCTTGTGAGTGTCCTGAAAAAAGGGCGGAGAGTACGACCCCTGTAAATAGATCTATAGTTTAAAATAAAATTTGCTACTTGTGACTCAGTGAAGAAAAGGCGTTCCATACGAAGTCTGTATAACAGGTTTATTTCGCTTACATTTCCTCTGTAAATGAAAAAAATATTTAACTCCAAGAAATTTTTTTTATTGAAGTAGATGAAAAACGTTTGTGATACTCCGCTCAGGCGGTGTAGTGGTTAGCGTCCCTGACTCCTACACGACTGGACCTGGGTTCGAATCCCGGACAAATCATAGATGTGTTGCCCCTGTTAGAGGCAGCGATGACCGTCCATTCAGTAACCCTTCACAAATGGTCATCAATTCGGCGATCCCCCAGCCAATGCTTAATCGCAAATGCCGTACTATTAAAAGTAATAATAATAATAATAAAAGGCTTGTGATAAAAATATTAGTGTAAAAAATTTCAAATCTCATGATGACGATTCATACAGATCACATGAAAATAACGATGATTCTCATAATTCATACTATATTGTTAATTAAAATCATAACAATAAAAATAAATTGGGTTAATTTCATTTGTGAAAGCATAAGATCTGATAGTTTTCTTGCTCAATTTTAACCCGTTAGTAATCGCTAGTTGGTCGATTTGCCGTCCATCCTTCAGTGTTGCCAGATTTTTTTATTCAATAGCCACCAAAAATGTTTAGAAGTGGCATTTGATATAAATAGAGAATAAAATTGAAGAAACGTCGATCACATCACTTCTTAAAATTATTGGTGACAGTTAAATAAAAAGTGCTCAATCTGTGATAGGTGGCGCTGTCTATAGCGACTACTAACGGGTTAAGTACTAAATATTAATAATCTTAATGAATTTTTATATACCGATATATCTTTATGTCTTGCTTATAAATAATGCAAAACTTCTAATTTAAGAAAAATAATTTGCACTTAAAAAAGTAAAAAATGTAGCGTGACAGACATGACAAAAAAAAGAGAGAGAGAGAGAGATTTTCAATGACTCATCTTTATATTGAGTCATCTTTCCATTGCTCTAAATTGAGACACATATCAAGTTCACAAATTTTAATTTAAACTAACAGGACTTTCGTCTGATGTGCAATTTAAAAAAAGTTCTATAATTTATATATATATATCGTAACCATACTTGCCAACATACTAATTAGTAATCCGTAAAATTGCTAGTCCCGCCCTTTTTCTTACACCAGTAAATTTTTAAAATAATATTCCTCAAATGCAATTATGATTAAATAAGAAGAAAAATATTCTAAAATTATATTGGTGTGAAAAAGAAGGCGGGGCTAACAATTTTACGGAATACTAATTAGTATGTTGGCAAGTATGCGTAACAGACCAGGGTTGCCAAATTTGTCCTTTTTTATATTCAAAAGTCACCAATCATTTTGAGAAGTGACATTTGATATACATAATACACTATCAATCTTCGAAGTGTTTAGTCAAACCTTACAAATAAAAATTAGTGGTGACTATTGAATAAAAAAAAAGCCAAATTTGGCAACCCTGTAACAGACATGACATGTAAAAAATTAGAAATTTCTGTTGCTTATTTCTTTTTAAATTTAAATTTTCTTTCTTAAACAAATATATAAACCAGATCTAAAATTTTTTCTATATGTAACGTGTTATGTTATTTGATAGGTTTCATATGTTTTCTGTCAACAAAAATAAAAAATGATTCAGTTTGTTGAAAAAAAAAAAAGAAAAAAATCTCTACCTCTATGTCCATTTTCACGTGAAATTAGCCATTGGTAAACTATGTCAAAGTTTTTTAACCTTCGCATTTGGCCCATTAACCTGTAAGGTTTTCTCTGAATTCACCCATAAAAACGTGTACGGTTTCAGTGTAAAATTATAAAAGTTCGCCGTGACCTTATAGCAATACAAAGAATAAATATATTTAAAAAATATATGTATGTAAACATAATTTGTATGAATGTTTCTCCAGATAAGTTAAACATTTATGCATTCTGCGACAAAATTTTGTTCTTACAATTATAAAACTGCGTCTACATGTATTATTATTTATTATCGTAATAGCATGATGACCAAAATGTAACTGAAATGTCAATGTTAACAAAATGCTTCCTTCCTGCCTCTTACGGTTGCAACATGACGTTTAAAATAAGTCTCTGATGTTTATATATTTGAATATTTGACAAGTACCCTTTTGAAAAGTATTTAAAGTTTTGATTTAATCACTTAAGCTTAGATTGAATGTAAGTTTAATATGTTATAAGAGCATTACAAAATTTTAAAATAATGATTACCTTGATAATTGTCCCATCCCCTTGCGTTCCTGCCATGGAACGGATACATTTGGCTGTAGGCACGTCGTAAACTCTTATCTTACTGTCCTGACATGCCGCCAGGACATAGTTCTGTGCTGTATCTTTCTCCATGTCGTAGAACGTTGTGTTCTCTGTTAGGGTTTTTTCGGCTATTATATTTACAGACGGTTTCTGAAAAGAAAAAAGAAAATGCAGATAATTTCTATTAAATACAACAAATATATATCAATCCCCCCCCCCCCTCCTCTTTTCTTAAACGATTAACACCAGAGCCTGATTAAGGGGGAAGCACACATTATCTCCGCTCTCACCGGAATATTTTTACAATTATTTTTTACTTCATGTCATAGAAATTCCACGCTTTGACGAGGAAATATTTTTTATAAAAAATGAACGGTGTAAAACAATCCAATTTACTCACCGTTATTAGACACCAGAATTCTTTTAAAATAATTTTTAATGATAATTTTCTGTTTATTATAGGAGGAAAGTATTTGTTAAAAAATAACGGTGTAAGTATAAATAATGTGTGCTTTCCCCTTAATCAGGCTCTGATTAGCACGTCCACCATCTCAAGGAATCTTTCTATTTTCTTTTTCTTATTTATTTGTTTATTCTTATTATTTTTCTAAGTGAAAATTTCTTTAGGTGCACTACATGCATTTCTTCCTACAAAGTGAATTCATCTGATGCAACAATACGCGACAAATGACATTTCTTTCTGACATAAAAAGAAATGTAGTTATTAACTTGTGAATGATAAAATTGATGTAAAATATGAAAAATTAAACTTGCACATGCGAAAAACTTCTGTTAACTCTGACGCCAGATTTAAAAAAAAAAAATAAATAAAAATAAATAAATAAAATTATAATAATAACAATAATATAATTACTTTAATAGATTATATAGTAATTTCACTACTTTAAAAACTAGATAATCTTTTAACAATTATTGAAGTCAAATCTTCTTAGCCCTTTCATGAGTAGTAGTATTCTCGCTGTGAGAACGCAATTACTAAATTTCAGCTATAAAAATTTAATCCGTATATATATATATATATATTTATAAAATTTTACTTTTATAATTTACTGGAAAAACTCATTTATTTCTTTTAATTCTGTTCGTAAATTCTCGTGGAAGTCTAATTTAAAGAAGCGCAATTACTTTGTGTCTCACATAAATAAGCGCACACAGGGTCATATAAAATAATTCAGGTGTATTGCAGGCAGAGGTGTTTGTGTTCCCCGGGTTTTTTTTTTTTATTTTATTTTCCACCAGTAATTATGAATTGCACTTTTTTTTTATATATATATATTTAATCGTTAAACTTTACTAGGAAACTATGAATAATATCAATGATAAAAAATTCTGGTTGCAAATTCCGGGATCACAAACACCCCTTATTGCAGGCTGTGAGTGGAAATGCCTGAAAATGCATTTTCTGGTATGTTATGGAGATTATTTTAATTTATCAAGTTTTAGCAATTTTCAAGAAAATCGTTAGATTCGTTTTTGAGATACCGATTTTTAGTCCCATTTCCAGTTTCCATCAAAATTTGGCAAATTCATCTGTTGAACGGAAAACAACAATTACATACGAAAGGATAGCTAAAAGGGAATTAATATGGCGAGTTATGGAGAAAATATCCGGACAGACGTTTTGAAAGAACGTATTTGCCAAGTCTCAAATTGACTTATTTAAACACTCTGTCAGTTTTCCTGAACAAATCAAGCAATATAGACCCGCTAACTATGCTAGTTTATCTGTAATGGTATTAACCGTTTGACTGCTAAGCAGCGCGATAGCGCTGCAATGTTCAGTCTCGAAAACTGCGAAGCAGCGCTATCGCGTTGCGAGATTTAAAATTCAGATATAACCGGAATTTTAATTTAATTTTTTTACGTAAACAAAATCAACCATTCAGAACCAAAATACAGTTGTTCAACATTATCTTTTCATTATTTTCTTTTACAAGTAGTAAACATATATATACACACCGAGCTGCCAACCTAATCTGGCACATTGTAAGTACCGCCCATTTTTCTACACCACTGGAATTTTAGAGTAATTTTCTTCAAATATATTTACGATGAATTCTGTACTGTTAAGTATAAAGGATTTAAGTCCAGAAATGTCAATTTTGAGTTAAGCACATAGTCAGACTCAGAAAAAAAATCTCTATCGATTGGTATAAAGGATTTAAATCCATGTCATTTGGTCTTTGAGAAAATCCATTGGTAAAAAAAGATTCAATTCATAAATTTAGCATTAATCTTTGGTATAAAATATTTAATTCAATATTTTCATTTTCCCTTCATTAAATGAAGGTTGACAATCACTGAATGCAGGGATGGAACACGGGCGCAGAATTCATACCACTATCAATGTAAGAAAATTTTCTACTTCTTGAATCGACGATATTATAGCTAGAGAAATTTCTTTAACGGATTCCGGTATGAATTCTGCGCCCGTGTTCCATCCCTGCTGAATGGTATAAAGGGCAGGGATGGAACACGGGCGCAAAATTCATACCACTATCAATGTAAGAAAATTTTCTACTTCTTAAATCAACGATATTATAGGTAGAGATATTTCTTAAACGGATTCCGGTATGAATTCTGCGCCCGTGTTCCATCCCTGAAAGGGTATAAATTAACATAATCCCTTTTTCCTAATCGATTCTTTTGATTAGTTTTTAGATAGTTTAATTTTATTTTTCGTCTCCAGAAAAATCAAGAATATGGACTTAAATCCTTTATACTTATCAGTACAGAATTAATAAAACAAATACTCTAAAAAATAAGTGGTGTAGAAAAATGGGCGGTACTAAAAATTTTCTGGATTAGGTTGGCAGCTCTGTATATATATATATATATATATGTTTATTTATTTTATAAAGTTCCTTTCTTTCATTATTTATTTGTAAAACATAAAAAGAATTAATAAATTAACTGACAATTGTATGAGTGATTGTGTTTTATTAAATAACTTTTTTTTTTTTTTTTTTTTAATGCTCAAAAAATATCACCAGGAAACAAACGTCAATACTCTAATCACTGAAATCAATTAAATGTATTTCTTTCGAAAGAGAAATATCTAACATGATTTTTGACTTATAAAATATTACGACGCTCGTTTCATAATTTTTAAAATATATATCATTATATTTGTGAAATAAATTGTAAAAAAAATAAGAATGGGAGGAGTCTCGATAAAATCTTGTCAAAATACACACCCTTCACTACGCTGAATTGCATATTTGGAAAACAAAATTGGATTTTTTCGCTGATCCTAAATTTTCGTAAAACATTATGTGTGAACAATTATTAATGGTAAAATACGTTTTTTGATTTTATTCATCCTTTAATGATATTTAAATTGGCCTTTTACAAACGCTACAGTAAAGCGTGGTTTTCATTAATTAGGTGTGTTTTTATAGATCATTAGAAATTTTCAGATTTCATGTCTGTAGAAAGAGCTATCGAGGGTAAATAATTTAGGCATAAAAATACACATTTATACATTCCCTTTTGCTTTCTGCTTACTTGGATTTTTTTTTTATGTTTTACAGCACGCTGTGGTTTTCCAGTTGGCATGATTGGATTTCGAATTTTCACAAAACTAAAATTAAATATTTACACCGGAAAAACTTTTATTGAGGCCTGAAATAGCGATAGCAATTTATGAATGTTTTTCAGAAAATGCTCCAGCATTCAAACGGTTAAGCCCTGCCTTTTTTTCACACCAGAATAGTTGTAAAGCGATAGTCCTCTTATTTAATCATGAGAACATATTGCTGAATATTACTCTACAACTATTCTGGTGTGAAAAAAAGGCGGGCCTATTACCATTACGGATAAACTAGCATAGTTAGCTAGAGCCCCTTAAATAAAATAATAGGCCGGCGCATCACCGCCATTTTTTTTGCCTCCGAAGAGGACAGTATTCCCGCTTGGCGTCCTTATCGCTTCCCTAATGATTTTAAGAAATCTTGATCTGAAGCTAATCCGGTCAAGATAAGAACAATAAGCAACAATAATAGTCCTAAAAACATATTTTTTCCACAGTACATTCTCAGGATGTCATTTTATTCTGAGGATATCCTATGGATGGACTGAGGTAAGATGCGTCGTTAGGGCGGTTTCTGTTTTTTTTTTTACAAAATTTCGCCAAAACTCAAATACACAGTAATAGAAAGTCTGTGAACATTTTATATTCACTTCTTGAATGATTATAGCAGTTTATCGCTAAACAAACTTCCATATCATGATTTACTTAGCTAAAATTATGAAATATAATAAAACAAGTTACTCTAAAGTAACGTAAGACGATAAAAAAAAATGTTTGTCGTTTGTTTATCAGAGAAACGCACTGGGTACATGTGGCAACCCTAAGGCAACAAAATGCCTGATGCGCCAGCTCGTATATATAGGAGCCTTATAGTTAGCAGGTCTAGTAATATGTACGAAATTACATCTAAAAGGTGTTTATATAGCAACTTTGACGAAAATATCTCCACTTGCAGTTTCCCAATTTTTACTAAAAATTGGAAAATTACTTTGTACACTAGGCTTATCTTAATTCTGAAGTTTCATTGTTTTATTTTTATTATTTAGGAGATATGATAAAAGATTCTCCACACACATACACGCATAAACACACACATACACACAGGCTAATTGTCAAAAAACACTTTTTTGGATTCAGGAGATCTTAACACATATAAATCAGGTGAAGACATCGAATTTTTGGCCGAATACTTTCATTACCTACGGTGTTTGGGTAATAGAAGTAAAGATATAGCTCTGGGTCTTCGGTGTCCTTACATGTATTATCCTAAGGTGGCCTAATACCATAGCATACTTGCCAACCATCTCATTATGAACCGTACAAATTTTAGTACCCGCTTTTTTTTCCACACCAATAATTTTTTAGAGTAATTTTAGTCTTATTTAATCGTAACAACATTTGGAGAGAATAACTCTAAAAATATAGTGGTGTGAGAAAAGGGGCGTTGTTTCAGGGGGCGTTAACAATTGTACGGTTATTAATGAGATGGTTGGCAAGTATGCCATAGTTGCCAACTTAGCACCTTTTGGCTACTGGAAAAATTTAATAAAAATATCTATTTTATTTAATCAGTGAACTATAACGGTTTTTACTGATAAAGTAAAATAAATAATAATAATAATAAATAATAAAATTTTCCGGTAGCCAGAAGGTGCTAAGTTGGCAACTATAACTAATACCATGGTTTGACTGTGAAAAGACAATTTTTTTTTTCTTTCTGTTTATTATGAAATTGATTGAATCAAAATATGTGTTATTTTACTCACCCATTTCGTTTTCCTAAATATGACAGACTTGTCAGCACCACAGGACACGAAATAGAGCTCATTATTGATCTTGATGAATTTGGCTGCCGTGACTGAGGACGTGTGATCATCAAGAGTTTGGACGAAGGCATAGTTCTTCTGGGCATCAAATAAGTGCACTAACCGGTCACGGCTAGCTGAAGATAGCAGTTGGGTGGGATCTATGCCAGAGAAATTCAAAATTATGTATTTTATAAAGAACATGATCGATAACGTATATATTTTAAAATAATAAAATAAGATTTCAAATTTTAATTTTTTTGAAGGGGTACAAGATTTCTAGAGTGTTTTCCAGTTTTAATCAGAGAAAATGTGGACCCTATTGCTCAAAAGAAAGGCGGGAGGGGGGGGGGGGAGAAAAAAATATTAGAATAGTATAATAGTATAATTTTTGTAAAGAAACAGTTTTTGTAATGTCTTAAAAATTACCCTTCAAAACTTCGCTTCACCATTTCAGATATGTTTTATTATGTAATTCGCAATTTAAATTCAAGTTATAATAACAGAGTTGCCAACATTTAAGTTTATTGCGGAGCATTTTTAGCCCCTCCTTTATTTTACACCACTTTTATTTTAAGAGTAATTTTTTCTTATTTTGTCGCAATTATGTACTGGAGAAGAGAAAATTGTTCTATGAATAAATTGATGCGAAATAAAGGCGAGGCTAAAAATGCTCCGGAATGAATTTAAATGTTGGCAATTATGTAATAATAATAATCATACCTACCACAGGCCTCGCAGCGTTCAAAAAAGTTATATTTATTTTATTACATTGTCGCCAGTGCTGTCAATAAGAAATCTTTCTTGAATCTTTCTGACTGTTTTATTGCAAAATTATTATGTAGAAAAGCATTGTTTTAAAATTGTGGTAACATAATAAAATGAGCGTAAAATTTTAGGAACGCTAGAGGCCTTCTGCAACCAGTTTAATCAAAATTCCGTAATATTGTTAGTACACGCCTCTTTTCCTACACTATTTCATTTTTATAGTAATTTTCTGCAAATGTAATTTCGATCAAATAAGAAGAAAAATACTCTAAAAATAGACTTGTGAAAAAAAGGCGTGTACTAACAGTTACAATACTACTGAATATTAATTCGAATGAATATTATATATACACAGATGCCAACATTTTAATTTATTTCGGAGTATTTTTAGCCCCGCCTTTATTTCATACCACTTGTTTTTTGAAAGTAATTTTTTCATATTGTGTCGAAGTTATATACTGGAGAAATTTTTCTATAAATATTGGTACCAATTAAGGGCGGGGCTAAAAATACTCCGGAATAAATTAAAATGTTGGCCTCTATGTATGAAATTAAGATATGAATAATAATATAATGTGATCAAAATATTTAGCAACAAAAAAATTGAGTAGCTATGAAAACATCTTACCAGATTCTTCATTTGAATATTCTAAACAAAGGACTTCTGCATCGTGGGCTTCGATTTTACAGAGAAGTTCAAGATATTGCAGATCGTATACCCTATGTAACAAAAAAAAGAATAAAAATTTTTTTGATAAGAATCTACAGAGAATTTTAAATAATCGGCCTGATATATGTTTTATATAGTAAGTATGTTATTTAAATTATAACTATACCTGATCTAGAAAAATGTGTATAATTTTTTTTACAGATACTTGAAGTTAGTATCTGTAAAATGCTATTAAAAAAAGTGTTTACATAAACACTTTTTTTAATAGCATTATGATTTTGTGTATAAATAATATAAATTATATATTATCTCAAAAACTGTTTGGCAAATTCATAATGTAAGATTTTTGTCTAGCTAATGATATTATCAAACCTCAGAGCTGCCAACCTAATCCGGCAAATTGTTAGTACCGCCCCTTTTTCTACACCAGTCATTTCTTAGAGTTTCTTTCTTCTTAATTCATCACAAATTATTTGAAGAAAAAAATTACTTTAAAAATTGAGTGGTGTAGAAAAAGGAGCGCTACTAACAATTTGCCGGATTAGGTTGGCAGCTCTGTAATCGGGATTATGATTGTCACAATGTTTTGTAAGTTTTAATCTATACAAAACTGTCGTACTTCTAAAATTCAACTGTAGCTAGAAAAGTTAACATTTAACGCATGGTAACATAAAATTATATTTTTCTATTCTTGTTAACCTCCAAATATGTGTGACGTAAATGAATGTTTTATAATTCTGATTCCTAAGACGGACCATGTAGATTTGTGCTCTTACTTGAACTTTTTTTTTTTTTTTTTTTAAACACTGTATAAGTAAGCACTTCAGCATAGGTGCCAAGTCTCCTGCTTTTCAAGGGAGACTTCATACCGGAAAAGTTTTATAAGTGTTTTCAGTTTATTTAATCATCGAAAATATAAGTGACGTACTCCTTTTTAAAAATATTGGTGTTAATTCTGAATTAAAAATTAGAAAGTTTGGCAGCTATGACTTTAGCATATATTGTAGTGTAAGTCTTAAAAAAAGAAGGAGTGAAACCAGAGCCCAATTCAGCCCGAAGCAAAATACTGACTACCGTTATTTTTTAAGAACAATTTATGATCGATTTATGACAGAAATTGTATGCTTTTAGGAAAAAAAATAGTTTAAGGAAAAAGTGATGTTTAAAATTTAGTTTATGCAGAGAGCAAAATAAGTTATATATATGTATTTTTACAGCATCATCAATTTTAGTCTTTATCAATCCACTGCAGGATGAAGGCATCTCCTAGGTGATTACAATCTGCCCAGTTTTCTGCAATTCTTCTCTATTCTGCTCTTCCAAACTTCATAATTTCATCTGTTCAACGACACAGTGGTCTCTTTCTTGGTCTTTTCATATCTCTCGGTATCCAAAATAGACTTTGGTAGTCTATCTACCATCATTTCTTCTGACAAGGTGCCCAGCCCAGCTCCCATTTAACTTCTTAACTATAGAAGCAACACCAGTAACTTTAATTTGCTCCCTAATCCTAGTGTTTCGATTTCTATCTCTTCGGGTGAATTTTAAGATGCATTTCTCGATGCTTCTCTGGGTTATTTGAAGTTTTTGTATAGTTTTACACGTTAATGTTCAATTCTGTAGCATAAGTTAAAATGGGCAAAATGTACTGATAAAATTTTTTTCTTTTCAAAGAAATTGTGAGGTTACTTTTGAATATAGTGCTATTTCTTACGAATGTTCTCCATGCAAGTTTAACTCGGTTGCTAATTTCTTCCATGATTTTCTCATTCATCGTAAGGATTTGTCACAGATAAGTATAACTGCATACCGTTTCTAATTTATTCATATCAACAGTGATCTTCAGTAGTGAAACAAAGGAATTTTACATAATTTTTGTCTTACTGAGGTTCATTTTTCAATCCAACAAGCATGCTTTCTTTGTTCAATTCCTGAAGCATTTCTCGCTAATCCTCAAACGAGGAAGCAATCATCAGCAAATCTCAAATTATTTATAAACTCTCCATCCATTTTTATGTTTTTTTCTTCTCAATTTAGTTTTTTAAAAACTTGTTGAAGTCTGCATTGAATAGTTTAGGTGAAATTTTATCCCATGTTGTACAACCTTTCTGATTTTGGTTTTCTGCAATAACACTGAATTTTATAATACAGGAACATGACATGAGGTAACAAGATATCATGACAACAGAGTTGCCAACATTTTAATTTAATTGGGAGCATTTTTAGTCCCACCTTTTTTTCACACCATTTTATTCATAGAATAATTTCTTCCCATATATAACTACGACAAAATAATAAAATATTACTCTTAAAAATAAAAGTGGCATGAAATAAAGTGCGGGACTAAAAATGCTCCGGAATAAATTAAAATTTTGGCAACTCTGCATGACAGTCCAAAATATAAATTTGTAATATTCTAAGAGCATTCGTTTTTGATCTATGGGAGATTTCGCAAATCATGATTGCAATACTTTCCTTACATAAAATCTTCGAAACATAAAAATAAGGCGTAAAATGCACTGTAGCGGTAGCATGAAATTATGAAGGTTCTTCTAAATATCTGTATTTATTTGTATCTCGATAGTAGATGTACTTATAAAGATTAAACTTTCTTTGACAATATCAAATTTTTCGTTTGTTTTTTCTGTTTAACATTCATAGTTTGCAAATCAATTTATCAATTTTAGAAATTTTGACGTACCACAGTAGCATAGCCGCCAACATTCTAATTAGCATTCCGTAGTGCTGTTAGTACCCGACCCCCTTTTTACACTACTTTATTTTTCGAGTACATTTTTCCAAATGTGATCACGATTAAAAAAGAAGAAAAATAATCTAAAAAACAGACTGGTGTGAAAAAAAAAAAAAAAAAAAAAAAAAAAAAAAAGAAGGCGGATACTAACAATAATACAAAATCTTTATTAGGTTGTTGACAACTATATACAGTAACAGGCCTTGCAGCGTTCCTAAAATTTTACAGACATTTTATTATATTGTCACCACTATAGACCTGCTAACTATGCTAGTTTATCCGCAATGGTTAAGACCCGCCTTTTTTTTTTTACACCAGAATAGTTGTAGAGTATTATTCAGCTATATGTTCTCATGATTAAATAAGAAGACTGTTGCTCTATAACTATTCTTGTGTGAAAAAAAGGCGGGGCTTAATACCATTACGGATAAACTACCATAGTTAGCAGGTCTACCACTATGAAAAAAATGCAATTTTCTGGCATAATGATTAAGTATGGTTTAGCGATAAAACATTCAAAAAACTTTCTTTGTATTCATAGTGGTGTCAATAAACTAAAAAAGTTGTAAAATTTTAGGAACGCTGCGAGGCCTGCAGTAAAGACAGTAATCAGAATATAAAAGTAACAAATATGTGATTAAATATGAGTATATTTACTAAATAATCTTTAACTCCGTATGCGCAAGCGACAACAAAATTTCTTTTGCATAAATTTTTAGCCAAATATACAGAGTTACTGTGAAAAAAAAAAAAAAAAAAAAAAAAACATATATTGTAAAAATTAAGAAAGATTCGTCGATAGAATTACTTGAATTTCAAGTACTCTCAGAGAGAAACAAAATCAAACTGGATTTTACCCTTCTAGCGATGAAATATTTTGCGCTATGACATTCAATTAATTCCGAGCTCGAGTCCCGATTCAAACATAGATGTTCGCAATGATTTTTTTAGAATCTTGTTATATTACAGAAAATTCCTGTCATCAAAATTACCGAAAATTATTCGTACGCTATGTGAAAAATATGTTGACAAAAATTTTCAACAACAAAATAATACAGAGAATATTCGTAAGCAATAGATTTTTTCCGCAGAGCTCACTGTAAAAATCTGGCATTAAATGAAAATCTCCTGTTCTGTCAGCCAGGACCGAGCAGAATTCGCTGCATGGTAGGTGACAATGTTATCTCTATAAGTATAATATGCTTGGTATTTTGGCACTTGTCAATCTTGCTTTTATACCAATTTCTCGTACGCAAAATAGAAAAATATATGCAACCATACATTGAAATCTGTATCAACGGTTACAAGTTTTATCTGGTTACAGAAAAAATACAGAAATAATGTTTCTTTTGGCAGACTGAGATGCAGTTTTAAACTAAATTTTTATAGTTTTAGAGAACAGAAATTTTTTGTAGGAATTTCCAGAAAATTTTAAAAACATTCGGTGTTTTAACAGATTTTTTGCAGTGTATGTATCGGTTTAATTAGCTTTAAAGTCAAAAAATTAATTGTAGAGCGTGAAACTATACTAGTTAATACGTTATTCTACGTATAAGCATAGTTGCCAACATTTTAATTTATTCTGGAACATTTTTAGCCAATATATAACTACGATAAAATAAGAAAAATTACTCTTTCCACTTTCGCGACCACTGACATAGATTCACGTCAATTATAATGTATATCTATTTGTAATGTAGATGTGAATACAAAAAATTTTGTTCTGAAATATTGTAAACTAGCAGGCAACGCCCGCTTCGCTGGTCCCTATTTTTAAAAGAATCACTATAATTACTGAATTCTCAAAATTGCATTAATTTTTATCACGTGAAGAAAAAAAAAGAAACAAAATCTGTTTCGGAAAAATGTCGCACCGGGTTCTCACTGCCTTCGGAAAAAATTCCCAAAATGCTCTAACTCTTATTTCTATTATTTTCCCCCTTCGCCCCCCCCCTTCAGTCTATCCTAATAATTTTACAAATTTGAAAATATTTGCAATCGATTTGTAAGTATCAAAAACCTCTATGCACCAGTTTTGAACGATATATCTCTATTTTTATTTTTTGCCCCTCTGCTCCCCTCCCTTCCCAATAATTTTAAAAAATCGAAAATATCCGCAATCGATTTGTAGGTATCGGAAACCTCTATGTACCAATTTTGAATGATCTAACTCTATTTTATTTTTTTTTTGCCCCTCAGACCCCCCACACCTCCCCGGCCCTCCTAATAACTTTACACTCTCGAAAATATCCTCATTCGACTTGCAGGCCTTTAAAACCTATCTGTACCAATTTTTAACGGCCTAACTGTATTTCTATTTGTTTTTCCCCATAGCCCCCCTTCCCGCCTCTCCTAATAATTTTATAAATTCGAAAATATCCGCAATCGATTCGTAAGTATCGAAAACCTCTATATACCAGTTTTGAACGATCGAACTCTATTTTTATTTTTTTGCCCCTCCTATCCCCTCCCCCCCTTCCCGGCCCTCCTCATAACTTTACACTTTCGAATATATTCCCATTCGACTTGCAGGCCTCTAAAACCTATCTTTACCAATTTTGAACGCCCTAACTGTATTTCTATTTGTTTTTGCCTATAGCCCCCCTTACAGCCTCACCCCCTTCCTGCCCCTCCTAATAATTTTACAAATTCGAAAATATCCGCAATCGATTTGTAGGTATCGAAACCTCTATATACCAATTTTGAACGATCTAACTCTATTTTTATTTTTTGCCCCCCTCTCCCCTCCCCCTTTCCTGCCCCTCCTAATAACTTTACACAATCGAAAATATCCTCATTCGACTTGCAGGTCTCTAAAACGTATCTGTACCAATTTTGAACGCCCTAACTGTATTTCTATTTGTTTTTGCCCCATAGCCCCCCCCTCCCTGTTGCCCTACCTGGGGGCTGAATTTCTAAAATTCCAGAAATTGGTTTTTAAATATTTGCATTAGCTATATTTTAGAGCAAAAATTTCACGTATATCTATTTTTTTGTTTGAGATATATAGGATTATGCGAAATCATGTTTTACGCATGTGAAATTACGTTTTGCCCCTCCGCCCCCCCTTGGAGACCGAATTTTAAAAATTCCAGAAATTAGTTTTTAGACATTTGTATTAGCTATATTTTAAGGCAAAAATTTTACGGATATCTGTTTTTTTGTTTGAGATATGTAGAATTTTGTGAAATCAAGTTTTGCCCCCCTCCCCCCCTTGGGGGGCGAATTTTGTAAAATCGCTTCTTAGTGGATGCCTACGTAATAGAACGAACATTGTCACAAAATTTCATGCTTCTGGGTCTAGGGGTTTGGTCTGGGCGATGATGAATCACCCCCTCAGTCAGTCAGTCAGGAAGTACTCTTTTATATATATAGATTAGGAGAATAAAGCCTATAGGCGCGCCTTACTGTCAAAAAGACAAAAACATGCGGTCGCGAAAGTATTAAAATAAAAATAGTATGAAATAAAGGCGGGACAAATTAAAATGTTGGCAACTCTGCGTATAAATCACACAATGCTATAAATGTAAAATTGAAATTGTTATGGTATAAAATTAAAATATTGTTAAAATTGTAATGAGTAGTACATACTTGCGGAGCTGCCAACCGAATCCGGCAAAGTGTTAGCACCGCCTCTTTTCCTGCACCACTTAATTTTTAGAGTAATTCTCTTCAAATATATTTACGATGAATGAAGAAAACAAATAGTCTAAAAATTAAGTGGTGCAGGAAAAAGGGCAGTACTAACGATTTGCCGGATAAGGTTGGCAGCTCTGTACTTGCCAACCTAACCCGGAAGATTGTTAGTTCCCGCCCCTTTTTGTATACCACTTAATTTTTAGATTAATTCTCTTCAAATATATTTACAATTAAATAAGAAAAGTACTTTAAAAAAGGACTGGTGTGAAAAAATAGGCGGAAAGGGGCGATACTAACAATCTTCCTGGTTAGGTTGGCAAGTATGGTAGTATAAATATTATTTTGCGTGGCTATATTAAATTTTTGAAAGTATCTTACCGTATATTGCCGGACCTATCTCCTGTTGCCAGATGTTTGCCATCTGGACGGATTTTAAGACACCTAACGCCATTTTTGCCATCGTAGGAATTAACTAGTTTTTCATTTGTTCCGGCTGCAAAAGAAATTTTAAATAACGATGGGTGAAAATAAAAGTTTTTATTTTTGTAATTGTGAAATATATTACTAATTTGCAGTACTCGAAACATAAATGCAGTAATAAATTCTGAGAAGGATTAATCTAATCAGAAGAGAATCTAAGACAATTATTTTAATTACAAATACCAAGCAGTTTAGTTTTAATACGACTATTAATTAAATAAATAATCAAATACACACACACACACACACACACATATATATATAAATGATAGATATCGTAATAAAATTTAATCTTAAAATTTAGCAATTAATAGATACAAAACAATACCAACACACAAAAATATAGAACTGATTTTAACTTAGAGGAAAGACTGACACAAAATTGTTGCGATTTAGATTAAGAACCAATAAGAGACAAAAATAACTTAAATTACTTATGCCGACATGGATGATAATAAAAAAAGGACCATTAAACTTAATGACAGAGAAAACAAATAAATAACCACAGAAATAATTGGAGAAAAATGCTTAAAATTAGAAGTAAAATACTCTTCAGGGGCATGTACTTATATATATATATATATATATATATATATATATATATATATATATATATATATATATTATGAAATACTCATTAACCCTTGATTTCCCAAGATCAAGGCGTTATTGCAGAAAATTTGCTTTCAGGTGCCGCTTGGCACATTTGGCGAAAATCACCAGCACCGCACCTTTTTGCATCGTTTAGAAGTTGCAACATTCCACTGGTTACGTTTGCTATCTCTGGCGAATTAGCGCACTTTTTTAATGAGGCGGGCTTTACTAAATTTCAACTTCAAAATGGGGTCAAAATGACCTTATTTTGGGAAAGCGAGGGTTAAAACAAGTTTCCAAACATTTGATTTATTGGTAATCACTAAAATCATTTACTCTATATGTTCGTTATAAAGAAATATACAGGGCTGTCACAGGCGACTTTCTTTTTATTATTATTATTTTCGCACCACTATTTCCATAACATAAGATAATAATTTTATGCAGACAAAATGCGGATGTGCTTGCGAAAATATATTATAAATTTTATTTTATGGAAATAGTGGTGCGAAAAGAATATAAAAATAATAGCCTGTTGGAGCTCTGAATATGTAACAAAAATTTTGCTCGAAATAAATTGCTTTTCCATGAGTTTTTCCAGGATGGCATTTAAATAAATAAATATATCCGAATCCTGTTCAAGACATCCTGAAACGTGTAAATCTATCGAAAACGAGATGTCGAAAACTTTCACGAATCGAAGTAGTAAGAATATAAAAAAAATAAGAATATAGTAATAAAGATTATCTCTATATTCTTACATTATTTAGAAATCTCTATATTGTATTATATTTATGCTGAGACCAGTTTATAAATTAATGTCTATGTTAAGATTATACAAAAATCTATTAATGACTTGATAATGTACAAGTCATTCAAATCTCATATTTATGTTATTTACAAATTGCACACGAGGAAAAAAAAAAAAAAAAAAAAAAAATCGTTTATGTTTTAGACTAATAGTTATTTTTTAAAGCATTTCTCGAATACTAGGTTATCATTCTAATAGAAATTATTTTCTTCCATTTTATTTTCAAAAGGACTATTAACTGATGTTAAAAAAATACTAAATTAAGAATTTTGTGCTATAGATGAATATTGCCTTACCTGGCAGAAAATCGATATCACAGAGAAAGACTAAATTTGGATCTGTATACAAAATTTTTAACAATTCCTATAAAAGAGAAAGAAAAAATAAAAATGAACACATTATAATTTATGAATTTATTCAAAGACAAAAAAGTAAAAATTTATTTATTTATTTTTTATATAAAAATTATTGTGTCAGATATCTAAAAAATGTTTTAGGCAGAGTTACAACATTTCCAAATAACAATATAATGTTTAAATTCAAATTTCAATAACTCACAAATATATACAGTCAAACCCCGATTTAGTGCCATCATCGGTACGCATAATAATATGGCGTTATAACGGATTTGGCGCTATATCGAATTATAATCCTAGCTGTGTAAATGAAATAAAATTAAATATTCCCTTACCTCATTATATTACAAGCATTAGAAAATTTGAGGATCATAGCATTGAATATGTGATAACTAGTATTTTATTTCGTTCTACGTGGTCATTATATTTACGCAGGAGAAAAATGTTTTAAAATACTAGCTATTTTAAAACATTTACTTGAGTATTTTTATTTATTTATTTATTTATTTATTTCATTTTATTTTTTTGTACGGAAATGTTTTCAATGTGTTTTTCTAAAATTAAAATATCAAAATCATCTTTTTACCAGTTGAATGTATCCTTTGTTTGTTAATGCAGTCTTTTGCTTCGTCAGATTTAATTTTTTCTTCTTCAATCTGAATTTCCTCTTCAGATGAATCCGAATTTGGGTCGTTATTTGTTATTAATCCAACAATTTCCTCTTGACTCATTTCTTCAAATGCTGGAACATCTTTGTCTACATTAATATATTTAGCTGCAGTGAGAGGATGCTGCATGCAAGTTAAATTGTTTACATCATGTTATAAATCTTTAATTTCTGCAGTTCATCACTAAATTTTTCACTATTTTTTAAGCGTGTATGGCTCCAGCAGTTAACTATAATCTCCGTAGAAACTTCCTCCCACGCTTTTTTCATCATCAGAATCGAGTCTTTTAGGGAAAGAGCAAAAAAATCATTTTTACTGATACGGTCAAACAATGTGTCTGATATGTTTCCAGTAATGCGCTTTGAAAAAAATTATGATTCTGGCATCTAAAGGTTGTAAAACACCAGTGCAATCAGGAGGTAAAAATTGAAATCAGACATTGCTGACTGGAGTTACTTTACAACAGAATGCATTCTAATACCAATAACACCTGACGTGTTTTCTTCTTCATTTCAGTATTAAAATTCACTAGCCAATTTTAAAATAAAATTGCAGTCATCCATGCTTTATTGTTATTCACATAATCCACATATAAAGCAGCATTGGAATTTTTAAAGCAACTTGGCTTAGCAGATTTACCAATAACATTTAATGGTCGTTTGTCTGATCTACCAACATTCGTGCAAAACACAAGCGATACACGATCTTTAATTTTCCTACATTCTTTAACAGATCTAATTGATATTGTTTTGTCGGGTTGCAAACGATAAAATATACTTTCATCCATAATATAGACACGAGCAGGTTCATACTCTGAAATAATAGCATTTAATTTTTCCTGGCCTCTTACCGTAAAATACACCTCTTACCGCAGAAACATTTCTTCTGTGTTTTATCAGCCCATGATACTAAGAATTGGAATGCGTCAAACGAACGACAATAAGCATAGCGCTTGACTGAAGAAAAAAACAAAAAATGCTAATTTTAATAAAAAATTATAATTTTTTGGAAAATGTTGATTGGCGCTACATCGAGTTGGCGTTATAATGGATGCTTTACATTATAGTCCCTATTCAGAAGATTTGTTCACCCACACATGTGGCGGTTAAACGGGTTTGGCGGTATTTCGGGGGGCGTTATATCGGAGTTTAACTGTAATTAAAATTTCATTTCTAAATAATTAAATAAAGCATTGTTCTGGACGTTATATTCAACGCCCCAGCCCGCCCGTTTTTGCTCTTCGATGTCTTTTTCTACTCAATTTTGTCCTTTTATTACTTCCGGTGCAAGCCGTTTTTTTTTTTCTTTTTTTTTTTTTCTTTTAACACACTTGACATTGTGAGTTTTTTTTGGCTTTCTTCCCATGCTATTTCTATGGTGTTTGTAGTCCCCCCCCCCTCTTTTTCTGGATTCTAAAGTGCGGTGGAAATTTAATTCTAAATTTGATATATTTCGATACTAGGACTTTGTTTTTTTTAATACCAAGTGTAAAGTTATTTGGTAAAAACGTGAAGAATTTTATAAATTAATATAAAACTTTAAACTATTAATTTATATTAAAAACAATTTTAATATTTTCATTCATATTTCCTGTAAAAATATACATATATTATATGGAGTTTAGAATTTTCCTGTGGATTGTTCGTAAAGAAAAACTAAATGAAGCCATTTGTGAACAACTGTAAAATACAAATATTTCTTTACAAATTTAATAAAATAAAACACTTTTTAACTCTTTAATGTTCTCTACACATTTTCTTTTGAAAATTGCTAAACTGATTTAAAAAATGATACTAAACACAGAGTTATCAGAAATATATTAAATAATAATAATAAAATTATACTTTTAAAAAATTAAAGAACACGGAAAATGTGAACTGAAAAGCACAAAATACCTATCTTGATTGAATAAATGCATGGTAAGAAAATATCGTGTGAGTGACACACCATAATATTTAAAACTTTAATGATAATAATAAAAAAATAATCTTGTGTGTCACTCACACGACTTTCTCTTACCCTGAAATTTAATACTGTAAATACAGGTTGCAGATAAAGAGGTAAGATAACGAGTACTGTTATGTAAACTTGTGTTAAATAATTCAAATTAGGCTTCGGAAGAGTTTTATATGATAATTAGTTCTGTGTGAGGGAGACTACCGCTACCCTCAACCCTCCTTTCATTAATGCGCCTACATTTATATAGAATTTAATTCGGTTATTAAAAAATAATTCTGTTTTTAAAAAATAATTTATTAAAATTATTATTAAAAAAATTATTTTTTATGATAATGCAGACGATTTCCATATTAGAGAAGTAGTATAACACTAAAGATAAAAAAAAAAAAAAAACTTGAATTTATTCTGAATATATATATATATATATATATATATTTGTTAAAAATGAAAAAAAAAAATGATAACTCTATTTTAAATTATCGCAGATCGATGGTTCAACCATTCGTTTTACAGGTATTGGCGAGCTCTTTTGAAAGATACCCATGTTGAAAATTTACTCCCCTCGAGGGGGACTTCCCCCCCAGGGAGGGGAGGCGAGGCTCCTACATACACAAAAAAAAATTTCCCAGTTGACTATCTCTATTACAAAAAATATATATTCGTTTCATTTAGTTTAGTGCAGTTTATAGATGTTAAACTCTATTTACCTCATAGACGTAACTTATTTAACTTGATTTAACTCTATTTCCCTCATAGACGTAATGTATTTGAATAGTTTTGAGTGTCCCTGCACACGAACCATTTGCTTCATCTCAACGAAAAGCTTACTGTAGCATCCCTATATGATACACATTTAGAATACCGAGTTTGGAATTTCTGTTACTATTTGTTCTTGAGATATGCTGATAACAGACACACAGACATCCACACAGACAGGCAGACACACAGACCATTCGCTAAAAACATGATTTTCGTATTCAGGGGACTCCAGAACATGTAAATATAACAAAAACTCACATTCGAAAATTTGACCCTAAAAATATACTTTCTCGTCCCTATGGGTTAGAGAAAGTAATTAATTGGTTAATTGTTGCCACTCAACGTTATACAAACACGGCCAAATCCTGTGCCACATACGATAAAGTTTCATATATATAGATTTTTTGTTTGTTTACCCCTAGAACCTGCCCCTGATGGGATAGGAGCTGGAAACACTTGTATGTAGTATTGTCATCGACTATGAAGTCGTATGCAAAATTTCAGGTCAATCGAACGAATAGAAGTGGTCGAAAATTGAATTGCAACATTCCGTTACATACATTAATAGTTACATCATATCAAGTTAATAAGAGCATGTTAATAATAATTATTACTTTTCAGATTATTTTTGGTTTGAAACATTATTTTATTGGCCTAATTATATTCAAATAATAATTAATTTAATCAATAAGTAACTCTTAAGTAAACAATAAAATTTTCAAAAACAAGCAACAATTGTTTCAGGTCAAAAGAATTATACGGTCCTTCATCAGGGGAATGAACTGGGTACGACAAACGCATTATTAAAGCAGCAAGATGCACTCGCACTTATCAAGAAATTTAAAGTGACTTTGGCGTATGGCTTCCTCTGAAACTTCATTTGAAATATTTCGTAACAGTGCTGCCATCTACCGATCAGAAAATAAGCAAAGGTTTAAAAATCGATTAAAACAAGGAAAAGTTATTGAGACATTGTTGCGTAAAAAATGTTACATTTTTGGTTTAAGTACGAAAGTAATGAATGTTAAACATTTAATCAGTTTGTATTAAAAATTTCTTCATACATATGTAATAAAATGAATAATATAATGTGCAAATAATTGTTTTGAGCGTAATGTAGAATAAATAGCATAAAAATGTAATCATAAAAACTGTTTTTTTTTTCTTTTGTAGTGCCGACTAGACATGCATATTTTCTTCATGTAGAATATCCCTGGTATTCAAATTTAAATTTAAATGCGATTATTAAATGAAATATTCAAAATATATATTATGAAAAACTTTTGTCTGGACATTGATCTTCGATTGTAGATCGTGGTAAATGTCACGAACACATGAAACATAAAAATGTCATTCGATTTAGAAAATCACTCTGAAGTCACGATTTTTGAAAAGCATTTTTTTTTTTTTTTTTTCTAGACCAAAAGTGGTTTAAATTTTATACATATGCAGCATATTTTAAAAGTTTTATCGATTTTATATACAATTATTTCAAACATGTTTAATATCCTATATGGCTAGTAACATATTCAGAAAATTCAAGCGTTTTTGCTTCACTTAGAACTGAAGTATTCACGATATTTTTAAGTTATAAATAAACAAATCAGATAAAAAGTAAAAGGAATACGTACACTTAATTATTTCCGTTATATCGGTTATAATCTAATATAATATGCAAAAATTTAGTTCTATTCAGTAAAATAACATTTCTTCACGCATACAAACTATGCTTATATATATATATATATATATATATATATATATATATATATATATATATTATACTACATTTACTTTAAGTACAAAATCTTAATATGCTTATTAAATTTAACTGTGGGTTTTCCCCCGGCTTCTTCCATCCTTTTCCTAGTTGCTCGCTGGAGACTTGTCGTCTCCTTGTGATTCTGCCTAAACACATTTATCTTCTGTGGTGAGGTGCCTTAAGTTTAAGGCTATCGTCCCACCTTCCTTTCGATATCTTTTTTTAATTTATGGCTTCTGACACAGTTATCTCCAATCAAGATTCTCCAGGGCGTAAAGTTGTTGGACAACTAGGTAGCCCATAAAGCCACCCCAGTTTCGCAGAAGAAGAAAATTTTATTTCATTCATTCTGGTAAAAATTCTGCGCCAATTTTCCATCCCCGTTTAATTTGTTGTCAAATTTTTAAAAGTTTCTACCAAAGCTGTTTGCTTAAAATTTTCGGTGGATGCAATATTTTCATTTAATTTTTTTCTCAAAAACTAATTATCAAATTTAAAAATCCATCCTTCTTAAAGCAGGGGTCGTGCTCTCCGCCCATTTTTCAGGACACTCTCAGGGATGAGAAATTTTCAAATATGTTGCTACCACTATTTCTATACACTAATCTCTATCCTGTATAATTATGGTACATCACTTTAAATGTACCAAGAGTATTTCTGCATGAAGTTAGTGGTTGCAATGAAGATGGAAATTTCTTACTTCTGAGAGTGTCCTGAAAAGAGGGCGGAGAGAACGACTCCTGTTAAAGTTATAACACATTTTCTTTCATGTACAAAAATAAAATAAAATACTGAAAAGAGGAAGGAGAGTACGACCCCTGTTAAAGTTATAACACATTTTATTACAAGTACAAAAAAAAAAAAAAAAAAAAAAAAAAAGATGACAAATATAGAAAACTCTAGAAGAAAAAGAATTATTTATTTTCTTCATTATCACATTATTTATTTTAATTTAAATTTCTAAATTCCTATTTATGTAATTTCTCTTTCTCCTTTAAAAAATATTTTCTTTGTTAACAGCACTTAATAATATTACATATGAAATAAGTGAAAGTTTAGAAAAAAAAAATATTGAATAGGTGCCAGGTCCTCTTAAAATCAAAATATGATAAATTCTAAATCAACATAAATGTATAAATTCATAAATAATGAATATCAAAATATACGACTGTAGGCGTGAAAGTTCATTTCTGGCATACTGTTTTTAGCAAGTTTAATTTCTTCCGCCTATTGGAAAGGAGCTGATTTTCCGACAGCAATTTAATAAATATTAGCAAATAAAAACATTTAAACTAAATGCAGAATTAAACACTTTTCAACTAATCGATTACAGCCATTAATCTTTGCTAGACATCACTGCAAATGTCACGAACGTGAGATACCTAAAAAACCCATAGGATATAGAAATTCACGGAAAAGTCACGAATTTTGAAGATATTTTTCTTTTTCGGCAAAGTTCGTGTTTTATAAAGTTAAAAATATTGGAGATTCCAATGTAATTTCTAAAACGAGATTAAAATTTAAAAAAATTATTTTAACAAGTTGCGTTCACCAAAATTTTGTACAATTTAGAATCAGAATATATCAAACTGAAATTATTTTTAAACGTGTGAATAATAGCGAAAAAAAGAATATATGTACAGTCGGGAAAAAAAAAAAAAAAAAAAAAAAAAAACGCAACACCCGCTGTAATTTCGTTATTAATTGACGCAGGAACATCTAATAAACATAATTCAACGGAAAATTAAATGCACTTTCTGAAAATGTTGTCAAAATTTTAATTAGGGATCATCTACACATTAAAATGAGCGTCAACTTTGATTTTTTTTCAATAGCAACACCCAGTTTTGACTTCATATTCGAATTTCTGAGAGTCTGGCAGTGCGGAAAAGTATACTATTTGTATACTTTAACTTTAGTATTTACAGAGTTATAATTAAAAATGTGCTAGGGGGTTATCTGTAAATATAGAAAAATAAAATTAAGATCCTATAAGAGATAGACAAAATTTTATTATTTCACACCGGAAATCTTTCAGGAAAGAAAGAATTATAAAAAATTAATAAAATATTTACTTTTCCCAGTTTTTTAATTATCTAGAATTCAGTTTTTTAGATTTGTATATACTTCAGTACATTTTTAGATAATTTTAGGTCTATTTAAATACATTACACTTGCGACTGGTCCAGACAGTACTCTCTGGAAAAAGTGCAATATTTTTCAAGTAAAAGTGTCTATTATGGCTGTACTGATCACCAATAAAGCTTAAATTTTCTTTGGTAGGTGTAACGTAATATACGAAATGAAATAATATAGATACAACGAATAAACTAAACCTTTTTGGATAAATTATTGTAAGGGTTCATGAAGTAAATATTAAACAATTTTAATCGCACTTACCAGTTTTGGGACAGTTGAACTCTTTGGAACTGAACGATTCGTTTTATAATTTCTATGAAAATATAATTTCTTAATTAACCCTTTAGCGACTGTTGACGTAGATTAACGTCATTTGAAAATCATTAACTCTGTCAGTGGGCGTTTCTTTCGTAATTTGTGCATTACGTATTTCTTAGATGTGTACTCAGTGTTCATATTTTTGCAATAAAATATGCTATGGTTATAAATATATTGATTAGAAAGAATATAATTATAATGTATATCCATTTGTAATATAATTGTGAATACAGGAAAGTTATTCTGAAATATTTTATTTTGAGAGAATAACGCCTGTAGGCGGATTTTACAGTCAAAAAGACAAAATCCTGCGGTCGCAAAAAGTGTTAAAATATATTTATAAAAGTTAAAGTATATTTTTAAAAATATATAAAGTTAAAAAATATTAATAAAATTTTAAAGACTAAAGTATCTTTAAAATAATAATCCTTCCACCTACAAAATAAATAAATAAAAATAAAGCAATATATGAAGCAAATGAGTTTAACTATGACGGTAGTTAAGAAACGATTTTACAAGTCTGTCTTGCATTCCAATTCCATTCGTTTTTTTTTTTTTTTTTTTTTTCTAATAGACAATTTTTACATTAAACCTATTTTTCTATTTAAAACAGTAAACCCCGCCTATTTAGTTAATTTTTTCTTCTAGTGTTCGTTTAAAAGATTCAAAATTTATCACCAGTAATCGATAAAGCAAAAATACCACTTGTGCATATTTTTGTCAACATAAAATAAGGGGTTTAACACGAATTCACCACTCAATGTCACATTTACTTTTCTTTTCTGTATTGTTTTATACTGAAGAACAATGAAGGCGGGGCTTGTCTTCTTTAGAACGCAGGAATTCTTGATGCTAACACTAATGTCTAAAAATCATGATTTTTGTTTCATTTCTTTGCGTTTGACGTTGTTGTGATATAATTTCACCCGTAAATAAAAAATAAAAATATTTTGTTTAATTTTCTTTGTTATTTTTTAAGATTTGATTCGTTATCTCATGCAAAACTTTATAAGAGACGGCCCCCTAAACCACTCCAAAAGAAAGATTTATTTATATCTCGAAAACTAATAACTGGAATGAGCTGCAAATTTGCACACCCATATTTTTTAGCATTAGTATTCATTTTATGTAAAAATTAATATAGGTCATAATTCATATTTTTTGTAATATGAATTTATTAATATTTTTCAGAATTAAAAATATTTTTTAGAATCATAAGAAATGATGGATTATGTTTGGGTTTCTTCATTATATCTCGTAAAAAAAAATTATATCGATGAAGTTATTTTTTGTGAAGATATTAATAAAAGTCTGAAATATGAATTTAACATTAGCACCTTCAAACTTTGAACGCTTATAACTCTGTGAAAAAATAAGTAAAATATACAATAAATATACTTTTTCGCGTTGTCCAGGAATTCAAAAATAAAAGAAAAATGGGGCATTACCATTGAAAAAAAAATCAAAGTTGGTGCGCGTTTTAGTATGTAGACGACCCCCAATTCAAAATTTCAGTTCATTTTTTGAAACTACTCACAATTCCCCGTCGAATGATTCCTATTACAATTTTCTACATCGATTAGCAACGAAGTTACGTTGAGTGTTGCGTTTTTTGTTTTCCCCGACTGTACATATATATATATATACACATACTTGCCAACATACTAATGAATATTCCGTAGTATTGTTAGCCCAGCCTTTTTTTTCACACCGGTATCTTTTTAAAGCGTTTTTCTTCTTACTTAATAGTAATTGCAGTTGGAGAGTATTACTTTAAAAATTTACTGGTGTGAAAAAAAATGCGGGTCTAACAACACTACGGAATATTAATTAGGATGTTGGCAAGTATGTATATATATATATATATATATATATATATATATATATATATACAAACCTGCTAAATATGCTAGTTTATCCGTAATGGTAATAAACCCCGCCTTTTTTTCATACCAGAATAGTTGTAGAGCAATAGCCTTCTTATTTGATCATGAGAACATATTGCTGAATATTACTCTACAACTATTCTGGTGTGAAAAAAAAGGAGGGGCTTAATACCATTACGGATAAACTAGCATAGTTAGTAGGTCTATATATATATATATACACACACACATATATATATATATATATATATATATATATATATATATATATAACATTGAATTATTAATAATGAATTATTAAACGCAGTAAAAGCCAAGCAACAGATACAAGATCACTAAAACCACATAGACCAATACGAAAGTAAATTTCAAGAGGAAGAAGCTCAGAAAGGGGAAAAATTTTTATCAGGGAGACCTTTTCCCCCTTTGAGTACCAATGTACGGTTTCGTTCACTATTGGCTATAATAGTAAATCACTTGTGGGTCTCCTATCGCACATGAAATTGATTGAAGTGGAATAGAAAGTGGAATAAGCTATTAAGTACAAATAACAGAGAATCTAACAGAAAACAACCATTAGAAACAATCAATACTCATAGCATGATACATTTGCAGTCACATGGATTAAAATAACAAAATAATTCAATGGTTTAGTTGTTCAAGGAGTATAACAGACAAAATTCAAGGTGTATGGATTTATATACAAGTGCAGGTATAAAACGACATTCCTAGGATATTTATATTCCGGTTTATAGCCATTAGCTTTAAACATAATATACATATTTGATGATTTTTTAAAACACAACGTCTATATTATTTCATAATTATCGCATGATACAATGTATAATTATTATACGATACTATATATATATATATACATACACATTAATTGTTAGTGACGATAAGGGATGCAACTTTTAAAATAAAAGTAATAATAATGCATGTCAACGAAAAGTAATTTGTTGATAAACGGGAAGTGATTAATTCAACTCACATCGTCAAAAACATAGGATTTTTAAACACGAATTTATTTTCAATGACAAATTTGCTTCAATTTTTTTACCCTATTGCGTTGAATAAATATCATAATTGAATCATTCTAACATAATGGTTTAAATAGAGTTGTAGTATTCGGTTCGGTATTTTGTTATACGTAAATTAATGGCACTTTTACCTGACAAATATTAAAACACAACTATAGTCCTCATCACACTTACAAAAAACTAAAAGTAACTTTCACTGAATGATAGAAAAGAATATTTATTCAGCTTATCTGTAGCAATAAGCATCTTTAATGTTAATATTGGTCTTTTTCCTTTCGATAAATGATGAGTTATTACGCGCATTTTAAAAGAGAATTGCGTTTCACTGCCACTTGAAAGATACATAAAAATTGAATAAGTCCTCCCCCCACTTTTTTTTTCCTTTTCTTTTTTCTTTTTTTATAATTTATAATACATAATATCTTATATATTAAATTTGTGCAATTGTATTTCATAGATAGCTATTGTGAATCTTCACATTATAGCAAAAAAAAAAAAAAAAAAAAAAGTTACTATTGAAAAATGTACACGAAATTTTAATATGTACCAAATTTTATGAAGGTCAGTTTTTGTCAAATTTTTTGAAAAAGACAGTTCGAAATAGTTAATGTCAGGGCATCGTCAAATGTGTAAAACCACTAAATAAATAAATAAATAAAAATAATAAAATTAAATAAATAAAAATAATAAAATAAAATAAATAAAAATGCAGAAGTTGAAAATTTTGATAAATGTACTATTTTTATAAATATAAATGCAGGATAAACCAACTAATTATATAATTATTATTACCGATGTAGTTAAATATTATCATAACTTTTTTATTATTACTATTGCTATTAATTTTAAGTAATGAAAAATAGTTGAATATCACCTTTGGTTAGAGAGAGAGAGAGAGAGAAGACAGTAAAAAATATAATATAAAAGTGAAAAGCGAAAAGTTTTTTTTTTTTTTTTTTTTTTTTTTTAACGTATTGTAATGTCAAAACTTACATTACAATAAATATTTCTTTGTAAGGCACAGTTTTGGAAGATTTTTTGCTCCAGGTTCCAGATGCGGATTGTGTCGTCACTGGCACAGGTGAAGAAGGTGCCACCCGGAAGGGGACTTCCTTCTGGCACCTCTGGATAAGTCTGAAAAGAAATAAGGAAAATAATGTAACACAATAAATACTTTAACCTTCAAATATTGAAGCTTAAATATTAATTTAATTTTCATGTTTAGTAGTTCTTATATTATTGTTAAGTATTTCATTTTTGTGTATATTTCGTAACGCTGCTGGGTGAGTATAAATGTTTTTGCTATGATGATGATAATGATGATGATAATGATGATGATTTTTGTTAAAAACTTCACCATTACAGAAACAATGTTATTTTTTTTTTCACCCTAACACCATTAACGGATTTATTCACCAAAACAGTGTTAACCCATGATTCAGATAACGCTTGTGTTGGCTGTATCACACGAGAGATTTTCGCTCAACTTTTTACTAAATACAACATTATAGCCAACATACTGAGCCTGACCTTGTTCAAGGACAGCACATTTTCGGATGATCAACTTTTCCGGTCGGCTTCTGAAGGAGTTTACTGTGTTCAGCACGCTCATAAAAATTGACCAATAGGAGGGAAGTACAAGAATTTTTCCTGGAAAAATCTTAAAGAAGGGAATACCTCACACCATACTTGCCAAAATACTAATTAATATTCCGTAGTATTGTTAGCTCCGCCTAATTTTTAACACCGGTATCTTTTTAGAGTATTTTTCTTCTTATTTAATCGTAATTGAATTTGGAGACTATTACACTAAAAATTTACTGGTGTGAAAAAATGGGCGGGACTACCAATACTACGGAATATTAATTAGGATGTTGGCAAGTATGCCTCACACTATCAGTTCGGGTTAACCCCTTAACGCGCGGCGTCCTCGCTGCGAGGACGCAAAATTTAAGATCCAGCTGCAAAAACTCATTCCGGAAATTTTTTTGCAAACATTTACGTTTATAACATATCAGAAAAGGCCGGTTTTTTTAACCTTAAAATTTCTTTTAATTTAATTTAGTTCATGAATTCCGGTGGCAGTATAATTTAAATGATCCGAATTGTCTTGCGCCGCAAAGGGTTAACACTACGGACAACTGATCGGTTTTCTCGTTCGTTCAGCTATCCCAACTTCGAACGACGCTGGGTGAACATGTTGAGTATAATGTTGTGTTGAGTATATATGCTCCCGTTTGATATGGCCATTAGAGTTAATACTTTCTTAACCCTGGGTTAGGAAGTTTTCGTATTCACCACCCATGGATTAGTTCACCCCAGAGTTATCTGGAGAAATTTGTGAAGCGTCTGGCTGATTGGTCAATAAAAAAGTATTGTATTAAAAACTGTAAACAAGTATTTTTTCACTGTAACTGTAACAAAAGCTCATGCAACGCCAGAGTTAACCCATTAATGGCACCAGTTTCGGAGGATTAAGAAAATGAGAGTTAACTTGAGTGTTAAATAGCTGATTCTGCCTGGTGAATACCGATTTTGAGATAACCTAGCACATTCCCGGGTAAACATCAGTGTTAAAAATTTGGTGAATAAGACTATGAGTGTTAAGTCATCAAAGTTTACAAAACTTTTTAAACGCGGGAAAATTCGGTAATAACGATGACCTCAAATCGCAGTCGGTTGAGTTGTTTGCTAATAAAGAACCGAAAATATATGAGGCGAAATCATAAAGTTACTAGAAAGATGGTAAAAAGTCATCGAACAGAATGGAAAATATTTGACAGATTAGAGTTTATTTTTTTTTTGGGTAGAAAGTTTTATTTAACACTAAAAAACCGAAATTACTTTCACGCCGACCCAGTATGATGATTGCATAGGACAGCGGACGTGTCATTTCATAGCCTCCTAAACAAGATGCCTGTCGCGTAGCTCGGAAACTTGGCAACAGTTCAAGCGGTAGACAGCGCTACCTGGTACAGATTACGCGACTTTTTTATTCAACAGCCACCAAAAATTTTTAAAAGTGGGATTTGATATGCATAAAACGCGAATAGAGTGGAAGAAACGTCGATTATATATATCATATATGACTTCTTAAAATTATTGGGGGAAGTTGAATAAAAAAGTCGCGCAATCTGCACCAGGTGGCGATGTCTACCGTTTGAACTGCTGCCAAGTTTCCGAGCCACGTGACAGGCATCTAGTTTAGGAGGCTATGGTCATTTACATTTATGCATACCTGGCAACTCTCTCATTAAAAGCGTAAAATTGTTAACGCCTCTTTTTCCACGCCACTTTACTTTTAGAGTAATTCTGTCCAAATGTTGTAACGATTAAATAAAAATAAAATTACTCTAAAAAATGACTGGTGTGAAAAAGGGACGGGTACTAAAAATTTTGCGCGTCATAATGAGATGATTGGCAGGTATCCAGCTATAAAAAAATTGCAGAAAAACTTAAAAAAAAATAAATAAATAAATAAATAAATAAAATAAATATTGCAGATAATCTGAAGGTATATGGAACAATAAAAAGTTTAAAGGGAAAAAAATATATTTACTTTCAAACTGCAAATTGTTTGCTTTTAAACTGCAGTTATTCTGTAGGTATTATGATTTTTGTTCCAAACACTTTCAGATTATCTGTAGATTTTTTTTTAGCTGGGTATGTTTGTGTGGTGTGTCTAACAATGCTGCAACGAGACAACAACGTGTATTTTGTTTTTAAAAAAGTTGAACTGCTTTACTTTTCGGTAACATATACAATCTTTAATTTCGCCGACAGACGTAAGCTGATCGCTACCTTGAACTGAATTTTTTGAAGAAATAAAAATCTGGTTTTATGTATCCAGTTTTTTAACTCTTTGGTAGACGTTTCTTTCTAAAGAATTATACGTGAATAAGCATGGGTAACTTTAATAACGAGTAAAATCATATTACATGCTTTTGGTTAAAAGTTATTTGGAAAAATAAGAAGCAATCTGACGTTCATATTATATTTTCAATAAATAAATACGCTTGCGTACCTGTATTCTCGAATCTTTTACTTTTGCGCATAAGTTTTAAACAAATGAATATATGAATATAAAATTTGGATAGAATGTTCGTAATCAAATCATTAATCGAATTTAATGTTACTTTAACCCGTTAGCTCCCAGTGTCCTCATTTGAGGACAGGTGATAAAATGGCACGTATATTTTTTGTGGTTTCTGGGAATTATTTCTGCTTTCCAGTGAAAGTTTATAGCGTCACTCTAAAGTTTTATGTGCCTACTATTAATTATTATTTCATAATTTGGATAGTCATTTTATGTTTTTTCATTCGTCGCACATATGCTTGCTTTTTGCGCAGGTATACTAACTTAAATCAAGTTGAATAATAATAGATATTATAATACTTTACTTTCGAGATCTTTGTTAACATATAATAAGAAATTAAACTGTTATCTCAAAGATTTTCTATCTCGAAGTTTTCTCGCTAGAACACTAAACGTCGATAAATGAGGATAGGCTTTAAATTTAAAACTAACAGAATTGTTTAAGTTAATATATTTTATTGTCAGTGGTCTATATTAATTTAAAAGTGAAATAATCAGCTAATAATAATTTGTAAAATTAATTCGGGAGTTAACGGGTTAAATAAGGAGTAATTTTTAAATTGATATGAACTAAATTTTTTTCGATAGTTAGCTTTGGAAATAAAATGAAAATGTTCAACAATTTTAGAAAAGAAAACTAAATGAAAAATGGCTTTAAGGATGCATTACAGATACAGAGCTCGAAATTAACAGTGGTCCGTTGACCCGGGACTACAAAAATATTCAATGGACCAGTAAAATATAAATTCTAGTGGTCCACCGGACCAGTGAAGCTTTTCGATTTTTATTTATTTATTTATTACTTTTCTGTAAAATTGCCTGTAAGTCTGTCGCAGTATATTATAATATTTTAACAATGTCATAACAATGTTGTTGTTGTTGTTGTAGTATGCCACTCGGAAATTCCGAGCCCCGGTAGTGGAACTACCGGACTTATTTTAAGGCATGAGGGTTGCGTCTTCCGTTATTAGGAGCGCCTCATAAGGAGGAAGTACGACTTCTAGCTCCATAAGCTGGTGAAAGATGGAAGCACCAGCCAAACAACAGAAACTCGAATTTTGATCCGGATCAGAGCGAGTTAAACCCATGTTCCGGCACCTCCAGAGGTATAATTTTTGATGGGAACTTGGAGGACTTTGCGACCACGACGGAATTTAGCGTGCACCAGTCGCCATTAGCGTACACGACGGTCTTCGGCAGGCTCGAGGACCGAACCCGCAATCTTTCGCTCACGAACTCGCTGCTCTTACCAACCAGGCTACCGCGGCCCTGTCATAGCAATAGTAATATTATAACAATAGTAAGTATACTTCATTATAATTGTCAATATCACGTATTCTCTTTAATTTTTCGTTTAATTTTGCGTTAATAACATGTATATAGTTTATGTATTTTACGTTTAATACTTAATATAATACTTTAGGGTAAATATGTGACATTTAGTTTGTATATTAAAGTATAAATTTTTTATGTATATAAGACTTCATTTGTAATTTTTAATTCATTTACAACAACAACAACAAAACTATATTTGCCAGGTAAATTTATTTTGCTTTACAAATTGTTAACTATTTTTAAAAATTAGCATATATAATTAAGCTCATCAGGGCCTGACTCTCTCACGCTTTAGGCTAAAGCGATTTCCTTGGACTCTGCCTTTGTGTGAACGCAAATTTTCATTACTTTAGTTAATTAAAAAAAAAAAAAACTAATTGTCCGATCGATAAAGTGTTTAATCCGACGGATTCAGAAAAACCACCACTTTCATTTGCTACCTTATTTGTAACGAATTTTCATTAAATTTTTAAAAATCAATTAAAATATGAAAATAATAGCTTTAAAATAGACATTTAAATTTTTAATTGTTGCCATTTTTTTTTTTTTTTTTTTTTTACATATGAAATGAAATATGCTTTCACGTGAAAAATAAAATAAAATAAATAAACAAATAAAATTTGCTCATGTATATGAAAAAAAAAAAATGACGTCTATAAAATAATGATAATAATTTTAAATTTTAAAGGTGACGAAGAGATAAATAAAGTGAGAAAATTTCGCACGGGCTTGTTAGCAAAGGAATTATTTGAAGTGAGAAATAAATAAAATTAAATGATCATTTTTCAACGGGCGCCTTAGTCGCCCTACAACTAACTAGTATAATAGAATGGGTGAACGGAGCAGTGAAAATAAGTACGGATCAGTGGAATCTTAAAATTACTGGACCTGCAGATCAGTGACTTAATTTTCTTAATTCCTACCTTGCAGATAGGTGAAGATACACATGTCCTCAAATGTTAAATTAAACCTGGATTTTCCTTCTTGTATTCAATTTTCCTTCTTCTTCTTCATCCCCCCTCCTTCCCAAATAAATATTTTTCACAAAATATACAGACGAGCATGAAAATTGGATGAGATGGATGTTCGTTATAAAAACATTTATTGACATTTTATTATTCTGGTAACGTACATAGTTTAAAAATTAAGACATATTACTTTTAAGTCCATTGT
Source organism: Salticus scenicus (assembly GCA_963930645.1). Classification (NCBI taxonomy): domain Eukaryota; kingdom Metazoa; phylum Arthropoda; class Arachnida; order Araneae; family Salticidae; genus Salticus; species Salticus scenicus. The sequence goes on from OZ005658.1 coordinate 142,414,226, forward strand.
TGAAGTAAAATAAAAGAAAATACAGGCAGAGCCTGATTAAGGGGGATGCACACATTATCTCCGCTCTCACCGTAATATTTTTAGAATTATTTTTTACTTCATGTCATAGAAATTCCACGCTTTGACGAGGAAATATTTTTTATAAAAAATGAACGGTGTAAAACAATCCAATTTACTCACCGTTATTTGACACCAGAATTCTTTTAAAATAATTTTTAATGAGAATTTTCTGTTTATTATAGGAGGAAAGTATTTGTTAAAAAATAACGGTGTAAGTATAAATAATGTGTGCTTCCCCCTTAATCAGGCTCTGAATACAGGAAGAAAAATCGGGGTTTTATTTAATTTCAGAGACTATGTATTTTTATCTATCTGTAACGCGTCTTTAGTACAATTTCTTATGTATTTCCTTTGCTAAAATTGTTTAATTTCTTCACTTTTTCTAAAAGCTGACTTTTGAGGAAAAACGAATTAATATCAGTTTAAAAATTATTAATCATGCAAAAGTTATAAGAAATTCGATTAGTGATTTGATAACAAACATCACATCCAAATTTTATGTTTATTTGATTAAAAGTTATGCGCAAAAGGAAAAAAAAAATATATAGAAAAGGGGTTGTGGCTTCTACTTTACATACAAGTGTATTGGAAAGGAAGTAATTAGCTAAATAACTTATGCAATTGTAAAACTTTTCAAGAAATTAAAACCATTCTGCAGCTGATTTTTGTTTTTAAAATGGACCCAATTTATGGCAGCCTAGAGAAATCCAGAAAATCTGGTTTATAAAAATCACAAAAATTAAACTTTTATATTGGCTTCCTATGATGATTGCAATTGTTATATTTAATTCTAATAAAAATAGTAACATATTCCTCTCTAACATAAAAAATAAAATAAAAATAAAAATAAAATAAATAAATAAAATAAAAAATAAAGTCATATGTTTATTATTAAAACTGACAGAATTATTTTATTTTGAATTTGAACTGACTTTTCCGCGATCGTATACAAAGTCAAGAATGGAATTATTTGTGAAGGGTTTAAGACCGTTTGCCTCCACGATGGTCCTAGAACTGGGTGGAATGTCCTCCATGGGGATCTTTTCAATGGGTCATTGTCCTATGTACGGGAGTTTGGATGAAAACCACCAAAAACTCAAACGATTAAGCTGACGAGCACGAGCACTTCAAGCATACTAGTCTCGGAAGCAGAACATTTCGACCGCTGGTGGGGCGCGCAGAATGGGATATTAAACAGAAATAAAAAAGAAAAGAAAAGGAAAACCGAATAAAAAATATTTTAAACTAAACTTTATTGAAAACCATAACCATGTGCAAAAATTCCAAATTAACTTTTAACAATTTTTAGACATAGAAGGTTGCACGTTTTTATTTTTCTTTCCTTCGTTTCCTTTGTTTTGTGTATGAATAGTGTATCAAGGGTAGTTCAGTAGTTATACTTATAAGGACCTGGAGAAGATCATATAATAATTTATATTTTTGTATTTTTTTTACTTTCTTCTATATGTAATATAGAGAAAGTATTGGATTCGCGAAAATTTTCGACCTCCGTTTTTTGACGGATCTACACGTTTTGGGATGTCCTGAACACGAATTGATAGTTTTTAAAAAATGTCTGTCTGTGCGTCTGTCTGTCTGTCTGTCTGTCTGTGTGTCTGTCTGTATCATTTTTTTGTGGACGCTGTATCTCACGAACCAATGAATGAAATTTAACCAAACTTGGTATTTAGTTGCACCCTGACATGAACTGGTGCCCATTAGATTTGGGGATCAATAGCTCAACAGGTGGCGCTGTGATCGCATTTTATGCAAATTTTTAACATGGCAGCATAGGACAAAATTCCGTATAAATGGGCATAATGAGAGTTATTTTAAACTTGTGATTGTAAAATTAATATGAATTATTGATAATAGTAGTAGTTAACTAGGAAAAAAAAATTGTGCGTGGGGGGGCATCGGTTCCCCCCTGGGGGGGAAGTACCCCCCCGGGGGGGGGGTTAAATTTTGAAGATGGGTATCATTCGAAAGATCTCGTCAATACCTTTAAAACGAATGGTTGAACCATAAATCTGTGATAATTTAAAACAAAGTTATCGATTTTTTTTACTTTTAACAAAAAAAAAAAAAAAAAAAACTTAGAAAAAAAATCGTATTTTTTTTTTTTTTTTTTTAACGAAATTTTACCAAACTTGGTATTTAGTTGGTCCCCGACATAAACTGGTGCTGATTATATTTGGGGATCAATAGCTCAACAGGAGGCGCTGTGATAGCATTTTATCTAAATTTTTAACATGGCAGAATAGGACAAAAATTCGTATAAATGTGCATAATAAGAGTTATTTTACACTTGTGATTGTAAAATTAATATGAATTATTGATAATAGTAGTACGTAACTAGGAAAAAAATTTTGTGCATGGGTAAATTTTGAAGATGGGTATCATTCGAAAGATCTCGTCAATACCTTTAAAACGAATGGTTGAACTATAAATCTGTGATAATTTAAAACAAAGTTATCGATTTTTTTTTACTTTTAACAAAAAAAAAAAAAAACTTAGAATTTTTTTTTTTTTTTTTTTTTTTTTTTTTTTTTTAAATATTGTTAGTGATTGAATATGTATTAATTTTTACAAAAAAAAAAAAAAAAAAAACCCTTAGAAAAAAAAAATCGTATTTTTTTTTTTTTTTTTTTTTTTTTTAAATATTGTTACTGATTGAATATGTATAGGAAAATATAGAAGAAAGTCTTGTGGTGGCCACAACATACTAGTTAAATTTGATTTTGTGATTTTTTATTTATTTATTAAAAAAAAAAAAAAAAAAAAAAAAAAAAAAAAAAACTATTGAAAGGATATGTCTTTTTTCGAATGGCTTTCAAAGTAAAGACTGACTAATAATAATGCATTGCCCCTGTAAAATTTTTTTGACATTCAGTATAAATGCAATTATTCTAAAGTTAGCTATTCCAAATTTATCTTAGAATATGCATGAGCATGAACATATGCAATGGTTTACACTATTCAATTTGATGTTCGATAATTTAAAATTTATCAAATGAAGTGATTTGAATATAAATTTATCATTGTTGATCTATGTATTGAAAATATGAAAATTTTATACAAATTTAATTCTGGAATTAATAGCGTTAAAAAAATACCTTTTTCAGTTTAATTAATTAATAATTACATAATTAATTCTAAAATACTTAATTTTATTACTAAATTGAATTATGTCTGAATGGATTAACTATCTCTTTTAACCCTTTATCGTTCATAACATATCTTATTTTGAGAATTGCAAAACTAATTTCAAAAATGGCTTAAAAAAAAAAAAAAATTGAAAGTTTTGAGACACTTTTTTTGTGTGTTTGAAATATGTATATGCTGACTACATTAAATTCAAATAATTATTCAACCAATAAGTGAATAATTTTGGAAGTAAACACTATGGATTGCAAAAAAATTGCAATAATTGTTTCAGATCAAGATAAAAGCACGGCCCTTCATGAGAGGAAACAATTAGGTACTAGTGTATCACTGAGGCAGCATGGTGCACTCACGTCTATTAAAAAATTTAAAGTGACTTATTGTAAAATATCATTTGTTAAATTGATTATAAAAAAAAAAAAAAAAAGCATAAAAAACAAAGTTAAATGTTTATTTTTACTGAGAAACCAGTGAACTTTAAAGGGTTAAATTGGTTAAAATGGTTATTAAAGATTTAGTTCTTTTCGAAAAAAAAAAAAAAAAAAAAAAAAAAAAACTTTTTTTTCTATCATTTTATATGCATAGACCATTTTCCCAATTCCTGAAATTTCACTTTTCAACATCTTCATTTTTAATCAAATCATCAGATGTCACTGTTTTTCCAAAGGACAAATCAATTTCCAACAAACTCATGACAAGTGTTTCCCAAAATCAATTTTCACGACAAACTGTTTCCGCACCATTTTTTTTTTTTTTTTTTAATGCTTTCACCGGTTTTTCGTTACAAAAGACTTACCAGTCACCATTTACGGTACTCTGCATGTAGTTTTTTACGACATAATAAAGGATGCATGACAAGGGGTATCTGATGAACAATAACGCAATGGAGAGAAAAGCCATTAGATTTTTTTCATCAAAAGTGAGGGAGGCACGGATTTAATGAGTGAAAAGAAACCATGTAAAATAAGATATCATGTTGCAGATGATTCAGTCTAATCTTTTATTTAATGACTATTGTGATGGCCGTTGAAGATTATCAAGGATTATAAATGTGAACTGCTGAGTAAATATTTTGAGAGTGGTAAATGGAATGGAAGATTTCTTTTCTTCTATGAAGATATTGTTCATGCTTAACCAGGTGAAATTCACAAAGAAAGAATAACTGTTTTTGATAGATATTTATCCGAAAGAAATGATTTGAAAGTATTCTTAAAATAAATGTTCATTAATCATTAGTACACAAAGATATAGTTTTTAACAGATATAGTAAATTACAAAGGATTAGAGATAAACTGTGCAGTAATTACTTTATGATGTGATTATTGATGTAAATGGCTGAATAAATATTTTGACAGTAGTAAATATGAAAAAAATTGTTTTCCTTTAGTGAAGAATTCGTTGATGTTTAGCCAGCTAAAATATATAAAGAAAGAAAATAACAGTTCTAGATAATTATCCAAGCAGAATGATTTAAAAATTATTCGTAAAATATAGATCTATATTCATTAGTATATAAAGTTTTTAATAGATATGGTAAATTACAAAGGATTAACGATAAATTTCAGTAATTATTTCATGACGTGATTCTAGATGTGAATTGCTGAATAAGTATTTTGAGAGTAGAAAATGACATTAATTTAAATATTACTTGTAAAAAATAGATTAATGCTCATTAGTATTCAAAGATACATATATTTTAAATAGATATAGTCAATTACAAAGGACTAGAGATAAATGATTTGATAATTATTTAATCTGATAATTATTCGGATCTTCGGATACTGTGGGATGGAAGCACTTGTGACAAAAGCCACGCTTCTTCCTCTGCCTAAGGATGACACTAACGAGGCGCGAGTCCTTAAAAATCACAATCACTGCAACGGAGAGGAGGGGGGGGGGGGAACAGAGAAGGAACACCAAAACGTAATTATGTAAACCTGGAATTCATAAAATAGGAAGCACAAAAAAACATAAAATAAGGAAGGTTAAGGATAGCATTACAAAATATAATAGAAAGTTTAAGGATAGTAAGAATTTTATTGGATTTTATAGGAGCAAATTTTTTAATTTTTATTGTCTTTTTTTTTTTTTTTTTTTTTTTTTTTTAACAGAGAATGACAAACTTAACATGAACAAACACAGGACAACACAGGGTATAATCTCCGAGGAGAAGTCAGTGCCCGAAGGTGATAGAAAAGAGAAAAAATACGTAACATAGAGTAAAACAGCAAAAAGGTTAAAGGTGGTAGTTCAGAACGAGGCCCGCTTTGGGTCGGCGTCTGTTCATAGGATCGTTATGGTCATACGTTGCTAGCATGTTTAAAGCTGGGTTATCTAAGGATTCTAGAACCAAATGAAATTGTACATTTATGTACTGAATGAAATTATTGAGAGTTGGAGTAGAAATCTCCTTATAAATGTGAAAATTTCGAACATACCATGGCATATCAAGTATTTGCCGAATTGTTGCGTTTTGTGCCCTAATGAGTAACTTCATATGGGATTTTGCAGCGCATGACCATGCCATACATGCATAAGTGAGAATGGGTCGTAAGTAGGACGTATACAAGAGCATCTTATTTTTAGTGTTTAATTTACTATTCTGAGCAATTAGGGGCATTAATTTCGATTTAGCCCCTCGAAATTTCTTACGCGTAGTGGTAATGTGTTGTTCGAAATTGAGTCCTTGGTCTAGAATAACTCCAAGGTATTTACAGTGGTTTGACCACGGTAGGGGGATAGCGCATAGGCTAATTGGATACTTATCTCTAGTTGCAGGTGTCATGGCATTTCTTCCACGTGAGAATAGAATAGCTTCAGTTTTGCATATATTGAGAGCTATTCTCCATTTGCTGAACCATCTAACAAGAATTTTAAGGTGACGGGAGATAGCCGAAATAGCATAACGCCTGTTAATTCTAGATGAAAAAAATACAGGTATCGTCTGCAAAAACAGCCAATGAGGTATGAGGGTAGCGGGGCATATCATTAATATAAAGGTTGAAAAGTTTAGGGCTAATTTTAGAGCCTTGAGGAACGCCAAAAATGGCAAAAAAGTTCTGTGAAAGAGTGTCTTTCACCTTCACGTGAAAGTTTCTATTGAGTAGGTAGCTTTGAATTAATTTAATGAGGGGAGGGGGGAAGTTATAATTAATAAGTTTAAAAATTAAGCCAGCAGTCCAAACTTTGTCAAACGCCTTTTCGATGTCAAAGAAGACTGCAGCGGTATATTGCTTCTTAATTTTGCCGGTAGGAATGTGCTCAACAAGTCTGTAGACCTGATGAGGGGTGGAAAGGCCACTACAGAAACCAAACTGTTCAGAGATAATAATATTATTTTCTAAAATGTGAGAGTCAATTTGTAGAGCAAGAAAAGCTTCGAAGAGTTTGCTTAAAGTATTTAAAAGGGAGATTGGACGGTAACTCGAAGCCCTATCAGGAGGTTTGGCGCTTTTTAGAATAGGAGCAATAACTGCAGTTTTCCAGTAAAAAGGAAAGTAATTAAATTTAAAAATGTTATTAAATAAATAGGTAATTTTTGGAATATAAGGTAAGGATAGATTCTTGAGAGTGTCGTTAGGGATGCAGCTGATCTTATTTTTAAGTTTTTTAATTTCACGGATGACATCACCGTGAGAAATCGAGATATCAGAGGGAGATAGGGTAATTCAAGAATCTAAAAATTATTAGCTTAATTTGAAAATAATAAATGGAAGGGAAGAATCTTTTTTCCTGTGTGAAGAAACTTTTTATGTGCAAAAACAAAGCAAATATACTTATAAATAAAACGAAATATGTATGTAGTTCAAACAATCATTATTGGGAAATAGTTTAACACTCATGTATATATATATATATAAGATCTGGTGTTCATTAATATGCAAAAATATAGCCTTCTTTTTATTTTTTATTTTTTTAACAACAATAGTAAATTAAAGGATTAGAAATAATAGTTTCAGTTATTTCGTCAATTGTTATAAATAGAGCAATAGTTTTCCGACAGCAAAATTATTGACGTTTATTTAAGTAAAATGTACAAAGATAAAACGAAATATTAGTTTTAGATAATCACCAAACAGAAATGATTTTAAAAATAATACGCAAAAATTCGATTAATGTTATTAACATACAAAGTATAGTTTTTAAGAGCTACAAGGTCTGGCTTTTAATTTCCAGGACTGACGTAACTGTAGGCGAACGAAAAGCCGGAAGATGGCGCTAGTGATTGCATATTGAAGAGCATTTTCTTGCGCATGTGCAGTGCAATCGGCGCCATTCTGAAGTAAGTTGTTCTCTTGGAAAGGCGCATTTAAACGTAGCTCTTAAATTCCTATTGTCAAAGTGAAAATGGAGCAGAGAATTTACATTAAATTTTGCTTCAAATTGGGCAAGACAGCTGCAGAAACCTACGAAATGTTAAAACAAGTTTACGGCAAGGAAGCATTATCCCGCTCAAGAACTTTTGAATGGTTTAAACGCTTTCGGGACGGGCGAGAAAGTGTCGAAGATGATCCACACACAGGTCGGCCGCAGTCCGTACGCACGCCGGAAGCAATTGAAAAAGTTCGCGATATGGTGACATGTGATCGTCGATTGACTATTCGAGTACTCGCCGAAGAATTGAACATGGACAAAGACACCGTTCGTTTAATTTTGACGCAAGACTTAGGCAAACGCAAGATTTGTTCCAGATTCGTTCCTCACCATTTAAAGGACGAACAAAAGCAATGGAGACTGGACGCATGTGGCGAACTTATCGATAACGCTGATGCTGACCCTGCATTCCTGGATAGGATAGTCACGGGAGACGAGTCTTGGTGTTATCAATATGACCCTGAAACCAAGCGTCAAAGCTCCGAATGGCGGTCTCCAAGTTCACCAAGGCAGAAAAAATTTCGATTTGAAAAGTCCAAAATTAAGGTCATGTTAATCGCTTTCTTTGATTGCGATGGACTCATTCATCATGAATTTCTTCCTCCTAACATGATTATCAATGGACAGTTCTACACAGAAGTTCTCGACCGACTTCGAAAACGAACTCGTAGAGTGAGGCCTCATTTTAAACAAAATGGGAGTTGGCTGCTGCTACATGACAATGCCCGCCCTCACACTGCATTGCCTGTGAAGCGATTCTTAGCCCAGCATGGTGTCGTTGAGATGCGGCATCCACCATACTCTCCAGACCTAGCACCTGCAGACTTTTTCCTGTTTCCTAAGCTGAAAAATTCGATGAAGGGAACAAGATTTCAGGATGTCGAAGCCATCAAGAAAACCGTAACGTCAGTATTAAAGAGCATTCCAAAAGAGGACTTTAAAACTGCTTTCCGAAATTTGTACAGTCGAGCACAGACGTGCATTACGGCTGATGGGGATTACTTTGAATCATATTAAATGACTACGTGTTTAACTTTTTTTTCTTCTGAATTATTCTATGAGTCCTGGAAATTAAAAGCCAGACCTTGTATAATAAAATGTAAAAAAAAAATCAGAGATAAACTGCTTTTTGCATACTCTCCAACATCCTAATTAATATTCCGTAGTGTTGTTAGTCCCGCCCCTTTTTTCACACCAGTAAATTTTTAGAATAATATTATCCTAATTCAGTTACGAGTAAATAAGAAGAAAAGTACTCTGAAAAGATACTGGTGTAAAAAAGAAGGCGGGGCTAACAAAACTACGGAATATTAATTAGTATGTTGGAGAGTATGCTTTACGGTGTGATTATAAATGTGAGTTAAGTAAATATATTGAGAGCGGTAAGGGAGATGGAAGAATGGTTTTCTTTCTGGGAAGAAGTTCTTCACGTTTATCAAAAGGATATATACATATAAAAAGATAAATAACTGGTTTAGGTAATTATTAGAGAGAAATTTATCAAATAAAAAAAAATAGCGTAAAAGTTCGATTTATATTCATTACGTACAAATATAAGCAAGTTTTTTACAGCCAATTTTTCAGAAAGAGTTAAAGATAAATTGGCCAGTAAGAATTTTATTTTGTGATTATAGCTATGAAGTGTCGAATATATATATATATTGAATGTTGTGAGTGGATTGCAAGAATTGTTCATTTAGAATTGTTAGGAGAAACTGGTTCTTATTAGCTAATTAAAAAAAAGTGAAATAGATTGTTTAATTAATTATCAAAAGGGAATTATTAGAAAAGAAAAACAAAAGCGTAAAATTTTGATTTATATTCATTACTATACAAAGATAAGCAAGTTTTCTAACAGGCAATTTCTTAGAAAGAGTTAAAGATATATTGCCCACTAAGTATATTTTATTGGGTGATTATAGATGTGAAATGTTGAGTAAAAAAATATTTTGATAGTATTAAAGGGACTGAAAGAATTGTTTTTTCTCAGAAGAAATGGCTTCTCTTTAGCTAATTAAAACAAAAGATAAAATGAAATAACTGTTTTAAATAGTCATTAATGGAGGATTATTTTAAGGCATTACATGTAAAAAAACGTTTAATGTTCAATAGTATACAGATATACAGATTTTATTACATAGGATTAGCGATAAACTGTTTAGTAATTATTTTATGATCGTATTATATATATGTATTGCTGAGTAAATAGTTTGAGAGTAGTAAATGGAATAAAAGAATTGTTTCTTTATATGAAAAAATTGTTTATGTCTAGCCAAATAAAAAATACAAAGAAAAAATAACTTTTTCAGCTAGTTACCCAAGGAGAATGGTTTAAAAATTATTTGTAAAAGATCGAATGGTGTTCGTGAGTAAGTTATAGTTTTTAAACAGATATACTAAGTTATAAAGGGTTGGAGATAAATTGCTCAAAAATTATTCTAAGATGTGATTATAACATACTTGCCAACATCCTAATTAATATTCCATAGTGCTGTTAGTCCCACCTTTTTTCTCACACCAGTAAATTTGTAGAGTAATATACTCTAAATGCAATTACGATTAAATAAGATAAAAAATATTCTAAAAAAAATACTGGTGTAAAAAAGAAGGCGGGGTTAATGATACTACGGAATATTAATTAGGATGTTGGCAAGTATGTTATAAACAGAGCTGCCAACCTAATCCGGCAAATTGTTAGTACCGCCCCTTTCTCTACACCACTTAATTTTTAAAGTCATTTTCTTCAAATATATTTGTGATGAATTAAGAAGAAAAAAACTCTAAGAAATGACTGGTGTAGAAAAAGGGGCGGTACTAACAATTTGCCGGATTAGGTTGGCAGCTCTGGTTATAAAGATAAATTGCTGAGTAAATATTTCGAGAATAGTTTATGCAATAGAAATATTATTTTCATGTTTATGAAGTTTGAAGAAGAAATAGTTCATGTTTAGCCAATTAAAATATGCAGAATGATACCCAAAAGAAAAAAAAACCCCTCTCACATTTAAATGGTGAACAAAGAAAAAACTATTACAGATAGAAACTTATTAATTAAAAAACATAAAATGGTATTGAAAACAGTTTGTAAACCAAGTACTGTGTTACGAGTTGAATTTCTCTGTGCTAATTTGTAGCGTGAAAAAAAAAAAAAAAAAAAAAAAAAAACCCTCTATTACACAGGTTCTGAAAAAAAAAAAAAAAAACCCGCGTAGAAAACCCTTTGGCTCTGTGTATACTCTTTACTTGTGCTATATTAGGTTCTGTGCCTACTCTTCACTTAATCGGGTTCTGATAAAACCTGTCAAGTTTTGATTGGCTGCAGTACTAACTTACATAGCCATTACAAGCTGTTATCATGTCCACTGTATACTTTATAATATAAAAAAAATTCTCTAAGAATTTTGTTTTATAATTTTTTCAAACGTGGTAAATCATTGGTGTACGAAGATATTAATTTTTGACAGCTACAATAAATTACAAAAAATTATACGAAAATAAGTGAAATTTTCAAATTTATAACTAAATTAAGGGACTGTTGTAATTATAAAAAGCATAGAATAACTAATAAAATATATGAAAAAACTGAAAGAAAATTTTATTTAGTGTACATTTGTGAAAGAAAATTAATATTTATGCCATTGGTAAATAAGAAATTGATGCAAATCAATTTTAAAACTTTAAATTTTAATTCGGAGGCATGCTTGGAGAAAGTTTAAAACTGGTTTCTTCTACATTGTAAAAAGATTTATCGAAACTATAGAAATCTCATACTGCAATTGTGTTTAACACTCATTTCTTGAACAGAATTCTCCATTTATATGTTTAAAGTGTACGGATAATACAAACATTAAACAAATATTATTCATTTTTATTTGGCACAGAGCCATTTAAAATTTTCTTTTGTAAAGTTTCGTAATTTTATACAATCATCATTTGATTAAGGTTTAAAATTACGAGATATGGAGTGCGTAAGCATAATTCAGGGTAATTAATTTGGTGAGTTGCCAGTAATTAATTGTTCTAACATTACTTTCCCATATTAATTGTATGAAGAAATTTGAAGCGAGCTCATTTCTAAAAAATTAAACTTTCTAGAAAGTAAAAAAAAAAAAAAAAAAAAAAAAAAAAAGGTTCTTTCAGATAAATTATTTATTCTAAACTGTCTTGACAATATTTATAATTTTGGTCACAAAGTTAATTTAAACTAGACTTTTTTTTCTTTTATCCGTATATGCTAGAGAATTTTGTATATTGGGTTATTCTTTTTGGGTCAATTTTTTAAAATTGCGTTTATGTTATATTTGTACTTTAGAGGCTCCTTGAATTCGAAAAACCGATTTTTAGCGATTGGTCTATGTATCTGTCCATAGCCTCCTAAACTAGATGCCTGTCGCGTGGCTCGGAAGCTTGGCAACAATTGAAGCGGTAGTTAGCGCCACTTGGTACAGATTGCGCGACTTTTTTATTCAACAGTCACCAAATTGAAGAAACGTCGATTATATATATCATATATCACTTCTTAAAATTATTGGCGAGAGTTGAATAAAAAAAGTCACGCAATCTATACCAGGTGGCGCTGTCTACCGCTTCAACTGTTGCCAAGTTTATGAGCCACGCGACAAGCATCTAGTTAAGGAGGCTATGATCTGTCTCTGTGTGTGAGAGTCTGTTATCTTAAGAACAAATATTAGCAAGAAGTTCGAATTCGATATTCTAAATAAGTATCATACAGAGATACCACATGAAACTTTTCCTTCTAATCGTTCGTGTGGAGGAACATACAAAAATATTGAAATACATTACGTCTATGCGCAAAATTTCAGGCTGATACAACATATTTAGACTGCATTACATAAGATGAAATTGATATATATATATTATATGCACAAAAGAATGGTTTACGTAGAATATGATATAAAAGTATACATCCTTTGTTTTCAGGGCACGCAAAATATGTCAGTTTTAATAACGTTACGTTTGCAAATGGCTCCAAGTGCATTTGAATATGTGTCATAATTCATTTATTTTTTCTTTATTTGTTTCTTGCTGTTCTAAATTTAAATGTACTGTTTAATGCGTACACAATTTACAGATATTATACAGGGCTATCCAAAAATTAAGCCGAATGATTTTTAAAAGAATGCTGTGGGGCGGAATTTTCCTGAATAATTTGAACTAACTTTTTGAATTGAACAACCAGCTTTGAATGTTTTATGAATTTAGCTACAATATTCAGACGGCGATTTAAGAGGGGTGACAGCTCCCTGCACACAAAAATGCATTTCAAATAAATATATCTTTGAAACAATTTTGAATTGTTCTTTCAAGTATATTGTAAGTGTTCAAATACAGGTCTCTTATCTTCCACCTGAAACTGTAATAATACGTTTATAGGATAAGAGAAAGTATTGTCACGTAGATGTCGTGAAGAGCCAAAGTGGACACTCGAAGTGAAGTAACAATCGTAGTTTATTAACAGAAAAAACTTGTAATACAGCTACACTCGGCTGAGAACATACTCAAACTGAGGAACAAGTCGCTTATATACAATATTCGAATGTTCCGGAATATTAGTTTAACATAAATTAGAATATTTTAGAAACTGCTAGAATATTGAATTAAATATGCAAAGATAATTATAAGAATTTAGAAATAATTATTTAGGGTCTTTGAATTTACTTGCCCCCGGCTGGAATCGAACCGAGGCCGTCTGGGTGACAGTCCAAAGACATACCTCTACGCCACGGCGCCTACGAAGAAAGCTGACTTTGTGGCATTGCTCTCCTTTCAAAGAACAGCGCCTCGCTGTTTTAGGACTTCTGGGTTAGAGCTCTAGTCCTCAAACGCGTCATTGGTTCCCTGTAAGTACCGTTCGTTTGAGATTGAACGGCATCATTCGGATTTCGTGTGTCTTCGTTCTCAATCTGCTTGTCCGGATCATAGTAAGGTTTCATACGTAATACATGGACAATTGTCTCTTGGTTTTCTTCTTCGCGAGGCAGGATCAAAATCTTGAACCTCACAGGTGACGTCTGATAAACGCCGTAAAACCTGTTATGGCCCAAAATACCTTCTTAAAAGCTTTTCGGAGAGGCCAACTTTTCGGACTGACTTTGTGGCAGTATTGTGACTGCCACACTAGATTATATTTATCATTTTTATGAACTAAATCTGATTTCGAAAGCATGTATTTGACGAGTGGCCTTCCGAGTGGCTCGGAAACTTGGCTGTAAACAGCGCCACCTGGTACAGATTGTGCTACTTTTTTATTCAACAGCCACCAAAAATTTTTTAAAGTGGGATTTGATATACATAAAAGGCGAATAAAATCGAAGAAACGTCGGTCATAAATATCATATATCACTTCTTAAAATTATTGGTGACAGTTGAATAAAAAAGTCGCGCAATCTGTACCAGGTGGCGCTGTCTGCTGTTTGAACTGTTGCCAAGTTTCCGAGCTACGCGGAAGGCATCTAGTTTAGGAGGCTATGATTTGACTTTGTTTCCTACTTTTAATTTTGTCTCAGAAATATCGTCAGATTATGAAAATGTATTCGACGAGTTATCTCGTTTTGAGACAGTTAGTAGGTTTAAAAAAATTATTCGAGATACTTCTTTTTTTGGAATATAAACAATTTATAAATCACATTCGTTCAGTATAGCTGAAAGTTTGGAGTAAAACCTGTCTTGATGGGTATTACTTCAAAAATACACTTGTATCTAAATTTTTATTTTCTCTTGATGAAGCATCGCGCTTAGTTTTTTCGACCGAAACAATTGTTGCGTATTTTTGCAGTTGACAGTGTTTAGTTACTTATCCATCATCATCATTCAACATCACATTAGTACTTAGGAGCACTTTTTTTTACATGTTGCAATAATGTTGTCCATTTTTCGCATGGATTGCCAAATTGAGGCAGCGACAGGTTAGCCGTATCAACTAAAATAAATTGCATTATATAATATTAGTTGCATTACCTACTTATAAATTATCTAAAATATATTTTGTTTCACAAAACGTATCATTTTAAACATTTTTTTTTTTTTTTTTTTTTTTTTTTTTTAATGCTACCATTTGTGGTTACATTTAAAACAAAAGGAAATATTGGATTCCTCTATTGTATCAACGAAACCATGAAAGAGATTTTTTTTTTTCTATACTGAAAATTACAGTTCATTTATCAGAACTAAAGTGTCAGAATTATAATCGATTCCAGTTTTTCATTACGTTAATCGGATTTCTCTTTAAAATTTCGGAGAACCTGCGTTTTTCAGATCATGAAGTACCGATGTTACTTGGGTCGTAAAATGAAATTTTAGGACGAAAAATGACGATTAATTAGACAGGCAGTAAAAATTCGATATTCAAATGAAATAAGCTTCAGTAAGACAATTCCAGAAACAATTTTACCATTTAAAGTTCAAATCACAATTAATTTTTAGCTTGTGATTTCGTTACCATTTATTGGGACAATATTAACAAAAAAAAGCAAGTGTTATATTATCCTACAATCCTAGTGAAGCCGTGGAAGAGATTTTTTCTTCTACACTCAAAGTTACAGTTCATTCATGAGAACTAAAGTGTTCAATGTTATTATCGATTAGATTTCTTCAATACCCTAATCTGATTTCTTTTTAATATCTCGGATAATCTGCGTTATCTTATGCCATGCAGGCATGATGCGGTTTAGGTGAAAATTTTCACGGTTCAAAGCTTCAGTTTGAGTCAAATAGCCATTATTTTAACATATAAGGTAAAGTTAGGAGAGTTTGCGCACAATTCTACAAAACGTTATAAAAATCGAAATTTTAATTTTTTGCTAAACAGCTGGTGCATAGCTTTGAAGTGATCCTTCTACGCATTTTCATTACTATTTTGTTGTTGTATTATGATTTAACCCTTTCAGGGGCGGTGGTATATATTTTATACCACCTAATTTCACTTCCCAACTGCAAAAATTCATCCCAGAAATTTTTTAGAAAAAACATCCGTTTTTAACATACCAGAAAAGGCCGGTTTTTTTAGCCTTAAAATTAAAAATTTCTTTATGTTTAATTTAGTTCATGAATTCCGGTGGCAGTATAATTTAAATGATCTGAATTGTCTTCCGCCGCAAAAGGGTTAACCCCTTAACGCGCGGCGTCCTCGTTGCGAGGACGCAAAATTTAAGATCGAGCTCCAAAAATTCATCCCAGAAATTTTTTAGCAAAAAATTACGTTTATAACATATCAGAAAAGGCCAATTTTTTTAACCTTAAAATTTAAAATTTCTTTTAGTTTAATTTAGTTGATGAATTCCGGTGGCAGTATAATTTAAATGAAGCGAATTGTCTTACGCCGCAAAGGGTTAAAGCAACAGCTGTAATAAAACCAAGAGAGCTATTTTGAAAATCTCTCCTTATAGTGTAGGAGAGATTGCGCAAATGGGTAGGAGAGATTGCGCTTAATTCTAACTACAATTAAATTGCTAACAATAATAATTGCACTTAAATGACATTGGTATAAGGTTTTTGTGAACAAATATTTTTATATCACATGTTGGTATTTCAATTTAATAATTGAAAAAAAAAAAAAAAATTAAAAAGGATTAAAAATTTTTATCTAAAAAAATAAATTAAAGAAGTAGATAAAAAAAAAAAACAGGACTAGATAATAAAAAGTAACTTTTAGTTACTAGATAATATGTTTAACTTAAAATTAATAAAGTTCCTTTTCAGTTTGAATAGTTTCTTGTTTGTTGACCTAATCTGTCGTTGTCTATAATCATTGTACTCGTTGTTATAAATGATGCAACTTTCATGCAACCACCTGCCGCAAGTAAGTTTTATAAACGAGTTCATGGGAAATCGTTTGATTAAAAAATATTTTATAATATTACCATTTTATAAAAATTCCTAGAAAGGGGTTTGAAAATTTAAGCAAACATTTTTGAAAACAAGACAAAATAACCACGTTTAATCTTAGACTATTCAAGCAATGAACATGCATATTTAAGTGCTATCGATATTGCAGAACTACCTGGAGTTTGAGAACGCCCATTGTACTCCTTCCTGCCAATCCCCTATATGCGCAATCTCTCCTACCGCGCAATTTCTCCTAGCTTTACCTTAAGCCAAAAATTTTTCCTTCAATTGCAGATCTTCTCTTTGACTTTTTTCCCATTCTGTTAATTGAAAAAATATTCTGACTAAGCTCACTTTTATACTTTAATGTCTGAAACTGAAATTGTAAGATATTCTCGTTCAAGTATTTAAAAAAAAAAAAAAAAAAAAACGAACGACATTTTCCAATTCTCTGATGTAGGGTAAGTTGGGGAAAGATGCTATGTCATGGGGCATACTTGCCAACATCCTAATTAATATTCCGTAGTGTTGTTAGTCCCGCCCTCTTTTTCACACCAATAAAATTTTAGAGTAATATTCTCCAAATGCAATTACGATTAAATAAGAAGAAAAATATTCCAAAAAGATACTGGTGTGAAAAAGAAGGCGGGGCTAACAATACTACGGAATATTAATTAGTATGTTGGCAAGTATGTCATGGGGCTATGCAGATGCATTAAACAATGTGGGTGTGGAAAAATTTAAGGGCGTGCTTTTACAGTAAATTGTAAAATTGAAAAATTAGCATCACAGCGAAATAAAAATTAATGCAAATTTATTTTACTGCATACTAAAAGTGCACCACAGTCAGTACACAATACGTTTGTTAGCACACTGTGTTGTGATCTTAATAGTTTTGTAAGGCATTGCATTTTACTTATCTCTATGAAATTATTTGTATGTTACCTATTTACGTTTAATTGTTTGTTATTTTTATTTTCTTAAAAATAAAAACTCGTGTTTCCCGGAGATAACACTGAAATTAACGTCATAGTTACAGAAGTTTATTGAAATAAAGAAAATAATTTTTTATCCTTGGTTTGAAGGAATGAATAAAATATTCGAAAAAGGATGATTTAGCAGGGGAATAAACGATACTTCAAATGAAAAAATGTACTGAGAAAAAATAAATTTTACCCGTGATTTAAAACAAATAAAATAACAAAAACAGATAATTAAAAAGAATGGATTTAAATCTGTATAAAGACCGCTAACGGTTTGCTTTCTGGGCCACCGCTATAAAATATCAAATTGTGGTAAAAACGGTTAGCTTAATTAGGAGAAACTGTAAAACAAATAGTTAAAAGGATTATTATAAATAATAATAATTTAATGATACTAAAAATAATATTAATGATAATAAATTGAAACCGAAACAGGTTATGTTACTTTTCAGTTATTGGGATCGGATTCATGTAGGGGAGCGTGGGGCTAGTTGCAAAGCTTCATAGATCTACGAGGCTTTGCTAGTTGTCACAGGGGTAAGAAGTAACACGCAGTTTACGAAATAGTTTGTAACATTTGTGATTAAATATTTTTATAAACATAAATGTAAATTCCATAAACATTCTTATGGCGCGCTTTATAATGTAAGCACAATCGGTGCTCCACAAAAATAGTTAATGAGAGGTTCTGTACACGTGCTTCATTTTAGCTAGTTAGTGGAAAAAATATTTCGTAAATTTTGATTAAAGGTATGTTAATTTATACTTTAACGAAATGTTTATAGCTATTTATTTAGTCTGTGTGTTGAGTTATAAAATGCATGTTTAATTTTTTGTATAAACCGTTATATATTTTTATGAATAAACAAAATGTCCAAAATCATACGATGGGGCAAGTTGAAATAAAATTTTGGGACAAGTTGTAACATATTAGAGAAGTGTCTTGTGGATATTCCTACAGCCAGAGCTCGAAGTCTCCGCACATTTTCATGAATCTTTCAGAAATAAAAAATTTTTGGCTTATTTGGCAATACTATATTTATACAGAAAGATTTTCTGTGTTTTTATATTATAGTACCGTGATTATTTAAACACGAGTTAGAATCACGATTTAATCACGAATTAGAGAATATTGCATAAAAATAGAGGTAGAAAAAAGCAGAAACTTCTGATCAATGAGAGTGCCCTGAAAAAAGGGCGGAGAATTCGAGCTCTGCTAAACGCTCTCTGTGGCATAACATTGGGTACAATGCTTAATTTGCAAAATGTGTACACACATTAAATTCATGAGAGGGAATAAAATATCATTTGCTTGAATTAATTTAAATGT
Organism: Salticus scenicus; assembly: GCA_963930645.1. NCBI lineage: Eukaryota > Metazoa > Arthropoda > Arachnida > Araneae > Salticidae > Salticus > Salticus scenicus. The sequence goes on from OZ005658.1 coordinate 142,432,982, forward strand.
TGACTAAGATTGACTTCTATGTTGATTTTATCTTTAATTTTCTCTTTACTTTACTATAATCCATTTGATATCATTCATTGTTACTATACCAAGAAGGTTATAAGTTAATATTAGTTATTAATTGTCTTTTTTATTAAATTAATAAATGATTGATAACAAAAAACATTTTGAAATGTTGTCGTTTTTATTGTTAGAGTTCCCTTTGTATACGTTACAATTTGCCCCAAATCCGGGGCAAATTGTAACAGGCAAATAATTTTGAAAAAATATTTTTTGTGCTAAAATTAGCAAAATTAACGAAAGTTTTTTTTATGTATATGATAGATGCATGCTATGGAAAATAGCAATTATAAGCAGGGAAATGTAAATAACATTTCAAAATATACTTAATTTTCTAAAAACTGTTACAACCTGCCCCTCGCTTCCTTACAGTATAAAAAAATAAAAAAATAAAAATGAAAACAATAAAAACAATAAATTTTGGGCATTGCATATTACATACTTGCCAACATACTAATTAATATTCCGTAGTATTGTTAGCCCCGCCTTCTTTTTCACACCAGTATCTTTTTGGAATATTTTTCTTCTTATTTAATCGTAATTGCATTTGGAGAATATTACTCTAAAATTTTATTGGTGTGAAAAAGAGGGCGGGACTAACAACACTACGGAATATTAATTAGGATGTTGGCAAGTATGCATATATTTTTTATCCCTGAGATATATAATCCAGCGAACATTTTGATGAATTTGCGTTCAGGCTAATTTTCGTAAATAATCAAATTTAAATTACATTTAATTACTTAAATTCAATTACTTTAATAGAAATGCAGTTAAATTTTAAATAATATTTTTTTTCATTATTGGCTATTTATCAACACATTTGCTCACTGTTTGATTTGGCGAATAGGGCAAATTTGAAAATAGGTTCATTTGGAAATATCAACCGTTAGGCGGATGAAGGTCGACTAGCGTAAAAAATATTGCATTGAAAATGTTTTTCCCATCAAGCAATTGATGAAGCAATTGACACTGTTGTAACAAAATTTTGAAATACATGCTGATGATCGAAAATCTAAAATAAATTAACCTGTACTATATTTTAATACGAATCTGCATATTTATATTTGAATAGCTATTATTTCTAAATTCATTCAACAGGTATATTACCAAGATTCTGAAAAAGGGTTCGATTATTAGTTATTCTTGTACACACTAAAGTTTTTATTTTCATACACACTGTCGAATCGCTGAAAATTTTTGAAAAATTTACTGCGTTGTGGAAAATATTATGGCCAGGCTTCGCTGAATATTTCTTTTTCGATTGTTAATATTAAACTAACGTTTTCATTGTTTATTTCTGCTTACTTTCCCTTTTCTGAAACATTTAACCTCTTTCAAATCATTGCCAAGGTTACGTATTGATATTTCTATTTTGAGTAGAAACTTGAGCGTAAATAATAATTCTATTGATTTTATTCTTTATCCCATGCATCCTTTTTAAAGTATACGTCAGATTCCTAACAAAATCACGCTGTAGAAGAATGGGCTTGACTTAAAAAAATGTAACCCCCAGATTTTTAATTTTGTTATTTACTGTACAATCTAATAAAATGAATATATATATATATATATATTATTTTTTCAAAACAAAATCCTAGATTCTAGACTAAAATTTTCACAATTTTTTTATTGTGAAATATTTATCGTGACTGTATACCAGGGTTGCCAGATTTGGCCATTTCTTTATTTAATAGTCACCAATAATTTTTATTTGTAACGTTTGACTAATTACTTCGAAGACTAAGAGTTTATTATGTGTATTATGGTATTACATACTAATTAATATTCCGTAGTATTGTTAGCTCCGCCTTCTTTTTCACACCGGTATCTTTTTAGAGTATTTTTCCTCTTAGTCTTATTTAATCGTAATTGCATTTGCAGAATATTATTCTAAAAATTTATTGGTGTAGAAAAAAGGGCGGGACTAACAGGACTACGGAATATTAATGAGGATGTTGGCAAGTATGGTATTAAATGTCACTTCTAAAAATTATTTATGACTATAGAATTAAAAAAAGGCCAGATCTGGCAACGCTGCTGTATACTTTGACATTCCTAGTGACTGTTTCAAATACTACATCTTAAAAAGATAAGGATTGTATATTTCCCTAAGGAAAGGATTTTTATTGCTAAAGTACTAGCACAGTATTTCGAGAACATTGACATAGGATTTTTCTTTTGAGTAGATCAAGAAGCAGAAAATTGTAATTTTTCTGGTAGCAATTTTTTTTTTTTTTTTTTTTTTTATTTAAATTATCAAACAAAATGTTATTAAAAAAAAAAAATTCCAAGGAGGAATTTTTGTTGCTTTGGAATCACCCTGTTGTATCTCAGGAGCGTAAAGTTTTTTCTTTTAGGTACAAATCAATAGTATAGTACAATTCTTCCGTTCGGAGGTTCTGATATCAGAGTTAAATTTTCACATCTTTTTCTCAGGAAGGAAATTTTGCGACTTGGAATGGATATTGTAATATTATTTTATTTTGTTTTACTTTTTTTTTCGTTGCACTAAGAAATGCAAAACTAATTTTTCTGAGATTTTTTTTTAATAATAAAACTGAAATGAATATAAAATTTTCCCAGGGAGGAATTTTTATTGCTTGGAAGCATAGCTGCTCACATTTTTAATTTGTTCCTTAATATTTTTAATACCATTTTTCACATGCCCCCCTCCCCCTCTTTTTCTCCCAGAATAATTTTTTTACTACGTAATTAGGATTAAATACAGAATAAAATAAAATAAAATAAAAAAAGAAGAAGAAGAAGAAGAAGCGGGTGCTGACAGTAACACGAAATAAATTACAAATTTGGGTAGCTATACTTGAAGTCAGAATGTGGATGACAATTTCTGTATACATTTTCCCAAGGAAAAGATTTTTACTGCTTGAAAGTGATGGTATAGTATTTCGGGAACATATAACTTTTTCTTTTGAGTACAAAATACAGTCACGATAAATATTTCACAATAAAAAACTTGTTGAAAATTTTATTCTAGAATCTAGGATTTTATTTTAATCACCATATGTTTTTTTACTATAATTTTATTAGATTAGACAGTAAATAACGAAATTAAAAACTTGGGATTAAAAATTTTTAAGTCAAGCCCATTCTTCTATAGCGTAGTTTTGTTAAGAATCTGACGTAGATACCTTAAAAAAAATATATATATATAGGATAAAGAATAAAATCAATAGAATTATTATTTACGCTCAAGTTTCTACTCAAAATTGCAATTTTTCCTTCCAGTTTCATGGAAGGAAAAATTTTACTTTTTGTCACCATGAAACTAAAAAGCATAATTTTTCTGGAAGGATATTCTGATGCTTAAACCATAGCCTCCTAAACTAGATGCCTGTCGCGTGGGTTGGAAACTTGGCAATGCTTCAAGCGGTAGACAGCGCCACCTGGTACAGTTTGCGTGAATTTTTTATTCAACTGTCATCAATAATTTTAAGAAGTGATATATAATATATATAATCGACGTTTCTTCAAGTATATTCGCATTTTATGTATGTCAAATGCTACTTTTAAAAATTTTTTGGTGACTGTTGAATAAAAAAGTCGAGAAATCTATACCAGGTAGCGCTGTCTACCTATTGAACTGTTGCGAAGTTTCCAAGCCGCACGACAGGCATCTAGTTTTGAAAGCTATGCTTAAAAAGAGGTTTTTTTTTTTTTTTTTTTTTTTTCCCAAAGATATATTATGATTGCATGACATTGGTAGTTTGTTTTTGGGGAGAGGAGAATTGTTCCTTTTAGTTCACCAAAAACACAGGGAAGCGTAATTCAGGAAAAAGATTATGATGCTTAGATGATTTAATCTAAACATTTTCCCAGGTGTATGCGCAAGTGGGGGATGGTGGTGGTAATTCCAAGTGTTCAGGATTGACAGTTGAAAACGGAGAACTTCTATTTTCAATACATAAAAAACTGTAAATTATAATTCTTCAACAAGTAAAAGATTATTAAGCTTAAAGATGATGGAATTCAATATTTTCTACGGAAGGAATTCTTGGGGATCGCGTGAGATTGTGTTGTTCTAGATATCATTATTTTTCCGTTTAGTTTAGAAATAAACAAAAGACTGTAATTCTGCGGGGATGGGACTCTTATATTTAAAACAGATTGAATTAAAAATTTTTGTCAGAATGCTTCTCGGATGTGAAAGTATGGTATTTCAGAAACATAAAAATTTTCCCTTTAGTCACCAAGAAATAGAAAAGTGTAATTCTTCTGGGAAATATTCTGATGTTTAAACAATATTAAATTCAAACATTGTCTCAAGGGTGATACATTCTTGATATTTGGGAATGACAGTGTGGTATTTCAGGAAAAAAGAAATTCCCGTTCTGCCTTCTAAAGCCCCGTTCACATGAGCAACTTCAACCCGTGTCAAAACGACCCGGGAATTTGAAAAGCGGGGAAAATGCGGAGTCATTTCTCCTTTCAAAAAAATGCTGTTCACACAGACCGGTTTAATTCTTTCGGAAAGTCATTCTGGCAGATTCAAACGTGTTTTGTTGAGAGTGATTCTTGTTGCTCGGGAGTGATCATATGGTAGTTCAGGAAAGGGGAATATTTCCTTTTACAGAAGAAACAGAAAATTGGAATTCTTCTGGGACAATAATCTCGAGGTCTGAATTCTTCTTAGATTTATCTCTGACTTTAAACAAATTTTAAATATTTTTCTTCAGAAAATTTATATTCAAAATAACCAGAAGTGTTACGGAGAAAGTATAAAATACAACGTTAAAGAGAAAATGTTATTGCCTAATTTAATTTATGCGTCAATTTTGCTAATATTGAAACAACTAGAGTGGCATAATTCACAAGGCTAAATGAAAACGTAGTCACCTAAACATAATATTTAAAAATAGCAGTAAAATATAATATAGAAAGAACATCAGAGAACCTTATGAGCACTTTGGACATTTTTTTCGAAATGTTAGAGAAATTATTTTTTTAAAAAAAAGGGAAAAAAAAAAAAAAAAAAAATGATCTTACAGTTCAGCCATATAATGCTACCTTTTATTTGATGAAATAATAGCTGAATTTTTGTTATCTTCAATACAGGCCATGCAACGGTCTTAAAATTTTACGCTAATTTTATGATGTTGCAACCACTATTTTAAACCAATGCTTTTTCACATAATACTTCAGCATTAAAGCATTAAAAAATATTTGAGAGAACTTTTGCATTGACGATAGTGGTGACAATATAATAAAATGTGAGTAAAATTTTAGGAACGCTGAGAGACCTGTCAATATTTATTAAATCCTTTCAAAAAAGTGCGAAAAAAAAAAAAAAAAAAAAAAAAAAAAAAAGTGATAAATTATTGATACATTATGTCATTGTACATGCCGATTATTTATATTTTTAATGGTGTACTTAATACTATTGATTTTTCTAAAATATACTTTAACATTGAAAAAAAAAAAGAAATATTACTTTAAATACATATTTTTCTATATACCTATTTTTTCTCTAAAATATTTAAATTTGTGCTTGATTCATTTTTAACTGTCAAGTACGAAAATGCCACTTTCTGGCTGGCATTCATTTAAAGAAAATTATAATGTTTTCATTATTTTTATAGTTGTATTTTACACAATTTTATTACGAATTTAAGTTATCACTTCCTCCATAATATATATATTAATAATAAATACATAAAAAAAAAGACTTTTTGATGTGGAGTCTACATGACCCCACCTGGTCATTGAATTAACAAAATTACATTGAGAGCCTTTTTCAGCTAGAATATTATTTTAAAAAAAAATGTTCAGCACTTTTATATGGCTAAGTTTTACATTATTTTACTACAAATTCTGAAATTATCGCTTCTCAAGGTAAAAAAAAAAAAAAAAAAAAAAAAAAAGAAAGAAAGAAAAGATATTTGATAATTCTTAAAATTTAAATAATATTCAAGGTGTCCACATAAAAACCCTCTGATTTCAAATTTTAATTGTATGGAAACTATGAGTCCTAGAGATTTGCAGTTTGCGGTAATATGAATAGCAACAACATAAACTTATTTATTTTTATTTATTTATTTGCAAACATTTATTTACCATAAAAAGTTACATTTTTGTGTCAATGTATGCACTTCAATATGGGCTCAGTTCGTAATTCTCAGGAGGCCCAGTCAATATTTAATCTGCATCCCCCCCCTCCCCCGAAAAAAAAAAATCTTCCGACGATTCTGTCACATATCAGAGACCCCACATTCACTTTGCGCTGTCACTGACATGTTTTCGAAAAACGTTAGGCTGTTCTGAACTCCAAACTCCAAACGTTGTGACGATTAACCGTTCCAGATGTGTGGAATGTTGATTTCGATTTTTCAGAAAAATAAACATTTATTGTTGTTATTCATGATTCTGGAAATCGCAAATCCCTAGGACTCATACTTTCTATACAATTAACATTTGAAATCAGGGAGGTTTCATGTGAATATCCTGTATATTATTAAATGATTTTGACAATATGCTTTGGGTTTTATTTGATATGGTAAACAAATATCTTTTTCTTGACAACAGGAGCATTGAATTTTCCGACGTAGCCTTCATGTATCAAATTTGTACCTGGTCATCGGAACGTCAACGGATTTTAACACTTTCGCAACACCATGTTTTTGTCTTTTTGACAGTAAGATCCGCCTGTGGGCGTTATTCTCCCAAGTTGCAATATTTCACAACAATTTTTTTTTGTGTTCACATTTATAATACAAATAGATATACATTATAATTATACTCATTCGAATCAAAGTATTTATATCCATAGTATATTGGTTGTACAAATATGAATATTGTGTATATTTTTAAGAAATAAATAACATGCAAATTGCAAAAGAAACTCCCACTGGCGGAGTTACAGATTTTCAAATGACGCGAATATACATCAGCGGTCGCGAAAGTGGTAATACAACTCAAGGGGTTGAGTATGTGCCTCAGCTTCACATGATGACTCTGGTATCTAACATGCGTTTAGGCACCGCTGAGATTACTGCAATCTGTCTTCACTATGTTCGTACGATAGAAATATAAGATTCAATCAGGCGTGCATTTAAAGAGTCAAGAACAAAATATACTATAAAACAGAAACGCTAAAACGTATTCAGACCTGCCAACCTAATACGGCAATTTGTTAGTACCGCCCAGTTTTCTACACCACTTAATTTTTAGAGTTATTCTCTTCAAATATATTTACGATGAATTAAAAAAACAAATACTCTAAAAATCAAGTGGTGTAGAAAAATTGGCGGTACTAACAATTTGCCGGATTAGGTTGGCAGCTCTGCGTATTGCAGATATTGTAATATGATATGTCTTTTCTATGTTCACGTTATAGATTCATAAAATTCAGCCTAGTTTGCATTTGAAGAGTCAAGAACAAAATAAACCATAACAAACAGCAACAAATAAAAAGCATATTTTAAGCTTATTTAGTATCCATAATTTCAAAAATACTTTTAAGAAAAGCATATCTGTGATAGGCACTATGCAGGGATGGAACACGGGCGCAGAATTCATACCGGAATCCGTTTAAGAAATTTCTGTACCTATAATATCGTTGATTTAAGAAGTAGAAAATTTTCTTACATTGATAGTGGTATGAATTCTGCGCCCGTGTTCCATGCCTGCACTATGACCTGTTTTCGCTATGTTTACGTGATAGAATCATAAAATTCATTCAGGTGTGCATTTCAAGAGTCAAGAACTGAATGCACTATAGCAAAAAAGCTAAAACGTATTTTCAGCTTACGTATTTAAGATGAATAACTTCAAATCCTTAAAAATACTTAAAAAAAAAAAAAAAAATAAAAAAAAATAAAGAAAGAAATAAAGAAAGAAAGAAAGAAGCCAATTCCTGAGATGCGTGTTAGGATCTAAATCCAATATTTCAGAAGATAGAATCATAAAATTATGTCAAGTGTGTATCCGAAGAGTCAAGAATAAAATATATATTACGACACAAAATTTAAAGTGTAATTTAGGATTATTTGAGATCCATAACTTAAAATACATAGTATTAAAATAAATAAATAAAATAAAAATAAAAATAAAAGCTTTCATGCAAAGTTTTACGCGATAATAATATATTAGGCATAATAAATAAATATAACTCTAAATGCATTTTTCAATGAAGGTTATGTTTTCTTAATTTATGTTAATGAGGAAAGATAATAATATTTTTTTTTCTTGTTTATTAAAAATACTGCATAAATTTTGGCGGTTAAAAATTTTAGGAAATATTTCTGTACCCAAAACGATCATTTGTGGCTGAAGACAGAACTATAGGTTTATTCTGATGAAAATTCTAGTATCATGCACATTAAACTGCTATTGTTATTTAAAAAAAAAAAAAAAAAAAAAAAAAAAAACAGATTTTCTTATTTACTGTGCTTGACAACTGTTAAAGATAATGAAAGTAATGCTTCAAAATTTTTGCAAACTTCAAATATGTTTTTGAAAAAAGAGCATTAAGTATTTTCATTATAAAAAGATATTGTCAACGAATCGTGCAATCTATCATCCCCCCTCCCTCACATTTAAAAAGGAATTATTAAATAATGAAGATTGAAATTCAACGATTCATCAAATAAAAGGTTGGATTTAGGTCTGACAAAGCATCCCCTTGGGGTGTAAAATAAAGACAAGTAATGAGAAAGCTTATTGATCGAACTACTGGTTTGGAAAATTATTTTAAGAAAATAGCGAAAAAGAAAAATACATTAAAATCATTCAATTAAATAGATTAGAATAATAATAATAATAAAAAGAGGGGATAGAGTTACAGTCATAGATATAGTAATATATATAGATCTATCATTCCCATGTTATCGAGCAAAAAATTTTGATGCCGAAAAAAGTTCTAAAATCAGCCATTAGAGAGTATTGAAAAAAAGAATAAAAAGAAAAATGAATTTGAAACTGTATCTGGAGTTTTTCATTCGCCTTTAGTAAATAAATTATTCATAAATTTTATTTACTAAATTATCCATGTGTATTTCTGTGTGTGATTTACTCGGGGAAAGGCAGCCATTAGAGTGACGTGAAAAAAAAGGTATCACTTTTTCCCTCTCGCTGATGAATCTATCTCTTATTACTATATCTATGGTTACAATAGAGTTACAAATTTGACTTGGAAGCAAAAGCTAGGCTCTGTCTTGTCTTTGCTTCCAAGGCAGTCGCATTTTTTTTGCACAAGAAGAAGAAAAGTAGTCCTTTAGAAACCAGTGGGGCTTTCATTAATTTTATGGTGTATGAAGAAGTTTCCAAGTTTAAAAGTTGATCCCTCATTTGTATTTTATCCCAAAAATATCTATTTGAAACTATTGGTGGATGACTTAGAGAAAAAATTAAGGATCGTACAAACACTGTTAAATCTGGTCAGTGACCCCGACGTCGTCTCATTATCTGTCCCTCACTTAAAATTCGGTGCACAGCGTTTAATGACTCTGTCCATTATTTATTTAAATCACATTAACCGGTCAAAATATACACGTAAGTTTTTCTCCGCTTGCATTTATTTTAGAACCTTGTATAGGATCAATCCATGTTCTGGCCTTGAACTTGATACATGGTCAATTGAAACAAGGATTAAATGTGCCATCAACATAACACTACCGGAAATCATCGTTCATAAAATAAAAGGAAATGACGAAATTCGATCGAATCTGACGAAAGTATCACGTATTTAGCATTAGAGCAATCACGCCTTATTTTATAGGATTACAAATGTCAGTATTTCGAAAAATATAAAATTTGTTCTATTACAGTCTGAGCACACGCCTAAATGCCCTGTTACGCCCAATGCTTTTTTTTTTTTTTTTTTTTAAGGTGTGCCGAATTTATAACAATGATATTTGTAGAACATGTAAATTATTTTTGGGTTATATTTTGATTTTCATGTTAACGTATCGCACGTACTTGCATACATTTAATTTAAATGTATTTGCATGAACAGCACTTAAAAAATATTTTTGGATAAATGGATGATTTACATTGTTGTTATCGTTTCTATTAATAACATTATTATTTGATAATTGTTTATCCTAAGTTCCATTTAAAAACTATTACGAGAAAGAATATTTTGTCCGAATTGTTGATAGATTGTGTGTATGTTATTAGCAGAGCTGCCAACATTTTTAACTTTTAAATTAGAGTTAACACCAGTAATTTTAAATGGAATATGTTATATATATTTTCGACGATTAATATTACCATAAACAGCTGTAAAACATTTCCGGTTTGAAGTCTCCCTTGAAAAACGGGAGACTTGGCACCTATGTATTAGGAATAAGGCCGATTTTGAGAGTGTCGTCCGTGGGCATAGCTGCCAATATTTTAATTTATTCCGGAGTACTTTTAGCCCCGCCTTTATTCCGCACCACTTTCTTTATAGAAAATGTTTCTTCAATACATAATTTCGATAAAATAAGACAAAATACTTTAAAAAAATAAGTGGCACGAATTAGAGGCGGGGCTAAAATTACTCCGGAATAAATTAAAATATTGGCAGCTGTGCGTGGGGGTCTTTCTAAGGGGTTTTAGCCCGCATTTACGCAATTTTCTTCGAATTGTTGAATTTCAATTATTCGGTTTTGCGGTGATCCGTTCAATACATTTATCCAGCACTACATAGATTTATATTCGTTACAGGAAAAAGTCTTTTTAATTTGATAAAATGGAAACGTTAATTAGATTAATAACTATGTACACCGTAATAATATTTTAAGGAAATACCTATTTATCATAAAATAATAAATAGTAAAATTAATTTTATCTTTTAAATTTCTTACTTCTATCTTCTGTATTGGATTATATTCTGCCAAATTTATGTGGTCTTCTTTTAACAGTCAAACACTGTATTTGATTCGTTAAAACAGATTTATTTTCCATAAAATAAATTATTTTTTATTGTAATGGTAACCAGTAATTTTTTCCTTCAAAACCGTTGTTTAATAGTCTTTTGGCAATATGAGAAAGCAGAACGTGAACACGATAAGTGAAATATGAGAATAAATATATGCAATATTGCACAGTTATGCACTATAGTTTTTGAAATATATAAGCTTTGCATTTACATATAATATTAGGTTTATTTACTGGTGCCGAAGTTAATTTACTGGTGTTGAATTGAGGTGACTATGTGAGGGCCTTATGTATGGGTATGTTCTCCATTTAGGTCGTATTCTTGGACGTTACAGAGAAAACCACGGAAAACCTTGTACGATTAGGCCGAAGAATGCAAATCGGGATTAAACGGGGCATCGCCTGTCTATCAGCTTTCTCAGTAGAACCTCAGTAGAACCTTTATTTACCGAGTTTATACGTTATATATATACAGTCGGCAGCAAAAGTATCTGAGCACTTGCGAAAATTCCTATATAAAAAAAAGTACTCTTATTACTGTTTTGTTAACTAAATCCTCGTCGAAACGTGTTCTTAATCTGCCTTAGAACAGGATTCGACAAGGATTTATTTAACAAAACACAGTATTAAGTGTACTTTTTTTACATTGGAATTTTTGCTAGTGCTCAGATACTTTTGCTGCTGACTGTATTAATACGTAAACACAAAATTTGTCGTACGTTTTTAGCCTATTTTTAATAAAGAGAGGGTTTAAAAGTAGTATCATTCGAAAGTTATGGTTAATGTTGGTTGCAGGTAAAACATATATTTCTTATGTAAGGCACGTAAAAACACCTTTATTTTAATGCTTTTTCATTTTATACATGCAATCTTTTGTATTTAAAATTCCTATAGAAGAAAGTTGTTAAATTTGCATGTGTAATTTTTTAAAATGCAATAAAAATGGCTCGTAATTTTATTTTTTAGATTATTTTTCCTTATTTATTACTTTCCGAACACTATAGTGAGGAAAGTATTGTAATCATGTCAAAAATCCGAATTTGAGATTTTGATGTTTCTATACGTTTCGAGGTCCCCTGAATCCGTTTTCACTATTTTTACGATGATGTATGTATGTGTGTATGTATGTGTGTGTATGTGTGTGAGTGAACACGCTAGCGTCTAAACGCTTTGCTCGAATGAGCTGTAAGTTGGTACGCATGTTGCAAGTCACCGTAGTACGAACCCTATACATTTTGGTGAATCTAGCACTTATAGTTTTTTTACAGGGACACAAAGAAAAATTATTTATCATTATGGCCTATGGGACCAAAATCTTAAAAGTACGATAGCATCTAAACGCCTTATTCAATTGAGCAAAAAGTTTATACACATGTGATAGGTCACAGATACTCAATCTGTATAGATTTTGGAGAATCTAGCACTTATAGTTTTTTTTACAGGGACACAAAAATTCTTTATCATTATGGTCTATGGGGCCAAATTTTTAAACGTGTGATAGCGTCTAAACGCCTTATTAATCTGAGCAAAAAATTTTTACACATGTTATAGGTCACAGTTGCACCAACTGTATAGATTTTGGTGGCTTACAGTTTTTTTTACAGGGACACAAAGAAAAATTCTTCATCATTATGGCGTATGGGACCTAATTTTAAAATGTACGATAGCATCTAATCGCCATATTCAATTGAGCTGGAAATTTATATGAATATTATAAATCACTGTTGCACTAACTATAAGCATTTTGGTGAATCTAGCGTTAATAGGTTTTTACAGGGACACAACGAAAAATTCTTTATCATTATGATCTATGGGCTCAAAGTTCAGTAGCGTTAAATAAAACATCGCGTAATATATGGACAAAAATACTCAAACACTCTATTATGGTTTTCTCTCTTTTGTTTGTTTAACAACTCCTCTTTCTTTACTTTATCTACAAAACTGTTAATTACTCAATGTTCGGAAAGTCGAGTTGAGTCACTCCAGATTTTTTTTTTTAAATCCTAACGCATTTTTATCATTCGTCTTTTTTGGCAACAGCAGTGAATGTATTTTTAAAGGTTCTTTTATCATTCATTCATTTGTCTGAAAGCAAGAATAATTATATTTTATTATTTTATTTATATGGTTTTATATTGACAACGCATAAAATTGAAACAGATATACTGCTAATTTTAGTACTGTTGACGGCAAGCTTTTGAACGAAATGTGAATTGCGTTTTCAAAAGTAAATGATACCATACTAAATTTTTCTGCTTTGAATTCATTGGATTCATTAGCTTGTCCCACTTTATTCCCAAATGGTCATATTAGGATGGCACATTAACACATTCGTGACCGCTGACGTGAATTCACGTCATTGGAAAATCTGAGTTGTATCAGAAAGTTGAAAAGTTGTATCAGTGTGTGAAGCTTGCTTACTATCACATCCTTCACAGTTTCGACATGGTTGTCTAATGCTTTCAACACAGCAAAAATTTAATGTTACGAAGCAAACTGTCTTACTGAATTTAAATTGTTATAAAATCATCAAAAATATTTTTACAAAATGTGCTTGTAATTACAATATTATCTTTTTCAAACAATTTTCCATTGAATATTTTGATAAATTTTTCGAAGATTGTTTTTGTGAAAATAATTTGTTTTCTGAAAGTTAATTTGTGTATATATGTAGAATCTTTAATAAATAATTTTTTGTGTTTAAAAATTGTCTGTTTTTTTTTTTTTTTTTTTTTTTTTTTTAATGTTTTGAGTATTATTACATTTTTCATTCAAATCTTAAAAATTGTTTCTAAGTCTAAAATTAATTTAAAATTTTCCTAGATTTTAAATTCTACAAGTATTTTGAATTAAAAAAAAAAGTCTAAAATACAAATTAAGTGAATTTGAAAATATCTTTCTTTTTTGAATGTTTAAAATTTGTCAAGATCTTAAATTCTACAAGTCTAAAATAAAAAAGTAAGTGAATTTGAAAATATCTTTCTTTTTTGAATGTTTAAAATTTGTCAAGATCTTAAATTCTACAAGTCTAAAATAAAAATTAAGTGAATTTGAAAATATCTTTCTTTTTTAAATTCTACAAGTATTTTGAATAAAAAAGTCTAAAATAAAAATTAAGTGAATTTGAAAATATCTTTCTTAAATTCTTGTATCATATAAGTTTTGATAATTCATAACTATCAAAAATTTAGAAGATTTGATAAAAGTATTAGAATGGAGAATTTTCTATCATAATGAAATCGCAAGTTATTTATTTGATTTTTCCGAATACCCAAAGAATCACCCTCTTTATTTAGAAATTAACAAAAAAGTGGTTGGAAAATTAAAAGATGAGTTACATGAAACTCCGCCAGTGGGCGTTTCTTTAGGTTACATTGGTTACATTATTTATTAACATTATATCCAATAATCACATTCGTGCAATCAGTGCATTATGGATACAAATACTTTGATTAGAAAGAGTATAATCGTAATGTATAGTAATTTATATTTTCAATATGAATGCAGAAAAGTTTAATTTAAAATAATGTCATGTAAAATAATAACGCCCACAGATGGAGCTTATTGCAGAGTGCCAACATAATCCGGCAAATTGTTAGTACCGCCTCTTTTTCTACACCACTTAATTTTTAGAGTATTTGTTTTCTTCATTCATCGTAAATATATTTGAAGAGAATCACTCTAAAAATTTAGTGATGTAGGAAAAGGGGCGGTACTAACAATTTGCCGGATTTGGTTGGCAACTCTGTTATTGTCAAAAAGGCAAAAACATTCGGTCGCGAAAGTGTTAATATGACGCATAACGTACAAAGTACGTCTACTATGAGAACACCCAGAACTAAAGTCACAATGTAGCAATGTGCATGTTATGGATTTGCAATTCAAGATTACTTCAATTTCCTGCACCATGCGCAGAAATTATTTTTGCAGTATATTGTCGATATGTATGTACATATTGAAGGCACCAAGTTATATCATGTCATATCATGTAATATCAAGCATCTCTTAAAGTAGTAGTTAAAATAATAATTAAACTGATTTTTTGGAGATAAACCTCGCTGTCGATGCTAATCAAAATATTGGCCAGAAAGTTGTTTTGTCATCTTTATTTAACAGATCGCACAGAAATATATTTCAGAATTATTTAGATGTAATGTCGATTGTTCAAAATTCAGTTGTCAACTAGTCAACCTTCATGGTAAACCTCCATGATAATAGTCGAATTTCAAACTCTCAGTGATATCAGTCATTATTAAAACCTAGCATGCTACCAGAGTTGTTGTTCCAATTTAATTGTTTTATTTAGACGAAATTCCCAAAATATATGTACATCTCTAACCTGAAATGTAATAAAAGTATTTTGTAAATTTGTTTGTGTTTCCATTTGCTACCCTTTTTAATTAAGAATTTAGATTTGAATTCACATGTGAGGTTTTGAAGTAATAGTGAAAATGAAAGTTAAAAATTCACTTACCTCTATTCCCCAAATACAAGCGCTATGATACAAAAAGGAATGAGATTTTCCAATTTTTTTTATGTCTTTAATGTCCCAGACATAAAGACTGTGGTCGCTGTGAACACATGTTACCTGTAGAGTATAATGAAATATAAATTAGCAGAAAAAATATATAAAAGAGATTAAATATTAAATTAAATCTGAATGAATATAGCATAAAAAAATTTCCACCCTTAAAAGGTATCTAAAGTATGAAAAGTTTACTCTTTTATGGTTATAAAGGTATTATATGAAATAGAATTCTATTTTTGAAATTAAATTTTTATTTTGTGATTTTTTCCTTTCTTTCTTTTTCCTTCCTTCTTTCTTTTCTTCTTCTTTTCTTGAGTGTGCGTTATAAGCAAATCCGCTGAACACACATGCAAAGATTTTAATTTATTCCAAAGAACTTTTAGTGCCTACCATTTCTTGCACATTACTTTATTTGTAGTCAAATTTCCTTCAACATATATGCCCGATTAAATAGGAAGAAAAATTGTGTGAAAAAAGGGCGGATACTAAGTCACGCCCCGGAATAAATTAAAGTGTTGGCATTTCTTGTTGTATATGTATATATGTAAAGTACTTTAACAAATATCACATCAATTTTCAATTTTCTTTCTTTTTTTCTTTTTAACTTTTTTTCTTTTTAACTTTTTTTCTTTTTAACTTTTTTTCTTGATTTATTTTTAAATGCTAATTTTATTGGTTAATTTCTATTACAAATAAATTTCGAAGAAAAATGATAAAATCTAAAATTTAAACATTCACTCTTACAAATACAGAGCTGCGAACTTAATCCGAAAGACTGTTAGTACACGCCCTTTTTCCACACCAGTCTTTTTTTTAGAGTATTTTTCTTCTAAATTCATCATAATTATATTTGAAGAGAACAACTCTAAAAATTAAGTTGTGAAGGAAAAAGGACGGTACTAACAATCTTCTGGATTTGGTTGGCAGCTCTGCGAATGTAATTGCCTGTAACAGTAATCGTGATAATCATTATTTCGACTACCAATTGTTTTAGAAATAGTAATCTTTAGTAGTCTTTTGTAAGATTTTTCTTTGAAAAAATAACAGGAATATCGCTTTTTATAAATAGTAGTGTTCAAAATAGTGACTATTATATAAGCCCTGCCTGTAAACAGAATCTGCAATATATGAATCATGAGATCCCACAGCTCCTACACTGTTAAAAAAATGCAACTTTGCTATAGCGTATGCAACAGTGTATGCAATACATAATGAAATTCTCTGTATGAAATATCTGTCACATATGAAATTCTCTGTATGAAATTCTCTGTAATTACAGAAAACTACGTTTTGTCAACGTATAATAACAACGTATTTGCGACTTTTTTTTTTTCAAATTACAGAGAATTTCTAGCAGCAAAGTTGCATTTTTTTAACAGTGTACCGTTATAATATTGTAAACATTTTGCAAGAATGTGAATGCAGACAGACTGAAGCTTCAAAAATACTGGTCAGTGATGATTTCTAATTTGTAATCTAAAAACTGTTTCTAATTTAATAACTGTACCTTAAATTTTAATCAATTAAATAATGTGAAAATGAGTTTTATTCGTACGGAATTTTTATTTTGTCAGATATATTTGTAAAAGTATGCTTAAAATATGCAAAAGTGAAATATTGATATTACAATATACAACCTTGGTGTGTTATGTAAAAAATCGAAAAATTCTGTATGAAATATTCAAACGAAATAATAACGCAAAAAATATTTGTAAGGGAGCTTTACCCATAGGTTTGCAGTGAGCTGTTCCTAAATTTTAGCCAAATTTTCAAACTGGTTGATGCAAAATCGAAATTATTTATCAATAATGAAAAAATTGTAAGTCAACTTAGCGCTACTAAAATGCAAACAAATCGAACGCATAAGTAACTCTGATTATATCTGTATGAGAAAAAATTTATATCATGACCAGGTAATCCCATAGCTTTATGTAGTATGAGTCACACATAGGAATAATTTCCTGTAATTATTACCATACAGAAATCTTTATTGAATAAATACAGGGAGATTTTTTGAAATTAAATAGGATGGTAATCATAGTTATACGGGTGGGAGCGGAGATATATCTGAGTGGCTAACCAAAACAATAATAATTATAAGAAGAAGAAGAACCAGGAGAATTGCCCAATTGTTAATTTATTGATTATAACAGTGAATCATTACAGATTAAATTTTCCAGTAAGTGCAATAATTTTATAAGAGAATTATTAGAGCATTAACTGTTTGTTATCAACCTTCAAACAGTTACAATATTGTTAATAGCTGTATTTAACAGCTACTTCGTTAAAATAATCGAAAATCCTTTTTAAAATTAACTTTCATTATTTTGAAGTTTGGTTAATCAAAATAATAACAGATGGAACTGCCCAACTATTATTTAATTGATTATAACACTGAATCACCACAGATTAAATTTTCCAGTAAGTGCAATAACTCTACGCTGAAGGAAAAAAAAAAAAAAAAAATCGAGCTCTGATACCATTTTTGCTGATTCTTATGTAAAATGACCTCCTGAATTCGAATATGACACCCCATTTGGCCCCATCATCCACCGTTTTCTCGGAACGTCACTTCCTCCACTAATTTTTATCACTCTTCGGTAATTTTATGGCCATAAATTTGATTTGGAGAATGGAAAATAATTATTTTAACCCTTAAATATATATATACAATGTATAATAAGTGATAATAATAATTGATTAATATAATATAGTCAATGTAACTTATAATTTCAGTGGCAAATCCTCCGCTAAATCTTCTCCATGTTGCAAATGTTCACATTATAGAATTTTTCTCTTCTTTAGGCCCTCAGAAGATATTTATCAGTTAAAATATTTCTTTTCTCAACTATAAATCAAATTTATAGGCACAAAATTACCGAAAAGTGGTAAAAGTAGGGGAACGTCCCCCCAAATCGGTGGTAGATAGACAAAATTGCCGTCATATTAGGATTCCAGAGGTCATTGTACATAAGAATTTGCAAAAATGGTGTTCGGGGCAATTTTCGTGGGGAGCAGTGTAATTTTAAGCTAGAGTTATTAAGAACATTAATTGTTTGTTGTCAACCTTCAACCAATCAGAATACGGTTACTGGATATATTTAACAGCCACTGCACTAAAATAACTGGAAAGCGTTTTTGAAATTATCTTTCATTATTTGGACGTTTGAAGTAGATCAAATGATCTTTACTTCCTATTTAGAGTAATAAAACTATTTACAATGATTTACAATGTAAAAAATATGAAATTAACTTTCATTATTTGGGCTTTTGAACTGGACTAACTACAAAATCTTGTCACGTGCTATTTTCCGATTGTGTTTAAAAAAATAAATAAATAAATAAATAAATAAATAAATAAATAATAATAATAATAAATGAATAAATAAAGAAAAAAAAATGAAAACACAGAAATTACTTTGTATTATATTTAATTCACTGACAAATTTTTAGCTACTGAATCGCAACGGAGAAAATGATTTTTCTTTCCTTCTTTTTTTTAAACATTTTACGCTTTGAATGCCAAATACGGTAAAGTCATCGATAAAACTATAATATATTAGTAACATTTTTTAAAATAATATTATTCTTAAAATTCTACATAAAAATTTATTTAATAACATTAAAATATAATAAAAGGTCTTATTTTAAAGGCTCTTGCAAAGTTTTCGGTACGGGCCCGCACCATCCCCAGGTTTGCTTCACGGGTGTATTGACGTTCATAAAACTCGCAACGAAAACTCACAATTTACTAAAGTTATTACTATGCCGTTAAATGCGAAGCATTGGAAACCATTAAAAGCATGCGCAGCTGCAACCAGCAATGCCAGATCTGGCCTTTCTTTTATTCAATAGTCACCAATAATTTTGAGAAGTGACATTTGATAAACATAATAGATCATTAATCTTCGAAGTGATTAGCCAAACGTTGCAAATAAAAATTATTGGTGACTATTGAATAAAAAAAGTCCAAATCTGCCAACTCTGGTTGCAAACTAAACGATCCATCTACTGACATCGACGACAAGTGGTGACACCTAGCCAAGCAAGGGAGAAGAGCTGAAGTTGTTTAGTTTATTGGCCGTCAACACACCCATGAAGCAAGCCTGAGGATGGTGCGGGTCCACACCGAAAACTTTACAAGAAGCTTCAAAGTAAGGCCTTTTATTATATTTTAATATTATTATTGTTTAAATCTTATGTCTGTAATTTTTTCAGAAAATCGACGAATAGCACTTATGTACAGTAATAATAATAATAAAAAATCAACCCCCCCCCTTCCCTCCTTTTTTTTTTTTTTTTTTTGGTTGTTTAAATTTTTCAATGTACGCACTATGTCAGAACAACTACACACAATCAAATAAATATTTTACGAGTAACTATCGATAATATATGTATCACACATACTTTTTTGTTTGTTTCATCTAGAGTAACTGCTATGACATCTGGATATTTGGAAGCAGGAGGATGGCCAGCCATCTGTCTGCAATAAAAATGTAGAAAAGAATTAGTACAATCCTGCTACATCTAGCATTGTTATTATTCTTCAAAAGGAAAATAAAATGTACAGGTTCACAGATTTTTTTATGTTATAGATATTAAATACCACTATTTCTGGAAAGTTGTTTTCGTGTTGTTTAATCACAGAAATTTTGTTTTTTAAAAAGCTACTATTTCTATTAAAAATTTGTGGTATTTGGAATTCGTAAAAATGCAACTGTGGCATAATTGTAGCGCTTTTGTGTTACAGATAATTAAAATGGCACTAGTTGGAATCGTAAAAGTTTTAACCAAAACAAGTCTGTTAAAAATATTTTTAAAACTACTTTAATATTGTTAAAGTTATAAAGGTGCGTGCTTACGAACCTTTATTAAAATACACATTAATTACGCCTATAAGCAAGAAACCAATAAATCGGGTCTTTCTAAGTATTGCTGGGAGGAAAACCATAATTTTAAATTTGATTCAGTTAAAATAATTTACAGACCTAGATCCACTCATGAACTCGATTTCTTTAAAGCTTTTTATACTATAAAAATCTTCAAAATATTATTAATTGTGATTTCGCTGTACCCCACATGTCTGATTGTTCGAAATTTTACATTCAGTCCACATTTTCTTAATTTCTTTCATGTTTTTCACTAATAATGTTTCGTATTTTCCTGTTGGCCAATCACCCATATTCCGCGTAATTCTATTGGCTGATCATCCTGAACTGAATTCGATTTCTTTCCTATATATAAGTGCACTTCCCTCTCTCTTCCGAGACTGATTTGCTTGATCATGCAACATCTACTTATGCTTACAACAACTTGAGGTGGAAGTAAGCGGTGGTCTCGATCACTGCAGGCACTCCCAAAGCTCCCGTGATGATGATGATGATGATGATGATGATGATGATGATATGCACTAAAGACGGTACGCTAAATGCTACCGAACAGCTGTCTGATTTCCTATTATTTCTATTTGGCGTTCTAGACGTTGTTGTTAGCCTTGTTACTAATTTCTTGTCGATTTTCCCCCCTGAAAAAGAATTCTAAGTCGCCTTGCATTTTTTTTTTTTTTTTTTTTCCAGACGATGCGATAACAATGGATTTTTATGTTAGAAACTGTACCTATAAATGTAGTTTTATTGTAATGAAACGTGAAAGCCAAGTATTTTTTGTAAACAGCTAGAGTAATTTAAAATAAAATATAAGTAATGTTTACAAATGTAAGTAATGAAAATATAAGTAATGTTTAATAATAAATCCATTCTAAAGGGTGGCAATAATTAAACTGACAGTGCACACAGTTCTGTAGTGCGATCTAATGGACGACTAGAACGAGGCGGAGTTTCCCTTTGTTTGTGGGGAAAAGCTGCGCTATGATTGGCTAGAGTCCTTTATTTGTGGGCTAAATTAAGACTCCTATAGGTTAAATTTCATCATCAAGTCGTCAATTGCAAGAATGGCCTCAAAGTTTGTTGGAAGATTAAACAAGACGAGGGGCGAAAGATTCCGGAAAAAAAAAAAAAAAATCCAAAAGTCAAAATTACAGGAATACGTGGGTGATGCTGTGTAATAGAAAAGAGAATTTTTAAAAAATGGAAAAGTATTGACAAATTAATGCGGTTACACTAGTTTCAAAATAATAAATGGGTATAAAAACAGAGCTTAAAAAAAGTGCACAGTCATCAGTTTTAAATTATAAATTTCAACAAGAACTTTACTTAGAAAAACCGCTCCACATATTCACCTAGCGGTAAATTTTGGAACTTTCGTCTTCGGTCTTGCTTAATCTTCCCACAAAGTTTGGCCTTATTCTTTCAATTAAATCGCGCCACAGAACATTGTCACTGTCAGTTTAATTATAGTCACCCTGTACCTCAAACATTGTTTATCTAGTTTCATGCTGTCTTGATATTATTTGTGTTTGTGCTTTTTCCAATTTCTTTTATGGAACTTCTTTTTTTTTTTTTTTTTTCAAAAGACTACTTTTTTATTCTCCTAAAAAATAACACATACAAACTTTTATGAAAATGAAAGAACTTTTCAGTCACGTGACTTTTGGTCTATACAATGAGTTAAAATATTTTTTTTTATATACCAGGTGTCACATAAGTCTGTTTACATTTTAAAAAATCATAAAAATTGAAGGAATTAGTAGAATTGAACGTGGTTTGCGAAAAAGTTATTCTCGTGAAGGGGGATTTTTTGTCGTAAAGAAAAAAAAAAATAATTAAATTTTTCGTCGATAGAGGACGCTGCACTGATGCGTAACGAGAAACATACAAATCTGAGCCTTGTAAATTGCACGGTTTTACGATTAACCTAGCTTATTTCTTATTTTGCCTCCTACATACGCATACACGAAGTTTTAATTGCCTTGGTGGATAAAGCGTTATTGTTGAAGATGTTTTCCTCCAGGTAGTAACCTTCGACTGAAGCTGCAGTTAGAGGCATTTTAAAAATTCATAAGAATTGAAGGAATTAGTAGAACTGAACTCGGTTTGCGAAAAAATTATTTCTGTGAAGGGGGGTTTTTTGTAGTAAAGAGAAAAAAAAAAGTTAAATTCTTCGTCGATAGAGGACGCTGCGCTGATGCGTAACAAGAAATATACAAATCTGAGCCTTGCAAATTGCACGGTTTTACGATTAACCTTGCTTATTTCTTATTTTGCCTCCAACATACGCATACAGGAAGTCTTAATTGCGATGTTGACTTGGTGGATGAAGCGTTATTGGTGAAGATGTTTTCCTTAAGCTAGGAACCTTCGACTGAAGCTGCAGTAAGCGATGTTGTAGCTCGTTTGCAAACAGTAATTTGTGTTGCTAGTGGACATATAGAATAGGATTTCTTTGTTTGTTTATTGATAACATATACATCAGATTTGTATACTTGACTTGTAGTCCGCTTGTAAATCTTCGTCAGATAATTACAGATAGCACATGACAGAATTACAATACGAAGAAATGGAAAAACACCCAGGGTCAGCGCGGGAATCGAACCCGCTCTCCTACGCTCGAAGGCGATTAGCAGTGTGGTGACATAACCACTCGGCCACGGAGGGCCCGAATAGGATTTATATGCCTGTGTAAACATTTGCATGTAAATAAATAAATTGCTCACGTACAACGTCCTCTGCCGAAAATTTTAACTATTAATTTTTTTCCTTAACCCCCCCCCCACCCTCAAAAAAAAAAGAAAAAAAAAAAAGAAAAAGAAAGAAAGAAAAAGAAAAATCATTGTATCTAGAAAGATTTCTTTTAGCTTGCATTACCATTTGGTGAATAGTTATATCATCAGAAGTCATCTTGAATTTTGGTACTTGTAGTTATAGTAGGAGATAAGCTAAACTTACTTTTTTTCTCTCTCTGTTGTCATTCCTTTAGCCAAGAACATCGTTATACCGAGAAAATGATTCATATATGACTTATAATCTTGTAATAAATAAATAAGTAAAGCATAAATAATTATAAAATATTTTATCTTAAATATACTATTTATTTTTCCTTAAAAAGAGATATTTAAAAAATTGAAAAAACAGGGTCCATACTCATATATGGGAAAAAAATTCCCTGAGTTTTCTTTGAGTTCCCAAACAATTTTCAAGATAATATTAGCGATATATTACAAGACACACTCCTCTAGACAGGACAAAATACACTGTATGGTGTCATATTACTGTCGACCATGATAGAAATTCAGGCAGAAATCATTGTTTACATGTGTATTTTTGCAATACTTAATCAATTGAATTTTGATATGAAGCTAAACAAAAAAAATATAACTTGAGGGAAAGAAAATATTTGTTTTTTTCAGGTTTTATAACCGATTTTCCCTGACTTTTAATGAAAATTTTTATTTTCCCTGACTTTTTTTTTAACAAATTTCAAATTCCCTGAGTATTCCCTGTTTTCCAGGTTTTCCCTGATGTGTATGAACCCTGAAAAATAAATAAATAAATAAACAAATAAAAAAGATAATATCTTAAGGTTTAAAAATCTTTATCAATTAAAACTAAAAATTACCTTCCCGTTAAACCCTTTGCTACGTCAACACCCAAGTAATGCGGCCTAGGTAATGTGCAGATAAAATGAAGATCTATTGGACTAAAACATCTGACAATACCATCTGAACAACCAATAACGATCAAGTTTTCACCAACTGTGATGCTGTAAGCTACAGAGATCTGAAAATGCAAAACACAAAATGTTATTATTAAAAAAAAATTTTTTTTAAACGTCAAAATTCATTATTGATATCATTTGTTTACATGTAAAAAGTGAATTTTATTTAGGGATAAATTTTTTCCGCACAACATATTGAATTAAACTAAAATACATTGAAGTATAAATAAACATTAGTTTTATATAAGTAACTCATTTTTAAATTGTATTTTTGTATATATTTTTAATTATTAATTTAGAAGAAATTCAAATAGCGGGCTGTGGACATTACAAAACTTTCTTTTATATCATTCTAATAAGTAAATTGGTCGAAAAATTATCTAAAGCGTAAATAAGGCTGCATAATAGCGCCATCTACCGAAAATTATGCACCCATACTAAATCAGTTTAATTTTTTACAGAAGCCGCCTTGCATTTGAAGTTTGGCGCACTTAGTAACAATAGAAGCTGAAATATAACCTTCCTGTAATTGAAAAGAGATTGCAGCATAGCAACGCGACCTTTTGGCCGATATGTACCGAAATCGAATCAGCATAGTTTATCATAATACTTTTCCTGTCTTACAGATCAAGTTCTGAATGCTTATTACAGAAACTAAGATAAAGCCTTCCCGTAAACGGAAAAGAAATTCTATCATAGCAGTATCACTTTAGGCCGATATATACTCAAATTGAGTCAGTGTAGTTTTTTTTTTTTTTATTTTTTATTTTTTATAGCAACTGGAATATAACTTTTCCACAATTGGAAAAAATTGCAGCATAGCAACGTCACTTAGCGGCTGATATGTGTTCATACTAAATCAGCGTATTTTTTTTTAATAAATGAAAACTATAACTGAAAATGCCTCGTGAGCAATTTTCACTTATGATCACAATATCTAAAGGGAAAAAAAAAAAAAAAAAAAAAAAACTGGAAAATCGTAATTGATAAGTATTTCTCCCTCCCCCTTTTTTGGGGGAGGGAAATGTTGGGTGGGGACAACTAACAATGATTCCATTACGTGCATTTATATGAAATCTTGTGTTATAATGCAGAGCTGCTAACCTAATCCGGCAAATTGTTAGTATCGCCCCTTTTCTACACCACTTACTTTTTAGAGTATTTGTTTTCTTCATTCATCGTAAATATATTTGAAGAGAATTACTCTAAAAATTAAGTGGTGTAGGAAAAGGGGCGGTACTAACAATTTGCCGGATTTGGTTGGCAGCTCTGATAATGCTATATTAAAGTTTTTTGAAAAAAAAAAAAAAAAACCTTTTTCGATACTGTCTGTTTCTATACTGATTATTATTAATTTTCTTTTCTTTCTTTTTTCTTTCTATGAAAAGAAAGAAACAGAAAAAAAACAATTTTGATGTGTCATTGGCATGTAATCCTGCACGCAAGGCTTATATTGACAAAAAAATAGCTCTGACATTTTCAAGAAAAAATAAATTAAATAAATAATGTACAAGTATTCCAACAGGTTTAATAGAGATAAAACCTTTCGCAACGTTTATTAAAAATTACAATCTTTAAAAGTAATTCTGTACACCAGAAGTAAAGGACACCATGCGGATTTTTTGAAAAGCGTTACCACCATGTTCATATTGTGAAAAGAGTTACCAGCATGCTTATTTTGTCAAAAGAGTTACCACCATGTCTTTGAAGTGCTACAATGAAATAAACTTGTCATGAATAAAGAAAATGGACGTAGTTTCATTTTAAACTGTCTTATCTCCTTTATCGTAACTGTACATTATTGCTTAATGCCTCTATATAAAGCAAAATATGCACATGAATGACACGGTGCTAACTCTTTTCACAACATGAACATAACGTTCTTTACCTTCGGGGTATAGAAATATTTTTCAAGCTGTTGTAAGAAGAATCATGATAATTTTTTATTAATATTTCGTTAATCGAATGTTTCACAGGGTGGGTACACTTTAATAAGAGGGGGGGGGGGGATTGACATACGAGAGTTGCATGTTGTACTAGCATGCTTCTCACAATGACAAATTTAGTTCAAAACTTGCTCATTGAGAGCGCTGTATCTTAAAAACAGAAACAAAAACCGTCAAAAACGCAAAGCAAACAATTAAAAAACATTTATTTTGTAAAACTCGTTACAATATTCAATTAGTGCACACCTTATAGCTCGAACCACGTACGAAAGGTTATCTAACTCAATCTAATAAATGCTCTTTAATTGTTTGCACTGATTTTTTTTTATGCTCTTTCTTGCTGTTTTTAAGGTACAGTGCCATCTATAAGCAAAATTTTGAATTATAATTTTTATTTGATTAAACAAAACTTTCAGAGTGAAATAATAATAATAAATAAATGATTTAGAATTAGCTTTTTAATAAAAATAAAATGTCAGAGTTTGCTTAAAAAATTAGAATAGAGAAGTGTCGTAACTGCTCTATAAATGAAATTCATAAAAAAAAAAAAAAAAAAAAAAGGGTGAAGATTTTTTTTTTTTTTAATGTTCTTCGTTTTCCTTTCTTCAGACATCACGAGTAAAAAAAAAAAAAAAAAAAAAAAAAGGAAAAATATTTCTGAATGACATGAAAAAATGTAACGAGGTGTCACCCAAAAGAATTTCTACATTTATGTTTTTCATTTTGTGTCTGAATCTTAAAAAGGTGTAGGAGAACACGAAGTTTTAGTGCTTCATGCTAAATTATTAAAGAAAAAGAGATTTAAAAAAAAAAAAAACGAAAATCTAAAAACATATTGTCTTTAAATTTTAAGCAATAAAAAGGTTTGACTCACTCTTAACTCCACCCACTTGTCTAACAGTCGTCTGCCATTGAACTCACAAAGTAATCCGGATTTGGTGATAGCAAATGTACTGTCAGCTGACTCGCCCCGACCACAAGCTACATCACAAAAGTAATTGTTCCGTCGATCTCCTAAAATGGCAGAGCGACCCATCAAAGGCACGGGTTCCATCTTATACTAGAAGAAAATAAGACAAAAATAAAAATAAAAACGAAGCAATATTAAATTAGAAAAGTATAAAACAATATTGGTTAAAATCTGACATATAGAAATGGTTAACATCAGCCGCATTTGTTAACTCTTTGGCCTGGAATATTGTTACACTACCTTTCCGTAAATGACTGGACACTTTCGACATAGCCTGCTAAACTATATGCTTGTCGCATGGTTCGGAAACTTGGCAACAGTTCAAGCGATAGACAGCGCTACCTGGTACAGATTGAACGTATTTTTATTCAACTGTCACCAATAATTTTTAGAAGTCATATATGATATCTATAATTGATGTTTCTTCGATTCTATTCACTTTTATGTATATCATATCCTACTTTAAAAAATTTTTGGTGGATGTTGAATAAAAAAGTCGCGCTATCTGTACCAGGTGGCGCTGTCTACCGCTTCAACTGTTGCCAAGTTTCCGAGCCACGCGACAGGCATCTAGTTTAGGAGGCTATGCTTTCGATTTCAGTTTCAGACGTTTTGCCAATTATCTCAAAAAGTACTTGACGAATTATCTTGAAATTTCAGGAGTGTTAAACTTCATATATTTCAAGTTTTGCGCCGAATGCAAATGGGCCCTTTATTTTGTTTATTTATTTATTTATTTCAATTATTTTTATTTTATTTTATTTTATTTTATTTATTTATTTTTTTAGGGGGGTGGAAGAGGAACTGAAATTCAGATTATTCTATCGACGATAACTTGAATTTTCAAGATATTTTCTTTAGGTTTCCTTTCATAAAAGTGGCTCAATGCATTTGGCTAATAAATTACGCAATTGAAATTTTGTTAATGCTTGCGCAATTAAAAAAAAAAAAATAGTAAAATTTATCATATTTCAGTAAATATTTATTTATTTATTTATTTTTATTCTCACTGTTGCATACGCTATGCATACACTGTGTCACATATGAAATTCTCTGTAAACAGTGTTGCATACGCTATGTCTAATGTTGTATGTCAAATTTCCTAAAAATGTCTTTGTATTAGGCTTAATACCCTGCATATTATAATAAAAAAAAAGTGGGGGGGGGGGGAGAGCAATTTTTTTTTTAAAGAATCCTTTACATTTCCATGAATTTATGCCCCAGTCCCATACAAATGATTACAGATGATAAATAAGCTTCATAATCACATGCTACAGCCAGCAATTTCAAGCATTATTCCTTATCAAATACTCCCAAACATTCTGCTTATTATTATTATTATTATTTTCAGTTTTTCACTGGTCTCCTTTTTGCTTTCGGGGCAAATCTTTTGCTGAAATATATGCGGTATAACTTGTTCTTTGCACATCTGGAAGTTTCAAGATAATTCATTTATTTTCGAGATGTTTGACAAAACATCTGAAATAAAAAATGGCCGGTCATTTATGGAAAGGAAATGTAATGTACATTACTTGAAAACATAAAACAGTGACATTCTAAAAGTCGCCTGCGTTACATTCTAGAACATTACACTTTTAAACACATTCAAAAACATATGCAGCACATTTTGCTCAGAGGAAATTCAAATTAATCTTATTCTTAAACTAGTTAATCTTGTAATTATGCCCTCGATTTCTCGGAAATAGCTCAAAAGATTTTAATAAATAATCAGAGTTGATGGCTTTTTGAGATGACAAACTGATCTGATATATCCTCATCTTTAATAAAATTTGCGTTCATTCGTAACCTTTGCTCCGCCAGGGGCAAACGAAGGAGAAACTTGATTTTTCTTAAAAACTGTTGAAACAGTTTTGATAAACATTTAGAATGACTTTTTTCTCTTTTTATGATCACATTTAGATTTGAATTGCCCTCCTCTTCAGGAAAATTACAGTTCGCTGGTAACCCGTACTCTATACGAGAAAATATGATAGGGACTTGGTTATCTTGAATAAAATACATAAAAATCTGGTATTAATTTTTTAAGATTCTTGTAAGCAACACCATAAATTACTCAATGATTGTTTCGGATAAAAAGTTTTATGCTTGTTTTTGTGCGTTGTGCTTCCTCGCTGCACATGCGTACTTTAGCATTTTAAAGTAAGTGTTAAGACTAATGAGGAAACTCTTTCGAGTGCTAATTTCCGATTATCTTGGGGGAAAAAAAACAGAAATTAGTTTTCATTGTACTTTTTTCACTAGAAATTTAACTGTTCATTTGCAGCAGAAAACCTATAAAAATGTTATTAAATTTCACATTTTAAACGCCAAATGAAAAAAAAAATAAAAAACCTAACCAAATTACATTCACTCTCATTCATTAATATGCCAAGTGATTTAAACATGTTCAGTTGCTTTATTTCTTAAAAGTGTAATGTCATATATTATACCCATACTTATATTATACCCATCTCATTATGAACCGTACAATTTTTAGTACCCGCTTTTTTTTTTCACACCAATAATGTTTTAGAGTAATTTTAGTCTTATTTAATCGTAACAACATGTGGAGAGAATAACTCTAAAAATATAGTGGTGTGAGAAAAGGGGCGTTAACAATTGTACGGTTATTAATGAGATGGTTGGCAAGTATGTATACCTAAATTTTCATTTAGTTCTCATAATTACCACCCAGAGTACCCAACTTTTATGATTTATTCACGAGCATTTTTAGCCCCGCCTCTTTTTCATACTGGAAATTTTGAAAAATGATTTTCTTCTTATTTAATCGTTGTTACATATTAAAGAGAGATAATCTACAAAATTTCTGTTGCGAAAAGAAGACGGGGCTAAAAATGCTCGTTAATAAATTATAAAAGTTGGGAGCTCTGTTGCCATCATCCTAATTCATATTCCATAGTGTTGTTAGTCCCGCCCTTTTTTTTTTCACACCAGTAAATTTTTGGAGTAATATTCTGCAAATGCAATTAAGATTAAATAAGAAGAAAAATACTCTAAAAAGGTGCGAAAAAGAAGGAGGGGCTAACAATACTACGGAATATTAATTAGTATATTGGCAAGTATGATTTCCTGTAACTTCAGTATTACATCGATTTAAAATAATGCAAATTAAATTTAAATTTACTCTTTACGTTACACTCAAAGTTGCCAGCTTAGTACCTTTTACCAACCGAAGAGTTTTATTAAAATTTTTTATTTTATTTAATCAGTGAAAACTGTTACAGTGTTGTACAACTGTTACACTGATTAAATAAAATAAATATTTATATTAAATTTTTCCGATAGCTAAAAAGTGCTAAGATGGCAAGTATAGTTACACTACATTTACATTATTATAAATTTACTCGGCATGTATACATTTACATTAATTTAAAGACGATATAAATGAAATTAAATCATATTAGAATATTTGATTAATTGAAATCGATTAAAATAAATAAATATTTATTAATTCTATAGCAACAGTAGATGAAAACTGGAATTATATAATCGCCAATAGGGCAATTTGTAGACATTGCAATGATGAACTAATTTTTAATCATTTTTTCTAGCCTCTAATTTCTCAATTTTTTCTGCTGCGAATCAGCTTCTAATAATTCTGTAAAATACTATACTTGATTAAATCTTACGCCAGTATTTTTATTTTTTTTTTTTTCAAAGAAAATCGGTGATGAACATTTCATAGAGTTTCCTAGAAAGAGTCATATTTTAACATGTTATAAAACTGATTTTGATTTTAAATTTAAGAAGACATTACGCCATTGGGACGTATTCGCAGTTAAATGCTTAAATCGCATTCATAAAATTTTGAAAAAGGTGTAATTTTAGAATTTTTTTTTCTTTTAATCGTTTCAACGCTTTCCATTTCAAAGTTTAAAAACCTCTTCTTAGGGAGAATGTATACATTAGAAGCATAGCTGCCATTATTTTAATTTATTCCGGAGTATTTTTAGCCCCGCCTTTATTTTGTATCACTTATTTTTTAAAAGTAATTTTGTCTTATTTTATCAAAATTATATATTGGAGATAATTTTTCTATAAATAAAGTGGTGCGAAATAAAGGCGGAGCTGAAAGTACTCCGGAATAAATTAAAATATTGGCAGCTATGTTAGAAATAGACTACATATCAAATTAGAAATTTCTAGCTGCATTATTACTACAGAAAACCTCCCATTACCCCCTCCTAATGCGCATGCACTAGAAATGTGAATTATCCACAGTACTTCAACTTTGGTTACAAACAAAAAGTCTGTTAAGTTTGGTTGAAATCGGTTGAGTAATTTTGGAGGCTATGTAAAACACACACACACAGACTCACATATAATGACTTTTATTTATACTTGAAATTAGTTTGCTATGCTACCTTAATAAACTGCTAAAAATGTACAGTTAAAAGAAATTTATAATTATTGATATTATGGGAAATATTATTAATACTAATGCAATTAAAAGTAATGCAATAACATTACCATAACACTGTATTTAAACAAAAGACAATGGTTTATCTTACTTTTGTTGACCGAGAATATTCAAGATACCAAAATTTTACGTGGTTGTTGCCAACGGTGACAAAGTAATTTCCACCTGCTGCAAATGAAATTGCCTTGACCTGAAACAGAACAAAGAAATTTAATACATGCAAATAAGTCGCATGCCATATTCACAACAAATACTAAATGTCACACACTAGAATAAAGAGTAATAAGAGTTATTACAATGTAAAGCCTTTTAAGCATTGTTTTCATTTGGTTTTGTATATTCATAGACCGTGTTTGCCTTGATGATTCTCTCTAGCAGTCTTCCAAGAACAATGCCTTGTGTAAGTGATGGTATTCGGTTTAAATATTTGTATTACTCATGGTACATCCGGACGGTCAGATCCAAATATTTTCTTTGAATAAAATGTTCTTTTAAAAATGATATTTAGATGATAACGGAAGTTGGTTTATAACTTTTAGTTTCATTGTAAAAAACAATTTTAATTATTTTGTTCAAAAGGAAAATTGTAATACTAATTGAAGTGTGGATTAAATTTTCATGCTTTTCAGACTGAATGGTATTAAGTTCAAAGAGAGAAGTTTTACTTGGAATGTGGAAAAATTTTAAATTACATCATTTTGGCTTTGGCTTTCTTCTATGTATATAAGAAGAAAGTATTGGGTTCATGAAAATTTTTGAACTGCAGTTTTCGATGGATTTACACGTTTTCAGATGTCCTGAACATGATTTGATTAATTTTGGAAAATGAAATGTCTGTCTGTGTGCCTGCGTGTGTGTATCACAAACTTTGTGGATGCTGTAAAAAACGAAACCAATAAACGAAATTTAACCAAACTTATATTTAGTTGGACTTTGACCTAAACTGGTGTTGATTAGATTTGGAGACCAATCGCTCAACAAGTAGCACTGTGATCCCATTTTTTTTTTTTTTTCAAATTTTTTAACATGGCAGTATAGGACAAAATTTCGTTTAAATATAAACAATGAGAATTACTTTTAACGTGTGATTATAACATTAATATTAAATATTGATAATAGTAGTAGTAAACTAGGAAACAACGTCTGTGCATGTAGGAGCATCGCTACCCCCCCCCCCCTTGGGGTGTAAATTTTCAATATGGACATCTTCCGAAAGAACTCGTCAATACCTTTAAAAGGAATGGTTGAACCATAGATCTGGGATAATTTAAAATAAATTATCGATTTTTTTCATTTTTTAACGAAAAAAGAAACAGGAAAAAAAAAAAAAAATCTCATTTACTCTAATGTTGGCACAAAATTGTTTTTTTTTTTTTTTTTTTTTTTTTTTCCTCCGACATTTAGCGTTATAATTCTGTGAGATAAAATTCGTCTGCATTCATGATTTTAATAAATGATAATTTAATAAATAAATTTCACTGCCTGAATTGGTGTAAAATTATATAAAAGAAAGTCGTGTGATGACCACAACATACTGGTTTATATTTATTTTATATTATTGAATGTTGCATATTTTAGATATTACATAGATTTGTTTTATTTAAAAAAACAAAACTAATCTCTTTCATAAAAAAAAAAAAAAAAAAAAAAAACGCGACTCTGATTTCCATTGAGACCAGGATCGTTTAAATGTGTTACTTTGGCATAGATTATCCTTTTAAACATGCGAAAGAAAAAATTCCATTATCTAAACAGTTGTAGAAATAAACCACAAATCCTGTAATATACCGCATCATTTCTACAATTTCTGCAAAAAATAAATTTTTAGTTATATGCAAAAAAATCTGTAACTAAATTTTCTTCTTGAAAAAACGGATGTTTTTCAAAACAGAAAGTCTTTCGTATAAATAAAAGTAAAATAAAGCCCTTTTGTTTCTTAACTATTAAATTTCATTTTATCTTCGTTGTGCATCCATGGCCATTTATACAGGTTATACATACACACACATACATGTAAAAAGAAAAGCAAAAGAAAGGAACAACATTTGCCTCCATATATCTTTCTCTCCCTCATTTAAATCTAAATCATAGAAAAGGTCAAAGTCATTAAGGAAAAAAGTAGACATTTTCTATCTCTTGCTTTTTATCTTAACTTATTTATTTTTATTTCGGTTGAAGTTTTTCTTGAATAAAATTACTTTTATAACAGGTAAAAATAATTAAAGAAAAAAAAATCATTATAAAACCAATTGTAGAAATAAAGCGCTATTTCAGCTATATGCTGCTTCATTTCTACAATTTACTTTAGAAAATAATTATTTAGCATATTTTTCTGAATTTCTCTTTGAAGAGACGCAGGGATGAAATACTGGTCAGAATTTTTACTGAATTTGTTTAAGAAATTCCTCTACCTATAATACCATTGATTTAAGAAGAAGAAAAGTTTGTTGCATTGGTTGTCGTATGAGTTCTATGTCAGTTTTCCATCCCTGCAAACACAACATGTTTTTCAAAACTGAGAGTCCTTTGTATAAAATAAAAGTAAAATAAAGCCCCCCCCCCCAACCTTTTTTTTTTTTTTAATTTGGTTGAAACTTTTCTTAAGTAAAATTGCTTTTATAACCGATAAAAGTGATTAAAAACAAAATCATTGTCAAAACAATTGTAGAAATAAACCACTATTTCAGCTATACTACACTGTTAAAATTTTCAACAGAAAACTCTGAGTAATGTCATAAGTCTTATGTAAAATTTCAGAGAAAAATAAACGGAGATGTTAAAAAATTTTATACATTCATTTTAATAACTAATATTAATTTAATTAATCATTGGTGAGAATATATTTCGGATTTGGAATGCTTTTTCTAAAGTAGAAACAGTCATTTTTAATTTTAATTAAAAAAAATTAAATAATGAAATTACGTAAAAATACAGAATAAAGATTGAGAATCTCGGTTATTCACTTTTAACTAAGAATTACTGTAAATTTACAGAGATTCTGGATAAATATTTACATTAAATTTACAGAATTTTTTAACAGTGTACTGTTTCATTTCTACAATTTTCACAGAAAATAAATGTTTAGCATGTTTTTCAAACATCTGTAATTGAATTTGCTCTTGAACGAAAATATGTTTTTCAAAACTGAAAGTCCTTTGTTAAAATAAAAGTAAAATAAAGCTTTTTTTTTTTTTTTTTTTTTTTTTTTTTTTCAAATTTGTAAAGTCTTATATATATATATATATATTTTTTTTTTTGGTTGATTTTTTTTTTTTTAGGACTGAGGGCCTATTAGTTTCAATCTGGGATATTTGTGTTATCGTTTTCGATAGTTGGACATTTGTCGAAATCTAAAATTTATCGAAAATATAATTGAATAATTTGAAAGCGATGTTATAATTTGAAAAAAAAAAAAAAAAAACTAATAGTCCTCCGTCCTAAACTAAATTCTGATTTTGCCAGAATTTCATCAAAATCTTTTTATTATTATTATTATTGAAAGAAAAAGAAAAGAAAATTAATAATAATCAGTATCGTTAAAAGCGATATCGAAAAAGTTTTTTTTTTTTTTTTTCTATAATTTTGAATTAGGAAATAAGAAGTGCGCGAGCAATATGAAATAAAAATAAGTAAAAAAATGAATTTAATGGTTTAATTTTTATATAAAACAAGATCGCGTGCTATCTTAAAAAGTAGATGTAAAATTTAAAGTTTAATTTTTTTTGGCAACAATTATAAATTAAAATAAATAATTTAATGAAAGTTTAGAAGTTAGAATTTCTAATTTTATTATTATTATTATTATTATTATTATTATTTTTTTTTTTTTTACGTAAATGAAATTCTACATTTCTAACGGAACATGCTTCTCATTTAAGTACATTTATATTAACACACACATAATGTGTTAAAGTAAATGTACTTAAATGAGAATTTTTTTTTTTTTTTTTTTTTTTTTTTAATAAAATTACTTTAAACGATAAAAGTGATAACAATAATAATTTCAGCAGTTCATTTCTACAATTTCCTCAGAAAATAAATATTTAGCATGTTTTTTTTCAAACATCTGTAATTGAATTTACCCTTGAAGAAACAGATGTTTTTCAAAACTGAAAGTCCTTTGTATAAAATAAAAATAAAGTAAAGCTTCCCCCCCCCCCCCTTTGGTATCCAAATAGCATTTCGTTGCGTGCAAGACCGTTGTGCAGCCATGGGCCGTTTATTTGGTGGTGGTTTCGTCTAGTTTTCGTTTCCTGCTATTGTTTAAAACGTGTGACCTGACGGCGATGTTTCAGATCGGAGTCACATTCCGGGATCATTACAAAGCCTACCGTGCGTAGAATTCATTAATAGTAAGATAAGGTTCAGTATACCTTGCATAAGTTTAGTTGGTGATTCAAGGAGCTTTTAAAATGTAGAATTCTAATGGTGTTTTTAACCTTTTTTTTTTTTTTTTTTGTTACAATTAAGTGAAGAAAGAATGTATGATGAAAGAAAACTTTTTAAGTAATTTTTGTGGTAACACTATATCAAGTACAGTAAAACTTCCCACAAGCGACCACCTTTCGTTCCGCAAAAATTTGGTCGTAAAGAGAGGTGGTCGCTCAAAGAAGTGTCAACATTGGACATTAAGTAGATAAGGTAACAAATCGTTCCCTTTAAAATCGGTCGTTGGAGGAGGGGGTCACTTAACAGGGGTGGTCTCCCATAGAAGTTTCACTGCACTAATGCACCGAATTTTATAAAATTTTGTACTTAGTTTCATTTTGACATAAATTGACATGTACCAAATTTTGGTGCATATCGTTTAACAGGAGGCATTGTCGTTCAGGTATTTCATAATTTTTAATTTCGTAAAACAGTTCAAATGTTTGTATAAATGTAAACAATGAGGATTGTTTTTAACTAATCCTTGTGAAATTTACATGTATATATATATATATATATATATATATATATATATATATATGTGTGTGTGTGTGTGTGTGTGTGTGTGTGTGTGTATGCATGTATACTAAATCATAGTTAGTCGTAATAGTTTTTTTACATATACCCCAGGACGTGTAAATTTTCATTATGAGATTTTTTCAAAAGTATTCGTACTCATTAATATATATATATATATATATATATATATATATATAAGTCGTTAATTCTTATATTGAGGCTAGTTTTTAAAAAAAGTTACAGAATTTTTTCGTTCAAAAAAAAAGAAAAAGTATCTTTTTATAAGATATAGTACGTAGGGCACAAAAGAGACTTCCCTTCCACATTTTTGCTGTGAAAGTAGCTTTCTTTCGACATTAAAGTTGTGCTCATTTCAATTAAAGTGCTCAAAAAAACACGAATGCAAATTTAGAAACCTTTTCCAAGCTTGTTTCAAGTCCTACCAGTAAGTATCCTCTCTAAACTGATAGACGGTAGCTGCAGTGAAAGGCTCCAGGTGCGCTCGACGGTCTAATTTTTCGTTATTTTTCCATGGTTTTCACTGAAACTGGCATGGATACGAATTCTGACCCCTCGGAAAAAAAAAAAAAAAAAAAAACACGCTACGAAAGGCATCCTACACTGAAAAAAAAAAAAAAAAAAAAAAAAAAAAAAAAAAACATGTATACCGCCTTTATCTAGAAAAAGTAGTTTATTTATTTTTTTTTTTTGCTGTCTTTGCGTAAACGCAAATTATCAGACTGTAAAAGTTACTGAAATCAGACTAATAGAATATTATTATTAAAAATTAACCCATTCTATCCTAATTTATTTATTTTCTTATCCACCTTGTACGCAGGACATTGAAATAAAGAGGATGAAATTTGCACTTATATCTTTTAGTGTTCTCTTCAGTAGTGAAAAGTGCTTTCCGGGTATAAAGTTTTGCTTTATCTGTATAATACTTTCTTATTTACATGATAGTTCTCCAGAAAGAATTTTCAACCGCAAAGAGAAGATAAAACACGCCCCCTAATGTAATGATTAAACAAAGATTCCAGATGGAGTAGGAGGTGAGACACATAACACGCTAGCAGAAGCTTATATATACCATTATATATCCCAGCTGACAAAATTTTCGCACCAAGCAAATTCTGATTTCTATATGCTATTTTTCCGCTGTCCTTTAAATAGGACAATGGGATAAAATGGGTTAATTATTTTCTGTAATTCATATTATGGATTTAAGTATGTATTACATAAGTAGGAATGTAATACTGCACAAAGTGGCCAGAGGTAATTTGTTTTATTGATAAGAAAAATGTGGGTTTTACAAAAGAGTTATTTGAAGTTGACTGCATAAGTAAAATAAACAAATAAAAGTACGTAATTGTATGCTTTAATAAAACCAAATTGAAAAGGGAAATTTTTTTCGATTATTACATATATAATTTTTAATCACATTTTACTGGAGAATTAAAGTATATAAATTACTTCTCCATTTTATAATAATTTAGTCTACTTAAACTATTTGTTCTGGATTGCACATTTTTTATATATTGTTTCCTGGTTCCTACGAATTGTTCAAATAAAATATTATTTACAATTTTTGAAAGGGATGTAAGAAATAATAAATATCAAAATGCCAGCTCCACAAGTTGAAATTAGAAAAACTAGATGCATTTAATACGTATTATCATTCAAAAATTAATAAAAAAGAAATTTATTTATATTTCCTTATTTATGTGTATGAATAAACATTACATGTTATTATCATTCATGCATTTATATAAACATTATTGTAACAATAGATTTATTCCATTTTTAAAGGCTTTTAAAAATAAAATTATAAAATTAATATAATTATTTAAAATAATTTTGAGGTTATCTAACAAATAGTAAAAATAACAATAAAGAAAATAAAGAATATATCATACGAAATAATCCATTTTATTAAAAAAAGCTAAGTTTTTTTTCCCCTTTCGTTTAGCATATTTATAAAGGAAAATTACCTTATTATATTGTAAATAAAAGAAATAACTGAAAAGATTTTTCTCTTTTCTGACTAATTACCTGAATTACAACCACTCCTTACTTACAGTAGGAAGTCACTGACCTTAAATAATCTAGTTTTACTACTGTTTTCAAAATAATTGCTACACAGTGTTTTTCATGAAGAATTTAAATTGTTTTTACATTACGTTATTGAAACCTGTTATTTAAATAAATATTTAAAGAAAATTTTAATAAAACAACTTTTAGATATTTAGGAAATGTAAATGTTTTTGAATCTTTTTTTTTTTTCCTTCTGTAATCAGTAGAAAAAAGTGTTGGATTAATAAACATTTCCAACTTTCAGTTTTCCATTACGCGTTTAGATGTCCTGGTCATAATTTGACCATTTTAACTTTTATAATACATATATAAGTAATGGATTCGTGAAAATTTTCGACCTTCGGTTTTCAATGGATTTATACGTTTTGAGGCAAACCGAAATCGATTTGACCATTTTTAGGAAATACAGTCGGTAACAAAAGTATCCGAACACTAGCAAAAATTCTTATTAAAAAAAAGTAGAGTTAATACTGTTTTGTTAAACAAATCCTTGTCGAATCATGGTCTTAGCCAGTCTAAGAACATGATTCGACAAGGATTTATTTAACAAAACAATATCAACTCTACTTTTTTTATACAGGAATTTTCGCTAGTGTTTGGATACTTTTGTTACCGACTGTACATGTCCGTCTGAGTGTGCGTAACAGTTTTTACGGACGCTGAATTTCTCGAACCAATGATAAAATTTTAATCAAACTTGGTATTTAGTTGGAATTTGACCTAAACTGGTGTAGATTACATTTGGGAATCAATTTCTCAACAGGTGGCGTTTTCTTTTCCTCCCTTTTTCCCGTTATTTTTAATGTGACAGTATACGGCAAAATTTCGTATAAATGTACATATTATTTTTAATGAATTATTTTTAACGAATGATTGTAAAGTTAATTAATAAAAATTATTAATAATAGTAGTAGTATGTGTGTATGTAGGAGCATCACTCCAACCTTTGGGGAAGAAGTAACCCCCTCCCTCCGTGCAAATATTCATTATGCGCAGTTTTCAAAAGAACTCGTCAGTGCCTTTAAAACTATTGATCAAACCACAGATTTGGTTATCAATTATTTTCGCTTTTTTTTTTTTTGAGAAAAAAAGAAGAAAATAAAAAGGAAAATAATCTCCTTAGATGTTAGCACAAAATTATCTTTCTTTTGATAAAAAATGTTATAATTCTAAGAGAGGAAAATTGTCCACTTTTATGATGGGAAATAATTTTAATAAATGAAGATTTTAATAAGTAATTTGTACGCGTGAATTCGTATAGGAAAATATAGAAGAAAGTCTTGTAGTGGCCACAATGTGCTAGTTATAAAATGTCTCTGTGTATGTGTTATCAAAATTTTGTGGTCTCTGTATATCACGAACCAATCGCCGAACTCAATGTAAGTTTATACAGGGTTAGACTTGTACTGAAGTTGGCGCTTAATAGCTTTTAGTGCATATCGCTAAACATGTGGCGCAATCGCCCACTATCATAGCTGCCAATATTTTAATTTATTCCGGAGTACTTTTAGCCCCGCCTTTATTTCGCACCACTTTATTTACAAAAAAAAAAAAAAAAAAAAAAAAAATCTTTAATATATAACTTTGTTAAAATAAGAAAAAATTACTTTAAAAAAATAAGTGGTACGAGATAAAGGCGGGGCTAAAATTACTCCCGAATAAATTAAAATATTGGCAGCTAAGCACCATTTTTACTATGACAGTATAGGACGAAATTTCGTATAAAAGTGGAGAATGAAGATAAATTTTAATCAGTTATTCTGAAATTAATATATATATGCATATACATACTTGTCATCATACTAATTAATATTCCGTAGTATTGTTAGCCCCGCCTTCTTTTTGACACCAGTACCTTGTTAAACTATTTTTTTTCTTATTTAATCGTAAATGCATTTGGAGACTATCACTCTAAAAATTTACTGGTGTGAAAGAAAGGGCGGGACTAACAATACTACGGAATATTAATTAGAATGTTGGCAAGTATGCATATATATAACGATGATAATCTGCCAGGATAAAATTTTGTTGCAGTATCGCTTCTCCTCCCGGACAATGTGAAATTTTTCAATGTGAATATTTTTCAGAAGAGTACTTTTTAGGGGTTACATGAGTTTCGAATGCTGAAAAAGCATGTTTCTTCTTCATTTTTTTTTTTTTTTTTTTTTTTTTTTTTTTGTATAATAAATAAATTTTTATTTATTTAAAATTTTGAGCACATAAAAGAGCAACACTTAAAGAATATTTTATAAAATTTTCATTCAAAATTTTGGGAAATTCAACCAGTGTTTTCTGGTTTCCGGTGACCCTTCCGAAAAATGGTGGACACGATTTCTCGAAAACTAAAGCACTGATCTTATAAAAATTTTGCACTTTTCTTAAAAATAGAATTGACTAAGTGCTTGAATGAAATATTTTTATTTATTTATTTTTTTCTTTCAATTGCAACTAATTTTACAAGGCTATACGTGGGGCAAAATATACCAAAATACTCTTTGAGCATACAACTCTGCCAAAAAATCAAACTTCTTTTCTATTTTTTCTTCTTTTTTTAACTTTTAATATTATGATTATTTATTATTATTATTTTTAAATCAAGCCTAGTTAATTCGATATTTTGAAGAAGAGTGAAAATTTTTAATAAGAGTTGTAGATAAGTTTTTGAGAAATCGTGTCGAACGTTTTCTTAAAGTGCCTCCGGAAACCAGGAGCCACTGGTTGAACTTTCTAAAATTTTGAATGAAAATTTTATAAAATATTGTTTAAACATAGCCTTCTAAACTAGATGCCTTCCGCGTGGCTCGGAAACTTGACAACAGTTCAAGCGATAAACAGCGCCACCTGGTACAGATTGAGCGACTTTTTAATTCAACAGCCACCAAAAACTTTTAAAAGTGGGATTGGATATACACATACTTGCCAACATCCTAATTAATATTCCGTAGTGTTGTTAGTCCCACCCTCTTTTTCACACCAATAAAATTTTAGAGTAATATTCTCCAAATGCAATTACGATTAAATAAGAAGAAAAATATTCCAAAAAGATACTGGTGTGAAAAAGAAGGCGGGACTAACAATACTACGGAATATTAATTAGTATGTTGGCAAGTATGTATACATAAAAGACGAATCGTATCGGAAAAACGTCGGTTATATATACCATATATCACTTCTTAAAATTATCGGTGACCGTTGAATAAAATGTCGCACAATCTGTACCAGGTGGGGCTGTCTACCGTTTGAACTGTTGCCAAGTTTCCGAGCCACGCGGAAGACATCTAGTTTAGGAGGTTACGGTTTAAATATTGCTCTTTTATCCCTTTCCGACACAGGCCGTACAATCGTGCGGGTTAGACATCCACGACATCCACTTATATTTTTGCATCTGGAACAGTCGTATGTAATAAAATCAGGAAATGAACGATCGAGCTAATTAGCAGAAAGTGTAAAGTACAATTTTCAATCAACAAATGTCAGTTATAGTCCATATTTTTCTTTCAGTTTGGAAAACCAGAAGAATATAATGTTTTAAGGGGGGGGGGATATTTTGGATCGGAAAGGGTCAATGCTCAAAATTTTGAATAGGAAAGTTTATTCATATAAATAGAGAAAATATTGTTTTTTTTATAGCCTTTGAATCCATGTAACCCTTTAAACGAATGGACGATTTGTGTTAATTAAAAAAAAAAAAAAAAAAAATCCCACCCGCCCCCCTTTTTTTAAGAAAAAAGAAAAGCGAGAAAATTCATTTTTTAAGACACAAAATTGATTTTTTTTTTTTTCCTTTGACATTT
Source organism: Salticus scenicus (assembly GCA_963930645.1). Lineage (NCBI taxonomy): Eukaryota > Metazoa > Arthropoda > Arachnida > Araneae > Salticidae > Salticus > Salticus scenicus. The sequence goes on from OZ005658.1 coordinate 142,475,256, forward strand.
AGTGCTGTACTTTTCAGAGATAAAAACAGTCTACTACATGCATCATGGAAAATAATTTTGATAAATAATAGAAAATTTGCATAAGAAAAATATCGAAGAAAGTTTCATGACTATCCCAACATACAAGCTATTTAGATAACTTAAAATAAAACAAACAGCAGAATTGTCACTTTTATAGTTCAGCTGTCTTTTCGTTTGTTAAAAAAAGGAAAAAGTAAAGAAAAAAAGAAGAAACTTCAGGCGTCTTTTTATCTGACATATCAGCTGATCCCCTCATATTTTTTTTTTATCATTATGTTGATAGTGACATGCAATTCTGTCATCCTAATACTGAGCACGATTTAAAAATGCAATAAATATTACATTATTTTATCATTCATGGGCTTTCAATAACGGATATATGTCACCACACCCATGCACGAAAGAAAATAAAAGAAAGGAGAAAAGAGGCCATTTTTTTGACCTGTCAAATGGGGGATCAAAATTTTGTTTTGATGCATCCACTGTCATTTTTAGATACAAAGAATTCTAACGTATAAAAATACTGATAAATATTAATATTTTATCATTAGAAATAAAATTGAAAACAATGTTTCATGGTGGGAGGGGGGGGGTTATTAATTGAAACTGTTAGGTAAAACTAAGTTTTATTTTAGATAAGCAAGCTTTATGGGCTTCGATGGTCAATATTTTAAAGTTTTTCTTTTTTTTTTTAATTAAATAATTGAAGGTTTAAATAAATATAGTTTATTTCTAACTATTTTCACTAAATTAAAACTATGGCCTAATACCATGATATACAGCCATTTATGAAACATAAATGCATTTATTGGGTTGTTCGGAAAGTAATTTCGTTTTTCCCAGCAGAGGACTGAATTGCATTTTTCTTCACACCATCTTCACAATTAAGCTGCATTACCATTATATATTGTGACAGCTGATATAGCAAGGCTTACTTGTGAAAAAGTTTGTTTTATTCTGCTCAATAGGTTTTGATTGGTGCCTTACCAAATAAAAAAAAAAATCGGAAGCGACATTTTCGGCATATTTTTGTTTTTGCTATCAAAAAGGCGAAAATATTGTTCAAACAAGGTAAAAGGTATACGATGTGTATATAGAACATTTATTTAAAGAACGCCAGTGTCAAAACTGGTTTACCGAATTTTGTTCCAGTAATTTTTACGTTGAAAATGCATTACTGTCTGGAAAACCAGTTTATGCTAATGAAGACAAAATAAAGTATTCATTTATGAAAACTGCCAAATTACATCTCGTGAGATCGCTAAGAAACCGATCAAAGTGAAGAATATATAATTCAATAAAATTTATACAATATAAGAAAATCATGTTGCATTTTCAAAGGATAAAACGAAATTACTTTCCAATCAACCAAATATTTATTTGAGTTTCATCTGTTGGTTAAAAACATCGTTAGTTAAAAAAAAAAAAAAAAAAAAAAAACTAAATACACATTCATATTAGTTTGCACACGTTAAAATCAATAAAACATATTAGAGTATTTGTTTAATTGAGATTGTAAATAAATCAAAATAAAATATTCTAAAAAGAGAATGTATATTTATTTTATACTTTTTTTTTTTTTTTTTTTTTTTTTTTACTACCTTCAAGTATATTCGATATTTTTAAAGCTATTATTGATAGCTTTAACTGATTTTTTTTTTTTTTTTTAATACAGGTTTAACATTTTAATTTATGCAAATAAATGTAAATAAATGCTTCTTTTTATGTTAAAAAATAAAATAAAATAAAAAGTTGTCAGCATTTTATTTTTATTAGCAGCAGCTTGAAATTACATCTCAAAGAAAAATGTCAAGGAAAAAAAATCGCTTAAAACATAATAATAATAATCATAAATCTAATAAGGAATATCGAAAATTTAAAGATGTTTAACTACATGCATTTTTTTACCAAAAAATTTTCAGAACTGTACGTGCGATTGTCTTTATGGACCAAAACTCTCTGACCCATTTTAAACTTTAATATAAATTCAAGTAAGAGGCGTACAAGAGTGCGGTTTTCAATACAATTTTTCTTATAGTACAAATGATTTTTCCTTTGGTTAAATAAAACTTTTCCGCGCTAGTAACAGTTCATGTAGTACAAACTGCATTGTCGTACATCAAGTACTTGATTTTATATTAAAGTTTAAAATGGGTCAGAGTATTTTGTCCCACCCCGTCTTTAACCCTTTCAGGGACAAGGAAAGTTTCTTCATTTAAAATCAACAGCCACCAGAAATCCCCAACAATATTAAATGACAAGAAATAAATGAAAGTTATTCGTATAAGTTAAAAAGGAAAAATTTTATAAAAAATTTCCGAGGACAGTTTTTGAAATTTTGAATTGAAATATGTGGTTGCACTATGCAACTACCTTCCCTAAAAGGGTTAAGTTAAGGCTCCTATATATACGAGCTGGCGCATCAGTCATTTTGTTGCCTTAGGGTTGCCACATGTACCCAGCGCGTTTCTCTGATAAACAAACGACAAACATTTTTTTTATCGTCTTACGTTACTTTAGAATAACTTGTTTTATTATATTTCATAATTTTAGCTAAGTAAACTATGATATGAAAGTTTGTTTAGCGATAGACTGCTATGATCATTCAAGAAATGAATATAAAGTGTTCACAGACCTTCTATTACTGTGTATTTGAGTTTTGGCGACATTTTGTAAAAGAAACAGAAACCACCCTAAAAACACATCTTACCCCAGTACATACATAGGATATCCTCGGAATAAAATAACATCCTGAGAATGTACTGTGAAAAAAATGTGTTTTTAGGAACATTATTGCTCTTATCTTGACCGGATTAGCTTCAGATCAAGATTTCTTAAAATCACTAGAGAAGCGATAAGGACGCCAAGGGGGAATGCTGTCCTCTTCGGAGGCAAAAAAATGGCGGTGATGCGCCGGCCTATTATTTTATTTAGGGGCTCTAGGTTAAGTAACTAATGAAAACTAGTTGGAATAGGTGGACTCTGCTCAGTTCCCCATCATACATTTATTATAGTAAATTTTTACCATAGAGTGTACTATATTCTTGATAAAGAGCAATTAACTCGGCTGATCATCCTGCAATGATCACTAACTGAAATGTGCCAACTCAACTACCCTCCGCTTCGATAAATTTACTTTAACGGCCCTCTTCACTTACCGTCGCCGGAAGCCCGAGCCAACGTTATTCTATGGGGAAATTTTCTTTACAAATAACTTATTAACTAATACATATTTTTAAATTCTGTTTTCACATTCAGAAAATTCTAAACTGTTAAATTGACACCTTCTATAAAAATTTATTTTTTTAATTTTTACTATTTTATTTTTAAATCGCTAAATAAAAGAATTTCACATATTGAAAATTCGTATTTTGCAGCTTCAAAATAAAAAATTAAAAAAATAAAAAAATATTTAAAAAAAAAGTATCCGTTAATTTAACAGCTGGGAATTTTCAGAATGTGAAAACAGAATTTAAAAGTATGTATTAGTTAATAAGTTATTTGTAAAGAAAAATTTCCCATGGAATAACATTAGCTTCGGCTTCCGGCGGCGGTGAGTGAAGCGGGCCCTTAACTTGATTTGCTAAATAATTGTATTACGGTCAGTTTCGTGTTATAGTTTACATGCCATTCCATACTATTTCCAATTCAGTAAATTAAGTTATCTAACGGCGGGTGAAATAATCTTAAAACTTTTGCTATATTAATAATTTATCTGCATTTTTAAAAACTGTAATTTGTTTAGAGTATTAATTTTATAATTTTCCAAAATGTTTATTTATTTATTTATTTATTTAAGACTGACGCTAGATTATTGAAATAATATACAAATTAATTATCACATATACGAAGATCACGAAAAATAGAAATAATAAATTGTAAAGGCATGTTATTAAATCCTTTTTATTTATTTATTTATTTTTAGTAGGGTGAAGTGGTATAAGTGTAACAATGGCTTACGTATAACTCGGCTTAAACTCAATTGATAAACAAAATTTAAACCTAACAATCATCATATCTGTTTGTTTTAACCTTTCACTGTTATATTTAGCTTTAAAATACCTACTTAAACCAATATTGCCAACTCAAATTTTGCCAAGTCCCTACGGACAGCTCAAAATGTCCCTACCTTGATGATAAAAATCCCTATTTTAGTGTTCAAGCTGTCCGAAAGGTATACTTTAATATTTTGAATATGCGGAGGATGTTCTAGCGAGCAAGGGTTCTTCCAAAAAGTCCTTACTCAATCACTACATGCTGAAGAAAACTTCTTAAAGTCCCTACGCGTGGGGAAAAATCCCTACAATTGGCAACACTGAATTAAATATGAAACAGTGATAGCTTTGGAAGTGATAACTTTGGAATTATGTATGTCGAGCAAGGGTAATCATGGTATTTACACTTGCCCTAAGCACCTCAGCTGCAACACTCATATTTTTAACTTTTTTCTATATTCAATAGAAGAAAGTCTTGGATTCGTAAAAAATTTCATCCGGTTTTCGATGGATATACACATTTTGAGAGGTCCAGTCCAATTTCTTTGTGTGTCTGTGTGTTCTTGACAAAAAAATTGTTCCAATTATATCTCAGAATTATATATAAATTTATAAGCAGTTGCATATATTGACATATATTAATGCCTATTAACTTTTAGCAAAAAATGTCCAACGTGCAGTATTATCATTTTGCTTTTTCTAAATTTTTAACAAGACGGTATAGGACAAAATTTGTTATAAATATATACAATGAGAGTTATTTTTAATGAATAATTATGAAATAAAAAAGAATTATTTATAACAGCAACAATCAAGTAGAGAAAAATGTTTGGACAACTTTTCTCCCAAAAGTGGGCAAATTTTCGATATCTTTCAAACTCTTCAATATTTTTAAAACGAATTGTTGAACCATTGATCTGTGATAAAACAAATCAGCTTTAATCTTACTAATTTTTACCTGACTGATGCAGTAATAGTTTTACAGTTCACCTTTTTCAGTTGTACATGTAAATCCGACCGATGCCGCCGACAGAAATTTCACCAGGGCGTTTCGCGATTACGTCAAGCGCGAAATGTAAAAATATTTATTTAACCCACGGAGAAAGTATCAGGTGAAAGTTTTCGAAGGCGTATACAATGGGATGAGACAGTGATTTTGTAACAGTTCCGGGAATATAAAGGCTGTGGTTTAAATCTACACTTTTAGGCAGTAAATTGGGCGATGTAAAATACAGCCTTCTCGGGATTTGTATATCTTAGTTTGCCTACTCAATTACAGCGAAAGGTACACCCAGGTATTCGTAAACATTAGATTAAAGTAAAAAGAGTAGAAATATTCAATATTTTAAAAGATCTCGAAAGCGAATCTGTTCTGTTGAATTTATTTGCTTTGCGAATTTCGAAACTCGGAAAGTTCATTTTGGAACGATACAATTTTCATTTTTAATGCCACAGTTGTGAATCGATGCTCATCAGATAGATACATCAGATAGACAAAAAGTCAAACTTCAAACCGTCGGATTAGCCGAAAAATAGGAGATTAATTATTTTTATCAGCTATTTTGAGCAAAAAAATTGGATGATTTAATGTAAAACTTTCACTGAATTTGTAATTCTTAGTTTGCCCACTCAGTATAACGAAAAGTACATTCAGGATTTTGTAAGAATCTGCCAAAAATAAAAGAGAATAATATTCATTAATTTGTTTAGAATTGCCAGTTTGACCAATATAAACCGAACTACAAGACTGGCCGCTCTCTTCATACTCGAATTAAGGAACATAAAAAAATTTCAAAAACCGTGATATACGTTCGAAAATTGTACAGCATGCCATAGAAACTGACCATTTACCTGATTTTAACAGTACTAAAATAATCATATCTAACCATTTAAATTATCATTCAAGAATTTTCCTGGAGGGCTGGTACACAAATCAACATTTTTCACCCCTTAATGAGGCATGCGCAGTTCCCGATGAATACGTTGTACTCACTTAATGAAAGTCTGTTGTTCTTCTCAGCATTTACATTTGATGTTTTTTACTGATGAGGAGCCTGTAAAAGTCTCGAAACGTTTAAAAAATTTTTGTTTTGTGTTTTTAATGTTTCAAATTGTATATTTTTAGTGTATATTGTTTGTCTCAGTTTTTAATGTGATTAAAAATTTAATTTAACTACGAGACGTAATGATTTTTAAATATTTTAAAATTTGAGAGTTGTAGAACACGATTTAACCATTTTTAGAAAATGTCTGTCTGTCTGTGTGTGAAAATTTTGTGGCGACTGTATCTCAGGTACTACTGCACAGAATTTCATACAAATTGGTATGTAGTTGCGCATCGACATATTTTGAAATTTAAAAGAATTATTTGTAATAGAGATAGTCAACTGGAAAAACAAAATGTGTCTGTAAGAGCTTTGTCCAGCAAATTTTCATGATTTGTATCTTTCAAAAGAGCTCGCCAATACCTTTAAAACGAATAGTTGAACCATCGATCTGCGATGATTTAAAATAAAGTAATCTTTTTTTCATTAAAAAAAAAAATTCTTTTAATGTAATATTGAGAATAAAATTGCCTTTTTTTTTTTTTTTTTTTGATATTTAGTGTTATACTACTTCTCTAATATGGAAATCGTCTGCATTATCATGGAAGATATTTTTTTAAACAACAATTTTAATAAATTATTTTTACTGAGTGAATTTGTATAGGAAAATATAGAAGAAAGTCATGTGGTGGCCACAACATACTAGTTCTGGAGTGTTTTTGAATGCTGATTGTGGAAAAACTATAAAAATTTCTATCATGTACAGGTTTGACAATTTTTCTTAAAGCTTAAAACTCCAATTTTTGAACTCCAATTTAAGTCATTTCCTGGAAAATCTGGGTAGTGTGAGTAAAGAATATAGAAACCCATTTTATCAAGACATCAAATAAATGTAGAGGAGGTATCAGGGACGATAGAGTGTTAATATCTTAGCAGATTATTGTTGGATGCTGCATAGAGAATCCCCCTCCTCCAAAAGGCCCTAGCCGTGCTCAAGGTAAAGAGCTCTAAATTGAGTTTTGATGTAAAGAAACACATTTAAAGATAATGTGTAAATAATGTCCTATTTTAATGTATTTTATGCATTAATTGTTTCGATTTTGTTACAGTCTCTGGGTGAATTCTTCCGATCTTCCTCCTTACTTTGTGAAAATTTCATACGTGATAGGAAGAAAAGACAGTCATTTCTGAATTCAGTGTATCAAAACCATAGACCTATTATAAAAGTGGACGGGACAATGACAACCTTTTTCAGTGCCAAAGATCATTCATAAAAAAGTCACGTGACTACCTGAACTACAGGAAGCCAAAGTGGCCAACATTGACATTTTCTCGCCATGCTCTAAACTCTGCTTTCTCTTACGCAGACGATATCGTTAACTTTTCTTTGAAAGTTCTTTATAAAATTTTATTTCACTTTAAAAGTTAGATTGTTTTGAATCCAAAAAGAATTTTATAGCAAGGAATAGTGATTATATCAAGGAATATTACTTTAAAAGCCCTAGAAGTTATGCTAAATAAGGATTTTATTTTTAGATTCTTTTTTATATTTTATTATTTCGTACTTTTTAAGTAATTATTTTTAAAAATGATTATAATTGCTATACTTAATTCTCTAAATTGAATTAGTTTAAATATGTTATACCTTATATGATTTCAAAAATGTCTATGATCGTTTGTGGGAGTTAAAGCGAGTATAGACAAACCGAAGTCATAAACGCTTTTGAACTTTGTTGGAAAGTGTTAATAACAAGGTAAAAATATATTTCAGCAGCTGTAGTGCTTTACACAAGTTTTGCTTTCTGTATCCTTTAATAATAAAAATAATAAAAATATTTATATTCAAAACAAAAAATTGTCAATAACGCGATAAATGTCAAAAAAGGTAACCTTTTTCCAATAGTCACGTGTTTCATCTTTGCCACCTTTACTTATATTCCCTTAATAATGGAATGCTCTGTCCACTCTCATAATAGGTCTATGTTAAAAACACATTAGGATTAGAGACACCCAACAGAGTGCAGAAGAAAAAAAATATATATATATATTGAAAAGTACGATTTCGCAGGCCTGTGTAATTTTATAAAGAATAACTGATTACAAT